>JBBBDQ010000145.1:4335000-5535000 GCA_037127315.1 Ascarosepion bandense
AGTGAACCACCATTCATTTACTTTGTATTCTATTAGTGAAATGTAAGTTCCACTTGAGCAGCTTCTTTGCATGAACTGCTGCTTTGTGGAACTGACTCCGAAGAGAACACTTCCTCAATCTCTACAATCTTAGCCTGTTCAAGTCTAAGGTTCACCATTTTCTTCATCAGATATCCTTATAAACCATGCAGCCTGCTCTGTGGCTCTTAGGCCTTGTACAGGGTGAACATCATTGTAAAAATAAAAAAGATCTTTGGAAATATTGTGAAATATAGTTGTGTGAAAACTTACTTGCTGCATCAGGTGGGGATCATCATCACCTCAGTTGTGTCTCTGCCCTTGAGCAGAATGTGGCTCAATTATATCTCTGTCTGAAGACAGACATGCAATTGAGAGAAATTATACTGAGAGGTGCCCAGTCTTGGAGAACAATGTTCCAAGTTGGTGTCACCACATGGCACCAAAGAGGTGGATTGGTGGTCACCAACGAGACCAGCATGACTAAGTTGCAAGACTGGGCAGTTTTTGACTCTTGCCCATATGCATGCATTCAGGCTCCCCACATAAAGCATCAACCTTGTATCACATCTGTCTGATTGGGTGGGGGGGATGTGGGAAATATTATTCTTATTCTTCTATGTGCCCTGTCTTTTCAAGACATAGGCAATCATGGCTTTCCATGTCTCCCTTATCTCTTAGCACACCTTCTCCTGTTATACCACACAACCATCATCCACCTGATTAGGTCCTTCAAATATGTTATCCACTGCTTTCCCTTGTCTCTTTTTCCCCTCTATCTGGCCTGTTAGTATCAGATTCTCCAAGCCCTCTTTCCTCATTGCATGTCCCAAGAATTTCAGCTCTCTCTTTCTGATGCTCAGTATTAATTTCCTTTTTGTTTCCATCATTTCCAAAACCTCATTGCTCACATGCTCAATCAATGATATTCACGGCACATTTCAGTTACTTCAAGTTTTTCCTTCATCTTCGATGATATTGTCCAGCATTCACTTCAATGAAGAACTGACATCACATGTCTCAATAAATCACCATGGAGAAGGCAACAGGATACCACTCTGATATCTATCTATCCTGTGTATAATCATGGCTGTAAATACTATATTTGGGTGAAAACTCTTATGAATTAAATTGTAGATACTACTTCATTTGATTTGTTTTATTCACAAATAATAGATCTTAAAATTATGCTGAAATCTCACAGGAGGATAGGAACATTTTAAAATGCAGGTTAAATTTGAAGCTTCATTTCTTCATAGAGAATTGTTCTATAGGACAATAGCCTAGTGAATTAAAGTGCTGGTTCATCTATTTGGTCACATAGTAATTGTGAGTTCAATCCCTGGGCTGGGTTGTGTGTACTTGGACTCAGTGAAACAGGGTAAGCAAGAAAAATAAAACCTAGATGAGATATCCCTAAACAGGGGCAATGAATAAGAAGAGTGTATTCCCATAAATTAAATAAAATGCTCAGTTTAGAATTTCCTGTAGGTTATCTGAATTGATATACACTTGATAAAGACTGGAGGGTACAACAGCCACAACATAATAACTACAATAAAGATGAGAATGAATGCAAATAATGATAACTCCTCATCCTATAAATACAAACAGAAATTTTCAAATATATTTAAATTATTGTTTTTTAATTTTATAATATGATGGTCAGAAAAAATCTCTTGCAGGACTAAGTTTAGACTGTCTCAAAAAATTTTGGTAAAAATATTTTTTGAAGATTTTTTTTCTCTATTAGTTGAAGACATTTCAAGAATAAAGCACAGATTACAACAAATTTAGTTTTTAATCCAGTAGAATTTTAAAAAAAATATATCATAGATATTTTTTTATTAACAATTTTCAAAATCAAAAGTTATCATTTTATGAATGAACTTGAATTGAGAGTTTTTGATCGAGTATCTTAGATTACTTTCTACATATTCCATACTACAACATGTCTTGTTTTATTTGATTATTATTTATTTAGTATTACTTTTACAATGGAATCCTCAACACTTTGCAAAGCTATCTTCTGTTCTAATCCTGATTAGTTTATTGTACAAGACTTAGTCAGATGTCAAATGCATGAATTTCAATCATAATCAAAGATGCATAAGTTGCTTTTCTTTGCATATACAGGGTAAGGCAACAAAATGTTTGTGTTTGCAATAATTTCATTTACTTTGCTGTTTTTATGATAACAATGTATATTCAATGTGAGAATGTTTCAGTATAAATAATGGTAACTATGGAATTACTGCTGTGGCTGAAGAATTTACTTTCTTGGGACAACTTGTGTGCCATGAATTTCTTGAGCGAAGTGAAGCAAACCCAATGTAGAAAGGTGTCCATTTTTTGTTTTTTTTTTCTCTTATTTTGGCAAAGGGAAGAATTTCAGATCACTTCTTGAAAAGTGAGGTTAAAAATTAACTCCATAACAGACCTGCCAAGAAAGTTGAAATGTGATGGCTAACTGCTAAAGTGTCATTTAAGAAAGAGAAAAAACTTTTTTTTTTGTTTTTTAAGATCTTGTTATCTGGATCTTTGTATGGTATGTCATGCACTGACAATTTTTCTTCTTTTTGTTGGCCCTTTAGATTATATAAGGATGGGTTACTAAAGATATTATCATGCAGTCCCATAGTTTTTTTTTTTCTTTTTAATAGACACAACTGTCAGTATAAGAGATTGCATTCAACAGGGTGGATCTGTTTATTAAATTTCCTGATAGTTGGCTGACAGGTAAATTCTATCTTAAATATATCACTGTCATATAGGCTCCATAAAGCACTGGAATAGAAGTTATTTTATGGATGTTTTTTATTCATCAAGCATAGAGAAAGAAAGAAATTACCATGACCAAATGATCAGGTAAAAAATTGATGAATTAAATAGCAAACACTGGTAAATAATTTTTGATCAGAATGAGTCAATAAATGTCAATGCACATTTTAAATCTTATCTTTCTGATCATGAAAACTGATAATGTATTATAAGTTAATTTGTTTCTTTGGAAGAAGACAAGGCACTATTTAAAAGAAAAATTATTTTTATTATCCCAAACTTTTTAATTTTACTTTGTGTGTGTGTGTGTGTGTGTGTGTGTGTCACATATGTAGATTTACTAATAAGTTCAGAATCTAATGAAGGTAAAAAAGACATTTTTTCAACGTTACTTTCCTTGTCAATTCACTGACCTCACTTTTATATTGATAACATTGATTGAACATTATACAATAAGTTTAATTCAAAACTTTGTAGGCTAGACAGACTTATTAAACCTGTCTCTAAAATACCTTATATATAAAATAATGACAAATCCATAGAAATGGAGAGGACAGTCAAAAAGATTTATCTAATACAAAATATTAAATAAATACAAATAGAGCTCAATGGATATTATCCAAAGCAATATGAAATTTAGAGAAAACTCAACACATAATTAAGTTATAAATCCAATTTAAACTATTGATTTTTTTTTTTTTGAGACAGTTTGTGGTTTACACAACCTGCCAAAATAAATTTTGTATTTATAACCATTTAATTATGTGTTGAGTTTTCTTTGTGTGTGTGTGTATATATATATATTCTTCATTTGTAAACAAGTTATTACGTGACCTAGCTTTCCACCATGTGGTGTCTTCAGATGATTTGCAATAACTGATTTTACTGTTATACCATTTTTTTAAGAACTCTCACATGACACAGAATTTTTGAATGTGCAGTTTTTAAAATTACAAGAAATTATAACATCTTCATCCATGGTTGTATGAACCTAATAGGTATTTTTTAGTATGGTTACACTTAGTCATAATTTCTGTTCTTTCATTCAATAGTTCATTTTTGTTCGGGAATAGCATAATTGCTAACTTTTCTTCCTGGCAAAGTGTACATCTTTTGCCACCATTGTAAGGCTTGGCTGTTTTCACTATGCTTCACTTTATGTTTGGCTCTTTTCACTATTTTGATTTCAATTTCTACACGTGGCTAGCCAATTTTGTACAGTTTAAGTTTTTTATTTTGAATGTAGACTTGTGATTGAACCACCTGGTCTTAAAGGTGTCTTTGGTTGATCCCAAACATATTTTATTTTGACCATTTAAGTCAGGTGGTTCAATCTCAATTCATTCAAAATAGAAAACTTTAAAACTATAATTATACACACTTATTATGTCACTCATATCATTTGTATTCAGTCAGTTAAGTGCCATGCATGATACACGTTTGGGCGATCATGTCTCGAAAGAGACATGACTGACTGGGCAGAAGATTATCCTGCAGTAGGTTACCATTGCCATAGACTGGTTGCCGATCAAGGCTATAGAACCCAATCTGTCCTGTTATTTAACCCATAACTGGAAGGAAGAGATGGATTAATACCTTTCCCAAGGGTATTTGCGCATAAGTGAATGCAAGGAATTCAACTGGAATTCAAATCATTTGTATTACTTATAGAAAAACATCCCACCTTGATTTACTCTCATAATTACCTATATAATGATATAACAAATTCTGGTTATATTGGGTTGTCTGAAAAGTACATGCTGATTTTTAGTTATTCATTTTCCAACGAGTTGGAAAACGACAAATTTACTAACAGATATATGATTACATCTCTAATTAGAGCACACGTCAAACTAGCTCTTGAGAAAGAAAGTTTAAAAACACTTGTATTTGTCTATATTTCTGAGATGAGATAGTACTTACACTATTTTCATTATTCAGACTATTGTCCTCATTTTTGTTGATATTTATGACGTAAAAATTATACATGGCCCGGTGGATATAGGTGTTAGTTAGTTCCAGTGACTTGATCCAAAGCATTGTGAGTTCAATAACTTGCTACAGCAGTGGTGAACAAATAACTTAGAGAGTCAGGTTAAAGGAAGATAACTTGTGACTACCAGAAGCAGCTCTGCACAAGGAATGAGAATGATATACCCCAGTGATTGTAATAAAGAGTTCAGTTTGAAATTTCTAGCACCTGAAGAAGGCCGGAGAGCATAACAGCTGAAACGGTGTAAAAATGGCAACGAAGATGAGGAAAATAGTTCAAATAATGTAAATAGTGTAAAATCACTTAATTCATGTCAATTTTGTATTTCTATGCATTTTATACACTTAATACTTTTTATTACCATGAAGGTTAAAATGCCTCACAAGCAACAAAAAAGATGTGTGCTTTGAACATTGAAGGTGCTTTAGCTGACAAAAATGGATCGTTTACAACAATGTTCAGCAAAAAAGGTTTTCAGGTGAGCAATATAAGCAAACTTTAGCCACTCCAAAATCAGGTTTTCATTCTAAGAAAGTCATGCCATGCATCTGGTGAAATTGGAAAGGAATCCTGTACTATGAGCTTCTGCCAAGTAACTAGTCAATTGATTCTGCAAAGTACTGCTTGCAATGAGATGAATGAAAGGCAGCAATTCGAGAAAAATACCCAGAATTGGCAAACAAGAAAGGTATTGTTTTCTGTCAAGGATAATGCCAGACTTAATATATATATATTTTTTTTTTTTTTTTTTTTTGGCTACCTGGCAAAAAATGTTGCAATTTGGCTGGGATGTATTACCCACCAGCCACATTCACCAGACATTTTCATTTATTCAGGTCCTTGCAAAATAATAGTAAAAATTTTAATTCATTTGATAACATAAAAAATTACATTAATGAGTTCTTTGCCAAAAAACCAACAAAATTCTGGGAAGATATAATCTTTAAGTTGGAGAAAGATTGTGCAACAAAATGGTTCATATTTAGTTAAATAAATGTTTATGAACTTTTCAGACAACTCAATACTTATTATTTTTTTTTTTTTTTTTAATCGTATCAACCTGAGCAAGGCGGTAACGCCACTGATGTGTAGGGGGCTATGTAATAGTGAAAAGATTGGAAAAGAGAAAGCCGGAAACCACATCCTAAACAGGGAACAAGGGATGAGCCTCTTAACCTGTTCAATAAACGTGGGTGGAGTGTGAACCGGGTAATAGATCTATCTACTCAAATTAAATTATGCTTGTATTTTAATGCTAATTATATTTGAACCTTATATACATTGACAAACTTTAGCTTTTATTACTGCTCCCCACCTCACAACCGTTTTTGCAACAATTGTTCTTTTTTTCACTTTAGTAATTTTCTAAACTATAAGGAGAAAAAAAAACAGCAGCAAATTCAGTAGATTTTGTCTAAAATTTATTCCAGCAAATTTTAATGCTGGTCTATACATTATGCATTAAAAATCAGTTTACTTGTTGAAATTGTATTTTTTAATTTTTGATTAATTTAAAAAGATATTTGTCTACAGCTATATTTATTTGATGTCAAACCCACATCTGGAAACCCTTTGCCATCTCATTATTCTTAATTTTATCTTTTATTTTTTCTTCTATTTTGTATCCCTATTTTCTTAAATGGAACATTTTCATCTAAACTCTGTAATTTTATTTTCTATTTATTAATTTTTTCCTCAATAGGAGTAGCTGGGTTCACCCTCCTCTCTGCCCTTTTGAACAGGAGTAGTGGTTTATCCTTTGTTTCCT
Organism: Ascarosepion bandense; assembly: GCA_037127315.1. Classification (NCBI taxonomy): domain Eukaryota; kingdom Metazoa; phylum Mollusca; class Cephalopoda; order Sepiida; family Sepiidae; genus Ascarosepion; species Ascarosepion bandense. The sequence goes on from JBBBDQ010000145.1 coordinate 4,341,561, forward strand.
GTTTAGAATCGGGTTCCTTCTCAATTTTATTTTAACTATATACTTCTAACATCTTCAACAAAACTCTGAAATTTTATTTACTAATTATTTATTTTTCCTCTATAGGAGTAGAGATGTTCACATTTATCCCTGCTCTTTTGGACAGGAGTAGAGGTTTATCCCTTGTTTGCTGTTCAGAAGGAACTGAAAACCCAATCCTAAGGTCTTTTCATTCTCTTTCACTTTCAGTAGCTTCTTGCATCTTAGTGGCATTATCACCTTGCTTGAGGTGAACTGATTAAAAAAAGCGAGAGATTGTCAGTGGTTAAGAATTAAGTATTACTAACAGAATCAGGTCGTGTGTATGTAGATGCCAATTCATCGTATTAAAAAAAAGTATAAATGAAATTTTGATCCTATTTCATAACAAATAAACATTTTAAAGGAAGACAAACTAATTTAATGTCAATTTATTTTCATTTGAAGTTTTAATTTTTTTTTACAAAATATAACTTTATCTTTAATTATTTTGTATTGTTGTCATTCAGTTGAAGATGGGATTAACTAGATTTCATAAATTTCTGTATTTGTTAATCACTTCATTTCCTTATTGATCTGGGTTATCCTCTTGATACAATCCTAAATTGAAACCACAGGAAAGCTGAAACTGTCTATTGAAGGAAAAAACTGTGCAAGTTTTGTGTATTGGAAGAAAGAGAAAAAAGAAAAACCTACTTATAAAAAAAATAGACAAAGCCTTTAATCTCTTATTAACCACTGTCATTATTCTTCTTCCTCACTTTGCTAATTTCTCTTGTTTCCTTTTATACTCTCTCAGAAATAAGAATCCTACCTGCTAATGTGACAAGCATCTTATTCCTATCTGTGATGGTGGCAGCACCATGTCAGATCTAAATGCCTGTACCCCTTATCAGAGTTCTTAAAACTCTGCAGATAAGAATAGAAATGGTTGTTTAGTTTTCTTACTCATTTCTCAGAAAAACTAAAAAAGCAAAAAAAAAAAAAGTAACTTTTGTTTCAGATCTAATGGAATCTTATAGGTTACTACTACTCCTCCTCTTTCTGTCTCTATCTTGTTTATCTGCTCTGGTGACTTGCTTCATTAAATAATCTGATGGCCACAGCTAAACTCTCTTGAAGGATTGTCTTATCTCATTGAAAGAGAAAGACTGTTAGGTTAACATTTCTAGACTCTTGTGCTCCAACTCTGATTATAGTTAATGAAACAGTTATATCTTTAATCTGACACTGAGTAGTGCTTGTGTTACCCCAACTCATCCCAGTGTAACCCCTCTGGCATTATTGCTAAATTTCTTTACCTCTTCACCTAGCCTTGACAATGATGTGTCAACACATTCTTTCTGAATGGATTCCATTTAAAAGCTCAAATGAGCCACACTTTTTTTCTTTATTTTGTTAAACTCATAAATGTTTCTAGTCCCTTCAGTGTTTCAAGGGACAGCATTCTGTATTTCTTAACAACTAACAAAAAATGCATGCACATACAATAAAAAAATAACAGAAATGGTCTCCATTTATAAAATGATTATTTTAAATTGAAATATCCTGAAGATATTTATGGTTCTCAGGCTAAAGTATTTGGTTCTTAAAACTGCCATATCCAACCGGTTTTAGATTAATTTTTTTTTTAAATTTCTACTACCCCAAGCAAAGCAGTAAAGTTACTAAAATACAGTGAGTTACAGGGTGTGTGGAAGAATTAGGAATAGAAACATTAATAGTGAGCAGAAAGAGAAAAGTAATAAGGAAGAAAGTAGATAGTAATTGATAGTGCACTTGAATTTTTGTGAATTAAAGTTAGCTGAAAAGCATGGAACTGTAAGGGAGTTCCACAGGTGAGAAATATGGGAAAAGAAACTGTTAGCATAGAACTTATGGCTCTATTTAGCCGACTCAACTGCAAGTTGATGTGATTTTAATACCAGTCTAGTCAGTCAGTTAAGTGCCATATGTGATACACGCTTGGGCGATCATGTCTCGAAAGAGACATGACTGACTGGACAGAAGATTATCCCACAGTAGGTTGCCATTGCTTTCTGTGGTAGACTGGTTGCCAGCCAAGGCTATATATAGAACCCAATCTGTCTTGCTATTTAACTCATAACTGGAAGGAAGAGACACATTAATACCTTTCCCAAGGCTATTTGTGTGTAAGTGAATGCAATGAATTCAACTGGAATTCGAACTCTGCTCCCCGATTTCTCATTCCGAGCTGATAGCCACTGCACCACAATGCACATCCAGTCTAGTACTGTGCTTAAATACAAAAAGTCTAAGAACCTATAGCCTTGGTTGGGAACCAGTCTATCAGAGAAAGAAATGGCAACCTACTGTGAGAAAATCTTCTGCCTAGTCAGTCATGGATTAAAAGAGACATGACTGGCTAAGCATGTATCACTGATGGAAATTAACTAATCAGGTAGAGGTTTTTGTCAGCACCTCTTTCTCACTCACACTAGTGTATCTGTGTGTATATATATATAAAGATGTGGTTAGAATGTTAGTGTTCTAACTGTGATAGCCAGGTTTGAATTTCCTCATTGTTGGTAAATTTGTTAGTGAGATGATCCCAGTATATGATGATGATGACACTGTTGGGAAGTGCATGAAAACCATATCATGGGTTGATCCAAATTTTGTGAGTGAAATTTAATTGACAAAACTGTTAGGATATCATCATAGTTTGTGCTATCAGAAAATTATAAGTTTTCATGATTGATGGTGTTTCCATACTGGTCTTAAAACATAGTTGTAGTATAAACCACTAATTCAGTCTTTTGGTATTGATGAAATACAATATACCTGAACAGGTGTCTGCAAGAGGGATTATCTAGCCAGCCTAGTAGATGGGTGTATATAGAAAGAAGCAGCCTTCCATTTTGTACACACACACACTATATATATATATATATATATATATATATATATATATATATATATAGTGATAACCCATAGACATCAAAGCAAAAAATGTGGAGTGCTTGAAACTTTTACACGCACAAAACTGACAATCACTTCTCAAGTGAAGTACACAAATTTTGCATTTCCTGGCACCTTCATACCCTATTTTTAAGGGAGATAGATGATCATGGTCCTCCACATCTTCCTGTCCCTTGTAGCTTTTATCACAATTTGCTTTGTTATTTTTTGCAAACCCTCCTCTGCTATCCATTTGTTTAAGCCCATCAAGTAGGTCATGCACTGTTTTTCTCTGTCCCTCTTTCCTTCTATCTGCCCTGTGAGTAGCAGATTCTCTAAGCCCTCCTAACTCATTACCCAGAAACTTCAACTGGCTCTTCCTGATGTTGAGGTTCTTTTCATTCCCGTTCTCTCCAAAACCTTGTCATTGCTCACATGTTTGATCCACGGTATACTCAGCATTCTTCTGTAGATCCACATTTCTGTTGATTTGAGTCTTTTCATCTTTGAGAAGATTGTCCACCATTTTCTGCCATCTAAGAGGAAGTGAACCTTTGAATAAATCATGATTAAAAGTTCTAGCTGATGGTCCAGCACTTGAATCCATAAATAAAGAAGACAAGCAAGCACAAAGAGATGTCACTGACTGCCAGATTAATTTATGTTATAGGCACTGATGTTGCAAGCAAATTTGTCATTTTGTGAGTTTTTTAGATAACTTACCAAACATTTAGCATGACCACAATACAAAAGGCTCCAAAGTGTCAGTACAGACATGAAGTATAAACATTGTTCTATATTGATTCAAAAGAAGTCAAACTGTTGAAATAAACTAGACACTCTGGTCTCATAAGTCGTGTGACATGTGCTTTATTTGTTAACAGGATAAAGAAAAAAGAAACAAAATGTTGAAATCCTGTGTAAATAGATTTTAACATAAATACACATTAGAAAAAAAAATAAAACAGTAAGAATATTGGTTAATGTTGGATCTGAGATATACTGTTGAGTTCACTCAATCTTGGTAGGATAAATACCAAAGACATCTCTCTCTCTCTCTCTCTATATATATATATATATATATATATAATTCCATGTATTTAATGGAGATGAGTGCTCAATGTCAGAGATAGAATGTTTGCAGAAATAGACAGTGTGGCCATATAAATTAACATGGTCAGAAGATGGTTGAAGTGTAAAACACTGTCATCATGCAGTGTTGAATCCTATTTTCACACTGTATGTGTGAGATATATATGAGGGGTGCTGAAAATTTATTGACCATTTCTCAAAATCTGATCAAACATCAGAACTTTTTAGGAAAATTTTTTCTTGCTTAGCCTTTACATCATACTAACTCTCTCTCTCTCTTTTCATTCTCTCATTCTCTTTCATTCATTCTTACTCACACTCTCTCTCTCATTCTCTTTCATTCATTCTTACTCTCACTCTCTTTCTCACTCTCTCCCCAAGTATCTATTGTAGTCAAATATAATAGTATATTTCTAAAAAATTAATGGATTTAGTTTTTAATAGGACATTTTCATTACTTCAAACATTATTTTTAACTTTACCAGCATACACACTGAAAACCTATTAAAGAAAACGTGCCCTTCAACAGGATTTGAACCTGGGCCCCACTATGTAGTGATGCAAGATTCTATTTGCCTTAAGAGCAATACTGACTCATTCAGATCTTCTCAACAGATATAACAATTCAGTTTCATATTCAAAATGTAAACAGCAATTTCTAAAAAAAAATTAATGGATTCATTTTTTAATCTGACATTTTTAATACTTTTAGTGCATATCTGCATTTGAGTAAATGCTTCATTTTATTTTAAACATTATTTCCTATGAGCTAATGCACTCAAAAGACTTAGTAAAGGAAATGTGCTCTCCAGCAGGATTCGAACCTGTGATTCTTCAAGAAAATCAGAATAACTGAGTGTGCTTTAAAGATAAGTAGAACCTTACTTGATTATGAAGTTCTTTATAGTTGGGCAGTTAAAGCATATCAGATCAGCCAGTGTTTTCTCCTTAACCTTGTAACACGGTTGTGGAGTACCTGATACCAATGCTTTTTGTTTCATTGATCACGACCGTATTCCAGGGTTAAAAAGAAGATGCAGGTTCAAATCCTGCCAAAGGGCACATTTTCTTTAATAAGCTTTCTCAAGTGTCTAAGTTGGTAGATGAAATAAATACAATTTAAAATAAAATGGAGCTTCTAGTCAAATAAGAGTATCTGCTAAAATTTTCATTTTTGAAAAATTATATTTTTATTTTTTTTGGTTAAATTTCTTGTGGCTTTACTTTAGAGTAATTTTAAATTCTAAGTTTTATTCTTATAAAACTGGCTTACATTTTTTTGGCTCTTATTCCTTTGGGTGGATGGAAATGGAGAAAATGTTTCATTCAGTAGAGGAGTTATATAGATAAGTCACTTGTAAATATAAATATGCACTCCTCTCCCCACCCATGCATACTTTCATAGAGGTACAAAACTGAGAAGTTTATCTGAACTGTTAGCACCTTTCAACAGGTGTGAAAGTTATCTTCATTTTGGAATATCTTGTTCCAAATAAATACCTAGACTGACTGTTACACATCTTATATTTGAATGACTTACAAATATTTACTAAGTTTTGCCTTGTGTGGCACAGGGTCAACGGGGAGAAACAGTGTTGTGCAAATGTTCCAAGTGCCACTAAATTGTGGCATAAGACGACACCAAAAGTGAACACCTACCAAAACACATTGTAATATCTATATATATATATATATGTATAATACAGGGTGCAATGGGTAAATTTTTGCCATTTTTATATTTTCCATTTTACACATGTGTGTTGTTTGTTTTATTTTTTGTTAACTGCACATTATAGTAGGATCAGTTGGGCACCATTTGTCATTAAAAGAGCACCACAATGCAAAGCATTCCATTATAAATTTGAAAACAGGATGCTGTATAGCTTGGCATTCACACTGAAAGCACCAATATGAACATTTTAGAGTATTTTGGTGTCAATCTGAGGATAGAGCATAAGATTTGAAAAGAGTTGGATGAATCTAATAGTGATTACAAAGGTACAAAGGTTTCTCTCACTTCCAGCCTATGAAGCTATCTTTCATTTACTTGCTTCTCTGATAGCTACAATTTATAAAAATTTAAATACAACATCAGTTACCATCTTCTGTCTTCTTGAATCCCATTCATCTTCTATCATTTCTTCAATACCCACTGTAAACCCCTGCACCCAAATGGCAGTCTTGCCTTGCTTGGGGTGAAATGATTAAATAAAAAATTATTTATAACAACCTTTTGTATAAAAAAAAAAAAAGGAGCACTGAATAACGAAAAGTCAGTAGTTGTCTGACTATTGCAATATAAAATGAGTACTGTAACTATGCAAACCCAGATGAGGATTGCGGATGGTAGAATAGCTTTAGTATTGCTTTTTTTTTTTTTTTTTTTTTTCTAGTGCTATTTTATGAGTAGATGGAAGACCAGCACTTTATTAGACAAGGTGTCATAATGCTTTTGTTTAGTATTGTGTGCGCACATGCATAAATGAGTAAAAGGTTGTCTTGAAGGTACTAAAAAAAAAAGAGAAAATCAATGCTGGTGTCATAAAAATTTAATTCGTTTTAATAATTTTTATTTTTCAGGCATCAAAACCCTAACTAGATATAATCAGTTAAGTCTTATGATTTGCATATTGTCAATTGAAATTTGTTCTGGGGGCCACTACATGGATAATTGAATAATGAAAAAGGGTTAGAGAACTCTTATGGCTTTCTAACATGATTTTCACTTTTTTTTTTTTTTTTTTTTTTTGGGGCCAAAATCTAAATCTTTTGTGTGGGAACTGAAAATTATTTACTGTATATATGAAAAAAGGATAAATAATAAAAATGAATTTATTTATTCTGGTTTATATTTTAGATACAATTTTCGTATACACAAAAACTTGTTTTATATGGTTTCATAGAGTAATAGATTTTGCAAGCAATTAAGTTTAAAATTAATCTACAGTTCATATTTAAAAAATAAATAAGAACTTGAATATGTTTTTATGATTCTGTTAATAAGGTTTCATGGTAATTATAATTTAAGACAATAAAAATCTCAGAAGTTTTAGCAAGGTTCCACCAAAAAACAAACCAATGAAAGTATCATCTGTAGTTTTCTGTTGGAAACCTTGTCAATGACCAGAATGGATCATGTAAAGAACCAACACGGAAAATAAAATTGGAAATAAGTTTCAATTTCAACTGAGATTAATATTCACTTAAAAGTTATGCCCTTTGGGAAAGATGGGAATCTACTTTTCTGCTTTCTGTCCCATTACCAGATATCTTTAAAAAAATAAGCTTGTTACTGGTATGTCAGGATAGTTGAAGAAGGGGTAAATAAAGACTTGGATACACCACTCTTTCATAATTGTTTTATCTGCCTAGACAATAGCAACAAAAATGTTACTTCTATTGTCAACCTTCAAGAGAGACCAATAAGATAGATGCATGATTATGATGTCTAAACATTTTAGTTTAAATATATTTGTTTTTTAAAGTATGTGTGTGAAGTGTAGATTGAAAACTAATTTCCTAATATTGAAGTAAGTGTCTGACTATTTTTGGCTCAAGTTAAATTCAGTCTGAATAAAAATGTTGCATTATTAGAAACATAAATTATTGATAAATAAATGAATGACTATAGCAAGTAGTGCTTGACTGTTCTTTCCATTGTCTTACTAATTACATGATACTTTAACTTGAAAGGGCCACATTTAGGTTAATTATATTGGGAACAGGGATATCTATTTTTCTTGTTGGAGTGCAACTACACCCTTCCAGTTTGGTAATTTCTCTTGATGAATTTTGGGTAAAAAAAGGCAGGGAAAAATCACTCGACCAGAAAATTCGAGTCCTCAGCTACTTGAACCTTTTAATTTTTACTGGTCCTTCTTGTAATCAAAGTTCTCTCTTCCCCTATGAAGGTTAGGGCATTGATTTTTCTGGGCTATAGAACCATAATAGGTAATTTATATCTACCTCAATTTCTCTGTCTAAAATTAAAAGCACACTGAACCTAAAGGGTGCGATAGATAAATTGTCGTCTCAATTACACAAAAATTGAAAACAATACTGACATCTCATGTTAACAGATATATTTACCAAAATTACACAAAAATTATCTTGAAATACTAAAGAATGAATTTATTCAATAAAATAGGCATTGGTTTCAACCATGTCCTCAAAAAGACTTTGAAATCTCTTGCATTTTTTCTGGATAGTGTCCTTGTTTATGTTGATGAATCCTGCCATAATTCTTGCTTTCAGTTTATCTTTGGTGTTTCTTGCTCAGCTGCATCCCACATATAACAATCAAGGGTGTTGCAGTCTGGGAAGTTAGGTAGCCAGATGTAAGTGGTGATGTGGGCACAGAAGTTATCTCACTGTCATTGATGTAGGCCTCTATGTTGAGTCTGGGCCTTGTGGGAAGATGAATAGAGGCATAATGTCATCATCAGTAGTGATCACACCAAACACCTTTGTAATCACCATTAAACTCATCCAATTCTTTCCAAATCCTCTGCACTGTCCTCAGATTGACACCCAAACAGTCTGAAATGTTCATATTAGAGCTTCCAGCATGAATGCCAAGTAGCCTAGCATGGCGTTTCCAAATGTCTGATGGTTTGAATTGCATCATGGTGGTCATTCTCTCATAGACAGTGACCAAGTGATCCTACTATTCTGTGCAAGTAACAAAATAAAAATAAACAATGCAAAATTTAAAATATAAAATATCCATTGCATCCTCTAGATATATTTAGCTTTGGAATAGTATCTTATAAATCAAACATATGCTTCATTTGTTAAAGATTGAATGTGTTTGGTGATGAAGGAGAAAACCAAGTCTTGCCTCAGAAAATAAATTGTTTTTTGTGCTATCTGCTGAAAAACAATAAAAACACTGAATCAAAACTTGGTTGACTTTGGTAGGCCTTCAAACATGATAATTGTTTGTGCTTCCTTATAAGTCTCGACTAATCACAAGATTTCTTACCCCAATAAAAGAACTCTACCCTGGACCACAGCATCAGGTTTTTTTTTTATTTAGCTCTTGGTGGGTGAAATGGTAATTGAGAATTGTAATGTGAACTTTTGACCTCTTTATTTTACATGCATTTGACTTGTCAAGTAGTATTCCTATGTACAGTTTAGGTGTGTAAGTGCATCATAATTCTAGTTTGTCTATGTAGGATTCAGATGATAATTTATAGTAGACACGAAATCTGCTTAACCAATGAAAATCAAACAACAGAAAAATAACAATGTTTTCCATATTTCATTCTCTGAAGAAGCTTTAATAAAAGTAAAACATGTTAGATTATTAAATGTTTTCTATTTGGTCTTTATCCTATTATATATATAAATATATATATATTCTTTAGAAATTATTTTGTTTACATTTCAGATATAAAACTAAACACTTATGTGTTTCATGAAAATCTGAATGACTTCAGTCAGTTAAATGCCATACGTGATACATGCTTTGGGTGATCATGTCTCGAAAGAGACCTGACTGACTGGGCAGAAGATTATCCCGCAGTAGGTTGCCAATGCTTTCTGCGGTAGACTGGTTGCTGGCCAAGACTATAGAACACATCATATTATTTAACCCATAAATGGAGGGAAGAGACGGATTAACCTTTCCCAAGGGTATTTGTGCGCAACTGGAATTTGAACTCGGCTCCCCAATTTGTCGTTCTGTTTCAATATCCACTACATCACAATGTACATCCATGAATGACTTAGTATGCTTTAAAGCCAAAACAGAACCTTACTTTATTGTGATGCTCTTCATAGCCAAGCACTAAAAGTATACCAGATAGGAAAGTTATAGTTTCTGTAAGTCATGTGGGTGGGAGAAACAGGTTCAAATCTTGCCAGAGGGCACATTTTGTTGAGTATACAGACCAGTAGACAAAATCAATACTGTTTGAAATAAACTGTGTGTTTACACAAGTATAGGTATCCACCAAAAATAATGTTTGACGCAATAAAAATATACACACACACACACACATTCTGTCTTTGAGGATATGAACATTTTAATACATAAATTTTCAATGCCATCTATGAATTCCACCATTTTGTTTACCAGAAATATATCCTATAGGAGAAAGAAACTTTCAGTAGTTTGATGTATATGTTTGTTCACACACAAACATATATATAATTTTATTTTTAATTCTTTAAAGAATAAGGGTTTCCAACTTTTTCCCCCCTTTCTCTCTCTCATGTGATTAGTGTATTTACCATCTGTCTTTCAAGTGTTTCCTCCAAAAATCCACTCCCACTATCACTCATGCCTGCTTTATTTCATGTGACTCCCTCTTTTATTCTTGCTTGGATAATTCCTTTGAAGTTCACAGTATCCATTCTGCACCCCACATCTTTCTCACCCTTGTATGTGTGTGTGTGTTTTTATATATATATATATATATATATATATATATATAAAGCACAACAAGTTCCCTTATCTGATCTGATGGAGCTTGCTAGTGTGCCCAATGCTTGATATATGTATTTAAAAAAGTACTAAACTCACTGTTGAGTAGTTCTTCAGAAACCCATTTTGCTTTTCTTAGGGGAGATGATATAATCTGTAATTTATTTATGCATTATATCTCAAATTAAGCAGTATTTAACTTGTAATGTTCTGTAAGGAGTCATTAACTGCCTAAGTACTTTGAAAATTTTGAGGAATAAATCAACAGGCTAGTTGCTGCAACATCTTATTTATAATGGAAAGCAATTAAACTTGATATATTATTAGTCCTGTTTTTTTTTTTTTTTTTTTTTTTTTCACACTTGTATGTTGAAATTTTGTATCATAAAATAGAGAATGCAAATAGTAATATAAAGAAAGAGGTAATCAATAATACAATTGAAAGGAAGAAATCTGAGGTGTGGATTCCATTAATGAGGAAAGGTTCACAATAACAAGAAAGGTGTGAAGGAGATACAAATACTATAAATTGGGAAAGTAGAGGATTACACTTGCTTATTAAATGGTTATTATTCAAGTTTATGCTGTTAATTCTAACCATTGAGTAAAAATCTATATACTAGTAGATTTGTTTGTACTTATAGAACTTAAAATTTAAATATTTCCAGATTGAGGTTATTCAAGCAGACATGACAATAATAAAAAAGCATTGGGAAATAAAGCTGCCACGACAATACTGTATATACAAGACATTACTAGAACAACATGGCATTATCATGGTCTGTATTCTTTATGCAGAAATGGCCAACAACTGATATTGTTCTCTTAAAATCTGATATGTTATAGTAAAAACAAAACCAAAAATAGAAACTGTTGATCTTAAAGAAAACTATTCTTTATCAGAGAATGACATTGCAGTAAAATAAAAAAACATTATCGCAATATTTTTCACAATACCTTAAATAAAACATCAAGAAGGAAATTGATATCAATACTCAAAAGTGTGACAATAATAAACTTGACAAACCTATTTTTCTGTTTTGGAGAGTAAGATTATATAAATTTCAACTGAAATATATGTCGTCTATATTTCTGAGATGTGATGTGCTAACTATTTACATTTTTTTTAAAATTGTTCTCAATCTTTATATATCACCTGAAGAAGACCAGAGTGTACAATGACCAAAACATCATAAAGGTGACAACAATGTTTGATCATTGAATTCTGAATGTAGTGTTAAATGCTGCTTTTTCTTGTAACTTTTTACTTTAGTTAATATACTTTTTTTTGCTGATTCAGATGCTCTTCATTTTTTCTAGCAAAATTGGAACATATTTGTAATATATATTTAGAGATTCTTGGAATAAGATACTACAAAGAATCTGCAATGTTATTGGTCTTGACCTAGCATCTCATCTTCAGTCACTATCCCACCACTGTAATATAGCTCCCCTGTCCCTTTTCTATAAATACTTTATTAATTTTAGTAATCATTCTGATAGGCTTTCCTTTATGGTATCTAGATGATGAATTTTAAGCATACTACTAGAATGGAAGTAAGATTTCATCATTTTTACATTTGAAATGACAAGATGTAACCATAAGTTCTCTGCTAACAATTTCTTCTTTTGCACTTCTTTCTTGTGGAACTCTCTTTCAGCTTCTAGCTTCTCAATCAATTTTGGTCATCAAAAATTTAAATGCAATATCAACCATTATATTGTCTTCCTGTTCATTTATTGTTCTCTCTCCTTAATGTTTTCTTTTCCTCATATTTTCTCACACTCAGTAACCCCATGTATATTAGGGGTCAAATGATTAAAAAAAAATGACACAGTAAGAATTGTGTAGAATTTTCCAACAAAGCCATTACAGAAATTAAGAGTTAAAAATTAATTGGAAATAATAGCACAAATACAATGTTTTTAATAAGAAATATATATATTTTTTAAGCAAATTAGAAATTATGATTTATTCTTTACTAGCCATTTTTACTGGTATAAATGTTTATTTAATAAAAATAAATTGAATATTTTACTCACAAGCTAAAAACATTTTTGTAGTATTTCTAGTTTAAAATTCTTAAATCTCACAAAAAAACTGTTATTGTAGTATTTTGTTCTAGACACCTCCTAACACACTAACTCGATTCCATTCTTTCAAACACTCTTCCCATCCTCCCAACTACCTATCACCCCACTTCTGACATTTCCTATATCTAACCACTCTTTCTACTTACCTTCCCTATGTTGCCCCAAGCGCAATAGTGGCAGTGGAATGCCTTGCTTGGAGTGAAACGATTAAAAAAAAAATATATATATATATATATATATAAAAATAATAATTAGTTAAAAGAACAAATAGTGTGTTTGGCTCAAATTGTGTCACATGCTGGATAGCTGCTTCTTGTTTCAACTTTTATTTGAGCCTTATTCTTATTGGCTCAATTTTTTTTGCTCACTAATAATTACTAACATATGTGCAGATGACAGTCACTTCTGTAATCTGGCTATAGTGTATCAACTTGATTCATACATGATATAATCTCAGTTAGCAGCTGCAATAATATCAAAAAGAAAAGTTTTAAAAAAGACCAGTTGTTTTCTTACTTTAAACCTCACTGCTTATCTGTTGTCAATATAATGAAGAGAGAGTGTTGAATAAATGATAACACTAGACTTGAGTCTTCATTATTTAACATTTTATTCACTCCTGGTTTTTAACAATTACATTCGGTTAATCCTTACTGGTGCCGTCTCCCATATGAACCCAACATTCTTCATCTACAATGTGTGAGAATGTTTATATACACATCTGTCTAATATTATCATTTTTGCACTTGTCAATCGAAATGCAAATGTGTGGTCATGTACCTCTGAATTTGTTGGCTGGGACTGACTCCAGGTTAACACCTTAATGCATCTGACTCTTTTGATCTGGTGTGAAATTTGAATGCAGTGTCTATTCTGTCATTATAACAATATATTTTATACAATTTAATATGCATCTTTTTGTCTGTATATGTTTTTTTCTTACAGCCAAGCACAAATACACAGCACTCTTGGTAAGAAGCATTTTCAAAGTTTCTTGCATCTAAAATCATAGTGCTTTCCTAGAATTTCCAATTAACAACACTCCCCACACTCTATAGTGATTTCATAATTTAATGCCTCTAATTAGAAGATGTGTGTTGTGGTGTAAAGGATATCAGCTCGGAATGAGAAATCAAAAAACAAAGTTCAAATTCCAGTTGAATTCATTTCATTCACTTATGTACAACTACCTTTGGGAAAGGTATTAATCCATTTCTTCTCCCTCCAGCTATGGGTTGAATATTGACAGATTGGGTTCCATAGTCTTATTTGGCAATTGGTCTATGACAAAAAGCAATAGCAAATTATTGTGGGAAAATGTTCTGCTTAGTCAATCATGTTTTGATCCAAACATGATTGACCAAGTGTATATCACACATGGTAATTAACTGACTGAATTATAGAATGGTGACCTATGAAAATTTTGTGAACTGCAAAACATATGGTAGTCACTGCTATTAATTAGTCTAATATCTGTGTAGTAATGTTCAAATTTTAATATTTAAAATAGCTAGTGTGTTAAAATGTCAAAGAGTGTCAGAAAATTGGATAAAATGTTTGTGTATATACATAAAAAACTCCTCTAGTTTGAATAGACTGATTTAAAATTCGACAGATACCAAATGACTCTAATATAGATATGTCTATATAAAACAAACAGGTAAACTATCTTGAGTTTAGACATTTGATGAGATTTAGTAATTTAATTTGATTTATGCTCTCCACCTATCTTTAGATATCCCAATGTATTTTTCCTCACAATCAGTTTTTTTTAATTTCATTCTAACCTGAGGAAGGCAAAGAGAACAGATACTCATGATGAAATGTATCACTTAAAGTTTCTCCACTTTGCTTCAAATACTATTATACACTCTACAATTGTGCACACATACACACACACATGTATAATATATATATATATATATATATATATATATATATCATAATGACTGGTCACTCATATTCGAGTATATCCATCTACTAGGACGGCTATTGTGGACACTTGCTCAGGCACACTTGTTTGTTCAACACTCACAGAGCTGACCTGTAGTTTATACTTCAACTATGTTGAGAAGACTGTAGTAACAGTTTCTAGAAGAGAGCATGTTATCTGGAACTGAGCAATGCCAGTACATTTAAATCCGCAGTCACAATGACTTGTGACTTCAAACTAGCACAACCATTGTCAACTCCCCAAAGGAAGCCATCTACTCAATGTCACTCCCAAGGCTTGGGTCAACCTCAGGTATGGTTTTTAGGCACTTTCCAAAGGTGCCACATACTGGGATCACCTCCTCTAGGCCAAGAACATGAAGAAGTCACCTTCCTGACAAATCAACCATGGTGTGATCCGAACCTGGGATACACACACACTAATCCAAAATAAAATTAAAAAAGTAAAGATGTAATAGAAAATAGGTCATATGATAGGGATTTTTGAGCCAATAACTCTTGAATAAATTCAAAACCTCAACTCTGTTTCTAAGCGATAAATACAGGACTTATCAACAAGTTGTAATGAATCAACTCAAAGATGTCAGCTCAAATCTATAAATCCACACATACCATCTCACTTAAATCAATGTCCTTATCCATCCTTTTCTCATATATTCTGTTATGGATCTTTTTCTATATCATGCACATCTATGTCAACAAATATTTCAACTAAAACTTAGTTTACTTGATGAGATAAACCCACAAGAAGCAACTGAGAAAAACTTTGCTTCCTTTAAATTTTATTGTAATTATTCAAGGTTTATCTATTATGACAAATTATTAATGTTGCTATACTTGTAAAGTCAGTTTCACTTTTAACAAAACTTGTATTGTTCATTTTAGCTTGAAATCTGTTATCTTTATTAGTAGAAAAGAAAACTTTTTTTTTTTCTAGTTTACAAAATTATAAAATTTAAATCTCAAATCATTAATTTAATTGTAACTTTATTGTCAATGAAAGTATAAATTTAGGAGTTTGAAATGTGATATCTAAATTTTGGCAGCTTTTAATAGGCAAATAAGCCTATTACAGATCTTGATTATAAAAAAAATGTATAATTTAGTTTATTTATATCTATAAAATTCTTTTATGTCCAGTATTTCTTTAGATGAGACAAATTGCAGCACTGGGTTGCATTTCCAATGTACATGTGTAAGTTCTATTGCCTTCGACTACTAAACTATGTTTTGTGGTTATTATAAGAAACAGTTAAAATTTACTCAAATATGGGTTAAATAATAGGTCAGACTATAATCTTCAGTTATGGTTGGCCACCAGTCTAGGAGAATTAAAAACTCTGGTAAAGCACCCACCATGTAGTCGATAAAAGAATCATGAAACTCACAGCGACTATGATCCTGACCGCAGTCACTCTGATTGATTGATAGATAAGAAACTGTTGCAAGACCCATACAAATGTTGTTATGCCAGAACATTTACATCACCTTGTCCTTTCTATACCTGAAGTTAATTTTACACATTGAATTTTCCTGTTTTCTACATAAAAGATTAAAGTTTTACAGTTTTTTTTAATATTTTCTTTTCTTTTAATTTTTTGTTTCTTTTTAATACTTGTTTCTTTTTCTGTCTGAGATCTCATTACTTGCAAACAAGAATACTGATTCCCCACTTAGGCTTACTTTTATTTTATGACACTTATTAGATACTTATTAAGTCGTCTATAGTAAATATTTACTTCACATCTAGTATCTCTTCAGTTTAAATTGACTCACTTATTGGTAGTGGGGAGGGTAGACATGAAATATTGTACCCAGTATAAATTGAAATAGGTTGAACAAACACAACTTATCAAATATCAGGTAATGTAATATAGTAAATTAGATTTTTAAAATTAATTTATTTTACAAGGCATAAGCAGTTTTTCTTTTCAATCATCTAAACGCCTGTTGTGTTGCACGAAGTTTAAACTTTGTTTTAAGCCTTTATCCATATTAGTCATGTTTAAAAAAAAACAAAACAAAAAAAACTAATCATATCACACATGCATGTAAACAGAAATATGAGGGGTGCAGAAAAAATATGTTCCAACAAATAGGCCTTTCCAAGAAAAAAAATGTGATGTTTGGTTATTTGATTAGATTGTAGAAAATGGGTTAGGCCAAGAAATTTTCAGCACACCTCTATTTAAATTTTTTTGCTCTATTTTCTTATTGGTAACTAATTTTTTTCAAAGTTTTACAGTTACTCCAAAAATGTCTCAAAATTTACAAAATTCAAATTTTCTTCAAATTTTTCTTTAAAAAAAGTATTTTATTCTATTTATCAGAAAATTTTTCTGCCAAAGAATTTCTAAAAAGTTTTTAAAGCATAAAATCTGTCGCAACCTTTATAATGGTCACTATAAATGTTTTAGTGATTCTCTTAATAAAAAGTAATGGAAAAAATGTTTAGAATGATATCACAATTTCTTAAGATACATCTTAATTATAAAATATTATCTTAATTTTTTAACTTTATTTTATTTTCAACCCCTGCCATTATTATTTTTTAAAACCTTGCATTATCTGAAATGTGCATTGTGGTGCAGTGAATATCAGCTCAGAACGAGAAATTGAGGAACTGAGTTCGAATTCCAGCCAAATTCATTACATTCACTTACGTGCAAATACCCTTTGGAAAGGTATTAATCCATCTATTCCTTCCAGTTATGGGTTAAATAACAGGACAGATTGGGTTCTATAGGCTTAGTCAACAACCAGTCTACTGCAGAAAGCAATGGCAATCTACTGCAGGATAATCTTCTGCCCAGTCAGTCATATCTCTTTTGAGACATGATCGCCCAAGCATGTATCACGTATGGCACTTAAATGACTGATTATCTGAAATTGTGATATTAGACATTAATATTTTATAATGACTTTTTAGTAAACTGTTAGTTTTTGTTAGTTTCTCTTGGAAGCAGTATTTTTCAACTGGTGTACCTGGATGCACTAATGTACCCTGAAAGGTAACTAGGTGCATCTCAAGTTAACAATAATTTATGTATTACTTTTATATTAAAAAAAATAACTAGACATGTAGATGGTTTCCATGTTTAAGTCAAGTCTTTGTCATTTGATATTTTAAACGGAATTTCTTCATCTTTAAGGTGTGGATAATCCTTTCCCTTTTGCCACCATAAAGGATTTAAATTTCATGATTAAGTTTTCTGTATTAAAATTTAAATTGTGTTCTAGAGTTTTAGTTATTCTACAGTTGCACCCTGGAGTTTTTTTATTTAATAATTTTACCCTAAGCAAGGCGGGACTGCTACTAGTGCACAAGGGGTTACAGTGAGAGAAAAGACTGGGTAAAGTGAGTATTGAAGAAAGGATAAAGGATGGATGGGATTCAAGAAGATGGAATTGACATTACATTTAAATTTTTGGAGATTGTAGCTATCAGAGAAGCAAATAATGGAAGCGGGTTCCACAGGTGGAAAGTGCAAGAAAAGAAACTGTCTGTTTAACTATTTCAGTGATAAAAGGGTAGAACCTAGATGCCAATCTAGTCGTACACTTAAATTCACATAGATGAGGCAACAGGGGGAAAAAAATCAGTTTCCATGAAAAATTTGTAGAAAAATGGTAAAAATCATTGAGAAACATTGTTCTAGCATTATGGTTTTAATGCCACTTTTTTTTTTTATAAGTTGATATAACGTAAGAATATAAAATCTCACAAAGATTAAGGCAGCTTCAAATATTGGGGCTTAAGTGTAACTCATACATTTGGCCCATCATTGGAAAAAAATGGTTGGTTCTCTGTACTCCTCCAGTAAGTATGTGATTCTTCCTGTTATCTTCTACCTTTACAAGAGCAGATCAGACTGAAAATAGAGTACTGTTGCCATATCTAGGCAAGTGCTGCCCAGACTCTACTTTCCAGTCTCAAGAGAGTTCAAAATCATCCTTGTAGGTTACAAATTATATTCCACAATTGAACCTCTTTGTCACAGACAAAACATTCTAAGCTTCTCAATGCTCTTTTGCTAAATTCATCGAAAGTACTCCAAAGTACATTCCTTAGTTCCACCAGTTTTAATCTTTCTGACTAAGACCTTCCATGCATATTGTTGTGAACCATTTCCATTCTCTTCATATCCTATTAGTGAAATGTAAGTTCTATTTGAACAGCTTCTTCCCACAAACTGCTGCTTTGTAGAACCAACTCCCAAGAGGATGCTCCCCAGTCACTGCAATCTTAACCTGTTCAAGTCTATGGTTAACCATTATCTTCCC
This sequence comes from Ascarosepion bandense, assembly GCA_037127315.1. Classification (NCBI taxonomy): domain Eukaryota; kingdom Metazoa; phylum Mollusca; class Cephalopoda; order Sepiida; family Sepiidae; genus Ascarosepion; species Ascarosepion bandense. The sequence continues at coordinate 4,360,357 of JBBBDQ010000145.1, forward strand.
CATATATCTGTATAAACTATGGCTCTTAATCTATAATCTAACTGGAGTGGCTCTTGGGCCTTATACAGTGAAAACATCATTGTAAAAAAAAAATGGAATCCCATGGCAAAACTGGCTAGAGAAAAAGTTGTTAGCAAACATCCTTCAAAGAAAGCAATCTGTCAACAAAGACCATCATACATCTTGAACAAAAGAAAGGTTTGCCATCTCCTTCAAAACTTTTTGAAGATCATTAGATGTGACAGGTACCTGAAGATGTGACAGGTACCTGAATTGCACAAACCAAAATTTCATTGAAACAAAAACAAGGATACTAATTCAAAATCGTTTATATTATAACTTCTGTATAATTCTATAAAATCCTATATATATAGTATAACTTCTATAAAAAAGATCTTTTGAAAAAAAGAGTACAGAAATTTAAAATTGCTTTTTTTTTTTTGTATTTGTCTCATCTATGAGGCTACTTGGCTCTTTCTTTCACAGCATTATATCAGATATAGATTTTAAAGCCACTAACACCTCACTTGATCTGAATCCACTGCAGATGTTAAACATCAACTCTCAAATATTCTCTGTACCTTTTGGGCAGATAGTATTGATTTTTGTGCTTCTCTGATATTGAAAGTCTTATGGGCATTTGGTATAGTTAGGCAGGATAGATAGTTTATTGAATATCAGCAGTTGTTTATGATAAGTAATAAATACAGGTGGTTTTGATTCAAGCCCTCAGGTTTTATTGCATTCTTCTCTGCAGTGTGCATTTGGGAAACTTCACTTCCATGGAAACACCTTAGTCTTGGAGACATTTTCATGGACACTTCCAACTTGTTAATATTATACTGTGTATGGCTAAGTGTCTTTTACTCGCTGATTTTGATCCATTTTCTTGTACAGCAAATATCAGTGAAAAGTAATTATTCCTAATTTTATTTAAAATATGCAATATAACATTGTTAGTTTATTTTCTTTGCTTTCATCCTGTACCTTTTTAAGAAAAGAATATAACATTGTTAGTTTATTTTCTTTGCTTTCATCCTGTACCTTTTTAAGAAAAGAAATATGGGTTTCAATAATATTTGTAAATCTTTTTTACATGAAATTAGATCTTTAAAGCTGTATTGGGTCAATAACAAAGCATTATGTAAAAAAAAGCAAAGAAGAATGAAAGCAAGCAATACTTTTTTTAATCTAAATTTTTAAAAAATAGTGCTTGGTTTCATAGATACATATTAATGAAAATATAAAAGAACTTTTTGTTTTACCATTAAGTGTATATGAAATATAAAGCTTATTTTATATAATAAATATATATATATATATATATATATATATATTAATCGTTTCACCCCGAGCGAGGTGGTAATGCTACTGATATGCAGGGGGCTACATAAGTGTAAAAAGATTAATTAGAAGAGCGTGAAGAGGAAGACAAACCAGTTAGAAAGGAGCAATAGAAAGATGAGAATGCAGGTGTGATGACAGTTTCAAAGGTGGAGAGAAAGGAAAGGATATACGGGGTGGGGAAAGAACTAGTCAAGTGGTTAATAGATGAGTATTGACATTGCATTTAAATTCCTGGCGGTTGTAGCCATCAGGAAAGGAAGAATATGGGAGCGAGTTCCACAGGCGGGAAGTACGAGAGAAGAAGCTGCAGGAGTAGAATTGTCATCTGCATTTGGCTAACCTAACTGTGACTGGATGGAAACTATTCATCTGTAATGCACACTTCAATTTCACCATAACCATTCCTCAAAATTTGAAGCCTAAAACTTAAGAGTATACAGTGGAAATAAATACATGCTTTTTTTTCTGGCTATTTGTGTCATTGAAAGACAGAAAAATCTCATTGAAAACAAAGAAGAGAGTGCTATATGATGTCTGTTCTTCTGTATGGCAGTGAATGTTGGATGATCACAAGGATGAAGGAGAGGCTTGAGGCAGCAGAAATGTGGTTTTACAGAAGGATGCTGAGGATACCATGGACTGAGTATGTGACTAACAATGAGGTGTTGGGGAGGATGGAAATGAGGAGAAAACTGATATTTAACATAAGGAAGAGACATGTAAAGAGAAAGAAGGGCCTGCAGAATTTAATACTCACAGGATGATTAGAGGGAAAGAGACAGGAGAAAGCAGCATGAAACCTACTTGATAGACCTGAGTGAATGGATGGCAGAGGAGGATTTAGGAGAGATACCAAGATGAAGAATTTTCAGGGCAACAAGAGACAGAGCCAAATGAAAGTCCATGATTGCCTATATCCTGAAGGGACATGGCAGATGAAGATGTCATTGTATTCAGGATGTTATAACTAAAAGTAAGTTATATCAATAGTCCAAACTAACCAATATATAACAAAGTTTAAATCACTAACACAACACTCCATTGTGCTTCAGAGTAGTTTCCTCTACCCAATTTACCTCACAAAGCTTGGATCATTCTAGCATAGGGTTTGTAGGCACTTTCCAACAGCACCACATGATGGGAACATCAATATGATCAAGTAGTCATCTCCTTGACTAATCAACAATAGTAAAATTCAACCCCTTGTCTCATGGTTGGAACACTGTTTTAATCACTCGGCTGCACATCCATGATATTTGCATTTCAAATTAAATTTTACAAATATTCATCAGTATTTCCAGAGTGAGATTAGCTTAAAAAATGACTCTCATATATTTTAGTCTGTTTTACTGTTGTCCACATCAAATATAGACATCATGACAGCTTTCATCTTATGTTGTCAGTGACCTTCATTATCTTCAATGTCATCATCTATGTTTGTTGGTGTGACCATGTCCATGTTTTTCTCCTAAATAATGTGCAGAATTTGTGTTTCAAATATGATATAAACTATATAAATTCATATATGAATTCTAGTTAATATGAACTAGATAAAAAATTGTAAAAATGTTAAATTTAGCTTCTAACAATTCAAAGTGTATTATTTGCAAAAAATTTTTTTCAAAAATTTTATATGTTAAAATTAAGGCCGACTAAAATTAACACAAGAATGAATACAGCATTAGTTATTAGCATAAAATTAGCATATTAGTTATTAGCATAAAAGATAATGAGCCATATAAATGTCATTGCTCCTTTATTATACATTTTATGATTTGTTCTTAAAACTTGAAGATTTTATAGTATTTATTGAATATATCAAATATTGGTTATTCAGCAGTTGCAACCTCTCAGGCTTTTTGACAAAATACAGCGAAGAATCTGTCATGTGATTGATACCGACTTAACTGACCGCCTGCAGTCACTCTCTTACCGGCATGACGTGGCTTCCCTGTGCCTCTTCTATAAATACTTTCATGGCTTCTGCTCTGATGAACTTAAATCATTGGTGCCCCCTAGGTGTGAGTTTGTACGAGATACTAGATTGGCAACTAGGTCCTACCCTTTTACAGTGAAACCGATGAAATGTAACCACAATTTCTACTCCAACAGCTTCTTTTCTCGCACTTCCTGCCTGTGGAATTCCCTTCCGCATGCTTGCTTCCCCGACAGCTATAACCTCCAGGAGTTTAAATGTAAGGTCAATAGACACCTCCTAACTTGTCAATCGCCCTATGTTACTCCCTGCGCTATAGTGGAAGTGGAATGCCTTGCTTGGGGTGACATGATAAAAAAAAAAAAAAGTGTTGATATACTGAAAAGACCTTCATTGATTATAGATCTGTTATATGTTAAATGCAATGAAATCTTCTGCTAATAAATCTGGTCTACTGTAAATTTAAGTTATGAAAACCTATTATAGTTTTTGTTCTGGTTGAAGAGCAGGTATGCTTTTAAGTTTTATTTTTTTTAAAAAAGCTTCACAATATTGCACAGAGGCTGAGGTGACTACACTTGTATTTTCATGATATATTTGCTATTCAGGCCAGCATGTTCATCTCCTGTTCACAATATTTTGACCACTCTACCCTCCAGCCTTCTTCAGATGCTGAAGAAGACTGGAGGCTACAATGTCCAAAACATTGTGGGTATAACAACCAACTGTTTTGAACAGCAAGGTATATAACAATAATTCCTCATCTCGAACTCTAACAGAAATTTGTCTATTAATACCTGACTAATATTGATGAAACTTAAGTGGGTTAGATTTTAGGGTGCTGAAAAATTTTCAACCCAACATACTTTTTAAATTTCAATGATCAAATCTCAGAATACTGATATATGAGAATTTTTAGCAGCTCCTTGTAACTAGCATAAAAAAGAAGCAGTTCTGAGAAATATCTATATCTATATATATATTGTAACTAAGTTGTTGAACTTGTAGGTTTATTTACCTTTTTGTTCATGCATTTACTTTTATAAAGAGTGCTCAATACAAATGTAGAGCGTTATACTGTAATGGTTGTTACAATGTTTTTAAATTCATAGTATCACTACACAAAAAATTTCTCATGTTTGAAGTCAGCCCATTATGTTTTGGCTTCATCCTCAGGTGATTTTTTTAGAAAAAAAAAGAAGCCAAAACATAATGGGCTGACTTCGAAACATGAGAAATTTTTTTGTGTAGTGATACTATGAATTTAAAAACATTATAACAACCATTACAGTATATATATATATATATATATATATATATATATAAATGTAAATGAGCTATTACACAACCCAGGTTTCTACCTTTTCACTGTCTTGAGTAAAGAAATAAAGAAACCTGAGTTGTGGTGTAATAACTTCTTTACAAATGAAAAATATTCAAAAGTTCCACAATACAATTAAACACTTTTTAATACTATTGTGCACTGGTCTAATTTAATTATGACCAAAAACTAAATAATTATATATTTATTTGCACAAATTACATATAAATATGTCTGTATAGGATCCTGTTTGACAGCTAAAGTAGAATCATGATTTCACATTAGTATTGGTATTCAAGTCCCAGTAAATATCAATATTTGGAATTCTGATTGTTTAAATAGATATTTGTATATTTTGCCAGGCTAACAGGCTTTCCCTAAATTCCGCTGGCCCTCTTTCTTACTAGTCTTTGTAAAATTACTGGATAAAAAGATCTAGGCCTGACACATAGATGATGCCACTAATAAAAAATCCATATGATTTTTATGAAGTATTAATGTGATAAAATTTGGGGCTAATCAGATTATTAGTTTACAAAATACAGTTATTTAAGTAAAGCTACTGATGCAAATTTTCAAAACAATGGAAAAATCTGAATTTCGTGTGTTGATAAAGCATTGATTTCTGATGTGGGGGGATACTGTTCAAGTAAATCAATGGCTTGATAAGTGTTATTTGGACTTAACAATGGTTAAAAGGTGGTATGCCGACTTTAAACACAATTGTACAGACACAAATGTTGCTGGATGCTCAGGTCTCCCAAAAACGACAGTTGTCCCGGAAAACACCAAAAAATCCACAAACTCATTTTGCCTGATTGTAAATTGAAGTTCCATGAGATAGCAGAAGAGTTGAGCATATCAGAAAGCAGTGTATTCACCATTTTGGATTAACATTTATCAATGAAAAAGCGCTCTTCAAAGTGGATGCTGCATTTACTCACAGTTGATCAAATACAACACAACAGTGATTCAGAGCAGTGTTTGCAACTATTTCAACACAACGAAAAGTTTTTGCATAAATATAGGACAAGGGATGAAACACGGATCCACCACTTCACTCCAGAGTCAAATCAGTAGTCAGCTAAGTTGACAGCAGCAGGTGAAAGCCGTCCAAAGCAGCCAAAGATACAAACATCAGCAGGCAAAATTTTGGTCTCTGTATTTTAGGATGTGCATGGTATTCTGTTCGTCAATTACCTTGAGAAATGAAGAACCATCAATAGTGAATCTTATATAGCATTATTGGTGCATTTGGAGGAAGAAATTGCCAAAGGAATGGCCACAAATGAAGAAGAAAAAGTCATCTTTCATCAAGACAATGCACTGTCACAAGTCGATTGCAATGATGGGAAAAACTACATGAATTGCACTTGAAATTGCTTCTGCATCCAACCTATTCTCTAGATCTGGCCCTCAATAACTCCTGGCTGTTTGCATATCTCAAAAGAATGCTTCCAGGAAAGAGATTTGGCTCTAATGAAGAAGCAATATAGGAAGCTGAGGCATATTTTGACACCAAAGACAAATCATTCTACAAAATAGGCATCGAATTGTTAGAGAAGCATTGGAAATGGTGTGTTACCCTAGAAGGAGACTGTTGATAAATAAAGTTGAATTTTACCTAAAAGTTGTTGTTTTATTCGTTAGGCCCGGGATTTATTGAGTGATGTGTTATATATTTATTCGTTATAGACTTTTAGCAGTCTAACAATTAAATGACAGACTTTGCACTAATTCTTTAAGTTCAAGAGTTTGTTATGACAGCTGAATTTACCAAAACATTTCACGTATTTTGATATGAGATAGTTTTCTAAAATGAACATTACTTTAAAAAAAGCATCTAAATTCAATTATGGTCTAATCGAACACTTATATTTCAATTTTTTTTTTTCATAATATAATTCTATATTACAGATTTTTTTTTCATTTTTGTTTCTTAATTAGAAAAGGAAATTTTTTTTTTGTGGGGGGGGGGGGGAGAGGGTTACAACAAAATAATAAAGTGAATCTGATGACTGGTCAAAACATTTGAATCTGGATGAGTTGAGAGAGAGCAGGGGAGAGGAAATGAAGGTTATGGTATTTGAGTTGGTGTTAAAATTTGGGGTTCTACAAGTAGGGATGTGGATGTGCATCGTGGTGCAGTGGATATTGGCTCGGAACGAGAAATCGGGAAGCCAAGTTTGAATTTCCGTTGTATTCCTTGCATTCACTTACGCGCAAATACCCTTGGGAAAGGTAATAATCTGTCTCTTCGCTCCAGTTATGGGTTAAATAACAGGACAGATTGGGTTATATAGCCTTGATCGGCAACCAGTCTACGGCAATGGTAACCTACTGCAGGATAATTTTCTGCCCAGTCAGTCATGTCTCTTTTGAGACATGATCACCCAAGCGTGTATCATGCATGGCACTTAACTGACTGAATACAAATGATATGAGTGACGTAATAAGTGATAATCTTCTGCCCAGTCAGTCATGTCTCTTACGAGACATGATCGCCCAAGCGTGTATCACGTATAGCACTTAACTGACTGACTGACAAGTAGGGAAGCTGAAAAATAACTTTTACAAAAAAAAAAAAAAATGGCCAGTTTCTTCTTTTAGAAAACTAATAATGAATTCTGTCTCTCCTCTCAGCCGAGATTCTATCCCTACCCTCACTCTGGATTCTTTTGCTGATCACCATTCCATGTGTTGTGATCTGTTTACTTTCCTTATATAAAACCTGGTTTCAATTTCTCCCCTCTACTTGACCACATTGTTTCATGTTAGTTTCCTTCTTTTTTTCTTTTCTTCTGCACATCTTTCATTTGTTCCAAGAGATCAAATTACATCTGCTCTTCCCTTACCCACCTTTCTCCATTTTGTGTCACACTATCAAGTCTATATAGATTATTCTATTTTTCCCCCCAAATCATCAGTCCATTTGGGAGGTGAATGAAAAAAACTTCTTTCAAAAATGAAGACAATATGAAACCTACACCATCCTAACAATAACAGGGAATGAGGATTGCTCTGTTGGTTTTTCTTTTGGAACCTCCACAATCTAATCCAAAGTTTTGCTACAACGATCAAGACCCTGTCAAAATTGAGAATAGGGGCTTTGATACCTTATTTTTATTTACTTCTCACTCATCCCATGTGAATGTCATAGTAGTCATGTCAGCTGGTTCTCCTTATTTAAATTCTATTCTGGAAGTGACATTTTCTCAAAGATTGTCTTATGTTTCAGCCTTGGTCTAAATAATCTAAAAGACCAACTCAGTACTTTTAAAATTCTCTGTAAACTTCTGTTTTATTCATTTTTATTTTACTTAATTTCCAAGATATAAAACTGCTGACTGCTCATTTTATCTCAAGTGATTAGCTAATCCTATTGCAGATGCCTGCTCAGGTACATTTTTGTTTGTTTAACAAACACAAAATTAATCTGTGGCTTATACTGCAACTATGCTGAGAGGACTTTTTGTTGCAGAAAGAGCACATAATTTGGCATGATCAGTATGTAACCCAGGCCAGCAGGCTTAAACTCAGTCATGATGACTTGTGAATTTGTGCTAGCATAACTATTGACTGCTTTCAAACAGTTTTATCTACCCAATTTCACATTTCACTGTAAATGCTTGGTTCAATATGTGGTATGATTTTTATGGCACTTATTCAACAATGTTGCAAACTGGGATTATCTTCTGAGCATGATATTGTTAAACAGTCATTCCTTGAGAAATTGACCATGGTGAAATCTAAACATTTTATATCAGGATCATTGATGTTCCTATTACCCCCAACCCTGACATGTTCACATATTTCTTTCTTTTTTTTAATTTTTTAAAATCAGTATTATCTCCTGCAAGGTAATAAAGCCACTCAGACACAAGGGATTACAGGGTGTGGAAGAATTAGAAAAAGAAACATTAATGAGCAGGAAGAGAACAATTAATCAGAAAGACAGTAGATAGTGACTGATATTGCATTTAATTTTTTGCTGATTAAAGTTGGCTGGAAAGTTTGTAGCTGGAAGGGAGTTCCACAAGCACAATGTGTGAGAAAATAAACTTATATATTAAACTTTTTTTTTTGTTTAAATATAGAGTTACTCAATTGTTGCTATTTATTATTTTAAAAATGTGTTACATTTATAATATTTTAACTGGTCATTACTCTAACCTTCTTCAGGTGAGTATTGTATAAATGTTTACTTATAATATCACTGTTACTGTAGTATTATAATTAAAACCTATTATGTTCCAAATATCTTGTATACACCTGAAGAAAGCTGTCTAAATAAAGAAAAAAAGTAATTAAAAATAATATAAGAATATAAAAAATAATTAATATTCAATCTTACATTTTTGTACAATCATTCAGTTAGTTAAGTGCCTTGGGCAATCATGTCCCAAAAGAGACATGACTGACAGGGCAGAAGATTATCACGCAGTAGGTTGCCATTACTTTTTGTGATAGTCTGGTTGCCAGCCAAGGCTATAGAACCCAATCTATCCTGTTATTTAACCCCTAACTGTAGGGAAGAGATGAATTAATACCTTTCCCAAGAGTATTTGTGCATAAGTGAATGCATGGAATTCAACTGGAATCAAACTCAGCTCCCCGATTTCTTGTTTCAAGCTGGTATCCACTGCACCACAACACACAATTATTCTGTACAATAAACATGCATAAAAATTATTAATCTTTGATTAAATTTTTCTTTCTGTTCATTATTTATTTTACTTTTCAGAATTCTGTTTCTGAGCATTTAAAAGATACATAAGTAGGATAGAAAAGATATGGAGTCTTTTTTTTAAAAGTATTCAAATTTAATAATCAAAATAGCATGCAAAGATTTCAAAGGCATATTAAAAAACCATGTACAAAAACACAATCAACATATATCTCAAAATGGCAGGCCTCAAGAAAATCCATCAAAAATAAAATCTAAAATAAGATTAGAAATTTGCAATGTCATAGAAAACTGATCACGAGGTGAAAAAAGAGAACTTTGAACAAATTGCTCTTGGTTTGAATAAATTCGAAATTTGTCTCCCCTGCTGCTAAAGATCAAAAGTTTCCCTGACAACTGAAACTACATACCAGCTTCTCAAAGTCATTACTTTTGTATTTCCTGTTCCTCTATAATCTGTGAGTAATGACATTTATTAAAATGTATGAACTTTATCTTAGACACATTTCTATGAACATTTTAAATAATGAAACTTTATCATAAAAAGATACAACCACAAGAATGAACTTGCACTCTTACATACAAGACTTTTGTTCTAAACATTTAAATAAATTACATTTTAAATTTTATTGCAATTATTGGAAGTTTATTTATTCTATTGTGACTATGACTTAATTTCTAGTGTCATTTTAGAATACAATTTTTTTTTTCTTAAGATCTCATGAAAATTTGCCTGTAATGTTTTTCCTATCAAATATTTTAAATTAAATATATTTGCAATATGGCACACTTCCTGGTGAATTTTCTAAGTTTTAAAACCTAATATATTAAAAACAAAAATTTTAAAAAATAGTAAAAATTCTTAATTCTTTGTTCTTTATTTGTTCATGTATTCATATTTGTTAAACTTAGCTTTGGTCAACAAAGAGTCAATTAGAAGGAATTTGGAAAGAATATTGTTACACCAGTCTAAGTGATGAAGGTTTGTTTGCCTTTAAAATCTGAATGTAAAATCCTGACTTCCAGTATTAGTGGAAAAGAGTATACTATCTCAAACAGGTCTTTTTTCTTTCTTTCTTTATTCAGTCACCAATAATTAGTTTCTTATATATATATATATATATATATATATATATATATATATTAATGAAAAAAGGGAAATAAGTAATTCTTTTTTTTTAAACCATCTCTCACCCACCAAAAAAAATCTAGTTAAAAAAAAAAAAAAATACTGTCTTCCAGTATTCATCATGGTGAAAACTCTTTGGATACTAAAATGTTCTTTCTGCTTGTCAGACTTTTTTAACAGAAATTGTTACTGCCTTCATGATTCTCTCTCTGCTACTATCTACCCGCCCAACAGGCAGTGAAATCACTGAAGTGTGGAAAAAAAGAAAGTAATTTGAACAGCAGAGAAATTATCAAATTCCCCCATAGATAAATATTAAAAGTTCCCACATTACTCTTTAACAGATATTTTCATTTTATTTCTTAAATTGAGATGGTTTAAAAAAGAAGAATTACTTATTTCCCTTTTTTTCATTAATATATATTTATTTATATCTATATATATATAGTGTATCAAGGCAGCAGATAATTTTCTAAGCATATATTGTTAAATATAAGAGACAATAAATGCCTATTATGTTTAATCATGAGCCATTCTAAACATCATATTTTGGCTTTAATTTCAGTTGAAAATAAAGACAGAAATTCTCCAACATTTGGATATTTTTTTTATTAAGCTTAGAACCAACTTAATAAAAAAATTTCCAATTGTTGGAGAATTTTTGTCTTTATTTTCACCTGAAATTAAATCTAAAACACGACATTTAGAACAGCTCATGATTAAACATGATAGACATTCATTGTCTCTTATATTTAACAATACATAAATATATATATATTGTTAAATATAATAGACAATGAATGTCTATCATGTTTAATCATGATATTATATATATATATATATATATATATATATATACACACACTCTTTCTATTGTATCTACATGTGTACATCAGAAATTTGCTACTCTGGGGGGTTTGTATTTGGAAGACAAACCCACCACAAAAAACTTCGGGTCACAAATCTTCATCATATAAAACTACCAAAGTTTATTGTTTCTGCATTTGCTCAATGGATTTTTATTTGTTGAATTTACACTGGGTCACTGGTCACTAATCTAGTCTGTGATTGCAAAACACATTAGAGGAAAGATATATTTACTTTTCAAAATTTCAATGATTTTATTTTGAGATCAGCTTAGCTTAAAACAAAATGTTAACTTAATCCTATTTACTATTCAAAAATACTTTACATTGAACACTTTTTGCAATTAAATTTTTAAAACATCTATTTGAAATTAAATAAAACCAAGGGAAGCATTTTGCCATGATCATGAATAATCTAAATAACAAAGTTTTCCCTCAAGATTATGATGACATTAAATAAGCTGGAATTTTATAATTAAACATCTATGTAATCATTTACTTCATGAGTAAACAATTTATGTAGATTAGTTTCATGTTTGGAATTTTAGTTTTCTTAACCTTGTTTTTAGACAAAAATGACTTTGGCTTTCATACTCAGTTTAACTGCATTTACATAATAGCAACTAGACTCTTGAAGAATTTAATGCTCCTTAGGGCAAACTTTTTATTCAACTGAACAGTTTTGCCAAATTTGGCTTGTTTGTGTTAGAGCAGTTAGTAAGAAATTGATATTTAATATATCTGAATATATTCACTGAATGGCTAGTTTGCCAGTAATATCTACAATAATGAGAGAATGAAGCAGATATCTTTTTTTAGCCACACGATTTTATAATGAAATCAAGCCATTTTCTTCTGCAGCAGATTGTAAACTCACATGGCCATTATTTTGAAAAGTTTCAGTCATTGAGAGTTCTTTTTTACTATATATTGACAACCAAGTCTTTTATCTACCCATTAGATGAAAACTTGTCACTTTGTACTCGGACAACCATTGATGGCTTCCAAACAGTTTCATCTACTCAATTTCAACCACAGGGCTTTGATCAATCCATGGCATGAAGCTCAAGTCATCTCCAACAGTATCACTTGTTGAGACCCTCTTTACATGCCAATATTATCAAAAAGTTACCTTCTTGATATAATTGATCATTGTATGCTTCAAAACAGGGACTTATAGTTGGAAGACTAATGTTCTTAACAGATGCCAAAGATATTTATGTTCCATAGTTAATTTTACAAAAAAATATTTAAAAAAGGAAGACAATACAAAACCTTCACCATCCTAACTATAAAAGAGAATGAGGATTGCTCCGTTGGCTTTTCTTTTGGAAACTCTTAAATCTAATCAAGATTTTTGCTATAATAGTGATGACCCTGCCAAAATTAAGAATAGGGTCTTTTATACCTTATTTTCATTTACTTTGATGATAGTAAAGGTGAAATTAGCTTTTGGAATATTTGATGTTTTTTTTTTTAATCTAATTTTAATCTTTAGATGAATATGCAAAACAATAAACAAGCAGTTAAAATAAGCTCAAACAGGCTTATATTATTTTTTAACAGTGTATTTGGGATAACAAAAGATGCATTTTAAAAGCTAAGCAAATTATTAAACTGAAAAAATTAGAAACATAGAAAAGAGTACTGAACAGTTATATAATATCAGTTCTCCTGGTAGCGAATGCTCGACAATTTCATCACAGATCAAGTAGTGACTTGAAACAACAAACGTGGTTCTACAGAAGGATGCTGAGAATACCATGGATTGAACATTTGAGCAACAACAAAGTTTTAGGAAAAAATGGAAACAAAAAGGACTCTTATATTTAACAGCAGAAAGAGATAGTTGACATTTCTAGGGTATAGAATAAAGAGGGTTTGGAAAATTTGGTAGTTACAGAACATAATGAAGGAATAGCAAAAACCAGCTTATAATCAACATAGTGAGCTTGAGTAAATAGTTGACAGAATAAGCTTTAGTAGAGATAACAAAAAGACAATTTAAAATCTGCAAAGGACAGAAAATTGTGAAGAGTCATAATCGCTAATGTCTTGAAGGGACAAAGCACATACATGAACAGTTATTTTTATTTACGCTCAAACTAACATCTTCATGTTTGTTGTCGTTATCCTAACAATTCAGCCATTTTGAACCCTGGCCTTCTTTGGGTGTCTAGCAATCCAGGTAGATTTCATGGAATTTGAAACTGAACAGTTTTTTTTACTCTACACGGTTAAATTGTTTTGTTCCATGGTTCATATGTAGGGATATCTTGTCTTATTCATATTTAATTATTTTCAGTTATTGCTAACTCTGTTTTCACTGGGAATAGCTTGTTAGATTAAAGCATTAGTTTATGAATTTAGTTGCATATTAATTGTAAGTTCAATTCCTGGTCCAAGTACTACAGATTCTTACTCAGTTGAAACAGCAAGCAATAACTGAGCAGTATTAAAATAAGGAAAAAGATTAGATATCCCTAGATAAAGAGCATAACAAGAACAATCTAACTCTGTAGATTACAAGTCGGGGATGCTAAAATCAAGCAGGTACAAAAATTTAAATACTTGGGAAGTGTTATAACAGAAGACGAAAGTGCAACAGATCCAAAGGTGAATTAGCATGGTAAAGGAAGCATTCCAGAAGTTGAGTAAAGTATTAAAAAACAGGACAATTTTACTAGAAACAGAGAGAGTACTGGATTGCTATGTGATGTCAGTTCTTCAATATGGTAGTGAATGCTGGACAATATCATCAAAGATGAAGGAAAAACTTGAAGCAACTGAAATATGGTTCTACAGAAGGATGCTGCAAATATCATGGATTGAGCATGTGAGCAATGATGAGGTCTTGGAAATGATGGAAACAAAAAGGAAACTAATACTGAGCATCAGAAAGAGTCAGCTGAAGTTCCTGGGACATGCAATGAGGAAAGAGGGCTTAGAGAACCTGATACTAACAGGCCAGAGAGAGGGGAAAAAGAGACAGGGGAAAGCAGCGGATAACATACTTGAAGGACCTAATCAGGTGGATGATGGAATGAGGGTTGCATGGTGTAACAGGAGGTGGCATGCTAAGAGCCACCAGGGATAGGGAAACGTGGAAAGCCATAACTGCCTACATCCTGAAGGGACAGGGCACATAGAAGAAGATTGAATAAAGGGTTCAGTTTGAGATTGCCTGAAGCTTATCCTAAATTGTCACCTGAAGAAGTCTGTCAGAAAAAAAAATGGTTGAAATTTGGTGATAATAATGAAGAGAAATGTTTATTTAATGTTAACAATTGAGTTTATTGGAAAATTTTGAAATAAGAAATGCAAAGATAGAATTTTTTTTTTAAGTAAAATTTTTCAAGATGTTAATCCAACATGAAGTGAACAAGCAATGTAGTTTCTAATTAATTGAATCTTCACAATGCTTTTTAAAAAGAAGCCAAATGCTTTAATATACCTGAAAACTAAAACCAGATCTAAAAAAAATTATTTAACAATGAAATCAATCTTAAATTTGCTTTTCTTAAAATAATTTGGATATATTTTTTTCCGACAAATTTCAGGCTATTATCAGAAATTTAAGATGCTTGTTTGTCTGTAATATAAACTAATGATTTCCTCTATTTGTAGATGAGAGGGAAACTGCTGCTTAAGAAATATTTGGAATTTTATTCATAAAGAGACAATTTGGACATTTTTTTCCAATTCCTCATTTTTACTTTAATCAGTAATAATGAGTCACTGTATGTCCTTGATTTAACTAATTAGTAATATAAAAGATAGATTGTTCACATATATTTCAACAATATTCTAATAGTCATGACTAAGATATGTGATACGCACACATGTTGCTTGTGATATCTCATTTTTTTTTATTCAGCATTTTGCTAATGTTATTCAATGAATGACCTTTACTTTTAAAGGTCATGTCTTTATATTCAAATCTTGGTGAGAATATAAAATGTAAACTCTTTAGTTTCATATCAAGAGTGGCTTATGGCCACATAATGTTGAAATATTGGTTCTCATACAATCACCAAAGTTAAGCATCATCAAGCTTGGTCAGTACCTAGATGGATGATCACTTGAGAATACCAGATATTGTAAGCTTAGATGTGCAGGTAGTGTAATGGGTAACAGCTTGGAATTATTAATTGGAGAATGGCATTACAATTCCTGTTGGGTTCATTATATTCACTTAGTACAAAGGTATAAATCCACCTTTCTTCCTCCAGTTATATTAATTAGGAGGACTTGTATCACTGTAACATTATTTTAAAAAAATTATACAATCTAAAAATATTTTCTGGCTTTAAATAACCTACAAAGGATAAGGTATAGAAATGAATCAGTCAGTCAATGAAATAATGATTCGCTGCACAGGCTTGTCTTTTAGATTTATTTGCATTCTTTGGAATATAAATGTATTGAAATTGCTGTGACTTCTAAGTGAGGGATCTGTTTATATAATAGTTGTAGTAAAGAACTGATCCCCCACTTTATATTCACATTATAGTTTTTGTTTATCAGATTCTGATTAGATATGAATCCACCTCATCTCTCCCCAGCTATAGGTTAATTAATAAGAGTTGTATCATTATCATCTCAAAAAAAATTGTTACAATCTAAAATTATTTTCTGGCTTTAAATAACCTGCAAATAGTGGGTAAGCTGTAGAAAACCAATTATATCAAGCAAAATTTTTAAAATAACCTATATATATTGCACAACTTAGTTTTTATCATTTAGTTTTTATTTTTATGATGAAGAAAAAGAAAATAATAAAAATTGTAATGTTAAAAAAGAAAATAAGCTTTGGAAGAACTATGAGAGGTGGCAGAGTTTTCTAAATGGGTTTATTACAATGCTGTAGTGTAATTAAATACAAATTCTTTCTTTCTTTAATAATTAACTAAGTTTTTCATTTAATTATTTCTTATACACATTTTGAATTTGGTTTGGTTAGCAAAACTGTGTGGGTAGCATACTGATTGTTGGCATGAAGATTGGAATTGGCTAGCAAATTTCTGGTCAGTCTGTTATATTCACTTTTGTATCCCTTAAGAAAGACATGATTTCATCTCTTCTCCTAGTAGCTATGGTATAAATAGCAAGGTAGACTGGGCTGTATAGCTTTGGGTGGTATCCAGTCTAAGAGTAGGAACATTCTGAATTCCAAACCATGAGTAGATCACAGGAAACCACTTCACTATCTTTCCCAAGAATTCACAATTCACAGATAATAAAAAAAATAATCTGTAGAGAGCCATGACCACCTTCTTCTTGAAGGAACTAGGCATTTAAAAAATATAATGAATTATTACAAAAATTGTTACCAATATAAAAAGTTTAGAAGCTTTTGGTAGATTTTTATGTATTGAATTTTTTTTTCTAAAGAAGTCTTTACAAAACCTTTGTTAATATGATGGACTTGTTAAAAATCTACCTAGGGAAAAAGTTATACATTTATAGTTTTTATAGAAATATTGTATCAAAAAAATGTGACAATAGATTCCTCTTTTACTTAGCTAAATATTTTGTTCTCTAAATCAAATAAGGGCATTAACAAACTGTATCCTTCTTTATGTGGCTTTCTCTCAGCTACTATATGATTCAAGAAATAAGAGTTCTTGTTTAATGTTTTTTCTGTTTTTTATTTTCTGTAATGTCTGTTATACTAAAGCCAGATGAACAAGTGAACCTTGTCCCAATGCAAATGCCCCCCCAAAATTCATGTTTTTTTAATATTTTTTTCAAACTATAACACCTTACACATACAAAATGTAATTGTAAGACATCTCAGTTTCACCATTTTATTGTTGAAATTGCTAGATGTAATCGTAAGTTCTATGCTAACAGTTTACTCTCTCACACTTGTGAAACTCTTCTGATTTCTTGCCAAGTTTCATTTTCAAAAATTTAATTGCAATTTCTAACTTCATATTCTATCTTCCCCGAATCTTTTTCTTTTATTTTTCCTTCATGTCAATGATATTTTCTCAATTTCTTTCACTCTCAGTAAAGCTTCTTAGTGGCTTTATTGCCTTGCTTGTGGTGAAATGATTAAAATAAAGTATTTGGTTAACTCTAATCTTATAAGTAGAAGATAGCATATTCAGCGTAGCAAAAATAAAAAAAGATTGCAGTTCTGAATAACTTTTTATAAAGTACCCTCATGACATTTCTTATCTTTATGCAACCCAGTAACTTTTTGCACAATTTGATACTTTACAGACACTGACAAGACAATGCACTTTTATTTATTTTATTATAAACTCCTTTCAATATTTTTAATATGATCTTAAATTTGTCATTCCTTCATTATTTTTGGTTTGTTATTGGCCCTTTTTCTTACACTCTTTCTCTGTATCTTTCTTTTAATGTTTAAAAAATATGGTTGCAGGAGTTGATTGAAGTGGTCAGTTTTCTTTTGTAATAATGAACAGAATGACTTTTCTATATGTTTTTCTTTTCTATTTTCTGTAATGTCTGTTATGCTAAATCAAATGAACAAGTGAACCTTGTCCCAATGCAAATTTCCAACTTAGAGGTAAGCAGGCATTGTTACTTGATGAGGACATTAAAATTGACTTATAACTACAAATTTAGTCAGAGTGCACAAATACTACACTGATCCATAAATAGATAATCTCATCTTTTTTTTATCTTTATTATGCTTGTTATATATAACATATTTTGAATAGTAAAACTTTTATTAGCAGAGATTTTATCAGTGTAAGAATTTAAACAGATGAAGACATGTTTTCAAAATTTTAAATGATTTTATTTAATCAGAAATTAAACTTATTATCTTCATATATAATTTGTATAATACACATGTGGTCAACTTATATCATTAACAACATTGGGTACATTAGAATGATGTACCCTATAGAAAGATGGTCTCAGTTATTGCTGTGGTGTGAATTTTATCCTCACTGGCTATTCTATACTTTTAACCTCATTCTAATATAATAGCAAGATGATCCCACTTATTGCTGAGAAGTGAGTTTTATCTTCACTGAGTACTTCATACTTTTAACCTTGTGCCAAAACTAAGCTATACATATCAATAGTATTGACAGTACATATCACGAAGATATATTTTATATATAAATTTGAGATTTTTTAGAGAGAAAAAAAAATAACCAAACAATTACTACAAATCTGGAACTCCATTTCAAACTTTCCCTTCCAGGCATTTGTACATATATAAATCATATATCACACATATTGCACAATTTAACGATGGATAAAACTGTCAAATTTATTTTAATATTTCAACTTTACATTGATCTCGACCTATCTTCACATTTTACATTGACACTTGCACATCTTTTGAAAACCATTTGAAAATATAAAAAAATTAGCTGAACATCTTTTCAAATTCAGAGATCACCAATAATATAAGTGCTTGCCACATAATTTAGTCTGATACCACTTTTAGTATGTGCAAAATTTAAAACGTAGCATTTGAAATTGCCATGACTTCCAGAATATTATTTGTGCATGTATCAATTACATAGTTTTTTATGATGCCTTATTTCACAAACTTCTAGCACAAAGCATATATTATTTCTCAATATAAGTGTGATTTTTTTTTTTTTTACTTTTGACTAGAACAACTATTTTATTAGAATAACAAAGTTCAAGTAAATATTGATTAAATGATATATTGAAATAGTAAGTCAGAAATCTATGTGGATGTGCGTTGTGGTGCAGTGGATATCGACAAATCAGGGTGCCAAGTTCGAATTCCAGTTGAATTCTTTGCATTCATCTATGCACAAATACCCTGGGAAAGGTATTAGTCTGTCTCTTCCCTCCAGTTATGGGTTAAATAATAGGACATATTGGGTTCTATAGCCTTGGCTGGCAACCAGTCTACTGCATAAAGTAATGGCAACCTAATG
The DNA here is from genome assembly GCA_037127315.1 of Ascarosepion bandense. NCBI lineage: Eukaryota > Metazoa > Mollusca > Cephalopoda > Sepiida > Sepiidae > Ascarosepion > Ascarosepion bandense. Next base: position 4,379,553 of record JBBBDQ010000145.1, read on the forward strand.
TGGGATAATCTTCTGCCCAGTCAGTCATGTCTCTCTTGAGACATGATCACCCAAAGCATGTATCACATATGGCACTTAAATGATTTCAATATCACTATATTTTACTTCCTTTTTTTTTTTACTTTTTTTATTAGTGTCTATAGTTCAATTCAATGTTATTTTTCTATACTTGTGCTTCTACTTGTGCCAGCATTCACCCTGGATGAGTTAAACCAGCTTCTTCCCTAGAAGTTTCATGGGACTTTTTTTTTTACTTCACCAGCCTTCTCCAATCACATGTAGTACAAAAATTTTCCTGCAGCAGGTTGCCACTTCTTACCACTGTAGAATGGTTGCCAACCAAGGCTAGAGAACCCAGTCTATCCCATTATTTACCCATAGCTGGTGAGGAGGAAGAGATGGATTCATACATTTTCCTAGGGTAATAATAGATTTGACTGGAATTCAAACTTGGCTCTCCAATTCCTTAATCCAAGCCATTATCCCACTGTGTACCCATTATTTTTCTGTGCTTTTCTATAGCCAAAATTACTTGATAAACCCAATACATGTATGTAAATGAGTCCTGTTGATTCCCTTGTGGAGTATATGTAATGCTACTGCCTCATCTCACTAGGTGGTGTTGCTGTAGTTTTGCATAGCAAGTAAGGTGGTAATTTTAGTTCCTAGACTGGTTGCCAACCAAGTCTAGAGAACCCAGTCTATTGTGATATTAACTCCAGTGAGTGGTTGGGATATGGTAGATACATTCATTGTTTTCTAAGTGTATATGTGGGAAAGTTGGGGGCATGGTGACGTAATGGATAGCAGTTCGGATTGTGGAAATGGAAAGCCAAGTTCAAATTCCACTCAAATTAACTACATTCACTTATGTGTTAATACCTTTGGGAAAGGTATGAATCCATCTCTTGTTCTCTCAGCTATCAGTATATATTAAGATAAACTGGGTTCTATAGTCTTGGTTGGCAACCATCCTACTGCAGTAAACACTGGCAACCTATGACAGGGAAAATCTTCAAACACCATCTTGCCCAGAAGATAAAGGGTTTTGTGCAGGGTCAACACCTTTACCTGTAAAAAAAAAAAAAAGGACATTACAGAAGCATTCATGACAATGAACCAGCCCAGAATAATCTGTGATGGCAAGAGGTCATCGATGGTCTATGCTCCACTTGGAGTGATGAGCTTACATTTATGGGACAGCATGCCAGTCTCACTTCTTGTGTTGATAACTACTAATAAATTAATAAAGTGGACTAAATCAACTTTGGAAAAAAATAAAAAACTATTTCATTAGTATTGGTCAAAAGCAGACTGACTTTCAGCAGTTTTGGAGTTGGAGATTCAAACCTATGACTGACAATGAAAACTCATTTACAAACAAATCATTTTTAGCAGCATATTCATAGAAACACTGTAATTCAGTTTTTGTGTCAGATTGGCATCTGGTGTTTTTATATTCAACACCACCAGTGACATGTCACTTGTAAGTCATTTACATTTTTCTGCCTTCTGTATAAGTTATATTAAAACCCTCCCGAATTTGTACCAAATATCTTCAGCTACCTGAACTAGTCTGACAGTTTCAGGAATCTCTTCCGTGTCATAATTTTGTTTGTACTCAAATAGATACCAAATAAATGGAAGATTGAAGGTGCGTATATAATAAAGAGGTTTGGAGGAGATGGAATCTCAATCCCACCCTGATTGTCTCCAAGAACTATTCAATATATAAATATATGTATTTTGCATTAAGTACTTTTTTTTTCTCTCTTGGTTTGTGTACTGTGTGTGTTGTGGGGGGAGTACTGAAGAACTGAAGCCAACTGGATATTCTCCAGCTTTATCAGATAGCTTACTTTAGCAAACGTCAGCAAGATGCTTACAGAGTATGGAACTTGTAGATATCTTTCATCTGTTAAAAATTGTTTAAAGTTGCTATTATCAGCCATCCTCAAGTTGATATTTCTAAATGTCGAATTTGTATGCTATAGCTGCTTAAGAGTTCTTTTATTTGTATTATTAGGATGATTTATTATTAATGTTTACTTGACTAATACATCTTGGTCTTTGATATTTAGGAATTGGAAAATATCCATCTGAAACAGAAGTTGCATAGTTGATAAATACTACCACAGTTAGTGGCTAATTTGAGATGATTGTTAACTTTCTTTAATAAGACTGTTCCATTTCATAAATGAAATGTTGCAAGCCTTTTGCTGCTCTATCAGTATTTCCATCAAAAGAGTTCAGACAAACTGCATTCCTTAGTTCCACCATGTGAAACTAAGGAATGTAGTTTGTGAATCTATCTACTATATCCCACCCACTCACCAGAGTTAATACCAGAATAGACTGGGTTCTCTAGACTTGGTTGGCAACCAGTCTAGGAATTACAACTCTGCCACCTTACTTGCTATGAAAAACTACAGTAACACCACCTAGTGTGATGAGGCAGTAGCATTACATATACTAAGACCTGCAATGCCATGCACATTGTAGCAAACAAGCCTCATTTTCTTTGTATTCTATTGGTGTGATATAAGTTCCACTTGGGCTATTTTTTCCTAGTAGCTTTTGGGTCTTGTACAGAGTGGACATCATTGTAATAAAAAAAATAAAGAAATATTCAATATTCTCAATTCACTTTGGTTGATCTTTTGTAGGGATGTACTATTTCTATCTGGTAATCACTGTTAGATTTAGTATATGAAATTTGCTTGTATATATGACAGCTATTATACAGGGTGCAAAAGGTAAATTGTCACTATTTTATATTTTTAATATTATGTATGTGTGTTTTTGTTTTTTTTTATATTGTTGACTACACATTATAATAGGATCAGTTAGACACTGTGATAAAAAAACACCATGATGTAATAGATTCTACCAGAAATTTAGAAATGGTATACTGTACTACTTGGCATTCAAACTGAAAGCTCCAATACAAGCATTTCATAGTATTTGGGTGTCAAACTTAGGACAGTACAGAGGGTTTAGAAAAGGTTGGGTGAGTCAGATAGTGGTTATAAATGCATGGCAGCTACAAAAACTCACTCTGATCATTCTGATAAGAAAAGAATTCCTGAATTTGCTGGTGAGGGTCTCAGACACAACAAAGAGACCAACAGTAAGTGCCTTGAAAAGAAAGTGCTGCCCTGGGTCAAGAGGACAGTTGCTGGAAGATCCAATGTTTGGCAACAGGATTCTGCATCATGCCACACAAGCAGGAAAACCTAGTCCTGACTGCCAGACAATTTCTGCAATCACAACACCCCTTATATTTGACCACCCAACTCCCCAGACTGCAGCCTCCTTGATTATATGTCAAGCAGAGTTGAGTGAGAGACGGACAAAACTATTTCTATTTTAATACCAAAGATGGACTGAAGACAAGGATTATGGTAGCATTCACCAACTTAAACAAGGAAACTGTCCAGAAGAGATGTAAGAGATTATCTTGAGGGCATAGTTGAAGCCAATAGCAATTTTATTGAATAAATTTACTTTGTAGTATTTAAAAATATTTTTGTGTAATAAAATGAGATGTCAGTGTTATTTACATTTTTTGTATAATTTAGATGACAATTTATCCCTCACAACCTGTAGAAAAGATAGTATGTAATTTTAAATAAGGCTGATTAAAAAACATAACTTAATTATCTCTCCTTGATTCAGCTATAATTTATGTCTGTTACAAAGTAAGGAAATGCACCACATGATAGTCTGTCAAGAGGTGTGAAATGTAAGTCACTTTCTAAATTAGAGCCCATCTTTCAGAGTGACTACATGTCTGTTCCATCTTTCTATTTTCTCTTGCATTTCACTTTTCTTTTCTGTGTCTTCAAATCTTTATGTATTCAATTCACTGCTAGAACAAACTATTATCTAGTTCTAGTTTCTGAAAATATGCAGATAAAGCATTTTCTCAAATGCTTACATATATCTTGGTCTGTTTTTACCTACAAAGTGTTACTATATTGTAGCTACGATGATGCTATATCGGGATGGTAAGACTCATACCAATATTATAATTCAAAAAGAGGTCAGTTCAGCAAAGGTCATTTGAATTTACAAGAGCAAACTTGGAGAAAAAATCCAATTCAACTAATAAATACATGATTAAAATTATTTTTGTTATAGGTTACTTTTTACATGCAATATGAAAAATAATTCTTTATAAATTGACATTTTTCAGTATCTTTGTCATTTATATGAGAGCAAAAGAGACGGATTTAAAATCTTGTCATGAGACAATTTCAAAGCCAAAGAATGTAACTCTGAAAAAAAGCTATTTGTAGGTAATCAATATTTCATTAGCAAGCTTTGTAATTTATTTTGTAAAAACATTGCTCTAAGAATGATGCAAATACTGAAATACTAACCCTTCAGATTCTAAATGGATGTTCCTATACCTATTGTTAATTTCTCTTGTTTTTACCTGTTGTTTACAATTGTATAAGCTGACTTCATATATAGTTTGACCCTGATAATTTTTTTTTTGTTTCTGAATTTTAACTCCTGAGTGTGTGTTGAGTTGTAATCATTTAATTCATTTATGCACAAATATCCTGGGGAAAAGGTATTAATCCATTTTCTTCTCCCTCAAGCTATGTGTTGAATAGCAAGACAGATTGAGTTTTATAGCCTTGATTAGCAACCAGTCTACTGCAGAAAATAATAGCAATCTTCTGCAGGAAAATCTGCCTAGTCAGTCATGTCCCAAAAAAACATGATTGGCCAAGTATGTATCATGCATGGCAATTAACCGATTTTAATTCCTTCAGAGAGAATTTACTTGTCAGTCAGTTGAGTGTCATACATGATACATGCTTGGGCGATCATGTCTCGAAAGAGACATGACTGACTGGGCAGAAGATTATCCCGCAGTAGGTTGCCATTGCTTTCTGCGGTAGACTGGTTGCCAACCAAGGCTATAGAACACAATCTGTCCTGTTATTTAACCCATAACTGGAAGGAATAGACGAATTAATACCTTTCCCAAGGGTATTTGCGCGTAAGTGAATGCAATGAATTCAGCTGGAATTCGAACTCGGCTCCCCGATTTCTCATTCCGAGCTGATATCCAATGCACCACAACACACATTTACTTGTATATAGTGCAAATAGTCACCAAAACAAATCCATATTTTTAACCTCTTCAAAAAATTACCTGAGTTTAGCGTGATTCCCTATTTTTTGGCATAAAAAAAAACTGACAATAAAAACTTACACTATACTTGAGTATATATGATAATAATACTGTTAGACCACTTTTGTCCAAAACCTGTGTTTAAAAGACACTGGGACCAAAGAATAAGATGATTAAAAGTTTCATGACATCCTTAATATTAAGAGATTAACAAAATTAACCACACTTTTTATACAAATACTGATTGCTTTAAGTTACTGACTGATACTTTTCCAATTTTATTTTTATATGTAGATATTTACACTTTGTAAATATCATTAATTTATAAAAGCAGTAACAACTTCATATAATCACAGAAAACAGAATAAAAATGCATTTGAAACTTGTATAAAAAGTATTTTCTTTTTACAATAACATAGTTAAATAAAATATATATTGCTACTTTTCACTATCATTAATCCTATCTCAGCATATTACATAGGTTTTACTTTTCTAATTTGTAGACATTTTTGTGTTAAATTAGTGAAAATTATAGAAATGCTATGAAAAATTTTGACTAAAGCTCATTCACTACCCATGCATGCTCACACACACACGTGTGTATATATGTGTGTGTAAAAGGTAGTAGCCACAAAGAAACTAATTATGTGCACATTTATTAGGGTCAAAACAAATGTTAGGAAAGAATTTTTTTTTAAATAACTGAATTCATTAAATGTTTTTTATTCTTCTGGGTATACGTAATTTTAATGTGTCACTGCCCAATTTGATGGTGAAAATTATTAAATTACGTTTAATCAGTTTGTGAATATCAAATTCTGAAATCCAAGTTGTCTCGTTACTGGAATGTATTGTAAAGAAATTGAAATATATTACATAAGCACATTTTTTTTAGGGTTTTCATTTACAGCCAAATTTCACTCTGAAAATAAAATCTTTGATGGATTTTTAAACCTCCAGCTTAGACTCAGAATAATTCTTTTGAAAGTGTGTGTGTGTGTGTTTTAACACTTTCCCTCCGAAATATAACAGTTGTGACAATTTACAGCATTGATATAGGAAGTTGAATCTGTGGATGAAAATTTGGTCTTGTAAAAATATTCAACTTCTCCACAAAGAAAAAGGCAAAAGATGAAATCGGTGTAAATCCAAATTTTTATGGCCTAAAAATTGTTGAGGTATATTACAAAGTTTTCTTTTTTGCGAGTCCAGTTTCTTTTTGACGTATTAGATGAGACATAGGGAGACTTTTTTTAATGCCTCCTCTTACTATTTCATCTCTGGCTGTTACTCAGACTGATTGTTTGGTAATGGCCCTGGTCAATGGATGTAGTAGTGAACACAAGAATATGCACACAAATTTAACTGAACATGCTTCATCTTATTCTCAAGAGTGATACTTGAAGAGTATAAAATTTCTAATAACTTAATAACTATGTATGCTTACAAGCCTACACATTGCAAATTAATAATTTTATGTATGTTTCAAATACTGTACAATTTTTTATTTTCTCTATAAATTATAAATTAAATTTTATTGATGTCTACTCAGTGGAGATATACTTTATTCATAATTTTCAATAAAATTAAATTTTTCTGCATTTAGAGATTCTTGACAAAATCCAAAGTATCTGCAATGTTATCAGTCCTAACCTGGCATCCTGACTTCAATCACTTTCCCATTGCTGTAACATATGTGCCTTTTCTATAAAAAAACAAACTGGCAGTTAATCTAATGAGCTTTCCTTTTTGGTACTTTGAATTTGTGAATTTAAGTTTAGTATCAGATTGGCAGTGAGGTTTCATCATTTTGACTTTGAAATTGTGGAATGTAAATAAATTCTATTCTAATTTTTTTCTCACACTTCTCACCTAAAGAAATCTCTTCCAGCTTCTTGCTTTCCTGTCAGTTATGATTGTCAAAAATTTGAATGCAGTGTTGATTGTTGTCATCTCCTTTTTTTGAATTCTGTTCTTTTATTGTCCTTTCTATACAATAATGTTTTCTGTTTTTTTCACTCTCAGTAACCCATTGCATCTTAGTAGTTTTATTACTTTGCTTGGGGTGAAATGATTAAAATTAAATAAAACTCTGATTTTATTTTGTTTGAATCTGATTAATTAATGACTGCATAATCTAAACTTATTTATAAATGGAACTTTGTCTGTGTGTGTGTGTGTGTGTCTGTGTGTATTCGTTACCTATAGACTCCGAAATGGCTGAACCAATTTTCTTGAAAATTTACACAGTTGTACTATAAGCGTCTGTGAGTGTTCTTAGCTAGGTTTTGTGTTGAGGTACACCTGATAAATATCGAAAATTGATAACCAAAAAAAATCGGGTTATAGAAGTAGTGGTCCGATTTTAATAAAATTTGATACACTCATAGACAAAGACATAAGAAACGATATTCAGAAGTTTCAAGGTTGCAGTTCTTACTATAGTGCAGAAAATTTGATATCAATACCAGGAAATCAAAATTTGACTTACATCCATTCATTTTTCTTTCAGTCTACGGTTTCACTTTAACTGGAAACTACTATTGCTTTTTAGTCTTTCATGCCAATGTCCAAAGAGTCTGAGCTCCAGGACCATGGATTAGTTTTAAAGCTTTCATTACACCTGAGCAATGCCAGGCTATACTGCTAGTTAGTAATAAGTTTGTAAAATGTATTTAACAGAAGTAATAAATCAAATATCTCTTGTAAATCAGACTGGCTACACACATGTAACTAGTTGATTACATCAAATTCATAAATTTATTATTTTGATTAGCATATATACTCAAGTATAGTGTTTTTGCAATCTATTTTTTGTGCAAAAATAGAGGGGGGGTCACACAATACACATATAATTTCTTTGAAAAGGTTAAAAAAATCATGCCCTTTCAGTAAGAAGTTGAACTATTAAGCAAGTAAATATTTTCTTGAGGGGTTAAAATTTGTGCATTTTCAGTGAACATAACCTCCCTTATAGGCTGTAGCAGAATACTGTAGCACAGGCACTGGAAATAACCTCACAATGAATTCTGGTATAACATCCATCAATGTGAACTCTGCTGAATGCACAAAATCCAAGTGACCATTCAACAAAAACTCACCTTTTTATACATTCTTGCCAAGCCAGAGAATTTGCATATTGGGTTTGCTGCTAGCCTTGATCTGACTTACTGATACATGCACCTGGTCATTCCAGCACTGATGCTTGGATGGTCTGCCTTGTTCACTATTTGTTCATGTATTCAGGCTACTTTACTCTAATTCTCTTAGATCACTGAGGTAGTTCTTCACATAGGCCTATATTTTTAGTGACCATAACTTACCTGGTAGGCCTACAGTGTCATGTTGCTGAAATGCATATAAATTTTTGTATTATATCTTTTATGGTAAGTTGTTTCTTTTTTTTGTTTCTCACTATTTTGAAAAAATATGAAGACTGTTAATGTACAAAAAAATACATATTGGATGCTGCATAGTACTGCAATATTTGACTCTGGTAGGCCTACTAGTATTTCTCAGAAGTTTTGGTTACATTATACATGAGCTGCATGAAAAAAATTATGTTTTTCGGAAAAACAATTCAGGGGTCGCACTATATATGAAGTAGGCTTATACATGAATCAGTTAAGTGCCATACATGATACACACTTGGGTAATCATGTCTCGAAAGAGATATGACTGACTCAGCAGAAGATTTTCTCACAGTAGGTTGCCATTACTTTCTGTGGTAGACTGGTTGCCAATGAAAGCTATAGAACCCAGCCTGCCCTGCTAATTAACCCACAGCTGGAGGAAGAAGAGATGAATTAATCCCTTTCCCAAGAGTATTTGTGCATAAGTGAATGCAACAAATTCAACTGGAATTTGAACTTGGCTCTCAGATTTCTTGTTCCAAGTCGATATCCATTTCACCAGAACATGCATACAGTACCTAAATTAAGAATGAGCTATATAGCATGTATAAAATTGGTCATTCTTGTTAAAAGAGAAACACAAGTGTTGACTTTGGATACCACTTTGAGAACTCCCTCAATTTTTTCATTTATTTTTTAAAAATCAAACCCTGGCTTTTGGAGTAGGAAAAAGACTATACATCATTATCTTATTTGTGAAGAATAGTGAGACATACTATTAGCTTCTTATGAAATTCAGTGTTTGAAATTTAAAAGGAAAATAAGTCATAATTTATGGACACAAGTCTAAGATAAGGATGGTGAGAATCTTAAATAACATACGTACAAAAATAAAAAACATGGTTGATATGGAGGTAAGATTAGGAGTTTGTAATGTCTATGTTACTTCATTTATTTATTGATATCCCAAGTCCATTTCTTGTCCCACATATATAAAAACGTTAGAAAAGAGATCTTTGAATGCTTTAGATATATCAGATAACAATAACGATTGATAAAATGCTTCATGGTTGTCATAACAAGTCAGAAAAAAGAATAAGCTTTAAGTTAAGTACATGAATATATATATATATATATATATATATATAAAAGAAGTAGCAGATTTATTATTTATTAATCTGACAGATTTTATCACTTATTATATTTTAGTGGATAGTTGTATTTGATTAGACACACCATTTATTTATTAAACAGTATATTTGTTTAGTTCCTGTCTCCTGACATTATAAATTTTATTAAATAAAAAAAATATGTACTCTCTAGCAAGATAGGATTCCTTAAGCAAATAAAATCAGTTGGATTATTAAATAAAAAAAATCAATTACTAGTTTAAAAAATTGCTTTGTTTACATTTGAACATGAAACTGAGCAGCTCAGTTTGTCTAAAACATATCATATATAACAGTTCCCACTGCCCAAGGAGATGCAGGTTTGAATTCAGCTGGAGAACACATTTTTCATTAATAACATTTTTCAAATATTCGAGCCAGTAGACAAAATGATGCTGGGGATACCATGGATCAAGCATGTGAGTAATGATGAGGTTTTGGAAAGGATGGAAACAAAAAAGAAATTAATACTGAGCATTAGGAAAAGACAGATAAAGTTCTTGGGATATGCAATGAGGAAGGAGGGTTTGGAGAACCTGATACTAACAGGGCACATAAAGGGACAGGGGAAAGCAGCTGATAACATATTTGAAGGGCCTGAGCAGGTGGATGACAAAACGGGGGTTGCATGGTGTAACAGGAGAAAGCGTGCTAATAGCCACCAGGGATAGAGAGATGTGGAAAGCCATCATCACCTATGTCCTTAAAGGACAGGGCACATAGAAGAAGATACTGCTTAATAAATAAATGGAGCTTCAACTCAAATATAAGTATCCATTAAGAAAAAAACACCTTTAAAGTGATAAAATATATGTCTGTGAGAGTAAATAAAAATATGACACTTTATAGGTTATTACCAGCATATATACAAAGATAGAAAAGGGGCATAAGACAAGTATGAGTCTTTTCACTGGATCTATTCAACTTGTAAAGCGTGACTATTCTAAGGACCCTAGAAGTTATGCCACAATCTGAACAACATAAGATACGCAGATGATACAGTGCTGATAGACAACATGAAAAGAGAACGACAAAACCTCTTAAAAAATGGTAGATGAAGAAAGTCGAAAAACAGAACTACAAATAAACTAAAAGAAAACCAAATGCATGGTCATCAACAAACAAGGGAGTCCAAAATGCCAATTACAGGTGGGGATACTAAAATCAAGCAAGTACTTGGGTAGTGTTCTAAAGGAAGACGGAAAATGCGACACTGAGATTTGAAGATGAATTAGCATGGCCAAGGACACATTCCAGAAGCTGAGTAGAGTATTAAGTGACAGGAAAATTTTGCAAGGAACAAAGAAGAGAGTACTGGATTGCTATGTGAGGTTAGTTCTTCAATATGGCAATGAATGCGGGACAATATCATCAAAGATGAATGAAAAACTTGAAGTAACTGAAATGTGGTTCTACAAAAGGATGCTGTGGATATCATGGATCGAGCATGTGAGCATTGATGAGGTTTTATAAAGGATGGAAATGAAAGGGAAATTAATACCGAGTATCAAGAAAATGGCAGCTGAAATTCCTGGGACATGTGATGAGGAAGGCAGGCTTGGATAATCTGATATTCACAGGTCAGATAGAAAGAGACAGAGGAAAGCAGTGGCTAACGTATTTGACAGGCTTGGATGGTAGAGTGGGGTAAGTGTGCTAAGAGCTACCAAAAATAGTAAGACTTGGAAGACCACGCCTACATCCTGAAGAGACATGGCAGATACTAGTAGTAGTTGTTTTGGTATCCCAAATGACTGTTTTAATCTGTGAAATGTTTCAACAATGAATACCAAAAAGAATTCTAATTATGATTCTGTCTATGATTAAGATCACATGGAACTAGTTTAGAATTATATTTATTTTGTCAATAAATAATGTTTGCTGATAGTGCGTTATTTATAATAGGTAACTTTATAGGATTATTATTTTACCTATCCAACCAATACTGATTATTATATTTAGTCAATTTTTATTATACTTTTGGATAGTATTAAATGTAATTTACGAATCTAAAAAGCTATAAAGTTCATTTTTCTTTCCACTTTATTTTTTATCAAATAAATGAATCAGTTTACTTTGAAAGAATTTTTAGGAGGTTGGTCACAGGATCTTTAGGGACTTCGTTTTTTTTTCTTTTGGCAGCAAAAACTAAAACAAAAAAAAAAATCCTCATTGGAACTGTTTTCTGCAAGGCATGACAATGTTTACCAGATACTTGCATTGACACAGAATTTAAAAATGTCTGCAGAAATAGCCTTCTGACTTCCTGTAATTTATTTTTCCCCTTTCAAACAATTTAAGATGATGAATTATTAGTTGTTTGTCTTGTGTTGTATAGTGACGTTTACTTCTGAAACCTCTGTTATTATTTTCAAGACAGATTTTTTTTTCTTTTTTGGTACAGTTTTTATTTTCAGTCTTGCATCTCAAATGATGGAATCAGGTCTGTAATTAAGGATGACTTTATTTTCATATCCACTTATATTTGTTTGCATAATATAACTTTAATCCGATCTCTGAAAGAAAATACTCTCATTGTGTTGTGGATAAAAAATATTGAGTAAATTTTAATTGCTTATTTTTAACGAATCTGTAACTGGGATGGATTTGTAAATATAGCTCCCCCACAATCAATCAATATTGGAAACAGCAATAAAATTTAGTGAACTTGAGAAATGGGTTTCCCTGAAAAATTGTTTTGACAGAAAGATTTAATAAATTTCATCTGAAAGTAGAACTGGCAGCTCAGCCAACGAGTGCCAAATGTTTTCTTATAAGAAAATAGTTATATTATCATGGCCATATAATAGGTAGCCTGTCGATAAGTAGCTAGACAAGATATTTATTTATTTATTAAAGAGTATGTACATATTGGTATTTACTAAACTGTGTTTTGTACTTAGTAAAGATCAAGTACATGTTCACCAGCACTTTAGTATAAGGTACCCTAAGAGGATATACATACTTATTTTTGAATTTTCAATGTTGTTGAGTTGAAAGATTTAGGATATTTTTTTAAACGTAAATTATGTACATTTTTTTTTTTTAAATTACATTTTAGTTTTGAAATGTTATATTTTTGGATTTGTTTTCCTATCATGATTGTTAATGATTCTTAAATAAGCTCCAATTATTCCTTTACATATTAATGGTTTAAAAATTTTGACTTTATGAATAGGTAGTAATAAAAATAATAATAAGGCCTGTATTTTTACAACAAAACAAAAAAAAAAAAAATGAAAAAACTAAAAGACTGACCAGGGTCTTTCTGGAGATATTTTAAATAATCATAATTACAGTGCTTAATATCAAGAGATAAAGCATTAATAGTAATAATTAAAATTAAATATTCATTTATCTTTATTTTGTGTTTTATGGAGATTATATCCATAAGTCAGTGAACTTTGTTAAGTCAAAAACTAAACAAAATAAGTGAACATTAATTAATTTTTTCGAAAATTAAATATTTACCTAATACAAGGCCTAAGAGCCACTCAGGGTTGAAGGGTTACTGTCTGAGGTGGTTGTATGGATGTAAGAGGAGAAAGTTCAGATTATGAAGATAAGTAGGATAGATAACAGGTGACATAAAACTTGAAGGAGTTGAGATTGTAGTGATCAGATAAACATCTTCTTGGGAGTAAGTTTCACTGAGAATACATCCATTCATCAAAAGACTTGATTGTAAACTCAGTAAAAACAAGATAAGTGAGCATTTAATTTTATTGCTAAAAAGGTAATACATGATTTGTCAACTTGACTTTTTTTTTTTTTTTCTCATTTTTATTTTGTATATGTTGAACCCAGTTGCCACTTTTTTCTTTTTTTTTTATGAGATGGGTTGGTGTAGTCTTGGAAGAGTGCTAACTAAAGGACTTATTGAGTGAGAAAAGAGAAACCAAGTAATGGAAAGTGGTTGCTTTCTAACATCATTTTTCGGCTATTAGCAGCTTTTGTTCAGCAAACAAAAATAGAATGGATGGTAATTTGAGAACTCATTTTCTTCTGATCTGCCTATCAATTTTTTGTTTCTTATAATCCTCAGCATTCCAAGAGACCTCACCTTTTTAGATATTATTTGAGAAGCTGAAAATGTATCCAATTTGCCAAATTATTCTTTTAAAATCTTCTTTTTCTCCACGTTTTCTTTCTACTACTCTGGCGTTTTCTTCCATTTATTTCCAACTTTCAAGCATATTTGTTTTTCCTTTTGTGTTTTTCTGCTGTTTAGCAGAACATACCAAATGCCATTTTTGGGAGAGATGTGCCCCTTTCATAACCTTTGTATCCATTTTCTATTTTAACCTTTTTCTCTCTCTGTTCATGACTACCCAGAATTTTAAGTATGTATAATGAATAGATACAAACAAGAAGAAATGATTGTAGACATTTTCAATTTCTTTTTTTTTTTCATCCTTATTTATGCTTACAAATATTTGTATATTTCTGAATGGATATCTACCTAATGGAATCGGTTTAAAATATGAAGAATAATATTCTTTTGGTTAGGGTCTAAGTGGAATCCAATTGTTATAGTCCATCAGTTAACTGCATGTCAGATAAAATACCGCCTTTTTTCCCCTCCATCCAAATATATGAATATGAAACACTTAAGATGTAATGTTAGAAGCAGAAAATGTTTTTCTGCTATTAATGAATTTCAACCTTTTTTCGTTTTTCCACTAGGGTCATTGAAGTAATTACATTTTTGTTCCTCTTTGTTGTGAGTGCATGACACAATTGTTATTTTTTCTCTTACATGTTTTTTTTTTTTTTATTTGTTCATCAGAGACATCTGAGAAATAATAAATAAAATCTGAAAGACTAAAAGCAAAGAATGTTAAAAGGTTATTTTTTTTCTTTTTAAACATTGGTTGCCAGCTTAGCCATATTCTTGTCATAAAAGGCTCAAGGAATTTGAACACTTTTAAAAGTTTCTGAGAAACCTTGTTCATGAAAGAAAAAAAAATATCAACTAGAAATTTTAACTAAAATTCTCTCCAGTCTTTTTCTTTTCCAATAATTTAATATACCTATTTTACATACTGTCAAAGTTGAGTTTTACATTAAACAATATTTCCTACATTCAATTTTTTGTAATGTATTTCAGAAAAGATTTTTCTTAAATTGCTGTTTTGTAGTGTAATTTATTATTCAGCTAATGTTACAAATAGAAATTTTCTGTAGTAAAGAATATGAAATTGAAATCATAAATAAGATTTTGATAACAATTTCAAAGTCAAAATATTTTGTAGGTTTCTAATCTTTAATTAATCTTCTCAATATATTGTTTGTTTCTTTTATATTTGATTTCAGAAGATAAACTTGATTAAAATTAAGATAAGAAAGTTAGTTGAGTTTTACTCATAACCTATAAAAATATTCGAAAGACATTTTGATTTTTTTTTTTGTCATCATCTACCAGACAGTCGAATGTAGATTACTGAAGAAAAGCAATTGCTAAGTTCACTGATAAGTTATCAGAACTCATTTGTTTTTTGAATAAGAAAAGCAAGTGAAGAAAATGCTGATTTAAACAAAGACAAAAAAAGTAGTCTGAAGAAAATCATAACACAGTTAAAAATAAACTCAGTCCATTTGTGACTGTTATCTCAGGGTTCTCTTTTATGGTTAGCTGGGACCACTTTTGTTTTTTTTGTTTTTTTTTTCTTATAAAATGACCAAACTGATGTGAATTGTGTATGTATTCATTGATGTGCTGTGTTTCTTCACTATGTGAATGATTATGGCTCTCTATGACTTCATATCCTTTGTAGCTCTAAATAATTTGTTTTTCTTTACACTTCATATTTTCAATATATCCTGTGAGTTTCAAATTCTCGACTCTTTTCTCATTATGTATTCTAGAAATTTCAACTCTTGATTAAATGAATTTCAAGATGTTTGTGAAGACTTATGAAAAATTTTAGATTTTTGCATTAAATATGGATAGACTAATTTCATACCTTTTTTTTCCTTTTCAGTGTATGTTTTATATTATTTAACAACCTTGCTTTTATTTTATTTTATTTTTTTTACTGAAGTATACATTTAAACTAATCACAGTATGTTACAAAATAAATAAATATTTTTTCTTTTAGCTATTTTTTAAGATAATTTTTTGTTTTGCGAAATTAAATGTTATAAAAATATTGATTTTCATGAAAATTTTGAATATGCCAAATTCTATTCTTAAATTTTTAAGAATTTCTAATTGAGTAAAAATAAAAATTTTAATGAAATCTAATTTTTGTTAAATTTTCCATAAGTAAATGACAAATTTCTTGCAATTGTTTTCATTTTTAATGAAACGTTTTTCCTGTTACTTTCAGGTGTCTGCTAGTGATCCAGATTGTGGCTTTGACTCAAAAGTTACCTACACAATTGCAGATGGCATGGGTTATAAGAAACCAACGGAATTTTATATAGAAAGTAACAGTGGACGAATCTGTGTGGCCAAACAATTGGATTATGAGAAGAAATCTGTATTTGAATTCCCAATTCGAGCTGATGATAGAGGTAATAATTCTATCTTTGATGGATTTCTGTCTGTAATGTCTCTAGTGCATATCTAAATCTCTATTCACATTCAGTTTGAAATAATGTAAGCTAAAATCTTCACATGCCTTTAATTGGTCATTTCTGTTGAAGCAAGGTTGTTAGTACAAT
Organism: Ascarosepion bandense; assembly: GCA_037127315.1. Classification (NCBI taxonomy): domain Eukaryota; kingdom Metazoa; phylum Mollusca; class Cephalopoda; order Sepiida; family Sepiidae; genus Ascarosepion; species Ascarosepion bandense. The sequence goes on from JBBBDQ010000145.1 coordinate 4,395,896, forward strand.
ATAAGCTGATCAAGATCACAGTTGAATTACATTTAGAGATAAAAGCCACTCCTATTTACTAAAGGAGGGCTGTAAATGCTTAAATGATATTGTCTCCAATACTTTCAAGTGAGTTCAAATTTGTCTCGGAATTGAGAACTTGTCTTGATAGGATTCCTATCATAAAGACCTATTCTTAGTTTTGCATCATGCAAATTTGAACTTTAACTTGAAAGTACTGTAGACTAATATACAAGGTCTGTCTGAAGAGTAACAGGACTGGGGTCACAGACGATTTATTTCAATTCCAAAGAACAAATTACATAGTTTTCCTGTCAAAGTAATCCACCTCAAATCTAATGCCCTTTTCTATCATTCTCTATCACGCTTCTATGCACTGCTGAAAGGATTCTTCTTAGATACTCCATTGTTATGGCTCTCTTGATAGCCTCCACATTTTTAAAACAGGTCTCCTTGACAACCCTCTTTAGCTTGGTGAAAATAAAAACATCACCCAGAGCAAGATCAGGTGAATAAGAAGGTTGTTCCAGTACAGTGAGGTTTTTCTTGGCCAGAAACTACTAGATGCTCATAGCATTGTGAGCAGGTGCATTGTTATCATAAAACAGCCACAATTTATTCTACCACAAAAGTATGTGAAAAACAAATGCAACGGTTGCAGAATGCTAAGATTACAGTTATATACTCTCAAGATATCATGTTAAATGATAACACAATTTGCTTATTCGTCTTTCAACCATAACTCACATAGCACACCCAGTCCTGTTACTTTTCATTCAAACTTTCTATATACTTTTTACAGCCCTCATTCTGTAAACATTAGTAGTGACTTTTAGGTTCTAATATAACTTGTCTGTAATCTTGACTAAGTTACATTTTACTAATCTAGAAATTTTAAAGTTTGTTAGTTCACAAATTGATATGGAGGTTGATATTATATCAATTGATATAAGAGTTTGTATATAAAATGTCATCAAACATATCTTTGAACTTTGAATTATCTTCATTAACATTTATTTTAACGCTTTAAATTTGGATGCTTTTTGCAATACAACTGAAAAATGTCAGTTTTTATTCAAAAGCCAGAGTAATCATTTTAGTGAAACTGATTCTCTTTTCACTCTTAAATTTATATTGTATTTTTTTAATATATTTGTACTTGAATAAATGATTAATGTACAGAATAAACTTTGTTTATTGGGCAGGGTTATTACTCAGCCTGTGTCTTGAAATTATTTATTGTAAAAAAGAAAAAGGTTTTCATCAATGATCAGTTTTATTATAACAAATTAAATCAGCTTTTTTTCTAATTATCAAATTTGTAATAAGAAACGTTTATTAATATGAATGAACAAGCAACTCTGATGACACAAATTGACTGTAATCTCTCTGCACTGTGTACAATATTATCTTTAAGTTTGTAGTTAGTTGAATTAATGTTATGTGATAGCTTAACATGAAGGAAATTGCCATTTTAAAATGTTACTTAATGTTATATAAGCAATATAAACAAATGTGTGTGCAAGTTTTACAAAATTTTGTTTCTTCTATTTGTAGATGGCTTTTATATGACAGCCATTGTGAAGGTATCGCTTGAAGATGTAAATGACAACCCCCCTGAGTTCTACCCACTGGAATATAGTACAAATCTTGACAAAGATACTCTTCCTAGGGTTCCTATAATAACTGTCCAGGCCACAGATAATGATTCAGCAAAATCTTATGGTACAATTGGTTACTCATTCTTATCAGGAAATGAAGCTGGATACTTCCGAATTCATTTGCGTAGTGGTGAGTTTATATTTTTATCCATTTTTTTTCTTACTTCTATTTTGAAAGAAAAGCATTATGGGCTATCATTTGATCTAATTTAGTAATTGCATAATAATGGTCATATCTTGGCCCCTACCACAGCTAAAAGACAACACTTTCTTAATTACATGAGCTGTTCTGAGCAGTGCTATCATCTGTGAACTCCCAATGATGTCAGGTATTCTCAAGATGACTTGTGATGCATAAAGATTTCTGGAAATAGTATACCAGCTACTAAAGGAACAACATTTCTTCAATTTGCTCTTACAGATCTTAGTACCTTTGTATATTTGTCTGCTCTGCCTTCATGATTTTCTAATCCCAAGGTACTGCAATGTCTATCAGGATTAACTCTTGGCTGCCCTTCTGCACAGAAGGTTATTTGTTCTCCAAATACTTGTCAGTTAAGATGGTCATATTTTTACATGAGTTTAACTTGCTCCTTCTCAACTACAGATAGTGGTGAATACTCATACCACTATTCTGTACACTCAAGACCATACTTTATATACAGTTTTTAGTGTATCCTGAGGGTTACTTTATCATGTCAACATCTGTACACGTTTTGTGCGAGCAAAGTGCAGCCACTGATAATGTGTTTCACACTTACTATTTGTAACAGTTTTTAAAAAAAACAGTATTTTGTATAAAGTTTTTCTAAATTTAATTTTGTTTTTTTTTTCATTTATTTTTAACTTTTAATTTTCAAACTTTTTAAAATATTTTCTAAAATCATCAAACACTGTATAATTTATTTTTTTCCTCTTTAGGTGTGATTTCTTTGTCCAAGTCACTTCCAAATTCACCTAGATTATTCCAGCTTCAGGTAACTGCTAGAGATGGTGGTGGCCTCTATGCAGTTAAACCAGCCAATGTTACCATCAGCGTTAGTGACAGAAATGTTCCAATACCAACATTTTCAGAGAACAAGTACAGTTTTACAGTTTCTGAAATAGATAAGCCAGATACAATGGTTGGACAAGTTCGTGCAACAATTGCTAACTCTGCCCATGGTAAGTTTCAGTTTGGTATCTTTTAATTAATGTTCAGTTAGAAAAGTTACATGGCCATTTTTTTCTAAAATGGAGACATTGCTCTCCAAACATTCAAAATCTTCATTTTTAGCTGGGTCTATTCAGTTTTAATATTTAAATAAAAACTTCATGCTAATGATATGACAAAATGATTTCTTTTTCATTCATTTCTAAATCTGCCAGAATAAGTTTTGTATTTCAATAAAAATATTTAATTTCTACATAATGGCTGTAATTTAAATACTGCATTCAGTAAAATGGTTATAGATGATAATCCTGTCAATGATAATCTCTGCAACTTGATTTCAACTAATGACATCATGTGTTTGATTCTCAAATATGAACAGTGCTGATGTAACTTTTCAGTCTTACTAGGGGTTTTCTGTTGTATATTTCAAGACTTTTAACAAAATTCAAAAGAGTCTGTAATGTAATCGATCCTGACCTGACATCTCAACTTCAGTTACTTTCTCACCCAAGTCAATATCTTTGTTTATTATGAAGATCTCATTTCCCTTGAGCAAATAAATTGGTTCTCATCTGGATTTCTTTAATATATCCTGAGAGTCTTGAAAAAATTCAAAGAAGGGTCTCTAATATTATTAGTTCTGACCTGTCACCCAACTTCAGTCACAATCCTACCACCATGAAGTGGCTTCCCACTGTCTTTTTTTATAAATATTTTTATGGCAAGGGTTCTATTGAGCTCCCCTCCTTGGTATTTTGACCACATGAATTGAAGTGTGCTACTAGATTGGCAACTAGGTCTCATCATTTTACTGTTGAAATAGGTAGATGTAACCATGAATTAGATTTTAATAGTTTTTTTTTTCTTGTACTTCTCATCTATGAAAACCTTCCAGTTTCTTGCTTCCCTGTCACCTACAATTTTCAAAAATTTAAATGCTACATCAATTGTTACCATCTGTCTTCCTGAAAAATGTTCTTTTATTATTCTTTCACCTCAAAGTACTCTAATTCTCTTTCACTCTCAATAACCTCTGGTGTCTTAGTGGCATTATTGCATTGTTTTCAAGTAAAACAAAAAATGACTTTTCTATATTTGTTCTAAATTTTGACATGTCTTTGAATAATATCATCAACATGTGTTTCTTTTGTCAATTTTTTTTGTCTATCTTTTATCTCTTTATATATTTCAGCAATAACTTATGCCATCATCTCAGGGGATCGTCAGAATCTGTTTCAGATTAACACCCTTACCGGTGTAATCACAGTTGATAATCCTCTCGACCATGACACAGTGCCATCAGTTCTTCTAAACATACAAGCTGCGTCTGGGTCCCCAGCAGTTTACGGTACATCGCAGGTATGTATTTAGTATCTTGTGAATGTTCTTATTTGATGTGCTTGATTGGGAAGCTGTGCACTTAATGTGTTTTACCTTGTAAATATCTTAAAAGAAATTAACTTGGTGTTTGTTCATTTCAAAGAGCTTAATTCAACTGTATATTAACCCAGTAGATTCTTCCATGAAGTACTAAGCCACATCCTCACCACTCTAGGTGCTGCTATGGTTTCCATAGAAGTAGGTTTTTGAAGGGTAATCTTACTCCAGAAGGAAATCAAATTTATTTTTCTATAATTGTATATAGCTGCATTATATCAAAGCATTATTTCTAGTGGTTTTAAATTTTCAACACTGAATCAATACAAAATAAAAACTTTTCATTGAAAAGATGCTGACAATTTTATGCAAATTAGCAGGTTAACCCTGTAAACTAATCTTTAGAGTAAAGAGCCACAGCCTCATCACACTAGGTGCTGTTGTGGTTTTCTTAGTAAATAAGTTTTATGGAGTGAAGCTGTCATCCAATAAATATTTAAAGAATAAATTTGTCTAACATTACAAACAAACCCTTTAATTATTTATTGTCATTTGGCAATTTGTGTTCGAGATCTGAGTCAATGGTCTAAAATATAGAAATTGAACATTTATGATTTAAGAAGCAAATGAGCATGAGAAAAGTGATGGCTAAAGATCTGTGTATTGAATTAGAATTCATTTGACTCTGTTCATTCAGAAAAACTTTTATACTCACAAGATTTTAGAACTAAGGGTACTGAAAAATTATTTTTGGTGTATTGTAGTGCAATGGATATCAACTTGGAATGAGAAATTGGAGAGCCAAGTCCAAATTCCAGTTGAATTCATTGCATTAGATTACACACAAATACCCTTGGGAAAGGTATTATTCTTTTTCTTATCCCTCTAGCTATGGGTTAAATAGCAGAAAAGATTGGGTTCTATAGCTTTGGTTGTCAACCAGTCTACTGCAAAAAAGGCAACTTACTGCAGGAAAATCTTCTGTCCAGTCAGTCATGTTCTTTTCCAGACATGATCACCCAAACATGTATCATGCATTGCACTTAACTGACTGACTGTACATTTAAAAAAAAAATCATAGGTTTAATAAATAATCCAATATTTATTCAATTTTAAACTGATATTCAATCTTGGCTCAATAAATATCAATTTAAAAATTAGATTACATATACAGAAGACCTTAATACTTTTACTGCTGTATTGTTGCCTGGCAGTGCTGGCCCATTCTGGAGAAAAAAAAAAGGAAATTGTTTGCATAAAGGAGATCAAAATAGATTTTGAATATATTGTCAGATAGAAGCTATACTTGTGCTTTTTCCTTTGTCTTGAACATTTTTCTAATTGAATGTTTTTATTATTCCAGTTTCCCTTACACATTACCAGTGATCTTTTTATCTCTTGTTTGTTTTTCCATTTTGGCTTAATCACTGATAGTTTAATAAGTAAATGATAACAATGCCAATGAAAATTTCTGATCGGTGCTATCATTTTGGTTTTGATTGGATACTCTGCATTACTAAGCTAAGAAACACCCACAACATAATAAAATTAAATAAAAAACAATGGTTGTATTGCATGCTACTCTATGTCTACACAGATATAAAAAAAAACAAACCACTAAACAGTTATAATAACCAGCAACATTTTCTGATCTCTTGAAAACACACACACACACATATAATTCAAATCAAATATATATATATATATATATATTTGATTTGAATTATTAGTAATTCAAATTGAAAATAAGCCAGTACAATATGTTAACCACCAGAGGATTGCTGAAATGCATAAAAGTCAGATTTGTGAATAAAACATAGGATAATATGTATATTTATTAATATATATTTTTGCTCTGTTATACAACATTGAGCAGTGTATCATTCACACCTGTTTAGTATTTATATATCAATGTGTATGCACGTGTGTGTGTGTATGTATGTATATATATATATATATATATATATATATAAAGCTGAAAAAATATTTTAACAACTTTTGACATATAAAAAGATACAGAATAAATATTAACATCTCTTTTTAAAAGTCACTCATTCTTTTTTTTTCTTTAATTATGAAAAATGCCAGCTGAGGGAAAAGTAGTATGCACATTTATTTCTTTTGTTTTTGGATTTGATGGAGTATTGAATAGTGAAACGTGTAATCAAATCTATTTTCAATGTTCTTATATATATATATATATATATATATATATATATATATATATATTGACAGCAAAGCAATGTCAGTTATGTCCATAGCCATGAAAGTGTTCAGCAATTTTCTGCATTAGATGACAAGAAAGTAGTTGAGATCTTTTTTACTTATAAATAAAAACATTTAAAATATTGAAAATATTCAGCATTCTTCACTCACTATGTTCTTGTAGATTATTATTTATAAAGCAACCAAATATTTTTCTGAAATGTCACATTTAAGAAAAATTAATCATGCAAAATCTATTAAAAATCTTTTCAAATATCTTTGAACATCCATTGATTTACATTGACAGCTCTCTCTCCTTTTCTTCTCTTTTAAGCAAAAATCATTTGGAAGAAATTTCAGTTCTATAAGGTATACTACTTGAAAAGGAATAAATTAATTTAAAAATTAATATTTTTTCCTTCAACTGGTTTGAAACTAAAGTGATAATATAAAAGTCTTGCATAATAGGAACTGATTTGCATAATTTTTTTTTTTTTTTAACTGGATAAATTTCCAACCTTTGGTTTTTGATTTTTGTTAATCAAATTCACTGATGTCACATTAATCTCATGTTAGACTACTTTTTTATTTTTAATTCATTGCTCCAAGCAATCATCAACAGTTTCTTTACAAATGAGTATATCACTCACTGCAGAATTGGAGCCATCGAATTAAGTTCTATTTATTGAAATTGGCTCACAGAGTTCTGTTAAGTATTATGTCAGTGAAAGTATTTGATTAATCTAATATACATCTAAAAAGAAACTCTGGAATATTGTGACAAAACTAATAACTTCATATTATGAAAGCTTATAAAAGATTATATTTTATGGTTTTAGATTTTCTTTAATTTCTAGAAAAGTCTGTGTTTGTACAAAAATATCAGATAATTTTGTTTTAGTTTGTGAAGTTAAGCTGAAATTAAATTTACTTGATAATTTTTTTCTCAGAAGACAACAATGATATATTTTTTACTGTAATTAACAAACAAGATAATTTTTTTCTAATTTCATCTGACTTTAAAATATATGACACCTCTCAAGAGATGTCAGCATTAAAAAACTTACTAGCTTTTGACACTTTTCTTTCTTTGAAAATTTGTTTTATATATATATATATATATATATATACTATTGATTAACCAACACAAGCCTAAGAGCAAATCAAGGTAGAGGCTTACTAAATAATTGTTGTAAGGGCACAAATAGAAGAAGTGAGAAGTGCATATTAAAGAGATAGATAACAATTGACCTAAAATTTAAAGAGGTTAATATCATAATGATTGGAGAAGTATCCTCTCTGGAGTTTATTCTGCAGAGTGACAGTTCTGAGGAAGAATGTGTCTGAGTGGAACTTCCTTTTTACCAATGAAATATGATGAGAATGAGTAGATCCTGTGTAATATGTGCAATGCAATGAAAGTCAATATCAGGATTTTAATTTCTCATATGAAATCTTTTATTGATTTGTTCCCTTTCTTTCCTATAAATAAGGTGACAAGAATAGTATGTTTTTCTTTTCTTACTGTCTGATTAACCAATTTGCAAATTTGGAAAATCAGTTATATTTTTATAAGTAATTTTATTAGAGCTGTCAATAAGGACAGGAGGAAATAGTTTTAGGTTTAAGATATTAATGTTACTCTTTTTTTTTATATATTTGTGCCATTGAAAGATTCTATGATTAAAAAAAAAACAAAAAAACTCTTGACTGTCACTATTTAATTGGTGTGCTAAAAAAACAGAAAATCTTGAAGGGAATAATTTTTGTAGATTAACATTCATTAGACCTTCTGAAAACCCCAACATTTGTGAGAATAAAAAAAATATTGATTTTTATTTTAATTCTTTTTTTTTTTTTAGAAGGGAGTCCTGTTTATAATATAAACACAGTGTTAAATTGATCTCAGACTTATTAAAGAGTTATCTATACATTGTTTTTATTTAAAAATGTCTGAAACTACACTTTCATCATTGATAACTGTTTACTACTGATATTGTCCTTTTTTACCAATTGGCTTTTTTCATATATTACTCTTGGTTAAGGATTCCAGACTGTTTTTTTTTTAAACCTATTTTTTGATCTCTGTTGGGGGATGCATTTACTTAGCAAACAGAACCTTCCTTTTAACTTTTATGAAAATAATAAAGACAACTGATAGTTATGGCCTGGAAACCTTAACCTTTAGCAATCTGTAGGGGACTATTTTCACTAAGCAAAATGTTAGTTCTGTCAATGCAAGTTGAATTTGAATTTCTTAGTTATGTAGTCATATCCTCCTATGGCAACATCTAAAACAATCTTGACTGCAATAGGCTTGGCTCTTAATTTCAATTTCAAATATGTAGCACTAATATATAAAACACTTTATTTTCAGGGGATCTCATATACAGTTAAAAGGGAAGTAATATTTATAAATGATGTTAAGTGTTAACCTATAGTAACAAAGATTTTGGGGAAAAAAAAAATTTCTAGTCATATTACCTATTGTATAACTCCACCAATAAAAAAACGATTAATCAAACATTAGTTCAATGCTTCATATATAGAAGCTTTACTTAAAAAAATTTTTAAAAAAATCTTGTGCTGTGTCTAAAATAGTTCATTTTTAGAAATTCTTACTCCATATCATGTTCTTACTATGTCTTATTTTCTTTGAATTCAGGTGAACATTACAATCACTGATGTGAATGATAATGCACCACAATTCCTTGGTTCCAATTTAAGCATATCTGTGCGTGAAGATAAAACTACAGTATCACCTTTTTATTCGGTTGTGGCCCAAGATCTTGATAGTGGACTTAATGGAGAAATTGTCTACACACTGGTCAATGATAAAAGTGGACTTTTCTGGATTGACAGGGATCGAGGAGATCTTCACATAAAAAGGAAACTTGATTATGAACGGCAAAATAATTATACTCTAAAAATAGCTGCCCAGGACCTGGGTAGTCCACCTCAAAGTACAGAACTTCTAGTTTTTGTCAATGTCCTTGATGTTAATGACAACTCCCCATCTTTTGACAGAAAACTATATGAAATGAGTGTTACTGAGACAAACTCTGGGCCAAGAACTTTTGGTCAAGTCCTTGCTACAGATGCCGATTCGGGAGCTAATGGACAAATTACGTACAGTCTAAAAGAGACACCCCAATCTGCAAAATTTGGTATCTATCCCAATAATAGTCTGTTGTACGTCCGTGATAAAATTGACAGAGAACAGCAAGATATGTATTATTTGACAGTGATTGCGATTGATAATGGATTTCCTCAATTTTCTGCTTCAGCTGATGTCAGGGTCCGAGTCTTGGATGATAATGATAATGACCCAATCTTCTCTCGTAAGAAATATACATTCAACACTCTTGAAAACCAAAGTGTGGGAACAGTAGTTGGAATAGTAAGTGCTACTGACCGTGATAGTGGACAGAATGCTAAACTTAATTATTCAATTCGAAGCCACAGTTCAGAGTTTGCAATAAATCCATTTTTGGGGGAGGTCACATTAAGGCGAATACTTGATCATGAGACAAAAACTCATTACTCAATAACTGTTGAAGTCAGTGACCAAGGGCAACCACCACGCAAAGCTTCAGCTATAGTAGATATTAATGTATTAGATGTGAATGACAATGCTCCCCAATTTACATCAAAGAAAAATGCAGTGGTTCTTGAAAACAAAGCCAAAGGAACCCCTGTCTTGCAGGTAGTGGCCACTGACCCTGATGCCAAAGAAAATGGAAGTATTACCTACTTTTTTGATACAGGTAACTACATTTTTTTAAATTTTTCTTTGTAACTATCAAAGAAGTAAATTGTGAATGTATATTTGGACAATCTTTATATCATTTATGTTCTGAAAAGAAAAATAATTATAAAATCACATAAAAAAATTATATAAAAACTCAAGCATAATACCTAATCTGTCATTTTTAATGAAACCTGTGTGTGTGTGTGATTATATATATATATATATATATATATATATATATATATAAAAACTAGAGAGAAAATTAATATAAACTTTGTTATCCTGATTCTGGAATTTGATAGACAAGACCATCCAGGAAACACCCTGTTCAATTGTCAGGGTGGTATTAAAAAAAATTTCAACACAAGATGCATTATGATTACCAGAGCTAAACAATTGTTTCAGTATATTGATAAATATCAAACTGGTTTTTTCTAGCATTAGGTTATTGATTCATTTTATTTAGATAACAGGATTTAAAAATGGACTTAAAATTTAAATTGGGTGTAAAAAGTTTGTCCAGTGTTTAGTTTCTTCATTTTAACTTTTACCATTTTTCTTTTTTGCATAAACTAAAGTCTGAATCATTCAATCGAGTGATCCAGAACTCTAATCTATTAATTAATTTTAAAAATAATGAGGGACAAAACAGTAAACTATCTGCAGTCATTTATTTTTGATTTCTGTTTATTTTGGCTTGGGCCCAAAGAAGTATCAAGGAATTTTTTAAAATTTTAGTCTTTCAATCTGTTGGTTACAGTAACTTAAATAATCAGAACTTTAATGTAAAAGTCTTAGCTTCTTCTCTTGAAGATATTTGCACTGTCAACATTGTGACAGATTTGTGACTTGAGACTTTTTGAAGGATATCGCAAATTGGTTTCTATTCCATATAGACTCTGACTCAATCAATTTCTTGTGCTGAAAAATGTGACATATTGACCATAACTTGAGAAAATTAAATTTTTGTTGTATTTTGTATCACTTAAGTGGCATAGTCTATTGATAACTTTCAATTCCACAAATGTGCAATAAATAAAATCAACTTTAAAATATTCTCATGAACTTGAGCTGAGAAAAGAAAAGATTTTATAAACTTCTATGCAAGATTAATATATGTAAATTTGAATATTTTTTTAATCATTTCACCACAAGCAAGGCAGGATCACTACTAGTGTGCAAGAGGTTATAGTGAGTGAAAAGACTGAGTACAGGATGTATTGAAGTAAGAATAAAAGATGGATATGGAACTCAAGAGGACAGAAGATGACAATTGATGTTGAATTTAAATTTTTGGAGATTGTAGCTATCAGGGGAACAAATAAATGGAAGGGAGTTCCACAGGCAGAAAGTGTGAGAAAAGAAGCTGTTCATGTAGAAGTGGTAAGTAACATTTAACTATTTCAATGGTAAAAAGGTGGGACCTAGATGCCAATCTAGTAGCATGCTTAAATTCATGTGAACAGAACACCAGGAAAAAAAGCTTGTCTGAGCAGTTGCCATGGAAATATTTGTAAAAAATAATAAGTTATTATATATTTGTCAGTTTTTATTCAAATGATTAGAGGATGGTTTGCATAATTTTAAAGAAATAATTATCATTATTATTATTATTGAGTGAGAGAGAAGCATTTGCCCTGAGGATAAAGGTGTTTGCATAGTATCAACATCCATACCTGTAAAAATATATATATATATATATAATGGGACTCCATAATTCAGTTATGGAGTCATACATATGTAGATAAGAAAATTTAAAATAAATGAAATAACATTTTATTGCCTGATGATGGTGCATTGAGTACTGAAACTTGATAGCTTTTGAGTTGCATTATGCTATTATTATGACAATAATAACTATATATCTATAAATGCTCTACATCTGTATTGAGCACTTTATAAAAAGTAAATATTAAATTATGGAATATATGTCCATTAGTTTAAACAACTTATATGAGTTGAATATATGAATCAAAATCTGACAAGATGAATAGAATAAGTAAAGAACAAGTAGGAAAAAGTGTCTTTAACCTAGCATTTCACTTTAAAAAGCTTCTTCAGAGATTTGTTTTAAAGACGAATGATTTGAAAAAAACATTTTGAAAATTAAAAAAAATCTTTTGAAAATTCCACAGACACAGTATGTTGATTGAGGTATGATTTCATTGGCTGATAGGTGTCACATGTAATAAAGCAATGGATAAATATTTTAAATATAGAGGAAAACTTGTCTTTTTCCTCTCTTTCATGGACAGTTGTGAGCATTGAGGATTCTTTATAAACACCTGTTTTTGTCACCATGCAATAAGTTGACAGAATGTGTGATAGCGACCTATAGATTTTGCAAATCTGTATTTTCTGAACTCTGCTTTCTGTAATTTATGAGAAAGAAGAAAGATTAGTGAAAGATTTCTATAATTTATGAGAAAGAGGAAAGAATAGTAAAAATTATGAAAAATATTTGAGATTCTCTAATTAGTTATTAAAATATTTAATTTTATGCTGAAAATTCTTTTTCATATATTTCAGAAGGAGATCAAAATGCTCTAACTAATTTTGCTATTCACCCACGAAATGGTCAGATAACAACACGAGAGGTTCTTGACTATGAGAGTCAAAATAAGTATGTTCTCACAGTTGTGGCTCGGGATAGTGGAGCTATACCAATGGAAAGTCGACAACAAGTTGAAATTAGAGTTATAGATGATAAAACTGAGCGACCTTTGTTTCCTTCCAAAATCATTTCATTTAGCATTCCTGAGAATGTGCCAGTTCGTACTTCAGTTGGTCGAATTGATGCTGAGTATGGCGATTCAGACAGTGGGAGATATAATTATTACCTTGTTGGCGGTAATATTTTTGGGGCCTTCACAATTGATGTATCTAGCGGTGAGATATACACCGTCAAAGACATTGACTTTGAAGAAGCCTCATCTCATCCTCTTGGAGTCAAAATAGTTTATAATGGCCCCTACAGTGTAATGAGTAGCAATATAACCGTCATTATAAATGTCATTGATGTCAATGATAATGCCCCAATGTTTGACATGGATCCTGTTGAATTGTCAGTCCAAGAAAATACCCCAATTGGTACCTCTTTATATACATTTGCAGCTACTGACTTTGATTCTGGTTCCAACGGTAGCATTGTATATTCTATAAAGTCATCTGGAAGTCCTGGTAGTGAAATGTTTAGTATTGATGCCATAACTGGTCAGCTGACAGTTAATAAAACAGTGGACTATGAGAAGATACAGGCAACATCATTTATAGTAGTTGCAGAGGACCAGTCTCCAGACTTGAACTCTCGTTTATCATCCAGTATTACGGTGTTGGTAACCATTGAAGATGAAAATGATAATAGACCTAAGATTAATAATTCAATGCTGATCAATGTCTCTGAAGATGAATCCATTGGGTTCCCTCTCATTCAACTGATTGCTGTTGATGCAGACTCTGGTAACTCAAGCAATGGTATTGTGACATACAGCATTGTTGCCGGCAATTCTAAAAGTACCTTTTTGCTGGATGAAAATACAGGTAAGTTTATTAAATTTAGCATGACAAAGATTTATTTTTGTAACTTTTGTTTATTTGTATACTTATAAATTTATAACAATGTAGATCCAATCTTGAAGTTGAATGTATGTTTACATTTATTTTTTAATCAAGTTCACTTCAAGCAAGGCAGTAAAGCTTTGGATGTAGAAGAGTTAGAAACAGGAACATTGCTAAAGAATGACAACAGGAAAAGTAATTAGGAGGACAGTAGATGGTAATTGACATTTACATTTTTGCAGATTAAAGTTGGCTGGAAAGCATGGAGCCAGAAGGGAGTTCCAGAAGTGCAAGAAAAGAAATTTTTAACATAAAATGTACAGTTACATCTAGCAAGCTCAACTGTAAATTGGTGAGAACTCATAGCCAGTCTAGTAATGCAATTAAATTCAGAGTCTAGCCTCCATAGCATATGGTTGGAAAGTGACCAAGGTCTAAACACTAGACTAAGAGCAATAATTTTACTGATTCTTCTTTGGATTTTATGAAGGAGATTGCTATGTGATGTCAGTTCTTCAATATGGCAGTGAATACTGGACAATATCATCAAAGATGATGGAAAAACTTGAAGCAATTGAAATGTGGTTCTAGAGAAGAATGCTGCAGATATCATGGATTGAGCCTGTGAGCAATGATGAGGTTTTGGAAAGGATGGAAACAAAAAGGAAATTAATAATGAGCATCAGGAAGAGAGAGTTAAAGTTCCTGAGACATGCAATTAGAAAGGAGGGCTTAGAGCACCTGATACTAACAGGCCAGATGGAGGGGAAAAGGAGAGAGAAAAGCAGTGGATAACATATTTGATGGGCCTGAGGAGGTGGATGACAGAATGAGGGTTGTGTAGTGTAACAAGAGAAAGTGTGCTAAGAGCCACCAGGGATAGGGAGACATGGAAAGACATAATTGCCTACATCCTAAAAGGACAGGGCACATAGAAGATAGATAGCAGGAGCACTATACCATATATAGCAACAATATTCTAAGCATGTACAAATGATAGATTTATGTATATGTAAGATTCTGAAATGAAAAACCAACTAGCATGTCACAGGGAATCAACCTTTCTAGCAGCTGACCTTGCAATGGGTTCAAATTTAAAAACAAAATCATGCGTACAATAATTGATGCTCTCATAATTTAACTGCAGTTAAGATTACAAGCATCATGAACTCCATGATCTTGTTGATGGCTGCATAGTATGTCCTATTCCAGTGAGACATATAGACTCCATGATCTTGTTGATGGCTGCATAGTATGTCCTATTCCAGTGAGACATATAGACTCCATGATCTTGTTGATGGCTGCATAGTATGTCCTATTCCAGTGAGACATATAGACTCCATGATCTTGTTGATGGCTGCATAGTATGTCCTATTCCAGTGAGACATATAGACTCCATGATCTTGTTGATGGCTGCATAGTATGTCCTATTCCAGTGAGACATATAGACTCCATGATCTTGTTGATGGCTGCATAGTATGTCCTATTCCAGTGAGACATATAGACTCCATGATCTTGTTGATGGCTGCATAGTATGTCCTATTCCAGTGAGACATATAGACTCCATGATCTTGTTGATGGCTGCATAGTATGTCCTATTCCAGTGAGACATATAGACTCCATGATCTTGTTGATGGCTGCATAGTATGTCCTATTCCAGTGAGACATATAGACTCCATGATCTTGTTGATGGCTGCATAGTATGTCCTATTCCAGTGAGACATATAGACTCCATGATCTTGTTGATGGCTGCATAGTATGTCCTATTCCAGTGAGACATATAGACTCCATGATCTTGTTGATGGCTGCATAGTATGTCCTATTCCAGTGAGACATATAGACTCCATGATCTTGTTGATGGCTGCATAGTATGTCCTATTCCAGTGAGACATATAGACTCCATGATCTTGTTGATGGCTGCATAGTATGTCCTATTCCAGTGAGACATATAGACTCCATGATCTTGTTGATGGCTGCATAGTATGTCCTATTCCAGTGAGACATATAGACTCCATGATCTTGTTGATGGCTGCATAGTATGTCCTATTCCAGTGAGACATATAGACTCCATGATCTTGTTGATGGCTGCATAGTATGTCCTATTCCAGTGAGACATATAGACTCCATGATCTTGTTGATGGCTGCATAGTATGTCCTATTCCAGTGAGACATATAGCTTTGAATTCAGAGTTCTCTTTTTTCTAGACTGGTTGCAAACCAAGGCTAAAAATCCCAGTCTGCTCTGCTACTTAACCTGTAGGTTGATGGAGTGAAAGATTTATAACTTTCCCAATATTATTTGTGTGTAAGTGAATGTAACAAACTAAACAGTGTAAAAATGGCAGTGAAGATGCGCAGTGAAGATGAGGACAATAGTCCGAACAATGTAAATTGTGTAAACACTACCTTATCTCAAAAGTATAGACAAATACTGTTTCCCTACAAGGAAACTTATGGCATTCATTGACTGAGCAGCCAGTACTACACGTAGCAAACTGTACATTGTAAAAATGGCAGTGAAGCTGAGGACAATATTTCAAACAATGTAAATACTACCTTATCTCAAAAGTATAAACAAATACTGTTTTCCTACAAGGAAACTTATGGCATTCATTGACTAAGCAGCCAGTACTACATGTAACAAACTGTACATTGTAAAAAATGGCAGTGAAGATGAGGACAATAGTCTGAATAATGTAAATACTACCTTATCTCAAAAGTATAGACAAATACTATTTCCCTACAAGAAAACATTTAGCATTCATTGACTGAACAGCCAGTACTACTTTTGGCCAAAATACTAGATCTTCTCAGAAGTATAGACAAATACTGAGTGATTTTAATGCTTTGTGAAGTTATCCTTGTGCACATTCTTACAAATTTGTTTCTTTAAAAAAATTGTAATTGTGTTCTTTGAAATATCTAAAGTGTAATTTTTCCTTTTTTCCTCTTCAGGCTTGCTTACTTTAGCTCAAAAACTGGATCGAGAAACTCAGGATAAATATGCTTTAAATATCAGCTCACAAGACCAAGGAACTCCACAACATGTTTCTTACACTCTCTTAACAATCCAGGTCATAGATGTCAATGACAATACACCAAAGTTTGAGCGTTCACTCTATCATGCAGAAATAGCTGAGAATACACGCAAGAATACTAACATTGTCCGAATCGTGGCTCAGGATGAAGATACAGGTAAATAGTGCTGGTGTAGTTAAGTTTGATTGTCTCAAAGATAAAAGTTTCTTTTTCTTTTTTTACATGACCACAATATCTTACTTTGTTTCTAAAAGGCATGTACAATGTATTTGTTTTATATTTTTTACTTGAATCAGTTTTACTTGTTATATAACAGTAGTTTGTATATATAACAATGACATGTATCTTTTTGTTCTTATGCAAAGCTCTGTTTTTATTTTAATGTTTTTTTTTACTATCATGTTGATTTCTAAATCCTAAAATGTCACTGAATATAAGTTTTTAAAATGTTATTTTCTTCTCTAATAATATTTAAACTTGTATTTATCTAATTCTTTTAAAACAAAATCTTTTGTCATTGTCATTATTTCAACTGCCAAAACAAATAATATAGGCTAAACTAAATACAATTTTCTGCTTCTCTCTCTTTGAGTCATACTGTTCCTCTCTACAGATTATATATATATATATATATATATATATATATATATATATATATAATTTCTCAGATATAATCTGTAGAGAGAAACAGTATGACTAAAAAAGAGACAAGTATTCCTTTTTTTTTTAAATCAGAGAAACCACTTTTTTTTTAAAAAAATGTAATGCAGGTTTGATTTTTTTTGTTGGGAAACATTTTCTGGAATAAATATCAATCTCTCCACAAGGTGACATTAATTTCACTGTTTAAAGAAAGTAACAAGAATAATATCTACTCAAATATATGTACCTATTAAATATAATGGTTGACATTATATAGAACAAGTGATGATTTTATTATCACTTGTTCTGACAAGTGGATGAGATATATAAGTTAAAGATCAATTATGGATTGGAATCTGATAGACGTTAAATTAATAACAAATAGGAAATTCTTTTTTTTTTTTTAAATCATTTTATCCAAGCAAGGTGGAACCACCACTAGTGCACAGGGGGTTACAGTAAGAAAAAAGACTGGGTACAGGGGGTCTTGAAGAAAGGATAAAAGATGAACAGGATTCAAGAAGATGGCAGTTGATATTGCATTTAAATTTTTGGAGATTGTAGCTATCAGGAAAGCAAGTAAACTGAAGGGAACAATCAGGAAGCACGAGAAAAGAAACTGAGTAGAAAAGGCAGTTACATTTAACTATTTAAATGGTAAAATGTTGGGACCTAGATGCCAATCTAGTAGCATGCTTAAACTCATGCGGTCGGGATACTGCAGATAAAAGCTCATCAGAGCAGTTGCCATGAAAATATGATTGCTAAAGGAGAGCAGTTTTGTTTTGGAGGCATTAAAATTTCACAAGCCATTTCCTGGCATAGTTGACCACTCATTGGAGGTCCATTTCAAGAGCACTAGCCGAGTTTATTTTGTCAGCCTTGGCAGATGAGACAGGATTAAATAGTAGTGTCATCTGCATAGATGCCTACATGGGAACTGATGACGTCAAGAAGATAAAGACTAGAAGAACCTAGGATATAGATCCTTGAGGGACACCCGCATCATAAACATAAAAGGATCTGGTAGCTTGTCTATTCCAAATGAACTTAATTTTGTGATTTGATAGAAATGATTAAATTAAATCAACCATTCATTAATACCATAGGCCTGGAGCTTGCACAGAAGGCCAGCTTGCCAAACCCTGTCAAACACTTTCAAGATATCTAGAGAAGTAGCTTGAGCTTTGTCACTATTATCAAGAACCTGGTATATATGTTCAGTGATGGCCATTAACACATCAGTGGTAGCCCTGGCAAAGTGAAAGCCATATTGTTTGTCTGAGAGTAGGTAATGTGAGGTGAGATGCTTAATCATTTCAGTATTGATTAGAGCCTCTCAAATACTTTACCAAAATGTGGTAAGAGACTAATAAGGCAATAGTTAGAGGGGTCAGAGGGTTCACCAGAGTCCTTAAAAATAGGAACTACAGATGAGGACTTCCAACTAGCAGGAAAGCAGAGAGGTAATAGTTGTAAAATTTGGAGAGGACTGTACTCCATCACCTCCACTTGCTTTATGCGAGTCTAATTTAGAAATGGTGTCTGTGATCAGAGACTGGGTTATATATGTATCACTCAGTTGGGCCTCTGTTTTCAGTAGGAACTTGGGTGTGGGTAGTCCAGACAAATTAAGTGTAGAATAGGAAGAGAATTTTTGAGCACAGTATTCAACCTTGTCTGCTGTAGATGTGAAGATTTTTAATTGATTGAATAGAGGAGAGATTAAGGGTTTTCTGGTTGTTCAGTACACTCTTGCAGAGTTGTTAGTAATCTCTAGAACTGAACTTGAAAAATGCTATATGTTGTTTCATTCTATCAGCAAACAATAACTTTGCATCATTTAGGACATGCTTGCATTCATTATGGTAGAGACAAAAGATATCAATTGTAATCAGCCATATCCTTCTAGTATAGCCAGAAAAAGTGATTCATGTGAGCAATAACAGTCAAGCATGTAGGTGAGAACCAAGAAGATAAACAAGATTTAACTTGGAATTTCTTTGCTGGAATAAAAACATCAAAACTGGCTTTCACCCAAGAGGAGACTTCAGAGACGCAGTCTTGAACAGGGAGACTAAAAACTATGTTCCAAGGGACATCACAAAGGAAATCATGTGATGAATCCTCTCTGTGCATTAATAACAGAAAGATATGCTGTAGTAAGATGTTCCGGGAGAGAAGGGAAGCAGAAAGAGATGTTTACAGATATCACTGTATGATCAGAGTTGCCAAGAGGGCAGAGCTGCATAGCATGACAAGAGTCAGGGATCAAAGTAAAGAAGAGATCTAGAAAAGTGTGATCTTCAGGACTACTAGGGAAAATGTGTGGGGAAGACCACCACTTGCAGGAGAGATTGAGTAATTGAGAAGTCCAAGGTTTGGATGCCAACATGATTGGTAACAATGTTTAAGCCACTTGGCATGATAGACATTAAAGTCACCAAATATGAATATATTTGCAAATGGATGTAGTGAAATGGTCTTGTCTATATTGTCAGAAATATCATCGAGCACACAACAGTCATGGGAGGGAGGGAAGTGGTAAAGAAAGAAGAGATAGCTGACTGAGTTTAACAGTGTGAGATGGAGACACATGTAAGAATGGTCTGAAGATTCAAGAAAGACCTCTCTAGACAGAGGGAGATGCTCACAGACATCCAAGCCATGCATGTGAACATTAGAGTTTCTTACTAAAGAGAGGAAGGTAATGAGAAATCAGAGGAGATTGCAAAGTTAAGGTTAGTTTTACAGGGAGCTAGAATGTCTAGGAACTTTTTGATGAGGAAGGATTCCATAGATGTTAAAGAAATATATCAATCTAACATGTTTCACTTTTATTAAAGCTTCATCAGAGACTTTTTATCAAAAGATAGTATTTCTTATTATATATCACTAGTAAATCATATGTATTTTTTTTTTTTTTTACATATATTTGCTGATGTTACTGACAATCATTTTTTTTTTTCTCTCCCTGTCCAGGTGCAAATGGAAGAATTCAGTATTTGATTCCTCAAGGGACGGCAGACAATATGTTTAGCATTGATGAAGATAGTGGTGTGATAAAGACAACTGCTAAATTAGACAGAGAATACAAAATGACTTATCAAATAACTGGTAAGAAATTCTTATCTACTTTGCATTTTTTTTTTGTCTGATTTTATTTGCTTTGGTGCCACTTATTGGCATTGAAATGGATTTCTTTTGATATACATTTTCTTCTTATTGAATAACTTCATTTACTGTCTCCACATTGATAACTAAAGCTAATATATTGATTAATATTCTCAGCATTGTTATTTTAATATTAAAATCATCACGATGAGCAGCATCATTACCATTTGAATCCTTCTCTTTTGCTTATTCAGAAAATTTTAAACAGAATCAAATTAAATAATATAAAAATGTCAGAGATTTGGTGATTCAGTTAGGCAGAGAGGATCTGTCTCCTAAACAACAGATCTACTTTGCATTGAAAAAAGTTGAACCAGGATTTCCTGAGGTCTGCAGTTATTGTTGAATTGTCTTGATACAGTAAAAAGACATTGGGATTTATTCAATTAAATTAGGAATGTGTTTAAACTCTACATATGAGTAGAAGGTTGTTCAGTATGTATAAAATTGAATTAATTTCATTTTCAGTTAACATAAAGACATCCACCATCAAAGATAATTTTATCTTGTGTTGACATAAAACATTGCTATGCAACGATATTTTATTAAGGTTATATTAAGATGATGTCCTCATTTATTTATTATTTTTCTTCCTGATAGTCATTGTCCATTGCCGAAACAGACATTTAACATTGATTTGTTACTTAATTTTTTTTTCCCCTTTTTACAGCTTATGCTGTTGATGATGGTTATCCCATGAGATATGACACTACCAATGTTGTCATTACTGTAAAAGACATCAATGACCACAGTCCTGTATTTAAGTCTTCAGTTTACCACCTGAAAATACCAGAAAACCAACGTTACAATGTGATTCGCACCTTTGTTGCTTATGATGCAGACGAAAATGAAAATGGCAAAGTTACTTACAGAATTGAAGGTAATTAAGTTCTTATGATCTGGATTTGTACTTTGTACTTGACTACCAATCTTTAGCAATGTTTTTCTTGTTAATTGCTTGGGGCAGAAAAAAAAATTCACATTTAATCTAAT
The DNA here is from genome assembly GCA_037127315.1 of Ascarosepion bandense. Lineage (NCBI taxonomy): Eukaryota > Metazoa > Mollusca > Cephalopoda > Sepiida > Sepiidae > Ascarosepion > Ascarosepion bandense. The sequence goes on from JBBBDQ010000145.1 coordinate 4,417,449, forward strand.
AGAAGCTAATGGTATAAATGTGTTTTCACTTATTAATCTAATATTATAATTGTATTATTTTAAGAAATATTTTCTGTAAGGTGTATGCTCTCTGATTTGGCTCTGACCAGAAGGATAGCTCTAATTCAAAATTAAATTTTCTATCACACAAAAGAAAAAAAAGAAAAATCTAATATATTCTAAAATAAGCTAAAATTAATAAAATATAAGAAAGCTATAAACAGAAATGTCATCTTTTTTTTCTGCATAAAATTTATAGTACCAATTTTACTTATATGCAAAACATTTAACCCATTAACTATGACAGATTTCCATCTATCACAGTTGAGCCACAGAACTACAATGACTAAAAAGTCTGTTTGAATGCAAGTATTACTTATTGTTTATGACATGTATCATCAAGGGAAGTCACCTGTCCTCATTATGGATTAAATACTTATAGATATTCTCTGAATAGAAATAACCATGTTATTATTTTATGGGTACTGTTATGAGGAAACACACCTATTCCTCAGATAATGGACTCTCTCTCCTATATTAATAAGAGTTAATAGGAAGTTCTTGGGAGTTCTTTCGACTTCTATTTAGGTTCAGTAGAACTACTAGGCAGTTGATATTAGTTGGCAATTAGCCAAATACTAAGGAATCAACTTTCAGTGGAAGATTACCAAGTTCTTAAGATTTTGGGTACATTAAGTCGATTAGCAACTGACATAGCATGATTATAACCTTCAGTGCAAAAACTACTCCACGAGAGGTACCATGCAAATTTCTAAAATATTAATCTTTTCTCACACAGCTATAAGTTAATAGCAAGGTAAACTGCATTCTCTAGCCCTGTTAGCAACCAGTCTAGGAGAAGGAAAAGTCTGAATTCAAAACCAGTTGGACAGAGAGCTACAAACTTCACTCTGTAAAAACCTACTTGTAACAGAAATCACATCTACAACACCTAATATAGTGTGGCTGTGATCCTAATACACTATATAATGGCTACAACTTTACTGTATATTAAACTCTTAAAAAGATATACATATAAAGATAATTGTATTCTTTGTTACTATTTCAGCTGGAAACACAGACCAAAAGTTTGCCATCAACCCTGAGACTGGCAAATTATCCTGTGAGCCCTTGGACCGAGAAAAAGTCGCTTTTTATAACCTTACTCTGGTTGCAGAAGATGCTGGCAATCCTAAGCGAATTGGTCGTACCCATGTCCTGGTCACAGTGCTTGACCTGAATGACAACCAACCAGTATTTGAGCAGTCAAACTATAGCCGGATGCTACCTGAAGATATTCCACCTGGAACATTTGTGTTACAAGTTAGTGCCACTGATGCCGACCAGGGAGCTAATCAGAATATTTCATATTCATTAGGGAATAACACTTTTGGTCTTTTCACATTGAACAGCACCAATGGCACCATCTCCACCATAGGGTAAGTTAAATTAATTTTTATAGAACACTTCTTTTTTTATTTTATTTTATGTGCATTATGGTGCAATGGATATTGGCTTGAAATGAAAAATTGAAGAGCCAAGTTCGTATTCTAATTGGATTTGTCTTATTTACATTAGGAAAGGTATTAATCCATCTCATCTCTCTCCGGCTATGGGTCGAATAGCTGGACAGATTGAGTTTTATAGCCTTGGTTGGCAACCTACTGTTGCAAAATCTTCTGCCTTAATCAGTCATGTCTTGAAATTCAGTTAATTGCCATTTATGTATGGCAATTAACTGACTGATTAGTCTGTTGGCCTGCACAATGGAGAAATCTTAATAAAGGAAATGTGCTTTCTGGCAGTGTGGCCAAGTGGTCTAGATCACACCTGATCAAATGGTGGTTACTACTACAAAGATTCAATAAAAATAACATTTGAAGGCTTGAGTTGGTGAGCCTTTAAATAATTCTTCTCATATATACTATGTCTCTTCAGATCATGGACACTAATGGATTTCCATAACATTTTTGTTGCTTTTTAAATGATTTCTCACTGGATTTATTTAACCTATGCAGCAAGGTAATACAAAAAGAATTAGAAGTCCTACCAGGATTTTTTTCATTGGTGGACACAATAAAATAAGGACAAACCAATCATCAGTTGTAAAAAGACACACTGTATGGATATTAGCAAGAGAGAATAGTTCAGACTTTGAATTTGTGTTTTCAATCTTAGGAATGGTGATTTTTTTTTTCCCCAAGTGTAGCTTAGATATGGTACAAGGCCAAAAGTATGTGGTACCAAGTGAGGATCAAACTCACTACTCAGCTGTAATTATTTTAGCAAGACAAGCTTGCTAACTGTTGCACCACCCAAGGTGCTCTGAATCTCTGGGAATGTCTGCTCAATATCCCCTTTCCACAACTTTATAGACAAATCCTACTGATATATTGGAATTTCTTCCTAACCAGTAAAAATTAACAATTCTTAGGCTTAACAATTTTTTCTTTCTTGCCTCCAAGGCTTTAACCACTTGACTGTCTCCTATTTCCATATGGATTTTGTTTAATTTTACTTTTCTATTGTCTTGCATTACATTGTTAATTTCTTGTAGTGGTTTTCTGTTCTTTTTATTATTATAGTTATTGGGAATTTTGTCAATTCCACTTAAAAATGCCATTCAACAATCTGAAATGTCAGAACCAAGTACAGGAATTTAACTGTTAAGTGTTATAACAACAAAAAAACAATTTGAACTGGTAATTAGAAGGTATATTGGAATAGAAAAAGATGCCTTACAAAAGTTAAACAATGTACTAAAAGAAACTTTTTAGTAGAAACAAAGAAAATAATTATTATATCAGTCCTTTTATACAGCAGTGAATTCAGGTCAATTCCTACACAGTTGAAGAGGATATTTTTAATGCAATATAGATGTGGTTTTACAGAAGGATATTTGAAGAAAAAAAGGTCACTTTTAATTAAAAAAGTGACAGTTAAAATTTCTGGAACATATGAGGAAAAAAGGCTTGGAGAATTTGATATTTACAGGACATGCTAAAGGTGAGAGAAGCAGAGGAAACATTGATTAATCTACCTAAGAAGCTTGCAAAAATGGATGTCAGAATAAAGATTGGGAATGATAGTAAAGGGACAATGATTGCTTAGAGCTACAAAGAAATAGGAAGATGTATTGGGCCATGATCATTTATTTTCTGAAGGGATAATGGGACATATAAGAAACAACAGCAACTTGGAGATGTTTTTTTTTCATACAGTTTTGTACCATGTTTTTAATTTCTTGCCAAGTTTATCACATCCCACTTCTGGTTTTTGATCTGCAGGATGACCAATTCTTCTCCTATGTGCCCTGTCCCTTCAGGACATAGGAAATCTTGGCTTTCCACGTCTCCCTATCTCTGGTGGCTCTTAGCACACCTTCTCCTGTTATGCCATGCAATCCTCATTCCATCATCCACCTTATTAGGTCTTTCAAATATTTTATCCATTGCTTTCCCCTGTCTTTTTTCCCCTCTTTCTAGCCTGTTAGTATCAGGTTCTCCAAGCCATCCTTCCTCATTGCATGTCCCAGGAACTTTAGCTGTCTCTTCCTGATGCTCAGTATTAATTTCCTTTTCGTTTCTATCATTTCCAAAGCCTCATCATTGCTCTTATGCTCGATTCATGATATTCGCAGCATCCTTCTGTAGAACCACATTTCAGTTGCTTCAAGTTTTTTCTTCATCTTTGATGATATTTCCCAGCATTCACTGCCATATTAAAGAACTGACAACACGTAGCAATCCAGTACTCTTTTCTTTGTTTTTAGTGAAATTGTCCTGTTTCGTAATACTTTACTCAACTTCTGGAATGCTTCCTTCACCATGCCAAGTCACCTTCAGATCTGTCGCACTTTCCGTCTTCTGTAATAAATCTTCCCAGGTATTTAAATATTTGTACCTGCTTGGTTCTAGTATCTCTGACCTGTATTTGGCATATTGGGCTGCCCTTTTTACTGATGACCACGCATTCAGTTTTCTTGCAGTTTATTTGTAGTCCTTTCTTGTCACTCTCTTCAGCTACCTTCTGTACGAGGTCTTGTAGTTTCTTTTCTGTGTCTGCTATCAGCACTGCATCATCTGCATACCTTAGGTTGTTTAAATTGTGGCTTCTAATATGACCAATACTTTTCTAAAATTGTATCTGCTTGAGTAAAATTTAATATTTTATTTGTTTTTCAGATATTTTGACCGAGAAGTGAGAAGTACATACCAATTTGATGTTATTGCTACTGATGGTAGCTTGTACGAAAGCCCACACTCTGTCAGTGTCCCAGTGCAGATTGTCATGGATGATGTCAATGATAACCGACCAGTCTTCCCTGCCCAGCCATACCGGGTTACCATTTCCTCCCAACAGGGTCCAGATAAATTTGTTCTGAAAGTGGAGGCAACAGACAGGGATGCTGGAAGGAACCAGCAAGTGTCCTACTCCTTTGGTTCCCGTTCTGATGATTTGGCACAAAGGTTATTCCGGATAAATTCCAGGACTGGAATAATTAAGACAAAAGTCCAGATGACCTATGACGAAAGTGGTTACTATTTTCTTGAAGTTATTGCACGTGATAATGGAGGCCCACTTCTAAGTTCAGCAGGTAGGTCTTCTTTTTTCCTGAAATCCAGAGATTATCTTTTTTTTTTTTTTTTTGTCTAACCATTCCTTTTTTGAAGCTACAGTAACATTTACAAAAATTAACTAGTTCCCAGCTGACAACAGGCAAAAGAGTTGCAAGTAGGATAGGAAATTTGTTTGTAGATCAGTTTACTTATATTTCAACATTTTTTAATTATACTTTACCCTTGCTTCAAAGTTTTAATGAATTCATTTTTCAATAAATACAAACTTCAGCATTTGTCTGTACTTCTCAGATGAGTTAGTATTTGCATTATTTTCACTGTTCAAACTGTTGTGCTCATCTTTATTGACATGTTAACAATATTTCAGCCATTGTAAGCTTCAACCTTCTCCAGATGCTAGGAATTTTGAGTTCAATACCTGGTTACAGCAGTGGTGAACCAATAACTTAGAAAGATGGCATGAGAATGATATTCTCCAGTTATCAAAATAAAGGGTTCAGTTCAAAATTCCTAGCACCTAAAGAAGGCTAGAGTGTACAACAGCCAAAACATCATAAACATGGCAATAAAGATTAGGACAACAGTTTAAATGGTAAATATAAATTTTTCTGAAAATTTATGTATTATCTGAACTTCAACTGTGAGAAAAAGAAAAACTTATAGATTGTTCTAATTCTATATTATTCAGTTGTTTCATTCAGTTTAGAATATATGAATAAAATTTAACTATGCAAATCATTAAGTTGATATTTTTTACCTAAAATTTAATTTTAAAGGTGTTGTCGAGATAATGGTTGGCCCTCACAAACACCAGCAGAAACTTTTATTCAATGCTTCTGTGTATGAAGTATCAGTGCCTGAAAATGCTCCAAAAGGACGACATGTCCAAACTGTTACTGCCCTTTATGAAAACAGAAAACTGACCAGTACCAAATATGAGTTTATTAGTGGTAATGAAGACAAGACATTTTCTATTGATGCTCAGAGTGGTGAGTAATAATTTTATTATGAAGTGTGAAGTAAGTACATTGGATGAGAATTTTAGTTAAAGCCTATGAATACTAAAGTAAAGACACAAAGTTTTTACTATACAAAAAAATTAAAGGCTTACTTTATTTAGTCTTTTTCAGTTGTTTTAGCATTTATATGTGAAAAACAAGGTATTCTCAAAGGATTATGATTCTTAAGAGAAAGAGTAATTTTGTGTTAAAAAATATATTCAAATGAAAAATTTTAAGAAAAATAAACTATTGAATAACCTAATTTTAAATACAGTCATCAATATTCTAAGGTTTTGTGTTTAGGATTGCTTTTCTTATTATGCTATGTCATCCTAGGACACACAGGGTGCGATAGATAAATTGTCATCTAAATTAAGCCAAAATAAAAATAACACTGGCATATCATTTTAATAGATATATTTACCAAAATTAAACAAAAATATCTTGAAATGCTAAAATGTAAATTTATTTGGTAAAATTGCTGTTGGCTTTAGCCAGAGCTTCTCGACAATTAAAATCTCCTGCAGCTCTTTTGGACAATCACCTTGTTTGAGTTGGTGAATGCTGCATCACTACCTTCTCAAGGCACTTGATGTAAGCCCCCATGTTGAGTTGCTGATGTACTGTGGGAAGATTAATGGAGGCATAATGTTGCCAGCACTAGTGATCATCCCAAACACTGTCGTAAACACTATTAAACTCCTCCAACTCTTTTCAAATCTTCTGCCCTGCTGTTAGATTAACACCCAAATGCTTGGAAATGTTCATATTAAAGCTTCTAGAGTGAATGCCAAGCAGTCCTGCATGTGATTTCCAAGTTTTATGGCTGAGTGAATTGCATCATGGTGCTCTTTTTCTCACACATAGTGCCTAACTGATTCTACTATATTGTGTAATTGATAATATCAAAAAACACACACTGCACTTGCAAAATTAAAAATATAAAATGGCGACAATTTACCGATCGCACATTGTGATCATGGCTCTCCACAGAACCTTTTTCTTTCTTTTTTGTGAATTACCAAGACATCTTTGGAGATAGAGGAGTGGTATTACATTGCCTTCTCCCAGTTTCAAATTTGTAAAAATCTTTCTGCTAAACTGGCTGCCATCTAAGGTTAGAGAGCTCAGTCTTCCCTGCTATTTAACCCATAGCTCATGTGGAGAGAGATTTTAGGATACACATTCTTCGCTTTATTAATCCTGCTCATTCTATTTTTTTCTTATCCAAATTTCCATTTCTGTATTTTACTTTGATTATAATGAAGATTTTTGTTCTTTTTTAAGGTGATATTATTATTAGGCGACCAGAAAATTTAAACTATGAAAAAGCTTCAACCCTTCGATTAATGGTAATGGCCAAAGTGAGTGGTTCCCGAGCCTACACAACTGTCAATGTTAATTTGATTGATGTTAACGACCACACTCCAATCTTCACACAATCGCAGTATGTTTCATTTGTTTGGGAGAATGAAAATCGAGACACTTATGTAACAAAGGTAGATATCAATTGATTTTTAATGTATAACTCCAAAGAATGTAAGTGGGTGAGGATATATTTGTGATTCTTGCTACTGATTTAAAACCAAATTTTTATATGAGTTACATATCGCCCAAAATTTATGAAAAAAAAATGAGGTTGCGTTGGTGATCATCAAACTGAATTTATTCCTCAAGCAATTCAGTTTTGCAATTTCTTGTTCTAATATTGTTAAATATTGTTTAATATTGTTTAAATATTGTTTAATATTGTTCTAATAATTTTATAATGACCAAGTGATAATAAGAGTAGAACATAAGCAATGCGTTAGCCTTTATGAGAAAACTGTATTTGGTAACCTGCTACTAACCAAAGTGGACACACACTACCCCTGAACTGGAGAAGCCAAAGCCTGATTGGAGGTTCCATACAGTTTTTTGTGACCTTCACTATCTTATCAACCTTTCCTTTTTTTTTTTTAAACTAACATTTTTCTATCTACATTCACATACATTACAAATTAAACTAAGCACAACTGTTAAACGATGAAAAATTTTCATGGATTTCGATATCTTTTTTTTTTTTCATCCAAATCTGTGAATTTATGCTCATGCTGAATCTTGACAGAAACATTATACAAAATTCACTATTTTTTATCCATACTGCTGAATGCATCAAACTAGATGCCAGACTTGAAAGAAGCAATAAAGGAATTATTTTCTTTTATATCTGGGATCCTGCAACAACACCTGACACAAAGGCATAAATGTTAAAATTGCAATGGTATGTAGACCACTATAAAAAAAAGGAATATTATCTGGAAATCAGAAATGGAAAAAAGTATTTGAAAATACAATTCTTTAATTCAACAGTAGACAGTCCACTTAAATGGGTTAAGCATTTGGACATTAACAAAATCACTAAACAAAAAAAATCTAAATGTTTCATACACTCAATGATTGAAAAGAGCATGAAATATTAGCTGAAAACATTTTCTTTTAATCATTTCACTCCAAGCAAAGCAATAAAGCTGCTGAGAAAAATAAAACAAGATAATGATTGACATTGTATTTAAAATTTTTGAAGATCAGTGTTGACTAGAAAGCTGGAAGAAGGTTTTACAAGAGAAAAACTGTTAGCATATAACTTATGGTTACATCTAGCCATTTCAATTGTAAAATGAGACCTAGCTGCTAATCTAGTACTGCACTTACATTGGAAAAGTCTATAGATAGAAAAGAGGAACAATTACCACGAAAATAATTATAGAAAATGTACAAGGAATCTATGTTATGGAAACTTGGAAGTATGGCCAATATTGGAATCTATCAAAGCTTATAGACATAATCTGTGAAAAATGAGTGCAGTTTAATAATGTTCATTGCTAGAGAAATAAGGAAGTTATGCATCAGCTGGAATCCAAATTATGGGAAGAAAAGCAAGCGGTAGACTAGCAATAAGCTTCATCAATCAGTACTAGACAATATAGAAATCAGAATGGAAGGACCGAGTAAAATTATGGATTAAAAGAATTGTTGGAAAGAAGTGTTCAGGTGTGTTCATCAGAAGATGATCAAATACTCATATCATAATTTTGCTTAATGTAGTATTTTCCTTGTACGTTATTACTTCAAGTCAAATAGAGAAATAAGTTAAATTTTTCCCATTGTAATTTAAGTGGATAAAATGTAACATTTTGTCTTTTCTCCATTATGGTTAGTTTTGTTCCAAAAATATTGAATTATTTTATTAAAGAATTTTTTATTAAATTTATTTAAAATTTTTTATTTATTCATTTTATCTTTAAGTATATACCTTTTCGTGGAGAAACTATTGCAGTCTACCTCATTGAAATATTTCATATTATAAAAAATGGCATTTAGAGGTCATTCTTTGCTTAAAAATCTACTTTGTGTATGCAGCACAAATTTGATCAAGGAAACTGATTTTAAGCTTTCATGTGCCTTCCACATATTTTTATTTAGCATAAATTGACTGGATGGTGTCAGAAAACCCATTCTTGCATAATTCAAAGGAAACAGTCCTTTAATAAAACATAGAATCCAAATTATATTTCTTTTATACTATCTTTTCATCTTCTCACAAATTCTAGTAAAGATTTGAATCTTCAATATGCTTGTCTTCTTGGATACAAAGAGTTAATGATTTAAAGTTTTCATGTCTCCTATTGATGTTCATCTGTCAATAATAGTTTCTTTATTAATAAAAGTGAGTATGAATGCATTCCTTTTGTTTAACATACTTTTATAAAGAAACACCTTTCAAAGTTATTGATAATCAATATTTAGCAAGATCGAAACCTTACCAGGTTAAAATAATTAAAAATCTTCGATAGATTCCTAAATTGATTCAACCATTAAGAGAAAAGTTTTTAAGAAAAACAAAACTCTATAAGTATTGACTAAATTTAGCCCACTCTGGCACAAGGTCACAATTGTGGAGCATCTATTAAGATAATCTACAGCATAATTATGCATATAGTTTTATGGTCAATAATGTTTGTATTAATTCTTGACAATTGACAATCCCTTTTCTTGATTTTCAACACAATATATAGATTTAATACTGAAACTTGCTGAGAATCATTTTTTGATTGATTTGTTTTCTACAGCTTATTTAAAGTTAGAAAATACTTTTAGATTGTAAGAATTTTTTTCTTTTTTGCAATAATAATGATTTTGATACTAGTCTTACTAATTAACTCATAGCTGGGAGAAGAAGAGGTGAATTCGTACCTTTCCCAAGGTATAAATGAATATAATGAACCCAGTTGAAACTTAGTTCTCTAATTAAACTATTCCAAGCCATTATTCATTACACTACCTGTAAATCCAAGCTTACAGTACCTGATTATTTCCTAAGTGGTCACCCATTAGATACTGACCAGGCTCAATGTTGATCAACTTTGGTGATTATATTGAAACCAATGTTGAAACACGATGTGGCCATAAGCAAATAACTTTTAGATAAATACTAAATTTTGAAATTCTTTTCATCAAATTTATTTTCTTTATTGTCAAAAATATTTGGTTTGTGCAAAAAATGATTAAAGCAAAACAAATGTGTAGTGGTAAAGTCAGTGAACACTGATTTAGAAAACAAAAAAAGTATTGCCTGTAAATATCAGATTCAAATGTCATTAGAGCTAAAATACAACTGAAGTCTTTCTACCAAAAAGAACCAGGATTTTCCCTTTGGTGCCTAACAGTTGAGTGTAGGAAACATTTAGTTATGGTTGGGGGGGTTCTCTGATTCCCAACCTCCAAGCTTATGAAGAACATCTTGTTTGTTAATTTCACACAGTTTTTAGCCTTTAAATACTTTTCCCGGTTCTCCTTTTATTAAGGAACCCCTGTTGCATAATGAGAAAAAAGGCTCTTATACCAATTATTAGGACTCATTTTGTATTAGATACTTATATTTGTATTTCTATTGTATTAGTCATTTAATGTAATCATCAGGTGAATGTCAATTTTAAAAACGTTTAATAAATTCTACTTTTGATATAATGGATTACCAAAATAGTTCTTTTTGATAATATATAAAACTAAATTTGCTTCAAAGTGTAATTAATTTGTGTGTGATTTTGTTTCAGGTGTCTGCCAGTGACTATGATGCCAACAACCAGGTGCGCTATAGCATCATCAATGGCAATGATGGCAGGGCGTTTAAAGTCGAACAATACAGTGGCATCATCAAGACAACAAACCTTTACCTGGACAGAGAAATTTACTCCTCTTATCAGCTGGATATTGAAGCAGCTGACAATGGATCACCACCAAAGTCGTCCACTTGTGTTCTGCACATCACTGTTGTTGATAAGAACGATAATAATCCTGTTCTACCAACACCCTTACCTGTCAATATTGGTGAAGGTAAATTCCTGCTTCATCTTGAGATGCTTTCTTAACAGATATCATGAAATCTTTTTTTTTTTATACTGCAGTATTATGTCTCATGCAGTCTTCTTTTTCATGTGCCGTGTTCCTTCAGGACGTAGGCAATCATGGACTTTCACTTGGCTCTGTCTCTTGTCACTCAATATTTTTCCTCTTGGTATCTCTCCTAAACCCAGCTCTGCCATCTATTTGCTGAAGCCTATAAAGTATGTCTCATGCTACTTTTCACCTGTCTCTCTCTCGCTCGTTCCTTCTATTCATTCTGTGAGTATTAGATTCTCCAGGCCCTCTTTCTTTATTATGCATCTCAGGAACCACAGCTCTCTCTTCTTGATGTTAAGTATGAGTTTACTTCTTGTTTGCATCCTCTCCAACACCTCATCATTGCTCACATGCTCAGTCCATGGTATCCTCAGCATCCTTCTGTAGAACCATATTTTGGTGACCTCAAGCCTCTCCTACATTCTTGAGATCATCTAACATTCAGAAGGACAGATATCACATAGCTGTCCAGAAATGCTAAAAACAATATACTAATACTAGAAATTAGTTTTCTAAAATTATAGTGTTGCTTTAAGTCCGTGCTGAGTTAACATTGTTTTCATTATCTTTCTTGTAAATTGATTTATTTATTAAGCCTAGAATAGTAAAAGGCTATAACTTTGATCCTAGCCATGAGTCCTCCAAAGTCACTAAAATCTAGGAGACAAGCTTACTAACCATTTCATTTTTTTAACCTTTTAGCATTCAATCTATCCCATAAATATCAGCTCTCAATATTCAACCTGACATAACCCATCCCATGTATATTCTGCCACAATATATGATGACATCATTCCAAATAATGCAGGAAGTTTTTGAGAGCTAATATTTACAAGGTAGGTTTGAGTGTGTTGAATGCTAAAGTGTTAAATATATCACCCTCCTTTATTTTTCTTTCTTGCTCTACCTACTAAAAAACAGATTTGTATTACTATTTCAAGAGAAAATAATAGCCAATATCAAAAATTAGATTCACAGAAGGGATAAAAATATTATAATTTGATGATGAGTTTAGAATAGAATCTAACTATCAGCACTAGAGTTTTGTTTCACATTTTGTGAACAGAAATATAACATCACTTTTATTAAATTGTACAAATATAAAGAATTATTCCATGTTAGTAGCTATGATGATTACAATTTTTTGCAAATTCTGTCAAAAGCAATTTTGTAAATATTGGCAGAGAAAATATCTTCTATTTGAATGTTATAATATATTAAAAAAAAACATTTTCAGACATCAACATTGATAGGTCTATAACAGAAGTAAGTTATAGAAAAAGGTTAATTCTTCCATTTACATTTCCCCCATTATGGGCATTATTATATCCACAATATAACACTGTATTCATGGATAGAACAGAATGGCTGAAAAGAAAAGGAATGACAAACATGCTTTGTTTTCAGATAACCCTTTTTTTACTGCCAAAACATACACAAAACTACATATGCGTATTTATACATGTATCACACAGAGAGAATTTAACACATATCTACACAGTAAGTAGAGGAAAAGGAGAACAAAAAGATAGTCTTACATAGACAGAGGAACCTCCATATTATCTCTGGAGAAGTCATGTTTAGGACTCCAGATTTAAGTGGGCTTGATTTATCTACTATGTCTGAAACAAGAACATATTAATGTTCTCAAATTGAAGACTGCTAGCCAGAGATAGATAGTCCCTTTCTGTATTTAATGAAAATATATTCCCAAAAGAAGAATAGTGCCATGAAGCTTGTAGCATGTGCTGGAGAAGGCAGATTTAACCTCAACCCAAGCTCCTTGACCTGGGCTTAAAAAAAAAAAAAAAAAGCAACTGCTTGGTTTGGCGCCTGTAAACCAACTGAAATTGACTGCCATTTTAATTGCTGTATGAACTGATGTCACAAAGCGGCTGTTGCATGATCCACGTAACTTATTACAATCAAAGGAAGATAATCACTTTTTGTATTCTTACAAGCCATTATTCAAATGTAATTTTTTGCAAACAAAAGAAATTCTCAATTGAAATGTGAACTTTTGTGGAGAGAAACATTACAACTTAAAGTTTAAGTAAATTGTATTTATTGGGACTAGCAGTATAGCCTGGTGTTGCTCTGGTGCAATGAAAGCTTTAAAACTAATCCATGGTCCTGGAGCTCAGACTCAGCCTAAAAAATATTTGTTTGAAATTTGGTGAGAATCAGATAAAAATTGTGGATTTGTATAAATGACATACAGACAGATAAACAGACACACACACAAACATCTTGCCTTATATATATATTATCGATTTTCTGCACTATTGTAAGAACTGCAACCTTGAAACTTCTGAATATCATTTCTTATGTATTTGTCTATGAGTGCATCAAATTTGATTAAAATCAGACCAATCCTTTTATAACCCGATTTTTTTCGATATCTATCGGGGGTACCACAACACAAAACCTAACCAAGAACACTCGCAGATGCTTATAGTACAACTGTGTAAATTTTCAAGAAAATCGGTTCAGCCATTTTGGAGTCTATAAGTAATGGATACACACAGACACACACAAAGTTCCATTTATAAATAAGTTTAGATTAGATAAAAGTTTTGCTATAATAAAGGACATACGCTTGCTAATATTAGGAAACTTTGGAAGTGACAATTCTTTGATAAATTAAAACTATTTTCTATGAAATTACAAATAAGTCACTTGGTAGAAGATTGTAAATAGAGCTTGATCTTTATTCAATGCTCAACTGGGATGACTAGATTAAGTTAGTGAAATCTTTAAGCCTGTCTTTAAAATGCTGCCTACAGTACTGAAATTATGATTAAACTCTGCTGTTAGAAAATTGAAGACAAAATTAGGTATGAAGTAAATTATTTTTTTCAAATTCAGATATCACTTGATGAATGTATTTATGAAACAATGTAGATGAAGTCATTTTAATGAATGAAGTAATTGATGCTATCATTAAACATCCACTCTATGAAGACATATCAGTCAGTTGAGTGCCGTACATGATACACGCTCCTTGAAAGAGACATGACTGACTGGGCAAAAGATTATCCTGCAGAAGGTTGCCATTGTTTTCTGTGGTAGCTCGGTTGCCAACCAAGACTATAGAACCCAATCTGTCCTATTATTTGACCCATAACTGGAGGGAAGAGACGGATTAATACCTTTCCCAAGAGTATTTGTGTGTAAGTGAATGCAAGGAATTCAACTGGAATTTGAACTCGGCTCCCCGATTTGTTGTTCAAAGATGAAGACATATAGTTCTTCAAAATGATACTTTGAATATAAACTAAAGTCATATGGCATTTCTGTAATTTTGTTTCATAATGATAAAAAAACATTTACCGTTTTTTTTTTCCAAAATGACATCATTTTTTTGGCATTCTTTTACTTTGATGTACATATAAAAAATGGTGTGTCAAAAGAATGGTTAAGCCCTTCATATTACTATTACATTACTTCTTTTTCTTTTTTTACACCTTTGGCAATGTTAAATGCAAACATAAGAAGGTGGATTTATAGATCTTCTTTATTCTTGAGAATTGGCAACAAAGACATTAAACACTATTTAATATATTGCTTATATACAAGAATAATTTTATATTTACAAAATTATAAAAATGTGAACAAGCTATAAAGAAATGCCATTTGTCATTTTTACAAAGAAATAAATATGAAAAGAATTTGTTTTATTCATAAATTTATAAAGGTGTCTATGAATAAAAAAAATTTAAATATACCTGTAACAAATTATAAATTTTGAAAAAGCACATTTTCTCTTGCAATATAAATTCACTAAACTAGGTTAGCATCTCTTCTCATGAACAAAACTTTCTTTTCTTATTTAGATAAGACCACAAATACTCCATACTTTGAGTGTACTTTTGTTTTCTTGTGTTTAATTTTACTGCAAATATTGCATTGTTGTTGGTTTACATATTTTGACTGTTTTGTAATTATTTTAAATTTTTAATAAAAAGATTTATTTTCAAATCTGTTTCTTTATAAAATAGTAAATATTTATAAAAGGTAAATAATAAATATCACATTGAACTTGATTCCCATATTTACAATATTGTAAATAAATATTGTTGAGGTAGTAAAAAATAAAAAAACAGTGTAATAGCAGTGTCATGCGAATAACTGTCATTTTTGACAACATTTTTTTGTGGGGCTCTATTTTGTTTTTTCCAAATTTTTCTCAGATTGATAATATTAATGCTGATTCTACAATTAGTAAATCCTACATTAAATAATTTGAAATCCACAGTCACAAGTTTGGCACAAATGGTTTGTTTTTATACTTTTTGGAGGGTTTGATTTATCTGAATGGCGATCAACAGCCCTTGAAGAATCTGTCTTAAGGAATCTAGAAAACATAGCCATAATGAAGCTGGTAAATTATTTTCTAGTAACAACTGGCATAATTTTTTTTTTTTTTTGCTGAGCATAACATTCATTATTCCTGGAGTTGCTATTGCTGGCACAGCTAAGAAAAAAAAAATAGAATCTTTTAAAAAATTTTTTTTCAATCAAGAAATTTCCCAGATTTCAAAATTGTATTTTTTTTTATACTGTAAGGTTTTTACTTTTACTTTTCTCTTTCCAGTGTTTTTATATTATTTTGTACTTTGATGTTTGGTATTTTTTTTTTCGGCAGGGAGTAGAATCCTCATTTGTATTGCTTCTCTTATGTTTTTTTTTTGTTTTTTGTTTTTTTTCAAGGTACTGAGGTTGGCTCTGTCATTGCTATGGTAACAGCAAATGTAGCTGATCTGAATCCAGCTTTCAGCTACAACATTAGCTCTGCTGAAGACATGTTCAATATTGACCACTTGACTGGAGAGGTCACTCTGGCTAAGCCATTAGATTATGAAAATAGAAAACAATATTTCCCTAATATTACAGTAAGTATTGTTCATAAAATTTCATTACTATATTTATGTCCCTTTACATTTTTTTAATGCTATGCTTAATTACAAAAGAAATTTTTTTCCCCTTTCACTCCCACACAAATATTATTTTAATGGATGCTCATGTTTGAAATACACACCTCATTTTAACATTATTTTAAACAGTGTGTATTACCTTTCTAAATCTTAAAGAAAATGTACTCTTCATAAGCTAAGCAGTAAGATTAGTTTCTCCTACAAAGGGGAACACATGTTTGAGTCCTACCAGAGGGCATGAATGCACAGACTTATAGTGTCTATTTCAAATACAACTATTGGCCATAGTAACAGTTGAAATAATAATGTTGGATCAAAAATTAATTCTTTATAAATTATATTGATTATATATATATATATATATATATATATATATATATACACATAAAATGGCTGGTCACTTGTATTCAAGGATACTCATCCACCAAAGCACACTTATGTTTGTTCAACACCCTCACAGACACCTGTGGCTAATACTGCAACTATGCTGAGTGAACCTTAGTTACAGTTTCTTGGAGAGAGTACATCATCGAGTATAAACAACAGTCTTAATGAGGCCAGGACACTCAAACCCTCTGTCATAATGACTTATGATTTTGAGCTAGCACAACCGTTGATGGCTTCTTAAAGTGAGCCATCTACCCAGTTTCACTCACAAGGCTTGGGTCATTCTGTGGTATAGTTTTCAATCACTTTTCATTGTGTGCGTATATATATATATATATATATATATATTCACACACACACAATATTGTTTTTAATATTAAACCACTTATAGATAAAAAAAATCTACAGGTTAGAAATTATGTCCCTCTCAGTTTTATTATTAAATTAGATCATATTAATAATTTCAAGCACATTTAACTTTTTGTGAAGGAAATTCCTGAAGTGTGAGCTCATAGCTATTGAGAGTATGTCATTTTGTTTGTTTTTGTAAACTTAAACAAAGTGACATTAAATAACATAATTTATTCCCAATGCTTTGAATGACTCTCCCTATGATTGCGTGCCAAGACATCAGCAATGATTTATGTGCTTTATTAGTCCATAATAAATTTTAAAGAAAAGATTTTTCCAGTTACTTGTTCACAGATGGGTGAATTGCAACAAAAGAAATCTTGTTAGCAAAATAATTTTATGAAGTTATTTTTATACGTCAGTTTTTCCAGGCCAGCCAAATAAGGCACTCTAATATAGTTATTCTCATATATTTTTACAGAAACCAGTAAAAGACAAAAAATGTGTTATCAGTTTTATTTTCCTTAATGAAGTGTTTCCATTTATGGGGTAAAGGAAATCATCTACCACTTTCTTTGGAAGGAAATAACCCATTAACTGTAAAAGGTAACTGAACCATAATAACAGAAGATGTGGCTAACTAAATTGAAACTGTACCATTTATTTGCAATGTCTGTAATTTTTTTTTTTTTTTTTGCGGGGGTGAGGGTGTCATGGAGCAGTCACTGACTGATTAATTTCTTGAATGTTATAAATTTCTATCCAGAATAAAAAGTTGTTGGCATTTCCCCAACCAATAGTTTTTACTTTGTCAGAATTCTACTGAATGTTTTTTTGTTACTTAATACAGAAATTAGATACATAACAGCTGCCAACTGAGCCTATCTAACTATTGGAAAAGGGGGGAAAAAAGAAAAATATATGTATATGTATCTACCTGGTTCATGTAAAATGACCCATCAGAGTTGACATGCTGTTAATCAAATTATAAGTGCCCTTTCTTAGTTAAGGGTTAAATAGCAGGGTAAACTGAACTCTCTAGCCTTGGCTGACACAACCAGTATGGGAGGACAACTCAGAATTAAAAACTATATGTGTTCTTGGTGGGGTACATAATTGAACTATAAGTAAGGCCTACTTAAGCCTGAGTAAATGGGGATGCTCAGAAACAAGCAGCCATATTGAAAATGAGAAATTTGCAACGTGCCTTAAAGATGAAACAGCTCTGGTGATGATAAATATAAGTGACAATGTTAGAAATTAGTCAATAAGCAATCAGTAAAAATTCGAATGTTTGTAGAGGATGTGATAGCTGCATTTTGTCTTGTCAGCATTATCTTGTCAGCCTCTAAATATATAAAATATGTGACCAGCATGAATAAACACAAACATGGATTTATAACACTGTGGAAAAGGATGAGTCTGTCAGAGCAATTAGTTACTTGCAAGCACCAGTCATAAATCATGTGTAAGCATTTCAGGAGTGTGTTTGATTTTTGAATGTGAAGCTCATACTTACAAATAAATCTAATTATCCATCCACATATCAATTTCCTCATCCAGTAGTAGTGACTAGAATTTTTACAGTGCCAATGTGTCATGTAGATGAGTCATTTCTGGTCTGTTGATGTGGTTGCTTCTCCTCTATTGCTATCCTACTGCTTAAATGCAGGTTCTCCTCTGCTTATATTGCCAGAGATAGACTCAACTTGAACACAATTTTAGTTTCTTGATCTTCTCTTTGATTGACCAACATTGAATCTTTAATTTTAATTTGCTGGTTTTGTTATTTTACTGAAACTATTTCTGCTCCTTGTTTATGTTATGGCATATAAATATCTAAGTTAACTAATGCTTTAATCTTGGTTACATTCATTCATGTGCAGGAAAATATCTTAAGTTTTTTGAGGTCCAACATGTTTAAATATTCAATGTTTTATAATTTTTATCAAAATTTAGTCTAATTTCACCCCCAACATTTGTTACAGGTAAAAAGTGGAAATAATTATGCTACTACAAGACTGACAGTTAATGTATTGGATGAAAATGACAATGCTCCTGAATTTAATAAACAAAGCTACCAAGTTACTGTCAAAGAGACAGCATATATTGGCAAGTCTATCATTACAGTAACGGCCACCGATCTGGATTCTGGAAAGAATGCAGAGATTACTTACAGAATGGATATCCCTGTTCCTGAATTTTATATTGATTCCAGAAGTGGTAAGAACAATTTTAAGCTTTATAATTATTTTGATAGAAACAATATACAAACAACTTTTGTTTATTGCTAATTTATTTTTAATAGAAATGTCAAGTGCTATAGAGAATAATAACTTTTTTCTATATGTGATGAGTTGACAAATTAGGACACCATTTTAAAAATGCCAGCATGAAAAGAATAAAAGAATTTTAAGTTAGTCTTAAATACTTAACTTCTCAAATTTTTATCCTTTTTGATAAATGCATTTTTAAAGTGTTTTTTTTTTTCATTTGAAAATGAAGTTTTCAATTTCAAATGTTGCATGCAATAAATCTAACCATATCAGAGTTAAACAATAAATATGTTCTCATGTCAAAACTTGTATATATTAACTATAATTTACTTATCCCTGTTTTCTTTTACCTTCAGGTACAATCCATGTAAATCGTTCACTGAAATTCAACCCTAACCATTCTATAATTCAGCTGGTAGTAGTAGCTGAAGATGCAGGCAATCCTAGACTCTCTGCTGTGGTTGTTGTTTACGTCCAAATAATTGCTGTCAATACTTACCCTCCAAGATTCCTAAATACTTCATACAGGTGAGTGCATCTCCACAAATTCACATATCTATAAGAAAAATAATGAATAAAATAAATCTTGAGATGAAATAATTCACTTTTTAGCTAGTTTTATCTGAAACTGAGTTTTCAGATGAATAGATCTTACTAGTAATACTTAACTTTCATGATCTAAGTGCCAAATTATTTACATTAACATCAGGGAAAGATAGTTGGAATTTCTGGGAAAGGTGGCTTGGAAAAAGCACATAACCTACCCAGTGAGCTTAAGTAAATGAACAGCAGAACAAGGTTTAGGAGAGATAACAAAAAAAAAATAAGATTTATTAAGAGTTACAAAGAACAGGAAGTTGTGAAAAAACCTGATTGCCAATATCCTGAATTGACATATGGTGGTAGTACAAATCAAATAAGAATCATGCTGAAGCAGTTTCTCTTATTTAATTGGCAATGCTAAGAAAAGCTCTCGAGAATAAGAGTTCAAATTTCACTGGAAGCTTACTTCCAGTTAATCTATCCATCTTGATAATCATAGAATAAATGCAAAAAATGGCCAGTTTTGATAAAAAGCAAAAATAATTAAAGATGAAGGTGGCAAATTAATGATACCAATCAATAACAACACAAGAGGAAAATGCTTTGGCAATTCAATTTTCATTACTTGAAGCATTATTATAAGAATGAATCACTTTCCTAAAGTTGTGTTTTAATCTAAGTGCAGTTGTTTAATTAAAAATGAAAATATAGACAGGAAGTTTTTTAGAAATATGTTTCTTTAAACAAGTAAAAATTTAAAAGTACAAGCAAAATTTCATCTAGAATTGAAATCAATTTTAATTTGACATACCTTTTATAGCTGCACAGTTGAATATGCTAAAACTGCACACATGCCTTGTATCTAGTAATGTTGAATTACTTTGATCTTCAAAGTCACAGACAGTATAAGAATAATATATAGACAGACATACACACAATGCGAGAAAAGAACATCTAACTTAGCAAAAACTAACAGACTATAGTTTTATTGCACATCACAAAAACCGAGTATACATTTTATGATTTATTTATTAACTCAAACAAAACCATTTATAATAATTTGCAATAAAAAGATAATTAAAATTCTTGAAAAAATTTATTTTTTTGTATATTATAATTTAGCATTTAATGAGGTATTTGAGCTTAATGTTATTTTTAAAATATCTTCTTTGCAAGGTTGAATTTTGGACAGCCATACTCATAAAACTTTTTCCAAGGACTGTAACCATGATTTATTTTTCTTTTTATTATTGTTTATTACAGAAAAGCTTGCTTTTTATAATCAATTTAAAGGGGGTTTTAATTTTGATACATAGACTTATAGTGCTTTGAACTTTTAAAAATGTTTGTCACATCTGTTCAAAATTGCTATTTCAGTCTAAAGAATAAAGAAACTCATATGTGTATATCTTAGTCTAACAGTGACATGCAGAGGTTTTGTTATGCCTGAGGCCAATTCCTTAATTGTATGCCCCCTAAGGCTTGAGTAGAGAAGCCTATAAGAGCCTAGTACTGAGAAATGTGAGAAAGAAAGTCATTAAATATATAAAAACAGATGAAACATGAAATAAACACTTTATGTAAATTAAATTTTGTTTGATTGGATGCTCAGGGCATGTCGCACCCTCTACTGTCTAAACAATTCCCTACAAATATTGCTGAGTATTAAATACTGAAATGAAAACTAATTATAATAAACATATATAGTATGATTGCTGGCCTATATGTAGGAAGTTTGTAATATTTGTCACAACTTCTACAACAGTGATGGAATTCTATAACTGAAAGACTAAGCACTACAAGTTTTATATTATAGAGCAGTAATCTGAAAAAATATGGAGATGTGCAGGTAGTGTAATTTAATTGACCTTCTGTTCTGATATCTGTTATATTCACTTTCATACAAATGCCTTTAAAAAGACAGAAATCCATTTTTTTCTCATCCCAGCTATGAGATAAATAGCAGGGTAGACTTGGCTCTCTAGCCTTGACTAGCAATCAAAGAGAAGGAAAGGTCTGATATTCAAGCTGTGAAAGAGGTAACTAGAAACTACTTAGTTATCTTTCTCAAGAATGCTTAGTAATTCACAGATAATAACAGAAAAGGAATTATTTAAAAAAAAAAAAAATCAATCCAAATGTTACTGATGGAACTTTTTCAAGATAAAATTGTCAAAAAATTGTATATTTACCCCTCTGTGGTGGTGGGTCTAATGGGAATGTTTTTTTGTTTTTTTTAGGTAACTGAATTGAATGAACTTTACTTTCCTTAATGATATATGGCTGCAAAATTTGTCTACTTTATGCCAATTTTTAAGTAAAATAGCTGAATCATAGAATTAGAAAAATTAAAAAATAAAATTTTAATGGTACCTTGTCTAATAATCTGAATGCTTTAATTTCCTCACTAATCTTCTTTCCTCTTTGTTGCAGAGTCCGCTTTGATGAAAACACAATACGGGGTACAGAATTGTTGGATCTGATTGGTCCAACAGATAGCAACTCACTTAGAAAACGCAAAGTTGACTACAAAATAAAAGAAGAGAATATGCGAGATATATTCTCTTTGGGCAGACGGTCAGGTGTGATTCGTCTCAACGCTATGCTTGACCGGGAGAAGACTGACCGTTACAGCTTCACTGTTGTGGCTTCCGATGACGGCACACCACAAAAAACCTCCACTGCCCATGTGGAAATCATCGTTGAAGATGTTAACGACCAGCCACCAGTTTTCAACCAGCACACCTACATTGCGATGCTGAATGAGTCTTTCCCGAGCAATGTGACACTGATTACTGTCCATGCAACTGATGGAGATAAGGGTGCAAATTCTGAAATTGAGTACCATATAACAACAGGCAATGAGAATGGCCTGTTTACAATTGACCGCACTTCAGGAAATATCATTATTACCCCAGGCAAACACCTGGACTATGAGAAGGCAAG
Source organism: Ascarosepion bandense (assembly GCA_037127315.1). Taxonomy (NCBI): domain Eukaryota; kingdom Metazoa; phylum Mollusca; class Cephalopoda; order Sepiida; family Sepiidae; genus Ascarosepion; species Ascarosepion bandense. Next base: position 4,439,912 of record JBBBDQ010000145.1, read on the forward strand.
TTCACATAAGCTGATTGTTGAAGCTATTGACTGTATAAACTGCAAGTGGAACCAGCGACTGTCTGCTTTCTGTATTGTCATTGTCAATGTGACTGACATCAATGAAACTCCTCCACTCTTCCCACTCCAGCGGTACATAGAATTCGTGGCTGAAAACCAACCTGTAAACACCCGTGTCTTCCAAGCACATGCCAATGATAAAGACGGCACACTTTTTGGCAAAGTCGTGTATCAGATATATGATGGTGACTACAAATCTTTTCATATTGACAGAGAAACAGGATTGGTACGCACTGCCGTTAAGTTTGATTATGAAAAACGCAGTCAATATACGTTCCAGCTGAAAGCTAGGGACAGTGGAGGGCTCCATTCTGTAATTCCAGTTGAAGTGAATATTCTCAGTATGGATGAGTACACACCAAAATTCTTAAAATCAAAATACTCTTTCAGCATACGTGGTGATGCGGATGCTGGGGAATATGTTGGTGAAGTTGAAGCCACAGACAAAGATCAGGGAGAAGATGGACGTATAATTTACCAACTTGGTGGCACGGATAACAGATTTATGATTTCCCCCTTAAATGGTAGCATTTATGTTAAGGAAAATCTTCGAGGTGGTGGTAGCGGAAGTGAGGCAAGTCTTCGTAAACGTCGTGAGGTGTCGACAGATAATCAAAATCAAAAAGAATCTCCCACAGAGAAAAAGGAGGAAAAATACGAAGATGTAAAATTGGTTGTCATAGCTGGGTCAGGGAAATCAGATTCTAAAGTCAACGAAACCCATGCAATTATAAAAATTGACCGTGGATGTGTGGGATGTGACAAACTTGCCATTGTCGATCCTGGAAGTGGTGGTAAGACGCTTGTGATCATAATTGTTGTCATCGTTTTGTCCCTTATCCTCATTATTGCGTGCATTCTGTTGTTCTTTGTATACAGACGAAGATACAGGAAACGCAAACCCCGATCAGTGCCTCCCTCATTTGAGGTTCCTCCATCGGCAGCTCCAAGGAGGCCTGGTCCACCCTCCTACAGGGAAGTTGTCCGGTGTAATGGCAACCACATTGCACCATCGGAAGTGCTGTCGGACCGCTCGGGTAATTCAGCCTCCAGTGGGCGAGGCTCTGTCGAAGAAGATGAGGATGAAGAAATTCGGATGATTAATTCCAATACTTGCCTTCAAGCCCAAACTCTGTCTCGTAAGGTCAAAATGCCAGACTCTGGTATTCAGCAGGACGAAGACAGCTGCTCAGAACCACCCATCCAAAACCACCAAGAATATTTTGCCAAACTTGGCATTGACACATCTCGAATCCAAGCCAAAACCAAGCCAATTGCCACGGCACCACCTCTCGAAAGTTTGCATCATTTTCCAGATGATGGTGGTGGAGACCCAGAGGAGATCGATATCAACAATATTGTCTATGAGAAACTTGGGGACATAGAGACAGATGATGAGCTATCAATGATTGAAAACTGCCGAGATCAGGGTTTTCATGATGCTGAACCACATCAGGTGGCTTCTCTGTCTAGTGTAGTAAACAGTGAAGAGGAGTACAGTGGTTCCTACAATTGGGACTACTTGCTAGACTGGGGACCGCAGTACATGCCCCTTGCTGATGTATTTGCTGAGATTGCACAACTCAAAGATGATGACACATTGAACTGTATGCCTAAAAAACAACCTATTCATACAGTCCCCCAAAGATTTGTAAATAGCACACTGAATTCAAATATTCGAACTGTGCCACCACCCATTATCACAGATGCTCCTCCTAAAGCATATAATCAGGGCTCGAACCACTCTAGTCATACTGCAGCAAATGGGCCCTCTGGAAATCCGGGGTCAAGGACTAATAACGCTTCTCTTCCCACGTTGCCTCGTTCACCAATTAGTCATGAGTCGTGTTTCCCTTCCCCTGCATTGACCCCATCCTTCACACCCTCCCTGTCGCCACTGGCTACAAGGAGCCCATCCATATCCCCAGTGGTTAGCTCCCGTGGAGCTGGTAGTTCTGCTCACAACACACCTGGGCGGGCACGAACATCTGTTAAGCGAGGACATCCAAGTTACATTGGTTCACCAGAATCAGAACAAGAGATCAGAATATGAAGAATATAAAGATTCTTTTAAGGACAATTTAATTTTCATCTCTTGTTGTTGTTATCTCTGCTACAAGACAAGACTGAATGTTTGTTTTATTTCTGCTGGACAAGAAAAATTGTTAAAATTATTAACTTTCTAATCTCTTTCCATAGAGTCTTACTCTCTAAACTTATTTTTCTATGGTTAGTCATTTCTTCTCTTTTCAATGTCCTCCCAACACTCTTTTCAGCTCTTTACCCACAATTCAATTCAAAAGGAAAGAATTAGAAAAAATAGTTTTATCTATAACACTGAAATTGTTACTTCAAATAAGTAAATTCTACTTATATGAATCAGTTGTCTTGTAATGCTGAGATATTATATGCCTGCAAGTGACCTCTGCACCATTTTTGGAGGCACAGGTGTTTTAAACAAATCAAAAACAAAGTAAAATTAATCTAAGAGGTCATCAGTTCTAAATGATGGATGGGTGGATAGAAGGATTATTACGCTTTTAATATCAAAATAAGACAAGCATTTAGAATGTGTTCTACATAAATGTAAGACTAATTTTATTCACAGATAAGTGTGAAACTCTTGATTCATGGCTCCATATTTTATTAAAAAAGGATGAAAGATAAAAATAGATGGTATTTGGGAGAAGTAGAACTTTTTGAAATGGTTGTTTAAGCAAAAGTAAGATTCATGAAATAGTTTTAGGATTAAAAAATCATAGAAACTGGCAAGAGTTTTATTTTCTTCCTCTAAACAAAAATATTTGCTGTAAAATGTAATTTTTTATTCTTAATGGCTGATGTTAGCTGTTTCCATTTCTGCTTGGGCTTCTTCATTAAATGTGGCTAAAAACAAAAAGGAATGATTATTTACAGTATTATATATAAAAGATTAAACAGTGAATCTTTATAAAAGAATTGGTTCTACCATCTGATAAAATGATTATTTTTTCTTTCTATTTCAATTTTTCCAGCATAAAGTTGCTAAATGTATGATTGAAAGGTCCAGAAATGGCCTAATAAGAATTAATGATTTTTTTAAATTTTTTATTTGAGCTTTTATTTTTGCCCCAGGAAAATAGATAATGGATAATTTTTAAAGATTTTATTTGTAGGTAAATATAAGCCTATATAAGTTTCTATTAGTGTCAGGACTCATATTTCATTCAAATTAATTTTTCGTCACTTAATATAATTGTTTCGCTAGTTAGTTTTGTTTTTTTCCTGGAGGTGGGGGGGAATTTGTTTCATTTTATTTATTTTTTTTTAGTGAAATATCAGGTTTAATTTTGTATCAATATAAAAAAAAAATTTGAATATATCCATAGAAAGTTTTTTTTTTTTTTTTTTTTAAAACAAAAAGGTCTGCACATTAAATACTCATTATGATGTGTAAAAACTTAGTTCAAACAAAATGTTAACATGTCTGCCACTGGACCCATATCAAAGTTAATGAGAGAGGTGGTTAATGGTCTCAGTGTGGTAAGTCAGGTGAAGGGTTTATGTAAATTTAAAACACCTTAAATATCAACATTGTGAAGTCATCATAGTTAAAATTTTTCATACACTTTTCCCTCCAAAAAGAAACTATTAAATTGCCTGTAATTCTCACCAAATCAACAGATAAGCCCTTTCGATTTGAATGAAATAGTACAAGATTAAAAAATCAAATAAAGAAATCCAAAGTTCCAGCCACATTTTTAAATTGCTTAAGCTCGAATTAAAGTAATCTCATGATAAGAAGTTGGAAAGGAAAAAATATAAATTCAAACATAGATCTCCCACTTTATTAAAAAAAATTTTTCTTACATATACATTTAATAAATGATTCACTTGCATTAAAATAAAGTGCTGTTAGGGTTATTCAATCAAAAACTTTCAATTGCTTACCAATCTTTCCATCTAAAGTGATACAACTGATTGAGTCTTGCATAAAAGCAAAATCCCTCACTGTGCCTACAAATTATAGTGTCCATATAATATAAAAATATTAAGCAGATTCTTGTGAAAATATGAGAAAAGTATATAGTTCAAAATATTTCCTTTATAAAAGGTAAATATTATTGTGAATATTTTACTGACATAATGAGTATGTTGATATATTTTAAATCATCCAAATGATGTCATATAAAAATGGTAGTGGCATAAAAAAAAAGATCTATAGAAACCCTAAATTTGATAGTCTTTACAAAACTTGTATAGCTTTAAATATTTTTGACTAAAAATAAAATTTTAAAAACAATTCTAAATGGCTTAACATTAGTAAAACTAATTTTACAATAGTAGGTAAAGTATTTGTTTTATTCTTAAGTTTTATCATTAATTTAAAATTAGATTTGTGAATCTCCCAGTAAAAAATAATGCTATGTGATCTACCGTAAAGATTATTATGAGATCCACTGCCTCAAATTAGTTTGTATTTTCAAATGATGTTCAGTGATAGTATTAGTTAAAATAACAGTTTCCTTTATTTTGTTAATCATTTTACCCCCAAGCAAGGCAAAAACCACCACTAGTGTGCAGTGAGAAAAATGACTAAAGATATTGAAGAAAGGATTCAAGATGGCAATTGACATAGCTACAATCTCCAAAAATTGAAATGCAATCAGGGAAGCAGGTAAATAGAAGGGAGTTCCACAGTAAAAGTAATAGTTGCATAACAGTAAAAGTGTAGGATCTAAATACTGATCTAGTAGCATGCTTAAATTCACCTAGTTGAGGCACCAGTGGTGGTGGGGGGGGGAGTTATAAAAAAATCATAGTATATTACCCTAATTCTTTTTCTTGTCTTATTCCATATATGGCTATTTCTAAAATAGAGAATCTTCTCAACTTGTAAATCACATACTTTAGCAATGCATTGTTTTATCAGATCATATACTTAAGTAGCACCCAATAAACATTGTAGAAATAGTTTGTGACACAAATCAGGTAATTGTTACTCTATTGCAAGTGTTCATTTTTTATACTGTATTAATCCCCTGCTCTCAGACCTTACAAGAAAACTAGTGCATAAATTATTTTATTCTAATCTTAAATTCTAGATATTGCCTTTGATGTTTATACCCTATTTCTTCATTGTAATAAGCCATTGCTTACTTTAATTGTATGAACTAGAAAAAACATTTCTAGATTTTTTTTTTTTTATTCAAATAAATAAAACTAGAGATTTTTCCATTATATAAGTTTTCTTCACTCAGTTCTCATTATGAGAGCAGACAAAAATCCATTCCATGCTAATCAACATTTGTGTCAGTGTGAGTATTATAGAAAACCATTATTTTTATAATTCAATAATTTATTCATTCAATGCAAAAAGTATTTTCATTCCTGCTCATTAATTTCAACATACTTTTCTGAAACTTTTTGTTGCTGAATATCATTCTGCAGCAGAATGCATTCATTACCTGTTGATGGCTTTTTATAAATATAATTTAACATTTTTACTGAAGCCTAAATTCCTAAAGCCTGATATTCTATAGTGTCTTTGATATCAAATTATCGATGACTTTAAAAAACTATTTCTCAGATATTTCATATTCTTTAAGTTAACATTTTACTGCCTTTTTATCTGATCAGTAATTTATGAAAAATAAAATTCCTTGCTTTGTCTGCTGAAGCAATAACCTATTCAAAATAAAAAGTAACTGAATTTGTAGCTTTCTCAAATTCATGATTTGATGGTAAAGCTATGCTTGAAAATTTCATCCTTATTCATGTTCACTTTTAAACATTATTCTGTTGTAAATTTTGCTTCCTAAGATGTAACACTGGGTATATTTTTATATTTATTTCTTTTTAAAATGCAAACTAAAACCCAGATATTGTTTGGAGATCAGTATAAAAAAATAGTTTGGGATTACTTCACTTAAGATAAATAAAACAAATGGTCTATGGTTCTTAAAATATTAATTACTTCTACAGCACCTGTGAAAATTTTATTTTCCATATTTCTTAATCTAATGATTGAATAAACTCCTTGTGAGTTTGACAACTCTCACTCTATTGCCTAGTTACATATTTGAGCTTAATTTTTAACAAAGATAAATATTAATGCTAGTCATTAAAGTAAGAGGGTTCAAATAAAAAAGATTCAAAATTGATGAGGTTTTCCATTTCACTGAAGCAGACATTAGAGGCATAAATGTTATTACCTCCTCTGTTTTTTTCTGCTAAAACCAAACGGCATCTCTGATATATCATTTTCTTCCGTCTTTCATTGCAATCGAAACAGAATGGTCCATTATTTACGTGAGGTAATGGCAGGGCATAATGCACGTGCTAACTAACAGTGGAACAAGCAGAATTAGAATAGATGATCATGACATGTTTACCTGCTTTTGGTTTTAACCATCCTAAATGTTAAGTAACTGATGACCTCTACTACCAAAAATCAAAAGAAAAATTAATACATTTGTAAGATTTTTTTGTGTTGTCGCTTTTAAGTTGTTGTGTGCCAAAGCCTGACCAGTTTTACTGCCTAAACTGACCACTGTGTATAACAATGTCAATGCTGCAGCTTGAGATGGGAAGGGGGGACGGGAAGTGCAAGTGTAGGGCTGGGGGAAAAACGCAAATAATACCATCCTACATTTTTAGTCTTCCATACTTCTGTGCCGATGTCGCTATTAAATTACTCCATTAAGATTTTTTGTTATCACTCAAACTTATCATCGTAATCATAAGAACTCAAAATTATTTTTTTTTTTTAGTTAATATTATTCTTTTATTTTCTATAAAATTTAGTTTAATGTTTCCTTTTAATTATTCCTGTTTTATTAATTTTTTTTTTTTAATATTTTTGCAATCAAAATAAAATCCCACTTTTAAGCTTCAATTTCTGCATATGGAATTTTTTACAAGTCGAAATCCTTCGGTTTTTTTTTGTTTTGGGAAAGAAAGGATTCTGTTATGTTTCAATATTCACTAAATATCTGCTTCTAGTTGGAGCAATCACTGTTGTTTTATTATTTCTTCCCTAATGGCCTTATTTTTTGAAAATTATCTCTGCATACAATCCTCTTTTCCCCCACTCTCTATTAAAAAATTGTGACTTTTGTCCGTTTGTGTGTAGCGCTTTTTTAACCCCGGCCCCACCTGCCTGTTTCGTTTTATTTTATTTTATTCCGAAATGATAGAAATTTATTTTCATTACACTATCAATAGTATTGTGCAGAGATGGACAAGAGAGTTAGAGTAAACAACCCCCTGCTTTGATTTTGTGGACTGCACTTTGACAATTCTTAGCAAGTGCAATTATTTTAGTTTGTTTAAATAAGTAAATCAAATCTGGCTGTGTGTTTGAATCCTATCTCGCTATTGCTATGTCAGTATTTTTTTTTCTTTCACCTGTGTCAGTCTTTGTGTGCCTTAGTCAATGGGTCTGGTATGAGTGGTGATTTCTGTCCACATTCGTGTATCTATTCTAATATACCTGACCAACTGGGTTTAGATTTGTTTATTTACTCTATTAATTTTTAGCTTGTTTCTTTTACAGACATTGAATTGAAAAAAAAAAAAAAAAATCAAAGAGTGAGTGTTAAGTGTTTAAATGTAAACTAAATAATATATATATATATATATATATATAAAAATCTAAAAGGAATTATTTGATACAAGTTATAAGTGTAGATGTGCCAGAGTGAAAGCTTGTTTTGTTATAATAAAAGTATATAAAATATATTAAAATCATCCATGACCTGACAGAATTGGAACAAGATAAATGGTGCACCAGAAAAGCCATGAGAGTTTTTTTTTTTAATTCTCTCATTGCTATGGTATAAAAAAAAATTCATATGCAGAAAACTATTTAAGTGGGATTTTTTTCTTTTATCAGAATATCTTACAACTGATTGCCACCTGGCTATTATTATTACTACAGTTATTAAGAGTTAAAAAAAAAAAGACTCAGGTATTTTAATAATTTAATGTTTCTTCACGCCTTCTACCAGTTTTAATTGATGCTGGGTGAAAACAGCAATGTATATATGTAAGTACCATGTAGGACTTTTATATTTGAACAAAAAAAAAAGAAAAAAAAAATTGTAGAAAAATTTATATTAAAAGAAAAAAAAAGGAATAAGAATAAAAAAACAAAACAAAAATAAACGTGTTTGTTGTTTATCTTATATGCATGACAGATAATCATGTGTGACGATATGAATGTATTTGAATTTCTTTGAAAAAATAAAAAAATTAGCCCTATGGTAGGTGAGATTACACTTGCAAGTGGAGAAGGACAGATGACCTCTTTTTACACTATTTACATTGTTCAGACTGTTACCATCTTTAGTGTCATATTCTCCTTGGCCAACGTCAGGTGATGTACATTGAAAATTTCACACCAAAACTTAATTGTCTTCAGTCACTTTCTCACTGACATGATATGGCTTCCCTCGGTCTTTTTCTACAAGTATTTTTATGGCAACTTTTCTAATGATTTTTTTTTTTTTTTTTTTTTTAGCTGATACCTAATAGATTGGCATCAAGGTCCCATCCTTTTACCATTGAAATTGTTGTGTAGAAGAGCAGGTTATTTCTTGTGCTTCCCATTTATAAAACTCCCTTCCATTTGCTTGCTTTCCTGATAGCTACAAGTGCCAAAAGTTTAAATGCAATGTCAACTGCCATCTTTTATTTACTTGACTCCATCCATCTCTTTTCTGTAAGTTTTTTTTTTAATTATCTCACTGTAACCCCCTGTGTCCCATTGGCATTTCTGCCTTATTTGGGGTAAAATGATTAAAAAAAAAACAAACCAACAAAACCTTTATTTGATTCACTAGAGAACTGAAAGAGAAATACCTGAAATATCCAGAAAAGGCATGGCAGGTGGAACTAGAATAATCTACCCTGGTGAATGAAATAAATGGTTTTGTTCCTAATTCCACTGTATATTACTTAAAGGCTGGAGAGATGAGGTTTTACAGTCCTGACAATGTAAATAGGATACCTTATATCAAAAATATAGACAGGCTGATTTCTTTAAATGTTTTGACTTTGTTTATTTGCAAGCGATAAATACATAAATTAATATTTAGACAGTAGTAAAGGTGTATATATATATATATATGTCTACAGCTATATTGTGTTGAATACACCGATTCCTGTCCAATCACCAAAGTTAAGCAACATCGAGCCTGGTCAGTACTTAAATGGTCACCCATTTGGGAATACCAGGTACTGTAAATGTTAGGACCAAGGGTCCTCCAGATTTGGGGGTTGTAAAAAACAGTTTGTTACAGAAACAGCAACAAAATGTTGCTGCCATCTGGGTGTGATGGATAAATGATGATGAAAGGTCTATGTAAGATTCATCAACACAAAAAATGAAAACAGCAAGCCAAGTTCAAATTCTGGCAGAGACAGTTCTGTTCACTTTTAAACAAATGTTCTTGGGAAAGGCATGAATTCACTACTTTTCATTCCAGCTATAGGTTATAGCAGAGTAGACAGAATTCTCTAGTTCTGGGTGGCAATGAGTCTAAGAAAACAACATGAAATTTTTCAAAGAACTTATAGCAAGTTACAGCTTAAAAAGAAAAAAAAAGTGAAACATTATTTCTTTAGAACATATATAGTTTTAAAGAATCAGTCAAAAAGATGAGCTTGCTGCTAAATGTTCTCTTCTGTACTCAACTCTCCAAAAGCAAGACATCCTAACCCACTAACCAAATGTCATAACTTAATAAAATTGTCAGCCTTAACAGGAAATTGGCAGGCTTAAAATTTTTATTTTTAAAATCCAAATTGTTGGAACTGATTTCAAGAGAAGTATCTTAACACTGTCATTTTCATATTTAATGCTGACAGCAGACAAATGAAACTACAGGAAATCCTTAGAAGGTAGAAAAAGACAGTGAGAACAAAAGGACTCAACATCAATTGCAAGAAGACATAACAGGATTGTTAGCCAAAAAAAAAAAAAAAAAAAAAAAAAAAATGTCCCAAGATGTGAACTACAAATTAGAGATATTTAAATTTTTGTTCTTGCTTGATTTTCATATCTAGGAAGTGTTTTAACAGAATAGAAAATGCAACACCAAAATCTGAAGGCACATTGATATATGTCATCCAAAAGCTGAGCAAAGTATTAAGAAACAGAAAAAACTTTGTTAGGAAGAAAGAAAATCATACTGAGCTATTATGTAATATCAATTCTCATAAGAGACTTTCAGTAACTGAAATATGGTTATACAGCAGGATACTGAAAATATCAACTGAACAGGAGAGCAAAGATAGTTTTCTCTAAAAGAACTTAGAAAGAGCTGCTAAAATTTTTAAGGCACAAGATAAAGAGGGCTTAGAAAATTTGACACTCACAAGACATTGAAGAGATGGGGGTGCATGCATTTTTTTCCCTCTAATGAGCTTGGCAGAATGGGGTTTAGAAGAAATAAGTAAATAGACAAAATTTACAAAGAACAGGAAATTGTAGAGAGCCATGGTCTATGTTTCATATAATATATTCTTACTTACCAATTAAAGTGTTTCATTTGAATTGAGAGAGTTGGTCGGAATTAGACCTTTGGATCAGTATAAGTTAAGAACCATGCAACGATCACATAACAGACGCAACATCAAACCCTGGACAATTGTGGTAAGTTTTATAGTTTTCTTCAAAATAGCCAACTCATGTACTTGAAAATGCTTGAAATTATCTAATCAAATTGAAGAAAAAAAATTCCATGTAAAACTATTAGAAGGGAAGTAATTTATTTTCTATACAGGACAACCTAAAACATTTTAAATAGTATTTGTTTCAAATTTAATAAAAACTGAATGACAAATCCATTTAACAATTTCCCACCACTAGTAAAATCTATCAGGCAAACTATGCCTGCTGAAAACACTTCAAGTATTTGGATCTTGATTAATTTTAACAACTAAAACCTCAAATGAATATCACCTTTTAAAATTGAGATTACTTAAATTCTCTCCCCTAGATACCATTAAGTCTGTTGTCATTGTTTTAGGAATCATTGCACAGTTTTTGAAACAAGGGGAAATTGTATTAGTAAAATGCCTGAAATTTGAATATTATAAAATGAACATGTTTTGTGATTCAAAACAAAACTTGGATTTTTCAGAACTAGAGATTTATTTTTGAATAGTTGTTTACAATTTTAAAAATAGTTTTAACTTTTCAATGCATAGTAATAATTTTCAGGCACCTAACACATTGAGTTAAAAATACTTTCAAACATTATTATAGTGGATACTTCATATTTTATAGATGACAAAATATATACTATGATAACGTTTGTAATGCCAGATTAAAAGAAAATGCATTAATTCTCAAAAATTTTATTTCTTTTTGTCAATTTGGAAACAATCGCAGGGAAAAATACAAAAATAAAGCTTTCACAATATTGACAAACAGTGTTGCTCTTAGAAGTCTGTTATTGATAGCTGCAGAAAAAATTAAATTTTTTTTCTTCCTATCCAGGAAGTGCTTGCCTGTTCAATTTACTGCTTTACATCAGCACAAGAAGCTTTGAGCATCCGCTGAAGAAGATTGAGTGAAATGTTATTGTAGCTGATGTATATAGTCAAATGTAACTACCCCTTCTACTCTAATAGTTTCTTTTCTTGCACTTTTTGCCTGTGGAACTCCCTTCCATATACTTGCTACAATCTCCAAAAGTTTAAATACAATGTTTAATTGCCATCTCCTATCTTCTTGGTTCTCATTTTTCTCTTATACTTTCTTTGCCATCCCCTTTACCTTACTCTTTTTCTTTCCCCTCACTGTACCCCCATGCACCTTAGTGGCAGTACTGCTTTGCTTGGCGTGAAATGATTATAAACAAGAAAAATACCCTAAATCAGAAGATAAAATCTGCAATAAAACTAGTATATTGCTTACTTGTTGCTGCCATTTACTTTTAGGATTTAGAGGTGGTGAAAAAATCCATTGTCATTACTTCTAAAATATTAAGGAAGAACTTTTTTTTAAGGTTAAATGCTTTGCTCAGAAATTCTCTTCAAATTCAACACTTTACCCACACCCAATTTCCCACCTTGCACAGAGGCTCTACTGAGTAATATGTACATAACCTTGTCTCTGGTCTTGGACATCATTTCTAAATTAGACTCTCATAAGAAAAGTAGAGGTGATGATATCCCAGCTGTTGTCCTAAAGAAATGTGCCCCCAAGCTGGCTCTAGAAGAATTGTTGCCTGTGAACAATCTGATAATGCAGCCTATTACAAGACCAGACTGGCACAAATCTGCTGCATTAATGTGAAAGGCTCCAATATGTAGTCCTCTCCAAACTCTACAACTATTACCTCTCTGCTTTCCAGATTGTTGGAAGTCATCATCTGTAGTTCCTGTTTTTAAGAACTCTGGAGAGCCCTCTGACCCCTCTATCACACTATTAATCTTTACTGCTTTTCAATAAAGTATTCAAGGCACTAATCAATGTTGAATTAATTAAGCATCCCACCTCTTATGACCTGCTCTTTGACAAACAATATGGCTTTTGCTTTGCCCAATCTACTACTGATATGCTAATGGTCATCACTGTGTGTGTGTGTGTGTGTGTGTGTGTCCATACATACATACACTAATCTCTTGATAATAATCGTGATGCTTGAACTGTGGCTCTAGATATCTCAAAGGTTATTTGACAAGGTTTGGCAATCTGTCCTTCTAGTCCAGGAATATGGTATTCCAGAATGATTGTTTAATTTAATGCAATCATACCTATCAAATGATGAGGTGAAAAACATTTGAACAGGCACTCTGCCAAATCTTTTCACATGAATGCAGGTGTCCCCCAAGGCTTTATTATAGGTTCTATGTTATTTCTGATCTTCATCAATGATCTTCCTGGTGTCAACAGTTCTCAAGTAGGCATTTATGCAGATGACACCACTATTTACTCTTGTTTCAATGGAAGATCCATCAAAACTGACAAAATAAATGTGGCTGCTGCTCTTGAACAGGACTTCCAATGAATGGTTAACTAAAGCAGGAAATGGCTTGTAAATTTTAATGCATCTGAAACCAAACCTCCTTCCGTTAACCACCATAGAGAAACTTTCCTGCCTTCCATCAGGATGGCTGATGCTAGTCTCTTCAAGAGTAACATACTGCACCACTTTGTCCTCACTTTTTCATCCAACTTGAAGTGGAATCAAAACAGGAAATCAATAACTGCATCTAATGTAAGAAAATTTGTGTCACTGTGTAATGCCATAAAGTTTTTCTTGTCAGAGTCTATCTTGTACAGTTATAAATCTACCATTCATCTGTGCAATGAATACTGTTGCTATATCTGGTTGGGTGCTTCTGCTCGACAAAATCCAAAGGAGGATCTGCAATGTAATCGACCCTGACTTTGCATCTTGACTTCAGTCACTTTCTCACTGACATGACGTGGATTCCCTCTGTCTTTTCTACAAATATTTTTGTGGCAACTGCTCTGAAAAAGTTTTTTTACCCTGGTACCCCAACCACATGAATTTAAGCATGTTACTAGATTGGCATTCAGGTTCCAACCTTTTATTGCTGAAATAGTTAAGGACAACTGACACTTTTACTCCAACAATTTTTCTTGCATTTCCCATCTGTGGAACTCCCTTGCATTTATTTGCTTCTCTGATAGCTACAATCTCTAAAACTTTAAATGCAACAAGAATTGCACTCTGATATCTTCTTGAATCATCTTTTATCCTTTCTGCAGTACCCACTAAACCCAGTCTTTTCTGTCACTTTCACTCTCTGTAACCCCCTGCATACTAGTGGCATTCCCACCTTGCTTTGAATGAAATTATTAAACAAAAAAAAACTTATGAAATATGAAGTTTAACAAAATCAAATGAGTTGTATATTTTTACGAAAACACTGATAATTTTAACATATGGAAGGTTAAAGTATTTCATGTCTTTCAATTACTTTCCTTGCTAATTTTAAAAACTGACTTGCATTTTGTTCCATTAATTTCAGAAATTATTTTTCAAATAAAAGACATCATACGCCATGAAATATTTGAAAACCTTGGTAGTTAAAAAAGTAAGAAATAAAGGCAACTACTGAAATAAAAGTAATTATTCTTATTTCTTTTTTTGTGAGGGGTGCTTAAACTAATGCGTTTTTCCCCCCTTCATACATCCAAGTCACGGGGATTATGTGACAGCCGCTTGGTGACATCACTTCATACAGTGATAAAACGTGGCAGTCAGTCAATTTTCTAGGAGTCAAATCGAGCAGTTGCTTTGTTTTTTAAAGCATGGACGAGACCCTTGTCTTACCCGAAAGTGAGTTAAATCTACCTCTCCCACTCAGATCTCACATGGTACAGCTTACAAACCATAGTACTGTGTCTCTTTGGTAATATATCTTTGCCAGATATGAAAAAAAAAAAAACCTCTCCAATTCGTAGTTACCAATTTGGGGAAAACCTAGGAATCTCCATTTCCGAAATATGTTCTCATTAGCAGCACGTCTCCAGAAACACAAAATAATCTCCAACACCTACAATTCCCATCAGGAATTATTACGTGTATGATTTTTTTTTTCGTATTTTTTCCACTTTGTGTAGATACGTGTTATATTTTATATTTTATGATGACAACACATCACTCAAAAAATCCCGAGCCTGACATAAGTGGCGCCACTAATAAAAAATCTATATGATTTTTATGGGGTACTAACTTTCAAATGGCACGTGACAAAATTTGGGCCCAATCGGATTATTAGTTTACAAATTACAGTTATTTAAGTGAAGCTACTGTCGCAAATTTTCAAAACAACGAAAAAAATTTGAATTTCGTGTGTTGATAAAGCATTGCTTTCTGATGGGAAAATACTATTAAAGCAAAGCAATGGCTGGATAAGTGTTATCTGGACTCTGCTCCGTCGAAAACAACGGTTAAGAGGAGATATGCTAATTTTAAACGCGTTCGTACAGACATAAATGACGCTGAATGTTCAGGTCACCCAAAATCGTTAGTTGTCCCCCCCCCCCCCCGCAAAAAAAAAATGAATCAACTCGTTTTGGCTGATCATACACTGGAGTTGCGTGAGACAGCAGAAGAGTTGAACATATCAGAAGGCAGTGTATTCACCATTTTGCATGAACATTTGTCAATGAGAAAGCTGTGTTCAAAGTGGGTGTCGTGTTTGCTCACAGTCGATCAAAAACAAAAACGCATCGACTATTCAGAACGTTGTTTGCAACTTTTTCAACGCAAAAAGGAGTTTTTGCATAAATATGTGATAATGGATGAAACATGGATCCACCACTTCACTCCGGAATCAAATCGGCAGTCAGCTGAGTGGACAGTAACAGGTGAAAGCGGTCTAAAGCGACCAAAGACTTAAACACCATCAGGCAATGTTTTGGCTCCGTAATTTGGGATGCGCAATGTATTTTGTTCATCGATTACCTTGAGAAAGGAAGAACCATCGATATCAAATATAAAATAGCATTATTGGTGCGTTTGAAGAAAGAAATCGCCAAAAACAGCCACAAATGAAGAAGTAGAAAGGGATCTTTCAACAAGACAACACTGTGTCGCAGATCGATCGCAACAATAGCAAAACTACATGAATTGCACTTCGAATTGCTTCCGCATCCACCGTATTCTTCAGAACTGACCATGGGAGACGTGTTAAAAACAAAATTAATACAACAAAAGAGTAAAAAAAAAAAAAAGATGGTTGCCATAAAATATTCCCCAAAATAGTTCTCTTAAATAACAAGGTGAAGTAAGGGTTGATTGAAAAAAATAAACAGGACTTATTACTTTATGGCAATTTAAATACCAAAGCATTTTACGGAATTCTAATTAGTTGTTTTCTGGTGAATTTCTAATTTGTGTTTACAGACAGCAGCAACAGGCGAACAACAAGGAACGCTGTCTAGCTTATACGTACGAAGAACCAAATTTTTGTGTAGCTATTTTTAGAGATCTTCTAAAACCGAAAATAACCACGACCGTCGCTAAATGAAGGTCACGAAATAACCCCCACCCCAACCAAATAGGTAAATTTTGACGGGTTGTAATATCAGTGGACAGGCAACGATAAAATAAAATAAAAAACAAAAACAAACACCAGCTGATTTTTAAAACAAGTTGCCAAGAAAACAAATGCTTTTTTTTACTGTTAGTGTTAAGCAATATTTAAATTTAATAAACTTTAATAAGCAATGAGGACTACGTTATTTTTGGAAGATTTTAGTAAAGTTTGATGTTTGTAAAAAAGTGAAGCTAATCAGTTATAGAGGGATCCAAGTAATATGTTGATGCAGATGTAATTTTTTTTTAAACTCTTGCCTTAATTATATTAAATCGTGATTTTTGTTAAAGTTAATGGAAGTTGAGTTATTTTAAACTAGGATTGAAAGAAAAAATAATTCATTTTTTATTGCAATGAAAACCACCATATCTGATCTTTACAAAAAAAAAAATGTACATACAGTTGTCTGATCTATGACACTGCCACTTCATTTTATCGAAACATGCTTAGCTGTCCTAATCTGGCTTCTCGATATTTGAAGTGTTGTTTGAAAATTTGGACTGATTATCGTTTACTGATCGCACGATCCTGGAGGAAGACAACGAATTAAATAGAAAACAGTTGACCCAATGGAATTGATAAACATGAATACAGTGCTGATAAATACGGTGGTGAAAAAGAATTTTAAAATATAAGAATAAAAAAAACTAATGATTTTAATTAGTCTTATTCTATTTAGTCAATTGTTTTATTTAGGATATTGTCTATCTCCCTCCAAAACCGGGTAAACGATAGTGAATCGAATATTTTCGGACGCCATTCTGTTGTAAATTAGTAATTAGATCGGAGGAAAGAGGAACAAATAAACGTACAATACTGACAAAAAGTGTTGCTCTTAGAAGTCAGATGTTGATAGCTACAGAAGACATTTTATATGGTTTTTTCTATTCAGTAACTGCTCGTCTCTTCCATTTCTTGTTTTCCATCGGAACAAGAAGCTTTGAGACATCCACAGAAGAAGATTTTAGTCGAGCCTAAGGCTATAAGATGTTCCATCATATTATTGCGTGTTGACTCTGATATTTGCTAATACTGTGGAATGTACAGGGCAAATTTTTATAAAAGAAAACAAGTACGACAATTTACTCCTCCCATAACATGTGAGGGAAGAAAAAAAAGTTCCAGCGATAATTTTTTAATCGCACGTAATGATATTAAAAGATTTGTACAAACAAAACTCTAAAAGGATCAGACGGCTAATTTTGAGAATAACCAGCACTGATTGGTTAATTAATCGTAGACACGTGGAAATATTATAGAACATGTAAATTCCACCAAAACTTACAATGTATTTCGGGGCCTACCCAGTTAAGGAGAAAACCTAGCGAGAGATTTCACTCCGGGCAGGAAGTAGACGTCCATGCAAGTCGCCATGTAATACACAGAACAACAATCGCTCACTTCTTTCGTCATGCAGCCCGAACTTGAAAACTCAAGTAAGAAATTTACTTTTCAACAAACTCATTCAGTCTTCACATATATTGCTTGTTCAATTTCAACTCTACACCCATTTCAATTGACATTCACCTCATAATATCAAAGGAACATCTATTTAATTTTACAAATTAAATAACTTCCGCGTCATTCGAGCTGTTCCTAACACAAACCATACCACGTTGAAGATTTATTGTGAAAGACATTCAACCTTAATTTTCGTAAACATACAATTTTGCAACTTCTTTTCAGATGCTTATTACCATTCCAAATTTGTGTTACAAATTTATATAAATTATCCTTTGTTGCCTTACAAAATTGTTGTATTTCTTTTGTTTCATCAATGTACAAATTATGTATGTTTGTGAATTCTGAACACGCTAGTAATTTGTAATAAGTGAATAGCAATTATTTGATCACATAGATAACCACACATCTACAATAACACTTTTCAACCTAGGTGTTCATTATCACTATATTCTGAGAATAAAGGAACTATGATATTAGAATGCTAAAAAAATGTATATTTATCTGATAAAAATTGGTAAATGGACTATTCGAAAAGCTGTTGGTAAAAAAGATTGTGCCATCCTTATTGCATACCCAATGAACTATGCATATTCTTATCTATATAAAAGCGCACACGTTTTCTTTGGAAAGCCAGGTTGTACAAAAAGAAGCGAAGATATAACTTAACAGAAAGATGTCAAATTTAATAATGTTTGTTTCTTTCAATAGGTAACACATTTTATAACATTATCTATATTGTTAATTTCAGATAGAAATCTTATACTCAACTCATTACATAAGAAAAACAAACTGGATTAAATACATTATCTCGGAAGGAAGTAATGTCTAACATTGGGATTGTGAAGAATTATCGATGTAAATTCGAAAACGTTTATTTTGTGACACCGCACGCGCGTGAAAGGGACGCTCTGAAAGTAATGCCTTATATTTACTACTGATACAGAAGACCTAGTAATACCACAGGATAGAGCAAATACTATTCCTTCTCCGCTCTCATATAATCGCCATTATTGCTGTGTATTTTCATCAGGAATGAACAATTATTGGAGGATTGCGATCCCGGAAACTATTCCCTTCAGAGTAGCTCTTTAGATCCTAACAGATTAGTAGTTTTGGTTGTCTTTCTGTCCATGTTGGAACATCTGTGGAATGAACATGGCACAAACCTTACTAAATCTTGAGGCCGATATTCAGCTTCGAGTGAACTGATCGCGTTCTTCATTTATTGGGTTGACACAGGTGCAGAATAGTTTAGAACATGGTTTGTCATACGTATCATCTTACCCACCGCCAAACTACTAGCATCCATTGGGATTCATAAACATTTAACAAGTGTCGATGAAGGACATTAAGTACAATTTTTTTCAGTATGAAAAATTGACACATCTGTGCTTCAGACACACTTTATATTACGTCATTTTTGTCAGATTGACGCTCAACTACGATTTATATATAATATTACTAGTCATTGGTGTGAAGGTTCAACCTCTACTGCCATAAACATCTGCCTCTAAAGTTATGGACAAGCTAAATGAAATAGAAGACGCTTGCCTTCGAATCGAAGTTACCTTCGTATAAACGCTGTGTAAAGTAAAATACGTTATTGATGTAATTTTATATAAGAAATACGGTATTTTCACAATGATCAATAATGCCACTATTAACACCAAGCATTACTTAAAATATGTGCCATTGAAAACTCACGAAGATTTGATAGCAAAGTAGTTTTTACCGATACTAGATTTTTTGTTAGAAGTAAAAAATGCTTCCATAATTTTTACTCTGCTTGGCCACTAAAAAAAAAACTTTTACTTTTTACTAAACAAGAAGGTAATATCACTTATTAAATGTTTTTATTTAAGTATGAATTGTTTGTGGCACAAAGCCGAAGTGAGAGGTGGGAAAATCTGGCTATCACTATCTACCCTACTCCTAGCTAATTTGATTTTAACAATTAACACAAACACCACAAGAACTCAACACTCACCATTCAATTCGAACATGTACCAAAATACTGCATTTTCACCGGAAACCTTATGATACGCCCATGATGGTAAACAATTCTGTATATGTAGAAATATTTTTTCTTTTATAAAAAAGTTTACAATGACATGAAAAGTAGAGGGACTGACCCATTTATTCAAAATAAAAAAAGATAAACTGAAAGATTAAATTCGTGTTAGTAAGAATGCGTCAAACCCACAAAAATAAGAATAGCCGCCACATTCTGCTAATAGACAGAATCAAGAAGCTCATTTGGTCGTGAAAGGGAAGGTTCAAAAACAATAAATGGTGGGAAAACGTAAAAGGTTAATCCGATCAAGATAAAAATTGTGTGAGACTGAGTTAGTGTATTGAAAAGACCCATAACAAAAGAGGAGGACAGGACCGACAGTTACCCACGTTAACTAGGAAAACAGAAGAAACTAGCTTAACTAGGTGTGGGATCCGCCCCGTTGTGACTTGAGGGGACTAAAATGGAAATCAAATTTGACCTGATTCATGCAAACCAGGCTTGCAAATACCACCCACCTTTTGCTGAAATCCGCCGAAACAAATCGCTTTCTGATCTTAATCCTGAGCTGATATCGAAGAATTTAATCATATCCTAATGAGAATAGTGTTCATTTCATAAGAATACTCCGTTTGCATTACTTATTAATTGTTTAATAATGTTTTATTTAACGGTTTTAAATGTTTAAACATAAAATTAGTATTTCTTTTAATAGACTTATGATATTATGTAGAGCGACCAAAAGATTGGAATATGCTCAATATTATCAATGATATAGCTGAATTTGGTGACATAGTTTGAGTTCAATCCATTAACCGTATAGTATGTACTTCGACTCCATGGGAACATGGATGATAAATAACCGAACAGTACTAAATAACTAGAATATTTTCCTTTGACATGGTCTGCAAAATAAGGACAATCTAACCCCATCGATTAAACAAAGGAAGAGCTCGAAATTCCCAGAATACCACCCAGATCGACAAGTACAACAACCGGAAAGTACAACAACCAAAACGTTGTGATAAAAACAATAAAAAGGAGGACAATAGGCCGCATATTAATAATGCTATATTGAAAAACAAGAGTTCCATTATCGACACCAATCAATCGGTTACTGCCATTAAACTGGACCAAAAGACCGGGAGTTGTTTCACTTGGTAAGACGAATCCTCTTTCCAACACGTGGTAATGCGTCAGTGAGGAATGCGTTCTTTTATAATTTGCAAGAAAACCTAGAAATCCAAACTGATATTTTAGCTCTGTTGAAAATAGTTCCAGTGAATTTAAGAGTTCATTGTTAGAAAAGTATTTCTTCTATTAGAAAAAAAAAGTACTTTACACATACACATACACACACTATATATATATATATATATATATATATATATATGACAGCGGTATACTTGATTGTTTCGTCCTCCCCAACTGAGAGAAATGAACTAAACCTGATGACGTATTTGTGACGAAATCACACAAAAGGCAATGTAACTATAGGAACAATGAACTGCTGATTATATTTGGTACAGTTTGATCTTAGAACAGTTTGTTATAGCCAGAAAACGACGGGTGGCTACTGGTTCATGATTTTTTGGGGTGGACAACAGTAGTCTAAGAGAAATATATTAATTCCGTGCAGACATCAGCGGCACGCGAAAAACTTGAACATCACGGTTGATACAAGAATGGGATCATCGACAATTGACAAAGATGGTAACAACTTAGCAAAAAAAAAAAACACTGCATGAAATCTACGGGGGTTTTAGTTGACAATCAACAAGAATGTTCTTTTAGAATTGGCAAAGACCACCAGAAACCAGTGTCTGTCTTAAATGTGTGATATACACACAGGGCCAGTGAGTGTCTCGTGGGCCTCCATCGAAACTATCATACGACTTTCCACTCTTGTACATCTCAATTTTCATAAGTTAGTATTCATATAAAATACAAATTTTATTGTAACCTATTTATGTACAATAATTTATCATATGCAATATGGGTGAATAATTCAACTAGTAAAACTGAAAAGGAATTCAATGTATCTAAATACAAATTAGAGACGTCATAAGAGATCATTCCATCTTAAATAATTCAATGTTTTGCTGAAATTTTTAGCATCAACTTGAGATTTTTCTTGTTAAAACGTTGAATAATTATAATAAATTCAACATTATGAATAAAGAATATTGAATTTTATGTATTGTTTTTTCGCAATTTAACATGAGCAAAGCAAATTCACGCATTTGGACAAAAAATATCCAAAATGACATAAAAATCTAAGAAAAATTTTATTCTTTAATAGTGAGTTTAATTTGTAATGTACAGTGGGCTATGATAAAATTTTAGCCACCCTTGATTACAGCAATTTTGGCTTGTGTAATAACGTCACTATTTTTCTTTTTTTTTTTTTTTTTTTTTCAGACGATGCCGTGTTAGTATCAAGCTAATTTCATCTATGAACGATGGTTGGCTTATATTTTGCAATGAAAGTTCGCGGAAGTAAGAAAATTGATTAATTTCAACGAGAACAAATAATAGGATGGCATCAGTGTGGCGAGTCAAATAGAGAAATTGCTAGATTTTTCCGGGTTAATCATCAAACGGATAATACTATTTTCAAGAAACTTAATGAAGAAGGCCATTGTCGTGTAGAACGACGTTCAGGAAGACCAAGCATTGTGTCTGAGTAAACGAAAAGGGCGCTGAAGAAGAAAGTAGTAAGAAGCCATCGTCAGAACGTCAAAGATGTCGCCAACGGCATGGAAATGCCACCACATGTGGTAAGAAAAACTCTGCAAGTGCTAGGCTGTCAAAGAAGAGTTGCAAGAAAGAAGCCCTTGATTTTATAAGTTAAGAACAGGCCTATGGACTAGGCGAAATAATTCGAATGCAAAGATTATGAATTTTGACAGTCTTTAATTTGGTCAGTAAATTAGTAAATTCTGCTAATATTCGATTTCGAGGCGGGTTTATGTTTGGAGAAATTGGAATGAGATTTAGAACACTGACTGTCTGCAGGTGATCATGAAACATGGAGAGATTGGAGTCAGTGTGGAGCGCTGTCTGGTTTTGGGGGAAATCTGAGCTTATTCTTGGTGACAAGCGGTTGAATGGTTCAAAATACTGTCAAATATTAGAGAAAGGACTACTCCCACAATTTGAAACCAATCAGATTGACAAGAATGTCTAACCTTTTTTAAGATAGCGCACAATGTCATACGAGCAAAGTGGCAAAGACCTGGAAGGAATCAAGTCATTGCTATGGGTAGCCTCATGTACTGACATGAATGCAAAAGAGCAAGTTTGGGAACACCTTGACTGAAAACTTCGAAATCGTGCAACCAAAACCACATCAGTGGCAATCTCTAAAGAAACATTTCTAACAGTGTCAAAATATGGATCAGACTATTGTTGATAACTTGATCAAATCTGTTAATTGGTTGGTTGTATTGTTTTTATGGCATATCAACCTCGTCATGTCATTTATTGCCAACTAAATTTTTTTATTTATTTATTGCTGGTAATACCTTTTTCTTTCAACAATTTATTGTTGTTTTTATATAAGTTTTTGTGTCTAGTAATACTTTTTTCTTTTTCGAGTATCAAGATTTATTGGGATTTGTTTTTTTAAGGGCAGGGTACTCAATTCCTACCCTGTTATTTAACCCATAACTGGAGGGAAGGGACGGATTAATACCTTTCCCAAGAGTATCAGTGCTTAAGTGAATGCAGGGTATTCAACAGGAATTCGAACTCGGCTCACCGATTTCTCTTTCCGAGCCAATATCCACTGCACCACAATGCACATCCGTCACTAAACGCTAACAGCAACTGGTATTACCAAGCGGTCACCTATCTAAGTACTGATCAGGCTCAACGTTGCTTAACTTCGGTGATCGAGCGAGAACCGGTGTATTCAAGGAGATATGGCCGTAAGCCATGATCAAATCTGTGAAAAATCAAATACAAGTACTGAAACTATGGAGGACCTACTTCATACCAGTTCCAAATATCGTTTACTTATGTTGAATTGGGATTATGTAATTAAATTTTGAATTGGATGTAGTTTATTTCACCTGACTGAAAACCTTTCTTAGGCCACTGTATATAAATGTAGGTATAAAAAATATATATTGATAAGATATCGAGGGTCATAAAGCACAAGCCGGAGCCCTCATTTAGGCTTTCCCCGACTCCGCTCGGAGTTTCAGCATAGTACCCACCGGTCCTGCTTACACAGGTCTCATTTCAGACCATTTGCATCTGTTTACGCTCTTTATGTTTCCAGTTCGCTTGTTCCAGAAAAGTAACATAGCCATTTATTGTGAAGTGGTAAAACAAAACTGGTTCTAAAAAAACAGTCGGTCAACTGAGTAACTGGAATGCACGCTGGCTAGACATGATGCATACCTCACTACAAGTTGATCCCAACAAACTCGGTTGTAGGCAGCTCTGGAATGTGCTTACATATATTTCACTGCCTCGAAGAATTCATATCGTAACCACCGTTGTTAGATATGTCTAAAGTTTTAGCATTTCAAGTTTATCATGAACGATTAGATTAATACTTTTGTTCATCTGTCTTAAATAATTTATAAGAAATGTTAACTATGCTTCCTAATTAGCATATAATGGGAGGGCTATGAAAGAATGGTTTATTTTTCTATTTGTATTTCACTTATTATGAGAATTATTATATCCATGATATAAAAACACCGAGTACTTCGTTTGACTATTGTAAGTCGAATGAATTTGACTGCCGTTTTCGTCACTGTATCAAGTGATGTTACTAAGCGGTCGTCACGTGACTATCTCGACCAAAAGGAGATAATCATACTTTGTATCTCTACAAGTGAAAAAGAGCTGACACTATTGTCTGTCTGTGTAATTAACTGACATTAAGTGATGATACTACAATATACCTTCAAGATAAATAAGCCCAACTAATTTTTAATTTTTCTTGTAATATTTCTTAACTTACAAGCACATAGTTATTTTATTTGGCATTTACAATATAAACGTTTTTCATTTGAAGCTATATAGACTTTTAGCGTAACCATTTCACAAGCCTCAGACAAAAGACTTTATAAACGTTTTGTTTATTTGCTCTTGCACAAAAAGTCATTCTCAGTTGGCTTTAACAAAATATTTGGAATGTATAAAAAAATTTATCAACTGATTTTTGTTATAATTTTACCGCCAAGCAAGGTAATAAAGTCACTAGAACGCAAGGGACTACTGTCTGTTAGAGAATATGAGAAAAACCAATATTAAGAACAAGAATTATGAAAATAGAATATAACGATTGACATTGATCTTCAAAAACTTCAAAAAAGTTGGCCAGTAAACAAGAAATTGAAAGTTTCACAAACGAGAAGTGCGACAAAATAAACTTTTAACATAGAACTTACGGTTACATCTAGCCATTTTAACTATGAATTGATGAGACTTTACCGCCAATTTAGCACTACGCTTAAGTAAATAAAGTCTATGTACCATAGAGGAAAATTTATCAGAACAACTACAAAGAAAGTACTTATAGAAAAGACACAGGGATGTTACGTTATGGCGGTGGTAAAGGGACTGAAGCCGAAATGCCAGGTCAGGATGAATAACATTGCAGAGTCCTCTTTGGATTTAATTAAGCATCTTTAAATATATAGCAGAAGCACCAGACCAGGTGTGGCAGCAACATTCAAAACAAGTACGAATGGTAGACTTATAAATATGTAAAATAGATTCTAGCAAGAAAAAAATGTTGAATACGACATAGTGAATAAACTTTCTTAGTTTCTAAATTTCAAAATTCATAATTTTATTAAATTGGTAATTATTGGAAGAAAAGGTTTTGCGGTTTCTAAATTTAATGTTTTTCAAACCGTGAGAACTTTCCTTCCAGCCAAATAGATGTTAACATTCTTAAAGTAAAAATATAAGTTAACTGAAGTTGATGTTGAAATAAATTCAACTATTAAACTTAGAAAAGATCACTTGAACATCCCCAGACTGTGGTGTTTGGTAATGACACGTTCCAGGCTATCATTGTATGTCTCCTACTCTAGTTAAAAGAGAAAATTTATGAAAGAAGGAAATGTTTGGAAAGTGCTTTCATCACTAGATCCTTCACAGTCAATTTACATTCTGGTTCTTGCAACGTTTAACCATTTTTATCAGATCTTCTGTTATCAAAATGTGGGATATTTAATAACAAAAATGATTGAAACAAACAAACAAAAAAAAAAGAATTTAAATGAAATCGACTAGATTATACAGTAGCGAGCATAAAGATCAGAACGATGCTAAGAAAATGTCTAAATATGAAATAACTTTATTTTAAAACTTTAAAGAACATTTTATCAAGGAAAAAAGGATATAAATGTAAATTATATAATTCCAAAATATAAAGCTCAATAAACTTATTTTGATAAAGTTATAAAAATAATTCTATAGCATTCGAGATAAATAGATGATCAAAACCATAAGAACGATTAAATAAATCCATAAAATGTAATAATTATTTTGCATTATTGAAATTTTTTAGCGTAGGATATAAAAGCGAGTATTTTAATAAATTACACCGGCTCTTTACTGGTTCTTGCTTTGTAAACCTGAAGAAAATATGTGACGTCATTGGAACTTAGAAAACTGATAGTCAAGTTATATAATGAAGGTAAATTCTCAATTAAGGATATTTCAAAGAGTGTGGGGAAATCTAAAGTTGTTATTCATAGTATTTTAAGAAAACTTGAAGAAACTGAGTCATGTGAAGCCAAGAAACCACCTTGCAGGCCTAGGAAAATTACTGCAAGGGAAGACAGATGGATTGGTAAAGAATAAATAAAAAAAGGATCGATTTGCGACTGCAACCGCTATCTCTAAAAGAGCTAATGCTAACCTTGGCATTAAAATATCAAGGCACACTATTTCCCGAAGACTTAATGAAACAATTCTGAACAGTCGAGTAGCCTCTACGAAGCCTTTTTTTAAAATTTAGTTAAGTGTCATACGTGATACACGCTTTGGGTGATCATGTCTCGAAAGATTATTCCGCTCTAGTTTGCCTTTGCTTTCTGCGGTAGACTGGTTGTCAACAAAGGCTACAGAACCTAGTCTGTCCTGTTATTTAACCCATAACTGGAGCGAAGAGTCGGATTAATACCTTTCCCAAGGGTATTTGTGCGTAAGTGAATGCGAGTAATTCAACTGGAATTCGAACTCAGCTCTCCGAGTTGCCAAAGTTCCGAGTCGATATCCATTGCACCACAACGCACATTTCTAAAAAGAATAAAATAAACCGATTGAAATTTGTTGAACAGGTTATATGGACAGAAGAAGAGTGGGGTTGTGTTCATTTCAGCAATGAGTCAAAGTTTACCCTATTCGGTTGTGACGGGAGAAGGTTCGTTCGACGCAATACTAAGAAACGGTATTTGCCTCAGTGCACTAAAAGCAGCGTTAAATTTGGAGGAGGAAGTGTGATGGTGTTTGGCATGATTTCAGTTGCTGGTACGGGAACTCTTGTTAGGCTACACGGTAAAATTAACTCGTTAATAAATTCGAGACATTAATTCGCTCATGTAGCAAAAGATGTCAAGCTGTTATTGAAAGTAAAGGTTTACACATCAAGTACTAATGAATAATGAACGCTATTTTCATTTGGATATGATGCATCTATTATAATAGTATGATTTTGTTAATCGTTCTGATATTTTTGATCATCTATTTTTTTTCGAACGTTATATTATTATTCTTATAACTTTATCAAAATAAGTTTGAGCTTTATATTTTGAAATTATATAATTTACCTTTATATCCTTATTTTTCCTTGATAAATATTCTATGAAGCTTTAAAATAAAAAAAAATTCACATTTAGACTTTTTCTGAACATCGTTCTGATCTTTATGCTCGCTACTATATATGAAATCTTCATTAAAACGATTTTTAAATTTAAATTCCCAGTGTCCCACTTTCGTGTGCGTGTGTAGTCGCATTAATGTAAATAAAGTTAGTCCAACAAAAACCTTTTTTCCATTTTGTCATACTTCTTGTTAAAGCTGTTTTTGATATATATATATATATATATATATATATATATATATATCTTTTAATCATTTCACCCCGAGCAAGGCGTAAATGCCACTGATGTGTGGGGGGCTACATAACTGAAAGAAAATTAATTAGTGGAGAGAGAAGAGGATTACAAACCAATTAGAAAGAAGCAATAGAAAGATGAAAATGCAGGTGTGATGACAGTTGCAAGGGGGAAGAGAAAGGGAAGGATATACGGGGTGGGGAAGAGCTAGAGTCATGAGAGCTGGTTGCATGAGTAAACACCTGTTGAGGAGGCACCAGTGACTTAAGTTCGTCTGAGCAGAAGCCATGAAAGTACTTATAGAACAGACAAAGGGAGGCCACATTTCGTCGGTGGGGAAGTGGCTGTAGTCGAGCCGCCAAGTCAGCACCTGTCATGTTACTAACTCTCCTTTGGAGCCTGTCGAGAACACTGAGGTGAGCGACAGGGGCGACTGGCCATAAATGGCAGAAGTACTCCATGAAGGGTCCAATGGTAGACTTGTATATATGCAGGATGGATTCAGGCGGAAAGAACATCCTGGATCGACACAGCTAAATCCACTGCTAAGAAGGTTGGGTCACTATGGATTCGATGTAGCGGTTCCATTTGAGACTAGAAGAGAGGGTAAGGCCGAGGAGGCGCAGTGTATTGCACTCAGGGAGAATCGCTTGGTCCATGCTTATGGGAGGCAGGAGAGGTTGCCTGTGATGGTTGACAGACAACAGCTTGGTCTTGGACGCATTGAAGTTGACAAGCCACTTCTTGCCGCAATTCACCACAGAGTGTAGATCCCGTTCAAGGTCAGCAGCGAGATTATGTCTGTCCGCCATGCCAGGTTTCTTACTGGTGCGGGAGTATATTGTGATGTCATCTGCGTAGATGCATACTTGGGACTTGATCTCATCTGGGAGGTCGTTGAAGAAAATAAGGAAGAGGATAGAGCCCTGGAGGGGGGACACCGGCATTCGTGCTGTAGGATGAAGAGGCATGCCCATTCAAAACGACCTTCATTTTGCGGTTGTTTAAAAAAGACTGGATTAGGTCAAGCAGGCGTCCGGTAATGCCGTAACCCCATAGCTTGCAAAGGAGGCCAGAGTGCCAGACCCTGTCGAAAGCCTTGGAGATGTCCAGAGCAACTGCACGAGCCTCGCCTGAATCATCGATGGTCTGGAGCATGTACTCCGTAAAGGTTGTTAGCATATCGGCAGTGGACCTGACAAAGCGGAAGCCATATTGCTTGTCAGAGAAGAATTTGTGGGCAGTAAGATGTTGAATTATTTTAGCATTGATTATGGCCTCGAACACTTTCCCGAATATCGGTAGAAGACTGATAGGGCGATAGTTGGATGGGTCCGAGGGTTCACCACAATTCTTAAAAACAGGAACGACTGAAGAGAACTTCCAGCATGCAGGAAAACAGGAAGCAGAAAGGCAGTAGTTAAACAGTTTAGAGAGGACAGGGGAAAGTTCAGAGGCACACCTCTTAAGGACTATCACCGGGATTTCGTAGTCACCGCTCGCCTTATGGGGGTCAAGTTTTGAAATTACTCGGGATACTACCTTCGAGGTAGTACTTCGTGCAGTTTGGCCTCAGTTCTAACGGGGAAGTCGGGTGAGCATACTCCAGATGAGTCAAACGTGGAGTTGGATGAGAATCTGCGGGCAAAGCACTCAGCTTTCTCCGCAGATGATGTGAGAACCTCAAATTCATGGATTAAAGGAGGTATAGAAGATTTGCAGTTGTTAAGCAACCGTTTGCATATCCGCCAGTAGTCCTTGGAGCCAAACTTGCGGTCAGCTATGCGCTGTCGCATTCTCTCAGCGAATAACCGTTTGGCGTCATTCAGGATTCTCTTGCACTTATTACGAGCTGACGTGAATAGGCGCCTATTGAGATCAGATGACTGGCTCCTGAATAGTCGGAGGTAATGGTTCCTGTGGGCAATGGCGGTCGAACAGGCAGGAAAGAACTACGGAGAGAAATGAGGTTTTAGGCAATACTTCCTGGTGGGTATGAAGGCATCAATGCCAGCTTTCACCCATGACGAGACCTCAGAGGCACAGTCATCAACTGGGACATCGAACACTTTTCCCCAAGGGACGTCGCAGAGGAAATCGCGAAATGCATCCCAGTCAGCTTTTTGGTAGCGGTAGGAGGTCCTATAGGTAGAAGGCTCCTGAGGGTAGTGAGATTGGAAAGAAATACTGAGAGAAAGACAACAGCATGGTCGGAGTTGCCGAGTGGACAAAGCTGCGAGACTTGACAGGTGTCAGGGGTAGAGGTAAAATATATATCTAGTAGTGAGGAGTGTCCGGAGGGAGCGCTTGGGAAGCGAGTGGGAAAGTCCACCACTTGCGTAAGGGATTGGGAAATAGCGAAGTTCATGGCGTGGACGCCCGCTAGATCAGTCACAGAGTCTTTAAGCCACTCAGAGTGATGGGCGTTGAGATCCCCGAATACAAAATAAAAATATGTATATATCGTTATCCCATATCTCCTTCTAAAGGTCTTAGCTATTCAATGGTTGCAACAATAACCATTTAAGCATAAGCAGAATTTATTTTAATCTATTTATTTAATACCTATAGGAATTTAATTGTTATGACCGATTTAGTGATAATGCATTTAAAATTTTACGCATTCACATGAATGAAGAATTTCTTCATCTTTGTCAACTACCCTACAAAAAGTTTTAAAAATTAATTTAGTTGTATGAATGAAATTAACAAAATAAATAAATAAAAAGGACATATCGATTGAATTTTTAGGTACCTCCACTAAGTCGCTGAAAAAACAGTATAGTATTAAGAAAAAAGCCCCAAATTTAATAAAAACGAACTTTTTCCATCAAAATGTTTGCTTTTATTAAGACGAAATATAGTATTTTTTTTAATTATTTAAAACAAATTTTGAATTTCTTCTAACACGTTCAAAGCTTTGGTAAAATATCTTGTTTTGATTTTAGTTAGTGGGTAACCAAATCATTACGAGAGTTTAGAATAGAAAACGTAATATTACATAACCCAGTTTTGGGTTTGTTTGTTTTTTTTCGGTCAAAGCACATTCATTTGGAATTTCTTGCAAAAAAAAATCAAATAATTGTCAAATTTTAATGAAACTTCCAGGAATTATTCATAAATGAATTAAATTTTTTAAATTATGATTTTGAAAGAAAATCTTTGTAAATTTTGTTTTTACATCTGTTATCTCCCACCCCGCTCCACGTAAATTAATGAAATTTTAAGAAATTAAATTTTGTCGAGAAAATTGGTTTTATTAGTTAAACACAGAACTCTTTGGAGAATGTAAATCATCAGTCATTTTTTCAAACATTTTGATTTATTTACGAAAATCTGCTCCCAGTAGTAAAATATAAAATGTAATAAAACTGACTTTATTCAATTTGATAAGCTTTTAATTGCTTAAATAAATAATATATATTAAGGCCATTATAGTCTGAAGAAAAATATTTTGGATTAATAATGCAATTTTAAAAGAATTGGTTTTCATTTTTTTTAAAATTATAATAAATTATAATGCTTCAAAAATATTTTTAAAATATTTCAAAGACTTATAGATGTTAGACTGGTAATTTATTCAGTGAAGACTAAATTTATTAATCGAAAAAGCTTAATGCAAATCTAGTCATCGTATTCTTAAAATGTTTTTTGTGTGTATGTGAATTTTTTTTGTATGGTAATTTCTAAGTGTACATTACAAAGGTAATGTGCTTTTCTTCCCCTTACAGGAAAAAAATTGTACAATTACGTCACTTGTATTCGCCCAAATTTAATTATCTGGCATCTGTCAATACATTTCAAATACGGTGGAAAGATTAGCAAGTTCAACTATTTTTAAGAAATAGCTTTATTCTAATTTTCATGCTATAAATAAGTAATACTTGTGTAAATCAGATTAATTTAACATAAATTTGCTAATTTTCCAAAAATAATTTGTCACTGTTGTATATTTAAATTTTGCAAGATTTTTAAAACCGAGAACTAACTTATTTACAAATGTGTCGATCGCTCAAAAATGGCGAATACATTAAAAAAAACTCAAAATTTTAGATTCAAATCAATATAATTTATGTTTGAAATGCACCAGAGTAATTTGCTTACTGGAAATAGTAAATTTTATCATTTAGATTTTAATTAAAACTAAAATAAAAGTTTAAAAGAACACTTTGTTATTTTGTAAAATTCAATTTAAAAGTTTGTAATCGAAAATGAGTGGAGGTACCTAATTAAGAGTAATGTGAACAAATTTCAGTTAGAGTATGTCTGTAAATGAACAATATGAATGAAAACAAAAGAAAAACTTAACTTAGCCGACGCTTTTCGTCCTCTGAGAGACTTTATCAAGGCATATGTTTTTACTTTTGCCACAGGTATTTATATACAAGAGCAAAAATGTTATTGTTTTTTTACAATTTTTTTTCTTTTTGTCTGAGTGCTCATTAATATTTATCAGGTTAACGGAAGTCAAACAAGTTCATAGACATGCGGTAATACAATTCATTCAATATTTAATAAGCGAAAGTAGGTGATGTTATATTAAATTTCAAATGGGCAGCAACCGACCACAACTGCAAGGTTTCATGAGGGTCGGAGTCCATAAAAATAGCAACCCCAGGCAATTCCAAGATGGTAATAGTGTAGCCGATGTATGCATATCACGTACGCACCAAACTCGGAGGGTGAGAGAGGCTTCACCTAACTGTTCAAAATAAAAAGAACCGTAAATATAGTTAAAAAAAAAAATAACGCCAGAAATGGTGTGACAGAAAGTGCTCAATGTCAGAAAGAACAATAGCACCACAGTAAAGGATCTTACTGTTTCAAGCAAAAAGTGGTCTACATCACCAGTCCACATTAGTCCCCCACGATAGAGTGTATATATATATATATATATATATATATATATAATTAAAATAATAATAATATTTATCAGATATTTATGCTGCACTTTTGTATTGAGCACTTTTTAAAGCAAATATCTAACTGTGGAATGTACGTCCATTAGTAACCATTACTTATATATATATTAGTCTATTTACATTATTCGGACTATTGTCCGAATCTTTGTTGCCGTTTGTACGACGTTTCGGACGTTGTACGCTCCGGCCTTGTTTCGAGCCGACCCCTTTAATACAATCACTGGGGTATATCATTCTCAAAGAAAGAAGGCTAGAGTGTACAACAACTGAAACGTCGTACAAATGGCAACAAAGATGAGGACAGTAGTCCGAATAATGTAAATTCGGTAAATACTAACTCATCTCTGAAATATAGACAAATATAAAATTAGTATTTATATTATTTGTGATTTATCTATGTATTACTAGCAGTATAGCCCGACATTGCTCGGGTGTAATGAAAGCTTTAAAACTAATCCATGGTCCTGGAGCTCAGACTCTTTGGACGTTGGCACGAAAGAAAACTATTGCTTTTTAAGCAATAGTTGTTTCCAGTTAAAGTGAAACCGTAGACTGAAAGAAAAAGGAATGGATGTAAGTCAAATTTTGATTTCCTGGTATCGATATCAAATTTTCTGCGCTATTGTAAGAACTGCAATCTTGAAACTTCCGAATATCGTTTCTTATGTCTTTGTCTATGAGTGTATCAAATTTGATTAAAATCGAACCACTCCTATAACCCGATTTCTTCGATTATCAATATTTTTTCGGGGGTACCTCGACACAAAACCTAGCTAAGAACACTCGCAGACGCTAATAGTACAACTGTGTAAATTTTCAAGAAAATCGGTTTAGCCATTTCGGAGTCTATAGGTAACGGACACACACAAAGTTCCATTTATAAATAAGTTTAGATATATTTTGAATAACATGAGGTTACGGATTTAACTGTGTTCTTTTAATTTTTTAGTATTTTGTGTTCATGTAGGGAATGTAGTAAAATCAATCATATTGTTGCTCTTGTTACAAAACAAAATCCTTACATTTGCCGCGATAAAGTCCCTCAGAGGACGAAACGCGTCAACTAAGGGAAGTTTTTCTTTTGTCTTTATTCATTAAGAGTAATGTATAAACCTAACGTTTACACTAAACTTCCTTTAAAAGGCGTACCTACAAGAAATTATATAGTATGACAGATTTGCAAATGTGAAAACTTGTGTTTTCATATAAACGAACAATAAGTTTTATTAAAATGCATTCTTATACCGTTCTTGGTTTATCTTTTCTTAATTTACAATGATTTCGAATTACCTCTAGTCTGCTTTAGAAAGGGAGGATGTTAAAGATTATACATTATTCCTGAAAATGACAATGAATAGTTCTAGCTTTCGACCAGTGCATAATTCTTTCACTTAGTAATTAACACAAAGGCTTAAACAGACCTACATCAGGTTCAATGTTTCTGGCGTTTACTATTTTTTGAACGAAAGACAAACAGACAAGCAGACTCTTTCATTTATTCTAACATTGTTATTTGTCGAAATTATTTACTAATGACCGCGAGGAGATGACAGAACACAGCGTGAATTGCATACAATGGTTTTAAGCAAAGAAGAATATTCAATGACAATATGCCTGCAAGGTCAGTAGTTTCCAGGCTGGAATCCATCTCCTGACTCCCCTAGGAATCAGCAAAGATTGTGCAGGGATTCAGTGCGATAAGTTCAAAAGTTTAAAAACTTATATAGTGCTAAAACTGCTCTAGGCAAAGACAAACTTGCAGAATTTGTGGACAGAGTGCCATTGAAATCAGCATCCACAAAAACAAATAATGCAATTTGTATTAACAAACATGGCTCAGGATTTAGAGTAGACAACTGACAGGGACAAAATATAACTATTCAAAGTGAGCTAGTGCCATGTCAGTGATGCTCGTTTAACCAAATTTTAAAAAAGAAAACGATTAATCAGGTAAACTAGGAATAACAGTTGCCAGACAAAAATGTTAGAAAACATTGTGATTCAATAGATAGTGTAGATATTAAGCTGCGATAATTCTAACCCAAGAAACACAGTGAGGACCAAGGTCAGTTACACAACTAGAACAGAAGAGACTATAGCGATAGGTTTCGCATGAGACATGCAATGAAAATTATGAGTAGATACATTTGGAGTTCTTTCTTGTAATATCGATGGTGCTAGATCCAAATTCAATTCGGTCAGTGTCAAATTCGTGATATTTTCATGATTCATTCCCGCCCCAATATTGAACGAGTCAAAGAAAATATATCGATTGACTGTCGAGCTCAAAACTAAAGCTATCTGCGGAAAATTTACCTATTTCCATTATTGATTAGTCGTGTATATTTGACATTGAAGCTTGTACAGGCCTAAGCGAAGTGGGGAAGTGGTTTACTTAAAGTCTAATAACCAATCAAGCGATTGATGTACATTGCCCGAAACAATTACTACTACTGCTGTTGTTAATAGATTTCGTTTTTCTCTTTACAAAGTGAAATCATTTTAACACCAAAAATTACTGTCATTAATTATCAGCTGATGCGACGAATGTTAAGAGTCAGCAGGTCTTTGAGAATAATTCTCTCCTTCGTGTTCGGTCCTCGTTTAGATTATCAGCAAATGTCTATACAAAAATACGAAACAAATCTTAGAGTGATTACCATGAATTTATATCTTACAAATTTAGTATTTAGTGTTTAAATATTAGAATAAATGAAAGAGTCTGCTTGTCTGTGGCTTTCGTTCAAAAAATAGTAAACGCCAGAAACATTGAACCTGATGTAGATCTATGTTTAAGCCTTTGTGTTAATTACTAAGTGATAGAATTATGCACTGGTCGAAAGCTAGAACTACTCATTGCTATTTTCAGGAATAATGTATAATCTTGGTAATCGAAAAATATTAGTATCAATTTGCCAGTAAAGACATGGTTGATATCGGCAGATAAGTTTGAATCTTTTACTTTGAGAATGTTAACATCTAACTGGTTGGGCGGAAAGTCCTCGCGGTTTGAAGAACATCAAATTTATTTAAAAACCGCCAGATCTTTCCTTGGAATAATTATCAATCCTATAAAATCATGAATTTTGAAAATAAAGTTTGTTCACTATACCGTGTTAGACATTTAGAATTTTAGAGATGTCTTTGCCGTTTTTTAATGTTGTTTGAAACACATCGAGGCCACTCGTTGATGTCTTTAAATAATGATGTCCTTGTCTTATATAAATGAGTACATAAGAATTTTATTAGTTTTTATTCTATGTCCCAAGCTTGCTGTTTTTCCACAGTCCATTTCCATTATCTATTAACTAAAATATGACAATGAAGAATTTTCATGACTTATCTTCTAATTTCACGTTTCCACAGATACGCTTTTCAGAGTAAGATAAATTCTTGACTTCATTAATAGAATGTATGGTGTGACTGGATTGCTATGTGCTGTCCATTCTTCAATATGACAGTGAATGCTGGACAATATCATCAAAAACGAAGGAAAAACTTAAAGCAACTGAAATGTGGTTCTACAGAAGGATGCTGCGAATATCATGGATCGAGCATGTGAGCAACGATGAGGTCTTGGAAATGATGGAAACAAAAACGAAATTAATACTGAGCATCAGGAAGAGACAACTGAAGTTCCTGGGATACGCAATGAGGAAGGAGGGCTTGGAGAACCTGATACTAACAAGCCAGATAGAGAGAAAAGGAGACAGGGGAAAGCAATGGAAAACATATTTGAAGGACCTGATCAGGTGGATGACGGAACGAGGGTTGCATGGTGTAACAGGAGAAGGCGTGCTCAGAGCCACCAGGTATAGGGAAACGTGGAAAGCCATGATCGCCTACGTCCTGAAAGGACAGGGTACATAGAAGAAGATGGTGTGGTGTAATGGAAAACGTGTGGGACTGATAAATTTATCTATTCGTTTTCGAATTCAGGTTCATTATGTTTACATGCATAAATACCCTTGGAAAATGTATGAACTAATCTATTCTCACCACTCCAGTAGAACAGAATAGGTTTTAGTTGGCGACCAAACTATTGCAGGAAGAAATCGAAACCTACTTCGGGAAAATCTGCCTAGTTACTCATGAACTGAAAGAGAATCAGGTATGGCACTTAACCATTCATAAAACACATTATTCATTTTATGTGTTACATTTAAAAATAAGTATCTTTTTATAACGTTTTTAGTATAGAAAAGGTTTTAAATTTAATTGACGTTGATGATTAGCGTTTTTACATAACTTATTTAAAACAAAATAATTCAACAGATGGTTATTTTTTTTTAAATATTAACCCTCTAGGGCCATTCGTATCATATTTGATACAGTATGAAAACAAGCCTTGAAAGAAATATTTTCCTGAAAAATTTTTTAAGAGAAATATTTTATAAATTTCAAATGAAAGCAGTACTGACTGCTCAGTCAATGAATACCAAATGTTTCCTTATAGGGAAATACTGTATTAAATATGATACGAATGGCCCTAGAGGGTTAAACACTTTATTTGTGCAAGATCCCCCCACCCATTATATTTACTAAAATTCACACCAAATTCTTCCATTACACTCAGGTTGGGATGACCTTTGCAAGCACCCCAAATGTGGGCGATTCAGGTACACTACTAAGGATGAGGTCTATGTTCGCACTCAGATAAACAAGCCGAAAACATTTTCTTTTTTTCTTTTTAATTATAAAATATTCCTTACAAGTACCTCGAATATCATCAGCACTTACGGAATGTGAATGATTTCCAGATTTTTGGTAATTTTCATCCTAAGAGTTGGAGCTATTGCAAGGGAAGCTACACAAAATTTGATGTAGAATTTCAAGAGTGCGAATAATTGAATACAATCTGATTTGAAAGTTCTAATTTCTTGGGGTTAATATTTGCATTAAGTAACTTCACATTACTTGGGGTGAATTAACAAAAGATTCTAACCTATGTACTTAGAGTTAGACTTAAAGCACCGACAATTTGTTTTATATATAATTGACTGATTGTCATTGTGAGTAAGCACCGAAGAGATATTTCAAGAAGGCGATGTTTTCATGTGTTCTATATATGGCTAATAAATGATTAACAAGTTATTAAATATACTTATATGCATGCAAATTAACTAAAAATTAAGATATTAAAAGTGAGTGCGTGTCACTAGATGAAAGATATTCCCAAACCGAGAACAGGCTCTGTTTTGGTGAATCATTACAGCATACTGAAAGTAAAAAAGGGAAAGTTAAAGAAGCGAAGTGTCCCGTTTTTAGAGATGCTTTAAAGTGTCACCTAGCGGCGCCTTGTGAAACCTGGTCAACCTGTGTTAGTAGGCGGAAACGATTTTTTTTTTACTTATATATACATTATATATATATATATATATATATTTTAGAACATGTACATAAGTATTCTATATATATATCCGCTACAAAGGTACGTTTATTTCGACATTGAAACTTTAATGTCTCATCAGGTGGTGTGTAAAGTAATGAAAATCCTCTTTCCATAATTCTATAATTAATGTAAGTTTGTATATTTAATCTTAGCATTGGATTTGATTATAAAGACTCTGCTTAAATAAAAATATCCGCGCTAACCACTACCGGCTCTTCTAAGAAACCCATAAGGATATAGTCTAGTCACTAGATAATAAAAACTTACAAGGTCAAAACTGTCTAGAAATCAAAGACTCTCATTAATCAACCACTTTAAAAAACACCCTCTCCAAATATTCCAACGGTCAGAGACTTATTCCTCTATCACTAACCCCCACCAACACCTCTAACGAAACTAAATAAATATAAGGAAAGAGGATTTCCATTACTTTACACACCGCCTGATGAGACATTGAAGTTTCAATATCGAAACAAACGTACCTTTGTAGCGGATATATATATAGAATAATTATGTACATGTTCTAAAATATAATTTATAATAAATATTCACAGCTCTATATATTATATATCGAGCACTGTTTTAAATTAATGTTTTGGACGTTGTAAGTATTCTTTCTTCGTTCTGTATTCACTCGGATATATAATTCAAATAATGTGTTATGCTAGAACCTGAATAGTTTGCTCAGATTATAATAATAAATATAAATACAAAGGTAACTAAAAAATTATCCGCATTTTCACCATAACATTAAGTTCGTTACACTGTCGTTTGCTCATGCGTGCTTATAGTTGATACTACTGTGGTCACGTGATCGAAATTTGAGATTGATCGCGCCAGTTTTCTTGATGCTTTTACAGTGTAAACATGGCCTCTCCTCAAGCAGTGTGCACCAGGGAGGAACAAAGAGCGGTGATCTGATTTCTCAGGTCGAAAGTTGTGCCAAAGACTGAAATTTATCGGAAAGTTTTAACGTAATACGACGACAGTGCACTACCACGTAGAAGTGTGCATGAGTCGATCGAGAAGTTTAAAACTTGCCGGACAAAGGTGACACTCGAAAAAGATCAGAACGCCCATCAAACTCAACCACTGACTCAACAACTTCCAGAGATGAAAACCAGCGACTTATCATCAATAAGGTATCACGGTCTCCGCAGATTCGGATCATTACTCTTTGTTCCCCCTTGGTGCACATTGTTAGCGAAACGGCCATGTTTACACTGAAAGAGCAGCAAGAAATCTGGTGTGATCAAGCTCAAACTTTGATCACGTGACCACAATAGTATCAGCTATAAGCACGCACGAGCAGAAGGTAATGTGAGAAACCTAAAGATATGTCATGGCGAAAGTGCGGATATTTTTTATTTATTTATTTACCTTTATAATATATTATTAGTTTCTGTTATTAGCAAGTTACACCCCGAAATTATATAGCTTAAGTATTTCTATCGACAAAAAGTCTTATTTTCTATATTTCAAATGTAAAAAAAAAATTCCACTCAGGGAACTTGCTCCCAAGAACGGCTAATGTCTAAAACAGACTCCTATGTGGGTGCTTCCCCGAACACTACAGTCTTCAAGTTAGTCTGAATCTATCATCTTTACACAAACCACACATGTATAATAAACATTTTAACAGTAACCCTCTACACTACAATCTTGATCTCTTCAATTCAAGGGTCAATTGTTATCTATCCTTCTTATCCTTATAATCTTCTCATACCATCTCCACTTCCATTCATATCACCCACCTCATTCATTATGAGCATGTTAACAGTAACCCTCTACATTACAATCTTGGCCTCTTGAAGTCAAGGGTCAATAGTTATCTATCCTCCTTGTCCTTATAATCTTCTCTTCATACTTTCTTTTTCCTTCACATCACACACCTCATTCGTTCATTACTATCCTTTTAACAAAAACACTACTATGAATAACTCAAGCTTTGTAATGGGTGAATTTTACATTTTAAAAACCTTTACGGAAATCAGTGAGTTTGTAGACAGTATTTAATAGATAAAAAAATAAAATAAAATGGGCCAATTTAATTAACACATGAAACGAAGAGGAAATGACTTGTTAGCCAATAAAATCAAGTTGCTAAAACGATGGATCTTTTATGGAATTAGGACTCCTTGGGGGAAATTAATTTCTCTACAATGAGACCTTGCCGGTGAAAAGGTTAGTAGACGGGCTGATAATAAACTTTATATTTGAACCTACATGAAAACAAACAAAAGACATAATTAAAGGCTAAAACCATTCTAAAAAGACTTTGGTCAGCACAATTACATGAAACTATTTGTACGAATGTAATGAAGAGCACGGACTCGCGCCGGTATGAGCGTGTTACAAAACAGTGAAAACTGATGTATGCGTGTGAAAGAGAGAGTGGGTTGGGCGGGGGAGAAGATACTTGCTTCAGAGAATTGTCTGATTGAGGAATAGACGTATACAACAAGTGGGCGATATTTGCATTTGTTTCGGACAATGGAATTACTGGACTGCCAAAAAGACACCCAGTCGCCCTAATAGACTAATCTGTTTATAATATAATTAACATGAATAATTGCATCAAGTCTATATTGTTGTCACTAAAATGCGTCTGGGTTGACGTAATTATACGAGATAAAGTTCTGTATTTGATGCAGTTTATTTATGGAGAACTCTATATTCTGCGGTGGATGTAGATCGAATTGTGATTGCAACCTAACCTCTTTGTTTCTAATTCGCCTTATCGACTACTAAAATTTGATGTCCCAAACCATTGCCCAATACAAACTTCTGAGAGGTAGCGGTATTTATAACGCACTCATATATATATATATATATATATATATATATATATATAATGTGTGTGTGTGTGTGCATGAAAGTCGTATAGAAATGTGCTTGCTTCTTTTAAGTGGTTATTTTCGGATCTGGTTTGCCCGAAAAGAGCGTTGGACTAATGGGAATTTCTCTTATACGAACGCCGAACCGTCAGAATGCGTACCTATACTATAAAAACGGTAAACGTAAGGATGCGATTGTGGGACCAGTATACTATTTTGGCGTACCTAATGGAGTAGGTACTAACGCTTTAAGGAACGAAATAAAAAGTGAACAAAGAGGAAGAAGAGTTATTTTAACTCTAAGAAAATTGTCCCTTTCTTGAGAAACAAATAAAACTCCTCTTCATAGTTTAAGATTTGCTTTTTTCTTCTCTCTTCAAATCAATTTAAAAAGAAAAAGAGGAAAGAAAAAAAAACAGCGAACACTTCAAATATTGAGAATATTACCACTCCCTCCCAATTACTTTTTAACTCAGCACATCCGAATCTGCAGGCTTTAAATAATTATTCCGACTCAAGTATTAGGAGAAAAATGTTCTTTTTTTTTCAGGTAGGAAAAAATCGACTTTTGGAAGCGGAAAAAGAAAAGATAAGATTTATTTAATGAACCGAAGTATCCGACAATTAAATATCAAGTCTTGCAGACAAACAAAAATAAAGAAATATTTTCGTCCAAAATAAGTTTTTGCTACTTGATGCTATCACGTTTATTACGTGTTTGGTCTTATTAAAAACAGGTTGAAATTTACTAAACTCAATTTAGTATGACACAAAGCTACAAGTACCGAGATCATTGCAGCATTATAAAAGGATGCTCAAAAGAAGGGGATAAAATATGATTTGGGCACGTAGCAGTAGGTCGGATAGAAAGGTTTTCAGCGCCCAGCTTACAATGAACTGTGAGGCAATTTGTTAACTACAGCATTATTTAATTAGGAGACAGAAAATTATGATCACTAATCAGTGTAAAAATCTCATCTTCACCAACGATAACAGCGTTATATAAATTTAATTGTGATAATGTTTAGCGTCAAGGTTATTTTTTTCCATTGCTTTTACTGAAACTGTATTTTGGCAAGTAGTTTTTTTTATCGTATAGTGCTCGATATTGGAGTGGAG
This sequence comes from Ascarosepion bandense, assembly GCA_037127315.1. NCBI lineage: Eukaryota > Metazoa > Mollusca > Cephalopoda > Sepiida > Sepiidae > Ascarosepion > Ascarosepion bandense. The sequence continues at coordinate 4,481,884 of JBBBDQ010000145.1, forward strand.
ATAGAGCGTTGATTAGCACAAAGAATTTGTTACTTTAGCTGAGCAAGTTCATGCCGACTTCGAAGTTTCATGAGAACACCGACGAGAAAGAGCATCATAACGGTGTTCTCACGAAACTTCGAAGTCAGCATGAACCCATTCAGTTAGAGTGACAAGCTCTTTGTACTTATATATAAATACGAGTACCCATTAAAAATAATGTTTAAGCAAATAAATTAAAAATATATCCGAGTTGATCGATTTTGTAAAAATCCCATATAACTTCGAACATTTTTAGAATTAATACTCAGTATTAGAAATAACAATCGCGTTTTGTATTAAACAGAGTGTATTATCTATCGCCCAGCTCATTCGAGAAAGCTTAGTCAAGAAAAATTATTTCTCTAACAGGGTTCGAACCTGCTCCCACCTTTGTGGATTCGATCTCTATCGGGGAACACATTTTTCTTTACTAAGATTTCTCGAATGTATCGAAAAATATCGGATTAAAAATAAATCCATTGATTTTTTAGTAAGTCTGATCGGTTCGATAAGGTCAAATTGGCCCCTGATCTCAAAGTGGCCTAAATTCTCCTGTTAATAGGGACAAGAAATAGATTGTTGATTTTAGCGTTTCCAATAAAAAAAACTTCTTTCTATTAATCGTCTGAGAAACTTCTTTCCGCTTTCCATCAGCATGGCTGATGCTAACCTCAAGGAGAGAGAGAGAGAGAGAGATATGTTGCGTCTTTTTGGACTAATGTTTTCTGCTGACATGAAATTGGAATATTATATCGAGTCAATTGCTAAGTCTGCTACTAAGAAAATTGGTTCTCTATGCGGTACAGTATTTTTCTCGCCAGTGTCTATCTTACATATTTAAAAGGTTACCATTTTTCAATGCTTTGAATATTGATGCCAAGTATGATCTGGTTTTTCTGCTATAAATTCAGAGATTCTTAACAAAATCCAAAGAATGTCATTCGTCCTGATCTGGCATCAGTCACTTTTCTACCTCTGCAATATAGCCTCCTTGTACCTTTTCCATAAATACTTTCATGGTAATTGTTCTAATGAACTTTGTTCTGTATTACATAGCTTTTAAGCTTTTATAAAGTTAAGCGCAGTACAAGATTAGCAAAAAGATCATTATTTTATCGCTGAAACAGGCTAGATGTATCAATACAAGTATGGTACAAGTTTCTTCTTTGGCACTCTTTCCCAGCTTCATGCTTTCCAGCCAAATTTCATCGGTAAATGTTCGTTTTAACTCCCGACAGCTTTCCCCCTTCAAATTTATCCAAAATAGCATTATCTCTGTGCAAATGTATATGCTGAACTCAAATCAACAACTAGTTATTGAAGAAACTTACCTTTTTTAATGTAAATGTCCATAAAAAAAACGAACTATATCTTGCACTTTTTCTCTCCCGTAACTGTCACGAAGTCATGTAATTAACTGCAAAATGACGTACTGCGTAGGCAAAGAATTTCGGCCGATTTACTTCCTCCTGTTTACTTCTGGTTAGGAAAGTAATGCGCAGGTTGAGGAATTAAAAAAAAAGCGCATTCTTTCCTAACCGGAAGTAAACAGGCAAAAGTAAATCGGTGGAAATCAGCCAAAATTCGTTGCCTACGCAGTACGTCATTCTGCAGTTAATTACATGACTTCGTGAGAGTTACGGGAGAGAAAAAGTGCAAGATCTATTATTTTATTTTATGGACATTTACATTAAAAAAGTTAAATTTCTTCAATAACTAATTGTTGATTTGAGTTCAGCATATGCATTTGAACAGAGATAATGCTATTTTGGATAAATTTGAAGGGGAAAAGCCGTCGGGAGTTAAAACGAACATTTACCATTTCATCTTCAAAAATGTAAATGCAATGTCAATCATTATGTTCTTTCTTCTAAATTCTTCTTCTATTATTGCTCTCGCTCATTAACGTTTTTATTATTCTTTTGCACTCAGTAACCCCTTGTGTTTTAATGGCTTCATTGCCTTCTTTGGGATTAAATAATATAAAGATTGATTATTTTTTTTTTACGGTTTATCACATATATGTTGGTCATTTCAAGCGGAAATATTTGGGGATTGCATGAATTTTTCCTTTTTGCGTATTAAAAAAAAATTAAAAAAAAAACATTTTTTATAGAAACTAAATTTTTTTTTTCCAGATATTTAACCCAAATCGTCTATAATTTCACATTCCGATTCGCTACTCATTACGCCACCTGCATATTCGTGTTTACCTGATAGCATGAAATTAATATTAACTCAAGCCCCATGTGATGGGAGTTGGCATCACCCCCAGGCAACAACTCTACGGAAAACTGGTTAAGTTCGACTAAAAAAAAAAAAAAAAAAAAAAAACGGTGACTAAGCTGTACGTGTCGTAACTAATTGATTAACGAAACCATCATGTTGCAGGTTCAAACGTGCTTAAGGCCAGATACCCACAATTTTATCAAAAATCCTAGATCCAGTAATTGCCACTGTTATAAAAAATGTTTAAAATAGAAAAAAATCTCATTCATCCGAGAAATTAATTTACTATATCTAAAAGTTGCAGTAACCGGAATGTATAAATAACGCATCACTCAATAAGTACCGGACCTGACATGATTTTTATGAAGTACCAATCTTTAAATGACACGTTATAAAATTTGGGCCCAATCGGATTATTAGTTTACAAATTGCAGTTATTTAAGTGAAACTACTGTTGTAAATTTTCAAAACAATAGAAAAGTCTGAATTTTGTGTCTTGATAAAGCATTGCTTTCTGATGGGAAACATACTGTTCAAGCAAAGCAATGGCTTGGAAAGTATTATTCGGATTCTGCTCTGTCGAAAACAACGGTTAAGAGGTGGCATGCTGACTTTAAACGCAGTCGTACAGGCAAAAATTCATGTGGCTAAAAATTAGCAGTTGTCCCAGAAAACACCAAAAAACTCCACAAAGTTGTTTTGGCCGATCGTAAATAGAAGTTGCCTGAGATAGTAGAGGAGTTGAACATATTAGAAGGCAGTGTATTCACCATTTTGCATAAATATTTATCTACGAGAAAGCTGTTTTCAAAGTGGGTGCCCTGTTTGCTCACAGTCGATCAAAAACAACGCGTCGACGATTCAGAACGTTGTTTCCAACTGTTTCAACTCAACAAGGAGGAGGTTTTGCGTAAATATGTGACAATGGATAAAACATGGATCCGCCACTTCACTCTGGAGTCAAATCGACAGTCAGCTGATTGGACAGCAGCAGATGAAAGCCATCCAAAGCGACCAAAGACGCAAACATCAGCAGACAAGGTTTTGGTCTCTGTATTTTGGGATGCGCAAGGTATTTTGCTAATTGATTACCTTGAGAAATGAAGAACCATCGATAGCAAATATTATATAGCATTATTGGTGCGTCTGAAAAAAGTAATTGACAAAAACGGCCACAAATGTAGAAGAAAAAAGTGATATTTCACCAAGACAATGCACTGTATCCCAAATCGATCGCAATGATGGCAAAACTACATGAATTGCACTTCAAATTGCTTCTGCATCTACCCCATTCTCTAAATCTAGCTCCCAATGACTACGGGCTGTTTGCAGACCTTGAAAGAATGCTCAAGGGGAAAGGAATTTGGCTCCAATGAAGAAGTGATATCGGAAACTGAGGCGTATTTTGAGGTAAAAGACAAATTGTTTTACAAAAAAGACATCGTATTGTTAGAGAAGTGTTGGAATCAGTGTATCACCCTAGAAGGAGACTATGTTGATGAGTAAAGTCGAATTTTGCCTATAAGTTGTTGTTTTATTAGTTAAGCCCGGGATTTATTGAGTGATGTGTTATATACAATTTTCCTTTAGATGTATTATCTTTAACTATGTCATACCTACAGATTAACAATCGCATCCTTGTAAAATTAAGATTAACAATGTGAAATTATTAACTTTATCGATTGGGCAAATGATATGCTGGTGCTTAAAGTCGACTACGAATCCTTGACAGAACGTGAAATTCTTCAATGGACTAGTTTTTCTGATGATCATCAATCGTGAAGTATGCCAATTATCTCGGAGGTAAAAAAACAAAAAAAAACAAAAACAGACAAAAACGAAATAAAAGTTTAGGCCAAAGGACGATCTTGCATTCGTTTTACGTGGGTAGAATGCATTGTAGTCTGTTTGAGAGAAATGTTCCTTCCCCTTGTCTAGTTGTTGACTATCAACAGCACACACACACACACACACACACACATATATATATATATATATATATTAGTGTGTATATTTCACTATGTTTATAGAAGTAGCTTACAGACAGACGTCAATACTTGTTTTGCATTGAGTAGACCAGTACACTTCAGTGATTTACTTTTTTTTAAAAAAAGATTATGCGGAATTCCAATGCAATAAGGTTAAATCTCCTCGTAAACGAAATAAATCATTTCAAGTGATCATGCTCAGATGTTTCTTATTCGTAGGAAGGGAAGAAAAATCAAATTATTTAACTCATTAATGCCTACAGTAAAATTCAGTATTGATTACAGGCTTCTAATATATATCCGATATTAATTGCAGGTTTCATGAAAAGCAAATATTAATTACAGGTTTCTACTTTTAACTAAAAAATGGGTCAGTGGGTTTCAATGGGTTAAACACGGTATCGGTATTATTTGATAAAAATTAACATCTGTAGCTGCTCTCACACACACTAGGGTGTCACTGATAGATTCTAGGTTGACCCAATGACCAAAAATCAAAATTTAATTTTTTACCAAGGAAAAAAGATTTCATGGTTGCATCGAGAACTTTGCAGTAATTCTATTATATATAGTCACACTGATGAGCTGTGATACAGCGAAACAGGCTTGTATGTGAATGACGAATATATATTTTTTTCTTAAACTTTGGATATATCCGTGTCTGTGATCACATTTTACATATGACGTATGCACTTTTCTTATGTTTTTTTTTTCTTATGGTGTGTGTTGTGAGGAACGGATTCGAACAACAGGAAGTTCCAAGCCGGAAGAGGTCTCGTCAGCTAAAGGGAAAGTGCTTTGCGTGAGACGCGAGGCCTGGGTCCTGCTAGTGACCTTTTCAGCCAATTGATTTCCAAAAGGTCGTTTATATTTGGCATAAAGAAAAAATAAACTTTCAGAAAGCTCAGTTGCTCCAACGCTGGACTGAAAGCCGTAAGGTCTACAAATTCAGTCTTTAGACTGGGCTTCTAAAATACATAAAGGCTTGCTTAATCTTTGAGAATTTGGAAACTTGTTTTTCGGTTTCAAGTACGGTGCTAAACAGTTACAAAATGTGTATTGTAACTTCTATGTTGCTATTGCAGTTGTGACGATGTTGCTATCACTGTGTATACAATTGTCGCTTTCATTCATCTAATTGCGAGTTAAGTTCTAATGCATTATGAGAGCAAATAAATCCTCGTCGAGATCGAGTCCATAACCCTTCGCTGCAGTTAATTATAACTTTCATAATATTCACCATCTTTGTAGAGTATGTTACATCGCCAAGTCTGCATCCAGTATTTAATTCAGAATTGTCTTTCTAGACTGGTCGCTAACCAAGGCGGGAGAGGATACTCTACTCTTTTTTCTAACCTACAGCTGGGTATTTATGCGTTAGTGAATGTAACAAACTCGACCAGAATTCGAACACGGATCGCGATTTGTCTCGAACTGCTAAACATTGAATTTGAAAGCATATAAATATTGCAATCGACCAAAAAATGTTCTTACTTCCATCTGTGGCCAGTAAAACCAGAAATCTAAATTTATTTAAAAAAGACTTAGCAGTGTATTTGCGGTTCTGATCTGGCGGCTCGGTTTCAGTCACTTTCCCACCGCCGTAATGTTGCCTCCCATAACTCAGTGTTATAACTATCAACGCTCCGATAAAAGAATTAATGCTTTTATTTCCCATTATCTAATATCAAAAGTACCGCCGATTTATGCAATTGAAGGTATTTAACAAGTTTTAAAGGAGAAGTTACCAACTTTTAACAGTTGACAAGCAGAGAAGTCATTACCTTCTTATCCAAAAAGTTTATTTTTTTCTTGAACGAACAACATCTGATTTTCCATGAAAACAAAACTATTTCTGGTCTCTTATGTATTTGAATTGGCGATTATTTTCAAATAGCTATTTTAATAACGTTATTCTTTCAGACCACTCCTCCATTTCAGCTGCATTTTAATATGAGGCGCCTATTTTTTTTTTTTTTGATTGTTTGAATTTTCATTTCATTTATCTATCAACATTCTGAATGTAACTCTTTTTAAAGGGATTATTGGAGATGAACCAGTGATTAACATATATGGAAAGATATTATTCTTCCATATTCTATTGCAAAACAAAACCAGTGTGCAAGAATAGCTGCTGTAGAATATTAATAAGATACGCCTGTCTCTTAAGTGAATTTATTTCACACACACACACACATATATATATATATATATATATATATATATATATATATATATTATAGGAAAAACTACTAAAAAGTTGTAAGTTAAAATGTTTTTTGACAGTATTTATTTATTTCTATTATATATATATATATATATATATATTTGATATTTCAGACCAGCCTCGGCCTTTCATCAGAAACAAATGATTTTAAAATTTAAACTAGAAGCGTCCGTCGCTAGAGCGTATACGTGGATTATCATTATGCTATATATATATATATATATATATATATATATATCGTGTATGTGTGTGTGACAATTCATTTGAGAGACAGGTATGCTTAATATTTGTTTGTAATGTGTATGTATCTCTAAATTTCCTTTATTCAGGATATATATTTGAATAGTGTTTCAGATAGATAAGCTAGGATGATTATTTTATTTTGGAAACAAATCTACCCTAGACATTTTTATCCAACCGCCTGTTTTACTAAATACTCAAGAAATCTTTTTCGCACCCCTTTTTAAGACAAAGCGTTTAATTTCTGAAATTTATTGTTAAAAAAATACCAAAATTCTTTATTCCTAGCACCATATTTATTTCAAATTGTGTGTGTGTGTGTGTGTGTGTGTGTGTGTGTGTTGATTGATTTGTTTGTTTAAAAGGCATATCAACTATAGGTCATTCACTGGCGAAATTTCTTTGAATCTTTGAAGTAATAAAAATATGTTATTCTACTTTCACAATTGAATAGATGGTGGACGATACTCAAACTTTTGTGCATGTACATGTTTGTATGGACATAATTACTGTAGGCGATTATATGTGGCTTATGTTGTGGTTTTGTTGAAATACAGTTTGATTTCTTTAAGAAAAAAATTGTAGAATATTATATGAAATTTATGTCACAAAAGAGTTCTTTCATGTAGGTTGTTATCAACCTCTATAGATTATTTAAGACCAAAATCTAAATATTTGAGAAGGCCTTTTTTATGCCTTCAACCGAATGTATTTTGAACGCTTTTTTATGCTTTTAATATATATTGAACGCCTTTCTTTTAAAGTTAGAAAATATTTCTAGAGTGTAAGATTATTTTATAATAATGATTTAGTATTACAAGTCTTACTAATTAACCCCTAGATGTGGGAGAAGAGGTAAATTTCTACTTTTAGCAAGTGTATTTTCGCGTAAATGAATATAACAAACCCAACTAGAATTGAAACATGACTCTCCGATTCACAATTCTCAGTCGTTATGCGTTCCACCACCCGCACATCCAAGCTTACAGTACCTATTATTCCCAAAATGGTCGCTCATGTGGGCTCGGTGTTGATTAAATTCTGGCATCGTACAGGAACTGGTGTTTCAACGTGATGTAGCCGTAAGTCTTAAGAGGGACAGAGGAAAACACGAGCTTGTGTAAATAGTTGGCAGAAAATGAATCAGGAGAGTTAGTGAAAACATAAAATTTACTAAGAGCTACAAAGGATAGGGAATTGGGGAAGAGCCATTATCAACCACGTCCTGAAGGCGCACGACACAGGAGAGTAAAGTCAAACATAGCAAATCAGTCGATTCCTTGTTCAAGTCATACTAAAGGAAAGCAACTTTAAATTAATTCTGGTCAATATAGAAAATGAGGAAAAGAATTTGCTTTGATGTTCTGTACACGAAGCACAAGCTTAATTTTCTTGTTAGTTAATCCAAGACTACTTTAATATACCTGTAGAAAAAGAATTCGTTTGGGAGATAGGATGAATATGTGATGTGGTTGAGGTGGGGTTAACAGGTAGTACTGTAATCGAGATTTTCTTTCGCACGTTATATACTAGAGTTCTATTACACGAAAGTTAAATTGGTAAATTGCATATACACTTAATATCTCGTTTCACGCTGTTACTTATAGCAAAAAAGGAAAAAGATTGGTTTTCTGGCTTGTTTATCCCCCCTCGGGTAGTTTTCTGTTGCCGTAGCAGAGTCTGTACAATTGATTAGCTCAATTAACCATCTACTTCAGACATTTTTTTTTTATTTTGTCCACCCAGTTAAGTTGGTCTATCTGGTCGACAAATAAAAAACAAAACAAACAAATATAACAAGAAAGAACATTTGCTTTTCGTAGGGTAACTTATCTGCTATTTTACTGCATCGAATAATGTTTTATTTAAGATAATGTGGAAGCAAAATGGATTAAAGAATTAGAGAGTCAAGTTCGAATTTATTACATTTACTTATGTGTAAAAGCTCTTAGAAAAGATAAAAAATAATTTCTTCTTCATCCAGTTATGCAACAACAAGATGTCTTGGTTGGCCACCAGTCTAGAATTCAAAACAAGCTTGGAGAAGATTAATAGCAGGGTAGACTGGGTTATATAGCTTTAGTTGGTAACAAGTCTACTGTAGAAAGAAGTAGTAATCTACTGCGGGAAAGTCTTCAAGCACTCTCTTCCAACATGCCTTGAACCAACATGGAAGAGCAGGCTCATAAAATTAATATGAGAATAATATCTCATATTGATGCGCAATATTCAACATCGCAGACTGATGATAAGAGACTGTGGAAACATTGATATGGATACAGTCAGTAAATGAAATCAAACCGGTTTCGTCTCCAGGCGTGGACAAACGGGTTAATTTGTTCTAATTTTTTTTTTTAATCATTTCACCCCAAGCAAGGCAGAAATGCCACTGATGTGCAGGGGGCTACATAAATGTAAAAAGATTCATTAGAAAAGAGTGAGGAGTACAAACTAGTTAGAAAGGAACAATAGAAAGCTGAGAAAGCAGGTGCGATGACAGATATATAGATGGAGAGAAAGGGAAGGTTATACGGGGGTGGGGAGAGAGCTAGAGTCCAGTGGTTAGTAGATGAGTATTAACTTTGCATTTAAATTTCTGGAGGTTGTAGCCATCCGGAAAGCAAGAAAATGGGAGCGAGTTTCACAGGCGGGAAGTGCGAAAGAGAAGAAGCTGCAGGAATAGAATTGTCGTCTGCATTTGGCTAACCTGACTGTGAATGGGTGAGACCCAGTTGCCAGTCTGGTTTGCACGAGTAAACACCTGTTGAGAAGGCACCAGTGACTTAAGTTCGTCCGAGCAGAAGCCATGAAAGTATTTATAGAACAGACAAAGGGAGGCCACATTTCGACGGTGGGGAAGTGGCTGCAGTCGAGCCGCCAGATCAGTACCTATCACATTACAGACTCTCCTTTGGAGCCTGTCAAGAACACTGAGGAGAACGGCAGGGGCACCTGACCATAAATGGCAGCAGTACTCCAGGCACGGACGGATGGTTGACTTATATATATGCAGGATGGATTCAGGCTGAAAGAACATCCTGGATCGACATAGTGACCCAACCTTCTTAGCAGTAGATTTTGCTATGGATTCAATATAGTGGCTCCATTTGAGGTCTGAGGACAGGGTAAGTCCGAGGATGCGTAGTGTATTGTGCTCCGGGAGAATCGCTTGGTCCATGCTTATGGGAGGCAGGAGAGGTTGCCTGTAATGGTTGACAGACAACAGCTTGGTCTTAGAAACGAATTGAAGTTGACAAGCCACTTCTTGCCTCAGTTCACCACAGAGTGTAGATCCCGTTCAATGTCCGCCACGACAGGTTTCTTACTGGTGTGGGAGTATATTGAAGTGTCATCTGCATAGATGCCTACTTGAGGGACTTGATCTCATCTGGGAGGTCGTTGATGAAAATAAGGAAGAGCGTCGGGCCCAGGATAGAGCCCTGTGGGACACCAGTATTCGTGCTGTGGGATGAAGAGGCACGCCCATTCAAAACAACCTTCATTTTGCGGTTATTTAAAAAAGATTGGATTAGGTCAAGCAGGCGAACGGTATTATTATAACCCCGTAGTTTGCATAGGAGGCCAGAGTGCCAAACCCTGTCGAAAGCCTTGGAGATGTCCAGAGCAACCGCGCGAGCCTCGTCAATGACCTTTAAATTACAACTAGTAAATACAAACCCGTAAAAAAAAAAAAGATAAGAAAAACTCGACGAAAGAAAATGTTGCTAAAATTGTCGGCGCTATTTAAACTAATAGGCTGAGACCAAAATGCAAATTACAAATCCCAAATACTAAAAAAACAATTTAAATATTTGGAAAGATATTTGAGAACTAAGGATAGAAAGTGCGACACATATCCGAAGATGTATTGGAATGGCCAAAAAAGATAAGCAAAGTATTAAGTAGGTACTTCCACTCATTTTCGATACCTAAATTTTAAATTGCATTTTTAAAAATAAAGTTTTCTTGAAACTTATTTTAGTTTTAATTGAAAGTTAAATGATTAAATTTACTATTTCCAGTAAGCAAAATACTGTTTTATTTAAAACAGAAATTATAGATTCGAAACTAAAAATTTTCAATTTTTTTTTTAATCTTTCAATTTCTCGGCTATTTTTAAGCGATCAACACATTTGTAAACAAAAGTTAATTCTCGGTTTTAAAAACTTGACAGCTGCGAGATAAAATAAATTTATGGCGACTGCAAGTGACATGATTGTACAAATATTTTCATGTAAGGGGAAAAAACCCTGAAACACGTGACTTTTTAATTTACACATAGAAATTACCATATAAAAAAAAATTCAAATACATAAAAAAACAAATTCTAAAAATAGAAAAATATTTTAAAAACGACTTGTATTAAACTTTTTTATTTTCGGTTAGTATGTATAAACTTCGCTTAATAAGTTTTTGAAATAACCCCAACAAATCTTTGAAGTATTTTAAAGATTTTTGAAAGTGTATAAATTATTATAATTAAAAAAAATGAAAACAATTCTTTTAAAATTTCATTATTAATCGGAAAATTTTTTTCTTCACTCTACAATGTCCTTAATTTATAGTATTTATTCACGCAATCAAGAGCTAATCAAATTAAATAATGTGATAGTTATATTGCATTTTTTTATTTTATTATTAGAAGCAGATTTTCGAAAATAAAGGCAAATTAAAAAAAAAAACTAAATGATTTACATTCCCCGCGTTTAACTAATAAAACCAATTTTCCTAACAAAATTTAATTTCTAAAAAATTCATGAATTTAGGTGGAGGTGGTGTAACAGATGTAAAAAAAAGTACTTTTACCAAGATTTAAAAAAAGCTAATTTAAAAAATAATGTCATTCATTTGTGAGAAAGTCCTGAAAGTTTCATTAAAATCCGACAATTTGATGTTTGCAAGAATGTCCAAATTAATGTGTTTGTCACCGGAAAAAAAAAACTTAGTTATGTAATATTACGTTTTCCATTGTAAACTCTTAACGATTTCGTTACACGCTAATTAAAATCAAAACAAGATTTTTTTTTTTACCAAAATTTCGAACGTGTTAAAAGGGATTAACATTTTTTTTAAATAACTGAAAAATACTTTGACCTTTTCTCTTAATAAAAATAATAAACATTTTGATGGAAAAAGTTCATTTTTATTAAGTGTAGAGCCTTTTTATTCATACTATGCTGTTTTTCCAGTAATTTAGTAGCGGTACCTAGAAGAGACAAAAATTTCGTTAGAAACAGAAACAATACTACTGGATTGTTAACGGGATATCTGTTCTCGTGTGTAACAGCGAATACTGGACAATCTTCTCAAAGATGAAGACACTTGAAGTAACAGAAATATTGTATGAGAGAAAGATGCTGAGGATACTATGGAGTGAACGTGTGAACAACAACGAGTTTTTGGAGCAAATAGAAACAAAAGGAAACTTATTCTTAACATTAGGAAGAGGCATTTGAAATTTTAGGGGCACATAATAAGGAAGGAGGGCTGTAAAACCGATAGTCACAGGAGAGATTCAGGTAAAGAGGAACAGAGGAAAGTAGTGCGAAACGTCCTTGAGCTAATGAATGGTGGAGCAGGATTTGGGAAAATTAACAAAAAAGAAAATTTATTAAGTGCTACAAGAGATAGGGAGATGTCGAAGGCCATGATCGCCTACATCCTGAAGGGATACGGCACATCAAAGAAAAATGTTCACTCGGAAAAAGTAAAACAAGAAGCAAGATTTTAGAACAGTTTTTGTAGATTAGCCTTCATTAGGCATTTCACTACCCACGTTATTTGTCATGTTTTTTTAAAACTTTAGATGTTAATCTGAATGAAGGGTCAAATCTATCCATAACTTCTTAAAGAGTTATCTGCACTATGTCTAATTTATAAAAGTAAAGTTTGAAACTTATTACGTCTTTGATAAATGCGTACTATTACAAATTGTGAGTAAAAAAAACAAAAAAACACTAGTAGTACGCAGTTATGAATAATGTAAGCAACTTCAAGCTTGGTATTTATAAATAAAACAAAGTAAAGAGAGTTCTTTCACAACCAGGAATCAATTTGACACAGTATTTATATCATGAACAGGTTCCCCATCCTAAAATGATTTGAAAAATATCAATATTTTTCGATTTTGGTAAATATCATGAAGTAATAAATGGTAATCTACAAAAATATTATTTTTTAATTATTCCATTTTCTCTCCCTCCCCCCTCTCTCTCTCTCTAATGGACCTGTTAATTTAAGTAGTGCCAAATTCTCAGTCTGATACTAATGATAGCAAACATGGAAATAATGCGCCAGTGACACATTTAGAATTGGTGTGGTAGTTAACTGGTCATTAAAACAAACATATCTGTTATATGCAAAAGTATTCGATCCATAAATTATTTTCCTTGATTTATAATTATATATATATATATATATATATATATATATATATATATATTACACACACACACTCAATTTCAAATTATGCAAGGTGATAATGCCTATAGGACGCAGGGGGGTTTAACTGGGAATCAAAGAGAATGAAAAGATTTTAGAAAGAAAAATGGCAATAAAGGAACAGGAATTAGGAAGACTTGCGATTGACGATGGATTTACATAATTGAAAATCGCAGGTGGCAGTGAAACAAACAACTGAAAGATTTCCGCAAGCAAGAAAAGAAGCTATAGCAATAGAACTGACAATTGCATCCTACGGTTTAAACACTAAAACTGTGAAGCACCACGCTTAATTTCATGCAGTTGAACCAACTAGGAGGACATCAGAACAACTGCGACAAAATATTTGTAGAAAAGACAGGGAAGCCATGTTACGTCGGTGGGAAAGTGACTGAAGTCTAGACGATAGGTTAGGGTCGATTGCATTACAAACCTTTCATTGAATTTTGTCAAGAATCTCGAGATCTTGAAATAGGAGCACAAGATAGGTATGGCTGTAGTATTCCATGCACGGACGAACGGTAGATTTATAAATATGCAAGAGAAATTCTGACGAGAAGTGTCTGGCATGGCACATTGAACCAATTTTCCTAGCAGTAGACGTAGCAATTAATTCAATATAATCACTCCAATTCATGTCAGTGAAAAATCTAAGTCCAAGAAGACGACAGTGAAAAATCTAAGTCCAAGAAGACGACAGTGAAAAATCTAAGTCCAAGAAGACGACAGTGAAAAATCTAAGTCCAAGAAGACGACAGTGAAAAATCTAAGTCCAAGAAGACGACAGTGAAAAATCTAAGTCCAAGAAGACGACAGTGAAAAATCTAAGTCCAAGAAGACGACAGTGAAAAATCTAAGTCCAAGAAGACGACAGTGAAAAATCTAAGTCCAAGAAGACACAGTGAAGTTGCTCTTCAGGAGTTTAGCATCAACCGTGTTGATAGCAGGCAGAAAATGTTCTGTGGTGATTAAATGAAAGTAGTTTTGTTTTGGAAGGCGTTAAAATTTACAAGCCATTCCTTGTCCCGGTTAACCATTCATCGGAGGTTCTTTTTATTTTTGCTAATTTTACGGACTTGCTAAGAATACTGGATTTAATAGTTATGTCATTTGAATAGATCCCTAGTTGGAAACTGATGACATCGGAAAGGTCGTTGATTTATCTCGCATGTAAAGAGCTGTATAGCATGATAGGGACACATAAAAAAAATATAAATTCCTAAGAATAGGGGTATACGTCATCTAAGAAAGTGTGTTTCTATAAGTGCCGTATCTTTTCAGGACATAAGTGATCATGGTTCTTCGCAACTTCTTATCCTTCCTAAATTTAAGCAATGTAGCTCGCTATTTCCCTTGTTCCACCCAATTACACAAGCACGTTAGGTAGGTTATGCGCGGTTTTCCTCTGCCCCTCAATATGTCCTGTGACAGTTAAATTTTCCAGAACATCTTTTCTCATTATACGTACTCGAAATTTCAACTTATGTTTTCTGATTTCATGTCTAATTGTCCATATTTTTTGTTCCATTTTCCTAAAAACTTCCTTATTGCTGTAATGCTTCATCTAGTATTATTCTCAGCATCTTTAGAATCACATTTCTACTGCCTCAATTCTTCTCTTCGCTTGTGAGGACAATAGTCCAGTACTCACTGCCATATAGGATATTACATAGCAGTTCAGAATCCTAAGGAAATTTTCCTGTAACTTAATACTTTTAGTTTTCGAAAGGATTTATTTTTTGCTATTCCAGTGTGCCTCCACATTTGTCGTCATCTAATAAAACATGTCCTAGATATTTAAACTTCTGTAATCGGAACGAGAAATCGGTAAGCCAATTTTGTTCCAGTTGAATTCGTTGCATTCACTGACGCGCAAATACCCTGGGGAAATCAGTCTCTTCCCTCTAGCTATGGGTTAAGTAAGAGGGTAGATTGGGATCTATAGCCTTAGTTGGCAACTACTCTACCGCAGAAAGTAATGGCAACCTACTGCAGGAAAATCCTTCTGCCCAGTCAGTCATGTTTCAAAAGAGACATGATCGCCCAAGCGTGTATCACGTGTGGCACTTAACTGACTTACTTGAATCTGGCATCTCTAATTTGTATCACGCATAGTGTTCTGAGAATATAGAGTTTTAAAACTTGATCGGACACGAATAAGCAAGTCTAGGAAAATTGAAATAGCAAGAGCTTTGCAAATCTATTTTAGAAAGGAGTTCGTCTGATACTATGAATAATGGTAAGTAGTCATCAAAAAATCTGTATCCGTGATGGATGCTTTTGTTGAATTCTGGTATCGACACATAATGAGAAAAAATCTGCTATGATAG
The DNA here is from genome assembly GCA_037127315.1 of Ascarosepion bandense. Classification (NCBI taxonomy): domain Eukaryota; kingdom Metazoa; phylum Mollusca; class Cephalopoda; order Sepiida; family Sepiidae; genus Ascarosepion; species Ascarosepion bandense. Next base: position 4,497,360 of record JBBBDQ010000145.1, read on the forward strand.
CTTTTGTATTTCTACGACTGAAGCAATTTTGACTTGAGGACAGCCTCTTTGGAACCAAATCACATGATATAAAATGAAATGTGAAGCGATTGAACACACTTATTTGCCTAAAAAAGATAAACAGGCCATATGAATGTGGATCTTCACTCTTGATCAAAGCAGATTGGTGCAAATTCTATATTTAAGAAGGATATGCTTTTGTTCAACTGCAACTGACTGACCTCTGGCAAATCTCTTTTTCAACCCCCTACCCCCGAATTCGAACAAAGACATTTCAAACATATGAGTTTTTAGCGAAGCTTTGTAAAGTTGATTATAAGTAGAGACTCTTCTGATTATTGAAAGTCTAAATTTGATTTTTCCATGTTATTGTCTTCGTTTCCCAGTTTACAATCAAGATGGATGGCGGATCTCCACAGATATCCATAAATTGGAATTTATAGTTTATAGCTAAAAATAACATTAATTGTTACCGTGAAATCAATTTTGTATGAGAGCATCTTTCTTTTTGCATACTATACGTAAGGAGTAAGTTCCATTCGGATAGCTTCTTTCTATGAACTGCTACTTTGTAGGACAGATACCCAGCAGGATTATTTCCCAATTATTACAACCTTAAACTCTCCTTGCTTCGGATTATCTATTATCTCTTTCATACATCTTCATAAATTGCTCTTCTTGCTTACTCTTACGCTTATGTAAAACCACTCAGTAATCCTCTACCTCGAATGGCTACTGGGCCTTGTATTGAAAGAACAGTAACATTAAAAATTGTTACCAAATGTCATTTAAATGATAAAAAAGTACGTGCATTTTAAAAAATCAGTTGAAAGTTTGAAGACACAAAATAAGGAAAGAATATCTGGATAATTTAACGCCTACAAGACTGACTGAGAAAAAGAAGAAAATTGCAGATATAATTGAGCAAATGGATAGAGAAACAGAATGATAAACAGTCATCACAAAGGAATAACATCTTTTATACTTGACAGATGTCTTACCCGTTAGAGTGAACATAAGTTACTGCACCTCACTTCTTTCATGTGCCGTGTCTCTTCAGAGTCACCCTCACTTTCTTGTCCTTTGTATCTTTTAACTGGCAGTATAGCCCGGCGTTGCTCGGATAAAATGAAAGCTTTAAAAATAATCCATAGTCATGGAGCTCAAACTCTTTGGACGTTGGCACGAAAGACCAAAAAGCAATAGTTGTTTCCAGTCAAAGCGAAACCGTAGATTGAAAAAAAAATGAATGGATGTAAGTCAAATTTTGATTTCCTGTATCGATGTCAAATAAGATTCCGTTGCAAACTGAATTTTGAAGGCTAAATAAGTCCTCTGAGTAAATGATATCATGGCTGAGACTAAGAACTACAATTATACCTACTTGGAGCAAAAATCAAAATAAAAGGGCTGAAAACCTGATTTTGATTGGTATCGATATACAATATCGGAGTCAAATAATTCACCCAAGGATAAACTAACCTAAGTAAGTCCATGAAAACTTACCGTACCCATCGGGAGTAAAATTGGAGAAAATGAGCCATATTGATGGTTAAATATCGGTTTTTGATCAGATTCGATAGAATATCGAAGGTATCGATTTCCGATATCGGGGAAAATGAGTCGTCTGAGAAGAACTACTAATGTTGGGGGCTAAAAACTATAATTTTACCAAGTTAGAGCAAATTCTGCAGCAATAATCACGATAAAAGAGCTGAAATCCTGATCTTGATCAGAAATCGGAAAAAATAAGTAACGGATGACTTGATCGGAAGCCTAAAAAATATTTGTGTGAAGTTTGGTGAGAATCGGATAAAAATTATGGATTTGTATAAAGGACATACAGACAGACACACACACCATCTATATATGTATATATATATATATATATACACACCTTTTTCTTGTTATTTTTCCCCAAAACCCTGTATTGCCATCCATTTTTTAAGTCCATCTAGTATGTCACGCGCTGTTTTTCCCTCTATCCGCCTTGTTAGTATCAGATTCTCCAAGCCTTCCTTCCTGATTACGTGTCCTAAAAACTTCAACTGTTATTTTCTGATGTTATAAGTTATCTTTTTGTTTACATTCTCTCCCACATATTCGGTTCATGGTATCCTCATCATTTTTCTGCAGACTACATTTCTTTGCTTCGAGTCTTTCCTTCATCTTTGAGAAGATTGTCCACATGTGCTAGCTTCACTTCCAAAAACCTCTGTCAACACTGAACCATTAGGCAAGTAAACTCCACAACTGGAATCAGTAACTAGTGCTAAAGGGTTCCGTTTTTGGGACCAAAATGAGTCATCTAAATGGAATACATTTGCCTGGGATGAATAGTGACATAAGCGAAAATATTCTTTAAAAAAATCATATATTTTGCCCTGCATAACCCCCACCACCCCAAAAAAGTTTCTCACAAATCTTTACGAAATTTGCACTCTACTCAAAACTTTGACTAGTCTGTCCCTCAGTATTTGTCTATACTTCTGGGATGAGGTGGTATTTACATTATTTACACTGATCGGGTTGTTGTCCTAATCTCTATTGCTGTGTTTATGACGTTTCGGCCGTTTTATGCTCTGACTTTCTTCAGGTGCCAGGAATTTAAAACCGAACTCTTCATTGCGATTCTACTTCCGGATGCTATGTTCTAAAGGACACATGGCCCAATGGATAGAGGCATTGGTTAGTTCCAGTGACTTAACCCAAAGAGTTGTGAGTTCAATACCAGGCTACAGCAGTGGTGAACAAATAACTTGGATAGTTGAGTTAAAGGGAGATAACTATATAGCAGAAGATGGCTGGAGCATACAATGGCTGAAACGTCGTAAAAATTGCAATAAAGAGGACAACGCTCCGCACAATGTAAATAATGTAGTTTATCCCATTGCGAGCACGACCCATATAAAAATATTTAAAAATAAACGTAAGTGCTGCAAAAGGTTAGAGAAAATCTATCATTGCTTACAAAACAAAAAAAATGTGTGAAAGAAAAGATCATCTTTGCTATTCAGATTCTAGACATGTCACTCCTTGCTAAAACACTTCATAAAAGCGAACTTGACAACTCCTAGACTTAAGTACCGTTATTGGTAACTATGACTCATACATTCACACACATCTTGACGCAGTTTCCAACTATTGCTATAAAACTCAGGTCAGCCATAGAAAATGTTAAACTCCGCAAACTCTAAGCATGAGTATTCTTTCAACTTTGAGCCAAGACTGTTTAGTATTTTAAGAAATTCACAATTATCTTTAAAAAAATTGTAAAAACATATTGCATCCAATAACCGTTTCTCTTAATATTTGTTACAAGGATAGATTTGTATTGTCAATTATTGTTAGACGTATTCCATTAAAATTGAATTCTTGTTTATCTTCTATTGTCCGCAGTTAAATGATTATAAAGAGAATGCTGCCCCGCCAAATTAACACATTTAAAATGTGACTACATGTTTCAGACAAACAAATTAAATAGGTTACATTTTGAACAATAAAAGGCTTGTCAAAATTCGAACAAAATATTCAAAGATCTTATAACCGATTTCACAAAGCTTCGCAAATATTGAATATGCGCACCATTGTGGTACGACACAAGCCAAGTCGGCAGTTCAGCTCCTGCCAAACACGCTGTAGCCGGTCTTGCGTAACATTGCCCAGCGCCTCAGTGATTCTTTGCTTAAGTTCCTATAGGCTCGTAGAAAGAGTGATATATGGACCTGTCCTTTCACATAGCACCATAGAAACCACTAAGGCTGGTGAAGTCATAAAAATTATCTGACAACGAGTTTTGACTCATTCTAGAGTTGAGGCATGGAGCTGAATCTTGCTGTTACACATGGACTTTGAGCAACCCCGATCTCCAATCAAAGCTTGACCCGGTGTTCAGTAATTCCACATAACTATTCGAATGGATCCTAAGACCTTGTCTAAAGATGTGAGATGGCATGACATCACTCACTGGAGAGACATCCAAAAATCATCACTGAGAAAATTTGGTCTTCATGACACGGGGAACATCATATGGATTGTAGGCAATCCATCTGTGGTACTGGGTGTTGTGCAGCTGGTGCTGACAAATATTCTCTTCATCAAAGAACCAGATTGTCCCTGATTTAACAGGAGGTTTCACCTTGTTTCTTTGTCAGACGATTGGTTGCGGGTGTCCTCATTCAAAGCCAGCTTTATAGTTGAAATTGCATTACCCATTTCCTACACCAAAGCCCATATTTCCTTGCTTGGGTCTTCTATCACTTTCTCCTGCAGTTGTTGGATGAATTCTGGTGTACGTAAGCAATCAGAACGACTGCTGTGTTCTTTCCTATAAGCCACAGACTCGAAGTGTCCATTCTAGCTCTCCATTTTACGTCTTATTGTTTTCAGTGTTAAAAGATCTTTGACCAGCTGTCATGACTGCGGCATTTTGGTGCCCGACACGAATCATCTTGATACAGGTTACCCCTTTTCCAATATTCTGGTAGCTTATTCTCGTCTATGTCAGTTAACTTTGACACCTAAAAAATGTTGTGATTAGGTCACACAAAGTTGTTCATTGCTTTCTAAACCAATTTGAAAAAATAAAAACTATAAAATTTAGTCTGAACCCCATGTATGACGATTTATCCTACTGAGCCGTAATTTTATATATTTTAGGTGAACAGGTGGAATGATTGAACGGTTATAAAAGCTAGCACTAGAAAAATGGACATAAAATGCTCTATAGTAGTCTACTACTCTGCGGCGGTGCATTTTTTATTAAGTTAGCCTCATCATATATTACTGCAATAGTGAGTTCAATACCCATTGTGTGCCTGTCATTCTTTCAGACGATGTTGTGGTAAACAAAATTTAATAAATGTATTTTACTCTTGGTTCAAACTATATCAGGGATCCATTCTTATATCAACACGTCCCTGTCAGAACTCGACTGGCGTTAAATTTCAGTATAATGCAGTCGAGCTGCGGAGAGCCCTCGCCATACACTGTAACTCTCTTATGCGAGAAGGCTAAGTTTGATCTCTGGCACTTTGTCACCAAAATGGGAAAACCGAGGATATGATCAATTTATGAGACATCTTTCCATGTAGACGTGGGATTCTAAACTTGGTCTTGTATTAGGTTTTGTTCAAGTTAACGTTCGATTAAATATCTATCGGGAATCCGTTCGATGATAAATTAAACTAAGGCAACGCTTTTCTCAATTATTATTCAAATAACGACTTAGTTCGAATAAAAGATATTTTAGATATATTAGGTTGTCCCAGAAGTTCGTAAACACTTGCAGGTTACCAGAAAACACTTGCAAAAAAATTGAAATTTTACTCGCAAAAACAACAAAAATTAATTATTGCTCAAAATAAAGACCATCATTTTCCAAGACTTTCTGCCATCGATCTGCAAGCTTTCGGATCTGGTCAAAGTACCATTCAGCCGACTTCGAATCAAAGAATTCTTGACACGCTTCCTCGACTTCATCAAACGAGTCGAATCGGCGGCCCTTCAAAAAATGTTTCATTGAGCGGAAAAGGCCGTAATCTGATGGAGCACAATCAGGACTGTAGGCTGGATGTGGTAGAACCTCAACGCCGCCCAGCTCTGTCTTTGGTCTCCTTGGCAGTGTGTGTGACTTGGCATTGTCCTACTGCATCAAAGCGCTTTCGGTTGATCAGAGCCGAGTACCTCTGCTTCAACTTTTCGTAGACCCGCTCAAGATGCTGACAGTAAAGTTCAACACTGATGACACGACCATTCGGAACCAATTTAAAATGCACGATTCCTTCAAAGTTCCACCAAACGCAGAACATGACTTTCTTGCCGAATCGATTTTTGTTTTGGAACCGACAGTGTCTCTTGCCCTTTCTGAACCCATCGCTTGTCTCGATTGTGCTGGACCAGATAGATCCATTTCGCAAGTGTTTACAAACTTTTGGGACAACCTAATATTATAATGGTAGGAAAAAAGGTAAAAATTAGTTTGGACTGAAGTTTAAGAGGGATAGTTTCGCTACCGTGTAAACTGTAAGAGAGTTAAAGGTTTCAACAGAGATAAGCTTTCACACGCATACACAGAGGCGCGCCTGACCCAGCATAGATTTTGTGCCGGTGGCAATCAAAAGTAAGTAAATAAGTTTATTAAATTTTTATCCAGCGTAAATGATAGTTTAGATAGAGCTTTTGCTGAAAGGGTATTAGTCCGAGATAAAGCACATAAAAAATGGCCTCTAAGAACTGCTGAAAAACGCTTCATCAATCAAAATTGTTATCGAATCGGTTTTTTATTTGTTTAAGCTTTTAGGTGATAAATCAATTCCTTGTTTAATCAAATGAGATCAGGTTTTCCACGCTTGGGGCTGTTGAGGGCGTCTTCATAGGTGAGTTAGCAATACTAGCTGCTCACCCTAATGAGAACTGAGACGATGACTTGAACGTCTGGAAAGTTTTAATGTGAGCTAATGGTTAGCAAGTTAACTTTTTTTTTTCTTAATGCCATGTCCCTTCAGGATGGGGACGCTACCAACTCTCGGAAGCTTCATTTTCTGTATTATCCATGAATTGCCAGCCATACTTTGGAAAGATAGCGGAGTGGTTTCTTTATTGCTTTTTCGACTCTTGGTAAGTTTTTCTTCTTTTTAGGTTAGTAGCCATCTAAGACTAGAGAGCCCAGTCTACCTTTCTATTTAACCCATAGCTAAGAGGCAGGGAGAAGGAGCTTCTGTGCTAAAGTGAACGTAACAGATTAGTCCGAAATTTGAAATCGGCTTCAGATTTTCCGCACTGATATCTGTTACACTACCCGGCTAACCCTAGCCAAATAGACCTCTTACTGTGTTTTAAGTTCGATTCTCATTGTACTTACTTCAACCATAGCATTGTACTAGACTTGGACTGTTAATGTCTATAATTTAGCTCGACGAGTAACGAGTTCGATCCTCAATTAATCTTAGCTTTGTGTCACAACTAAGCTTTGCTTAGTAAATCACTATAACCTGGCCGTCTTTCATTAAGAGTTTTTTTTTCAATCTATTGGGCCCTGTTTGAACTACAAAACACAAATTAAGCAGAGTATTTAATTAGAGTAATTATTAATTTTTTTTTAAATTACTGGCAATGCTATAACCACGGACGTATTTTTTGTTATATTCATTTTATTTTTTATGTAGCAATCCTGGTGGTTATAAAGGTTTTATATTCTTTTGCTTTCGTTCTGCTGTCAAATGAAATTACTTAATCAATTATCTGACAATGCTTACTTGTTTTTGTTTTTTCCTTTGCTGTCAAGGCCATGATTCCTTTTTTTTTTTTTTTCGTAGACAGTTAGCATTGAATCCGCTACTTGATGGTTTCCACTGCCATTACGCATTTATCTTTATACCGACACTTTCTTTTATACCTACCACTTTACACTGCATTCTTTTTCCGAACTAATCATTAGCAAAAATATTTTCTTATATCTTCATGTCATTTTTTCTGGCAGTTCATTTTAGAGGTCAAATATGAAACACTTATCCATACATTGTTGTCAAATATAAGGAACGAGTGATTTTATTCAGGTAAAAATTGTTAGAAATCCGATATTGTGATAGTTTTCAAGTGATTTTCGGTGATTTTTTTTTTACTCATTTCGCCCCAAGCAATGCAATAAAGCCACTTAGACGCAATGGGTATAAGAATAAGAGAAAAAACTAAGGAGAGAGAACAATAAACGAGTAGGAATTAAGACAAAAGAAAACACTGAATTTAAAATTTCGAAGATCAAAGTTGGTTAAAATTCAAGTGAGTTCCACGAGCGAGAAGTGCAAGAAAATAAACTGTTATAAGTTCATAATATTAAAAAATAATATGTGAATTACATTTTTGAAAAAAAAAATTAAACGTTCAAATAAAGCATGATCAGTTATCATTTTGTGATATTGTTCATCCAAAACTTCCGCATTAATTCATGAAAACAAGTTTCATGTAAAAGCTTTCATTTCTAAATGTTCAGCGAATATAAGATCGAAGAGTTACTCAAGATAGAGGGTTACTGAATTATACTGACATAAGAGAAGGAAAAAGTGTTGATTATAGGGATATGTAAAATGGATAACGGTCGGCTCTAGCCTTGAAGAGGTTAAGAGAGTAGTGATTGGGGAAGCATCTTCTTGGAAGTCTGTTTCACGAAGTAACGATCCTTGGGAAGAAGCTGTTTGAGTGAAACTTCCTCTTTACCAATGGAATACGAGGACAACGAGAATGATCTGCGTCATGTTATACGTTCGTCTGCAGTAGACTTTAGAAATATATGTAGATATAATACACAACAAAGTTAACGATTTAATGAAGAATTGTGTTTCAGGACAACCGAAATGGCGTTAATGGAGAAGGATCAAATGAGTTCAGTTTTGACAGGAAGTGACGTGAGAAAATACCAAATGATTTTGTTTATATGCATCGTTTACGTAATCAATTTTAAATTTGTAGATTCTTAAGTTAAAAGAGGATTCTGAAAAGAAAATGAATGTTTCATTTCCATTAGCAGTCGAAGCAGATATTGTTTCGCAGATAAAAAAAAAACAAAAAAACAAAAAACAAACAGAAACAAAAACCAAAATAATCAAGCCAAAATGACTCGAATGTAGGAGTAATTGATAAATCCTAAAATTGTTAAATGTTGATGCTTAAAAAAAAAAAAAAATTATAATTTTTATTTTTTTCCTTCTTTTTGAATACATTTCTTTCCTTTTAACATTAACACTGTTATTAGATTCAGAGAATCTTTTTTAATATTTAAATATCTTTCGGAATTTAATGCGACATCCTGTTGTGAAGATTGAAAGTAAATGAATTTCTCAATTACTTCCGTTACTAGTTGTAAAATTTTAATATTAACGAAAAGAACATTTCTCAAAGTACAGACTGAGAAACTGAACGATAAAAGCAGGCGTCAAAATGCGTCTTCTATTTAATATATAAAACACGCGAAGCTGACCTGTAGATATAGGTGTAAAAAAAAGGCATCAACGCAGATTTAAACTTGATTATTATAATGCATTTAAATCCGCTGAGTTATTATTATATATATATTCTTTCTTATCTATTTAATATATAGTGTTAAAATATCTCTAAATAACTATGTCCAATGATATAACAAATGAAAATGTAACATAACTGCAGACAACTTGAATCCACCAACCTTAAGCATAAAGCAAGCAGGGAGCGTTTATCAAGTTTTATGCGTTGCAAGCACAAAATTAAGACGTTTGTTTTCTGCCTCACCTATAGCTTCTTTTTCTTTTATGTAACTTATCTCTTCTGGACGTTGGCGATCAGGGTTCTTCACAATTTCCTGCACTTTTTTTTCTTCTTGTTCTTCTATGTGACGTATCTCTTCAGGATGCTGGCGATAATGGCTCTCAACAATTTCCTGTCTTTTTATGTGACGTATCTCTTCAAGACGCTGGAGATCAGGGTTCTCCACAATTTCCTGTCCTTTTTTTCTTCTATGTGACGCATCTCTTCAGGGCGTTAGCCATCATGGCTATTTTTTTAATCATTTCACCCCAAGCAAGGTATTCCACTGCCACTATTGCGCAGGGGGTTACATAGGGGAAGGTGGTGAGAAAGAGTGGTTAGATATAAGAAATGTCAGAAGGAGGGTGATGGACAGGTAAAGATGTAGATGGGAAGAGTTTGAGAGAATGGATGCAAGGCAGTGTGTTAGGAGGTGTCTATTGACCTTACATTTAAACTCCTGGAGATTGTAGCTGTCGGAGAAGCAAGTATGTGGAAGGGAATTCCACAGGCGAGAAGTGCAAGAAAAGAAGCTGTTGGAGTAGAAATTGCGGTTACATTTTATCGGTTTGACTGTAAAAGGGTGGGACCTAGTTGCTAATCTAGTATCTCGTGCAAATTCGTACCTAGGGGGTACCAGTGATCTAAGTTCATCGGAGCAGAAGCCGTGAAAGTAGTTATAGAAGAGGCATAGGGATGCCACGTCACGCCGGTGAGAGAGTGACTGCAGCCAGTCTGCCAAAGTCGGTATCGATCACATTACAGATTCTCCGTTGTATTTTGTCAAGAACCCCGAGGAGAATAGCAGGGGCACCCGACCAGATGTGGCAGCAGTATTCAATACACGGGCGGTAGATGGTAGATTTATGTATGTGCAGGACAGATTCAGACGGGAAAAACTTCCGGGCCCTGCACAGAGAACCTACTTTCATAGCAGCGGATTTAGCAATGGATTCGATATGGTCTTTCCACTTGAGGTTCGCTGAGAGTGTGAGGCTAAGGAGGTGTAGTGTTTTACTCTCTGGGAGGCAAGCCTGTTCCATGCTAATGGGAGGTAGGTGCGATTATATATTTCCGTCAGCCATTTACAAAAGTTCTCTAGGTGGATTATGCGCTGTTTTCTTCTGTCCATATTACCTACAATCTGTCCTGCGTGTATAAAATTTTTAAAGACCTCAATTTATTCATTCATTCTATCAGTCAGTCATTCAGTTAAGTACAATACATGATACACGCTTTGGTTGATCATGTCTCGAAAGAGACAAGACTGACTGGGCAGAAGATTATTCCGCAGAAGGTTACCATTGCTTTATGCGGTGGGCTGGTTGCCAGCAAAGGCTATAGAACCAATCTGTATTATTATATAATTCATAACTGGAGAGAAGAGACGGATTAATACCTTTCCCAAGGGTATTTGTGCGTAAGTAAATGCAAGGAATTCAACTGGAATTTGAACTCGGCTCTCCAATTTGTCGTTCCGAGTCGATATCCACTGCACCATCAACGGGCATTTACTCATTAAGTGCCCTAAAAATTTCAATTGTCACTTCCTGATGTTAAGTGTTTCCATTTTCTCGAAAAAATATGTTCTGTTGTCTCAAGTCTCTTATGTGAGGTAATTATTCAACATTTATTGACATAAACGAAGACTGATATTACGTAACAGTTCAGAACTGTTTTCTTTGTTTAATAGCTGTTCATAATAGTTTGAGGTGGTATAATTCTCATTAAATGTTAAAAGATGTCACCATAAAATTAAAATAAAATAAAATACATTTAAGCAAAATTTTGGAGTCTGTTGTAGCTCAGTGATTATTAGCATGTTCGTTCAGCAGAATTCTGCCCTGTGAGTTCAATCCTAACTGAATGCCTCATGATTGCAGCCTTGAATGCATGTAAACTAAGTTCAAAAACATCGTATGAAAGGGAGAAAATTGAAAATGCCATGGAAAAAATATATTAGCGGAAAATGGTGTCTGGCAAATATTCAAAGACGTGTGACTATAAATTCAGGAAAAATATTTACCTTGAAACCATTTGTCTACTATAACTGTTCAGGTACCGAATGAAATAACGCTTGTTGATAAGTGTTGACAAGTTTTCTTAAACTAGGTGTGATATAGTAAAAAAAAAAAAAGTTTAATTCTTGTATTAGAGGCGACTATCATGAATTTCATCTCTTCAAGTTCACCGCTCCAACAACTGAGCTGGTACAAAAATGGTTTATGGCACGTGCAGTCAAATCTGGGATTGGCACGGGAAAAATTGCAGCAGGTAATATAAAAAGAAATTCTCACAAAAATCATTTCACGTGAAACAGAAAGAAAAATAAACACTTCAGGGCTCACTTTTTTTTTATGAGGAGAAAAAAAGAAAGATTAAAAAAAAAATGTAGCGTGTTCCAAAGTCTTGTCAATTTAACTTGATAAAGGGACACAGGATTGAATCCTGGGGAATTTTATGGCACAAAGAATATTCCATAGAAGAAGGAGTCTATTTCGCGATGCTGGAATTAGATATTTGCAAACTTGCATACGCATACACATTTTCGTAAGCCGTTTAAAACAGAGACGCACACAAGATTACACAAACTTGGATTACAATACTGTCACGTAGTTTGTACGGAATAAGAACTAAAAATACCAATATGGAAATAACATCCGAAAATAACCGACGGAAATAAATGATGGAAAATGAACGATAAAAATAAAAGAACAACTGAAATAATTCTCCAACCCAATATTGGGAGTGAGGTAAAGAAAATTGGGAGCATTACTAGAGCATCTCTGTTATCTAAGAAAGCACACAGACACAAAACGTGTCAGTTTGGAAACGAGACGAACGCCGCACCAACCGACACAGTAGTTTGTATGTGACAAGTGTTTTAGCTCATCTGATGAAAACGTCAGTTCTGTTTTCATTAATCTCACCTCTTTCGTGATGGATTTTTCTCTAAAAAGTACCACTATATAATGCAGATTTTTGCAAATAACAAAAATGTAAATATCTGTTAAAACGTAATTCAAATTCTTACTTTTGCAAATTCACAATAACGCTCGCCGTAGAGCAATGATTAGTGTTCTTGTCTTGCGAAATTTTTTCTGATGAGCATTTACAGGAAAACAAGCATCGCAAAAAAAAAAAAAAAGACAGTCCATCAGGAAAGTGATCGCGTACAAGGATTGACATTTAGATGTATGATTTTTTAAAAATTTTTTTACTTGTTTTAGCTTGGTGCTGCTCCTAGTTAGACAAAATGCAGTGGCAACAGTATTTTACATACAAGTAAATAAGAAGATGGAAGACAATTTCAACAAGGCCATATTTTATATTTTAGTTTTTAGATAATTGAGTAAATGTTATCAAGTGTCTATATTAACCATTTTAACACTGGAAGCACACGAAAAGGCTAGAACAAAGCCAGAAAATAAAAGATTTTGATTGAGGTTTATTGGAACTAACTGGATGTAATATAGGAAATATACAAGCTTTGTTAATATAATAAAAAAAAAACAAAGATGGAGATACTGGTAAAAAATAATGGAATAAAAATTTAAAAAAAGTAACAACAAATCAGATATTTGAATTATTGTGACTGTTGAGTTTTCACAGCCTTAATCAGTAAGGCAGCTGTCACAGACAGAAAGGCTTCTAAGAATAAGAAATGAAAGTTTGAATTTCTTTATTTCTAGTCATGATTTTACATTCTGTGAGTTGCAACAGAAAACAGGATAAACGAAATACTAATCAGAAACTTATTATTGACAATGTTTCAAAGCCAATATCTAGTTCAAAATGAAATATCTAGTTCAAAGCCAACCCTACCTACAGGATTTGAAGCTAGTTCTTAGGAAAAGACTAAAGAAGTTCTTTGGACATTAAAAAACAAACATTGATTGATTGTTCAACCAAAACCTTATTTGAAAATTATCATGAACTCTTGGATTTGTTTGGTTACTACTTGGCTTGACTAACAATAGTTTACACTCCATATTATATTATTTAGATATTTCATTTTAATCATTTATCACGTATGTATGTATGTATGTATGTATGTATGTATGTATGTATATTAACCCTCTAGGGCCATTCGTATCATATTTGATACAGTATGAAAACAAGCCTTGAAAGAAATATTTTCCTGAAAAATTTTTTAAGAGAAATATTTTATAAATTTCAAATGAAAGCAGTACTGACTGCTCAGTCAATGAATACCAAATGTTTCCTTATAGGGAAATACCAAATGTTTCCTTATAGGGAAATACTGTATCAAATATGATACGAATGGCCCTAGAGGGTTAACTATTTTAACACTGGAGACTCTTGAAAAGGCTACAGCAAAACCAGAAAATAAAAAATTTTGTTTGAAGTTCACTGGAACTAATTTGATGCAACACATATCTGAGGAAACCTAGAAAGTATACAAGCTTTGTTAATGATAAAAACAACAAAGATGAAGATACTTGGTAAAAAGATAATGGAATAACAATAAGATGATGGCCACAAATCGGATATTTGGGGAAATAAAGTTCATGTTCTATACGATTAGATTTTAATTATTTTAACTTGAGTTTTCCAAGCCTTTAACAAGTACGGCAGTTGTCACTGAGAGGAAGGATTCTAAGAATAAAAAATACAAGTTTGAATTTCTTTGTTTCTAGTCATGGTTTTACATTCTGTGAGTTGCAATAAAAAGCAACAGAAAATAGGATAAAATAAATAGAAATCAAAAAGTTATTATTGACAATGTTTTATCCAAGAAATTGAACTATCTATTTCAAAGCCAACCCTACCTACAGGATTTGAAGCTAGTTCCTATGGAAAGCCTAAAAGATTCCTCCGGGAATAATAAATAATCATGGATTTAAGACTTGTGTGAATTTGAATAAAGCTGCCACCACATTAGCCGAACGAAAGAAAGTGATTTTTTTTAACGTTTAAAAAAACACTTTCGTTCACTCGGACGAGGTAAGCTTTTGATATGAACTTGCATGTTTGCTAATGTTTGATATAGTATTCTATTTTCATCTGAGTTTCATCAATAAATTAAGCTTAATTTTGGATTTTTTAATTGTCTGTCATATTCACATTCTCTGTTGTTTGGCTACAGATATCCCTTCCCCAAAAGAACGTTAATATTTACCCGAGAGGGTAAGAAGTTACTTCTTCGTCTATGTTATTCACCCCTTTTCTCATGCCCTTACCACCACCATGAATCTGTAGAGCTGACCATAGTTAGTCTTAGAATATCAGAGGCAAAGGATTGTAAATTTAAACGAAGCTGCCACCACATTAGCCGAACGAAGCTGCCACCACATTAGCCGAACGAAGCTGCCACCACATTAGCCGAACGAAGCTGCCACCACATTAGCCGAACGAAGCTGCCACCACATTAGCCGAACGAAGCTGCCACCACATTAGCCGAACGAAGCTGCCACCACATTAGCCGAACGAAGCTGCCACCACATTAGCCGAACGAAGCTGCCACCACATTAGCCGAACGAAGCTGCCACCACATTAGCCGAACGAAGCTGCCACCACATTAGCCAAACGAAGCTGCCACCACATTAGCCGAACATTAAAGATTAAAAAAAAAAATTACTCTCCTTCACTCGAACGAGGTGAGCTTTTGCCTGTTTGCTAACATTGGTTATGGCCATTGCACTTATTTATTACCCTCTTGTTTTACAACCCAAATCCTCTATAGTACCAGTAGGGGACCTCCTGACTTTTACTAAGTTAAAACTTAGTAAAAATATTTTAACTGTATTTTTTCTCCCTGTAATGGAATTATTTAATACACTCGTTTCTCTTTCTCATAAGAAAACCCATCATCTGAATCAGTCAGTAAGGAAAAAATATTCCCATATCCAGAAACAAGGTTCCGTGGCTGTCGTCGCTACTGCATGCTTGGGCGGGAGAACAGAAAGAAAGACAGGAAGTGGCTCGTTTTTATAATATGTTGACAGCGCCCTCTAACGACTTCTTAGTGTAACTGGCAAAGCTATGTGAGGATAAACCACAAGCTAACGAATACTATCGAATCTGTATTTACAATAAACGTCATTGATCACGACTTTACAAAAGAGCTCATATCTATATAGGTCATCGAAATTCCCTATTGCTTTTACTATAAACCAGGCACAAGTTTATTGATTTTTTTCTGTTACAGCATTCAGCGAGTAATGAACTCTCTATACTTGCTTTACGTACACCTGTTCTTACAAGCAGTTGAGAGTAATTTAGATACTTGCTGAGTGCTCAGATAATATAACTTAATATGAAATTGAACCTTATTTCCAATAAATACTTATTCCTATTGTAATTTGCGACTAGTGTGGCTGATTGGTAAAAAAACAAAAAAAAAAAATGAAACTGAGTATAAAAGCATAAACAATGAAATCAAAATATATCAAAGTTTCATGAAGATTGTTCTTTGTGTCAAGAAATCTATTAGCTAATCCTTCTTGAATCCAGACTTTTCCTATTTCGACTGAACAAGAACATATTATCTTACACTCACCATATCATCAGATACTTAGTGATCATGAGTTCAAACCTTACGTTAGGCAGGGAAATGTAATATTCTGGTTCAGAGGCTAAAAGTAGATAGCATCACAAAAATGTGTAAAGAAGAATTAGCTGATACGGTCGTAACGAAGAGGGTTTTACCTCGTTGATTGGATAAAGTACTCAGAACTTCTTGGGTTACTAGATATGAAAAAGGCTAGAGTATACTTTATAGACAAAAAGTTTGGAACCACCCAAAAATTCTTTAAAAAAAAATTATACATATATGTATCAAATAAAAGATAAAATTTCAGTAACTACAGTGTATATGCTTTCATATTGACAAAAATAATCACTTCATAAAAATCAATACAACACCATTATATTTTTGTTTTCATCAATAAAACCATCACCTGCCTTTAATAAGAACGTTTAAAATCTAAAATGTTTAAATTTAAACTTATTTGTTCACAATACATTTTGCTGCTTTTTCAAATACCCCATTCTTATGCTTTTTTTTTTTACTATATCCGTCTTTTCTACTTATTTACATTCCATAACAAGTTTCTTGATGACTATTCACTCTCTGAACCTCGCTGAACTAAGCCGATTTTTCACAGCTGAGAGCCAAATTAGTTGCTGTCAAGAGGAATTAAATTCAGATCTAAGCTTTGAAGTAATTTTCTTTCAATTTCTTTTGCTTCCAATAATTAATCTTTTATCTTCAGCAGACGTCGTCACTTCGTGCTCTAGCTCTTTTTCTGTCAATATTTGCACACGTTTCTAACTGCCTTTGTACCGAATATTACACCCCAATATCCAGAAATCTTCAATTTATTGGCAATTTGTCTTTGAGAGTAGACCTCTTTGAATAAAACTTCAATTTGTGCCCTCACCTCAATGCATAGCTACTTTGATTTTTGCTATTTTGTGAAACTACTTCAAAATTAAATAAATTAAAATAAAAACTGTTGAAATGACACAATCTTTCTTCAAACGAGAGTAGCAACATATATCTTGTTTACAACATCAGTCAGTTGAAAGCTGAAAATGTTGGTAATCTCAAAATGTCTGCTGAGTGGTTAATGGCAAAAATAAAATATACAGTTTCTCATACAAAATATTCATAATTTTTTGTTTTTTTGTGAGAATTGAATCCTGGAGAAAGTTTGAAACATAAAAGCAAATACACTGAAGTTACTCAAAATTTATATTTTATATTTTTAAGATACTTTTTAAAGAAATGCAGGTTTGTCCAAACATTTTATCTGTAGTCTATAATGAGCAAAACGTTATGTTAATGACAAAGATAGTGTAAGGATACAAAAGGTGCTTATCTCCCGTTGGTCGAGGTAAGTCACGTGGTCATATGACAGCCGCTTCGTGACGTCACTTGATAGTGACCCAACCGCTAGTTATAAGCTCGCGAACGCTAAACAAACGAGGCGGTTGTTTTCTTCTGCCTACACTAGAAGCTGGCAGGAATATAGATGAATCCTGCCACATACCACTGAAACAAACAGCTTAAATCTGCAGTCACGTTCCGCTGGAGTATAGATAAATTCTGACGCGTCCCGCTGGAACTAACAGCGCCACCCCGATGTACCTGGCCCTGTAAATTTGGACTAATGACTATGGCTTTCTAAATCAGAAGTAACTTTAACTATACGTAAAACCTTTCCTTTTGTTTCTCCTTGTACTTTGCTTTGTGTTAGATATATGTGATATGTATTTCTCCAAGTATAGACACTTGTAGATATGTATAATTCTCTATGTCATAGTATATAAAAATCTGAGAATAAGCGTTCATTCATTTTCCTTTTCAGTCATTCCTTTTCCGTCATGTCCAGGAGCCTTGCTGTTGTTATATCACTGATATGATAATGCCTGTTAACGGAAGAAAATTTTGAAGAGAAATAATCTTTCTTTTCCACCTTATCGTTACAGTAGTGATCTATAATGACAATTCTTCATTTTCAAGTTCATTTTTCAAGTTCACCGACAATGTTAGAAACAGTAACATTAGACAGAAAAACTACATCTGTATAGTCTCGCCAAGAGAAATCAAAAATATTTTTACTGTTAAGATACAAAAAAGTCACATTATATGGGAGCTTTTGTTGTTAAATAAGCACATTAATAAATGTTTTTTAATTAATAAAATCAAGTATCTTTACTCATTTTCATTTTACTAACTTTTGAAGTTAAATTTTATAAAAAGAAAAGTTTTCTTGAAACTTATTTTTAATTGAAAGCTAAATGATTAAACTTACTATTTCCAGTAAGCAAAATACTCTGATGTATTTCAAGCAGAATTTATAATGATGGACATCTAAAATTTTGAGATTTTTAAAAATTCATTTGTTCGGCCTTTTTGGAGCAACAGACACATTTGTAAACAAACGTTAATTCTCGGTTTTAAAAATCTTGCAAAGATAAAATATACATCTGTGACACGTTATTTTTTAAAAATTACCAAATTTAAAGTTAAATTAATCTGATTTATGCAAATATTCCTTATTTATATGATGAAATTTAGAATAAAACTATTTCTTAATCACGGAGCGTTGATCTGATTTCTACCGTATGATTTGACATGTAATGACAGCCAGCTGTGAGATAAGCAAAGTGTATGGTGATCAGAATTAACATAATTGTCCAAATGTTTTTCTTGTAAGAGGGGAGAAACCAAGTAACAACATTACCTTTTAATGTACATACATAAATTGCCATCAAAAAGATTCAAATAGCCAAAAAAAAAAAAATTTAAAAATCATTGTAGAAATACGATGGCTTGAAGATTTGTATTAAGCTTTTCAATTTTCGATTAGTAAATATAGTCTTTACTTAATAACCTAGCCGCTAAAAGACTTTGTAGAATTTTATCATCATTTTTTAAAAATTTTTTAAATTATTATAATTTGAAAAAATTAAAACAATACTTTTAAAATTTCATTATTCATCGAAAACATTTTTTCCTTTAAAGTCCTTAATAATGTCCTTAATATATATTATTTATAAAAGCAGCTAAAAGCTTATCTAATTAAATAATGTTATACTTTTATTTCTCTTTTTTTCTTTTTTTTTTTACTATTCGGAGCAAATTTTCGGCGAGAAGACCAAATGTTTGGAAAAAAAAAATGAATTACATTCCTCGATGAGTCCTGAATTTAACTAATAAAACACCTTTACGTTACAAAATTTAACTTTTTGAAATTTCATGAATTTACGTGGAGGGAGATAACAG
This sequence comes from Ascarosepion bandense, assembly GCA_037127315.1. Lineage (NCBI taxonomy): Eukaryota > Metazoa > Mollusca > Cephalopoda > Sepiida > Sepiidae > Ascarosepion > Ascarosepion bandense. The sequence continues at coordinate 4,516,393 of JBBBDQ010000145.1, forward strand.
ATGTAAAAAAAATAATTTTATCAAGATTTTCTAAAAATAGTAACTTCAAAAATAATTTCATTCATTTGTGAATAAATCCTGAAAGTTTCGTTAAAATCCAACAATTATTTGAATTTTTTAAAGAATTTCCAAATTAATGTTTGTCACCAAATAAAAGCAGTTGCGTAATATAAACTCTCGTAACAATTTAGTTACCCGCAGACGAAAATCAAAACAAAATTTTTACCAAAATTTTGAATCTGTTAGAAAGGATTAAAAAAATTTCTAAAATAGTTTTTAAAAATACTTTGATCTTTCCTCATAATATTAAACATTTTGATAGAAAAAGTTTTTTTTTATTAAGTTTAGGGCCTTTTTCTTCATACTATGCTGTTTTCTTTTTTAGCGAATTAGTAGAGGTACCTAAATAAAATCGTGATAACGAAGAGTCCTAAATATTTTTTAGTTTCAAAGATTTTAGAAAATCAAAACAATAGATCTAGTAGCTATTGAACAAATTACATACATACATACATACATACATACCAAACTAGAACCCGTTTTTTTTTTAGCTATCATAAAAACCAACAAATAAAGAGAAAATCATTAAAATCTCATTTACCTGTAGTGTATAGAGAATCGTAAACTTAATATCCTCAGGTTCAATACTATTCACTACCATCAATTTCAGAAAAACAAACAAAAAAAGACAATACTGCTTGAAGAAAGGCAGACAAGTGAATGTCTCGTCTAAACTCGATAAAATATAAATGGTAGGAAATAAGTTAACGGCCCGGAAAAAATAGTCATCATTTTTTTTTATATAACAAAGTAGATACAAATTCACTTATCTATTTCCTGAAAAGGTAGATTCACTCGCTACTCTGTTGTATTCATGTAACAAATCTATTCCTTATAAAATTCCTGATATTCATAGGATTTCAGACCTCTGTACTCATAAATAATAAGGCTTTTTGCTAGTTACTAAGCTTAGTCTGACACAAGACCACAAGTGTGGAGTGCGAGAAATCAAACTAATTACAATAATAACATACAGTTCAAAGTGATATATTAGGTTCAAAATTCACACAATAGCCCCACTTATACTAAAATCAATTTAGCAAAATAAATAAAAGTGTAGGGATATATTACAATTTTTCTTAGTGAAGGGAATGTATCTTATTTCTATTCCCACGTGAGTGAAGTAAATAAATAGCATTAAGACGGGTCACCATGTAAAGCTAAGGCGGAACAGAGAAATGAAATAAATGAACGAATGAATGCTGTTCTCAGACTTTTATAACACACACACACACACACATATATATATAATTTACATTATTCGGACTATTGTTCTCATCTTTGTTGCTATTTGTACGATGTTTCGACCATTGTACGCTCCGGCCTCCTTCAGGTACTAGGAATTTCGAACCGAACATTTTATTACAATCACTGGGGTATATTCCCATTCCTTGCGTATAGCTTCTTTTGGTAGTCATGATTTATCTCCTAACTCTCTAAGTTACTTGTTCACCAAAACTGTAGCCTGGTATTGAACTCACAACTCTGGGTCAAGTCACTGGAATTAACCAATGTCTATATCCACTGGGCAATGTTAATAACGTAAATAGTGTAAATACTAACTCATCTCAGAATTTATATATATATATATATATATATATATATACATATACAAGTGTTCAAACGTGGAGAAATGCTTATTTATTATGTCCAACGCAAAGAATCAGAAGAAGCAAAAAGTAAAATTCTTAAAAAGTTCATCTGTATCCCAACGGAACGACGGGAGTTTTATGTTCCAGCGGAACATGGCGGTAGGCAGATTCTGTAGGAAGAGAACAACCTTCTTCCTCGGTTGTTGTTAGCTGAAAAAAGTGAAATTAGCGCTTTGGTCACTTATCAGGAGTGACGTCAAGAACGGTTGTCATGTGACCACGTGACTATCTCGACCAAAGGGAGATAAGCACTGTTTGTATCCTCCAACATTGACGCATTTGATATTTATATTACTGCATGAATGTTAAAAATAACCGATTCAAGTAATTAACAAAACTTTTTAAAATCGTTTTCAAAACATAATTAATTTTGAAATTTGCGCAGTTTTAAAGAGTGTGTATATCAAAACAATCAAAATTCAATAATGTACAAAAGAAAACTCACCTAGACAGTAAGCAATCGAGACAAACAGGATTTTTTTTTTACACGAATAGGAATATCATCCACAGAGATTTCATAAAACAACTTTTTTTCCATAACAGCCAGCAACAAAATTTCAAGTCGCCAATATGATAACGTGGAGAGTAGTTGAGATTTTACAGTATTTATTTACTAAGCTTAGTCATACGCACTTTTTTAGTACCCTGTACGTATCAAACTCACTACAACACAGTTCAAAGTGCCAGACTGAATTTAAGATTACTAATGGGAAAATCTGTAAAATGGCCCACGCCTAATCTTAAAAATTAGTCAGTAGAATAAATTAAAGTATAAGTTTTAAGTAAACGTTGCATCTAATCAATATTGTTTATTTTTTATGCATTTATAATAAAAATACTTAAAAAATTTATCTGGGTGACTTAGAAAGCATAATTTGAAATTTAAATGTACGCATGCATCATTACGGCAGTAAAAATTCAGCACAAATCCCCTAGATAGTGAGCAAACAAGAAAACTGTATTTTTTTTTTTTTTAACAAGAAAAGGAATATCATGCATTAAAATTTTAGAAAGTAATTTTTTTTGTGCTCATCATCATCAGCATAAGTTTTAAGTAGCTGTTGTGATAACGTGAAGTGCAGTTAAGTTTTTATAATTTTCAACTTGTTGAATGTACATTCGCAAGTGACTAGTGTGAAAAGATATTTTTGGCTAGAAAAAAAATTTGAATATGTAGATCAGTGTAAAGAATACTTCAATAGGATATGGTAAAGCAGGTACAATTTGAACCTGGAATTACATCAAAATAAGTTTGACACATCTGTTCTGCTTCGAGAAATCAGGTTGTTGCTAAGTCTTCAAAGTTTAGGATGAAAGATCAATTCATTGCTTACTTCCTGATTGCTCAAACCAAAACAATTGCATCTGCTTCTCAGCACTTTTGGCAGTAATCCAGCTTTTTTTTTTAAGTGACATAGATCAAAACAAACTATATCTGTTAGAAAAACATTCAACAAGACTTGTAATTTGGCTGATCACTCAATGAAACACTTCCAATCTTTCGTGATCAACTGGATTATTCATTTATTCATTTCTCTGCAGCTGAGTTATTTATCTCTTTGCTGATGCCCTCATCTTCCTGGATTTGTTTTTAACTGCAAAATCGATTTCCTTATCATCGAGCATTTGATTTGCTGCTTCAATGAAATTACTTTTACATATTTTCGAAGTCTAAATGTTTTCAAAAGACCCGTTTTTTTCTTCTACCATATTCTAAGCACAAAGATTATCTAGATATTTGAATATGCAGATCCGTGCAAAGTATACTTCAATAGGATATGGAAATAATAAAGCAGGCACTTCTTTCATAACTTTCAAAAAGTGCAACATGAACCTGAAATTACATCAAAATAATTTTGAAACATCTGTTCTGATTCTAGGGATACGATTGTTACTAGGTTTTTAATTTTTATCGAAAGGCTGTAAAAGTTTAAAAAAAACAAAAAAGATCAATTCATTGCTTGCTTCCTGGTTGACTAAACCAAGACAGTTGCATCTTCTGGCGGTAATCCATCTTGGAGTTCTTGGGAACCAGGTGGATCAAAACATGCAGTGTATGTTTCAAGCTAGAAAAGCATTCAACAATACGTGTTGTAATTTGGTTGATTACTTGAATCACTTCCAATATTCGGTGATCAACTGGATCCTTCATTTATTTATCTTTCTGGAGTTGAGATATTTATCTCTGTTGACGTTATCTTCCTGAATTCATTTTCAGCTACAATATTTTCTTCCTCATCCAGCATTACATTTACTGCTTCAACGAAATTTCTTGCTTTCAGGTTTTCGAAGTTCAAATATTTTGAATGTTGTGTTGCCTTTTCTACCTCATTCTAAGCATTATGATAATCTAGGTCTTCAGTCTGCAGATTATACCCGATGTCAGAATATTGTACACCAACAAATACTAAAAAACTTATTAATTGTCGTATCATTGATATTATTTTATCAAGAGAAGAATTAATCTCAAGTTCGGAAATATATTGAAGGGTCACGGGTTTGGCCAACCAATGAGTTTCTCCAATGTTCTGCAAAAATTTCAGTTTAGCTGATCCAACAACCTTTGAAGAAACTTTTGTCCATAGAGTCATTCTCTTGGCTGATCCCGAAAAGAATGTAACTGTTGACAATATTGTTGATATTTTGTTACCTACCTATGGGAAAGTTGGACCATAGCAGAAAAAATTGAATACCACATGTTGAATGACGTCGGACTTGGGCAAATTAATCTCAATCAGTTTTTAACTGTTGAAATATTCTAGAACAGATATGTTAATGTCACATTAAAGACATTAGCATAGCACTAAATCTCTCTCTTTTCTCTCTCTCTCTCTCTCTATATATATATATAGAGAGAGAGAGAGACAGACAGACAAAAAAAATAAGCAGAAAAGAATTTCGGCTCATATTTTTTTTTACTACACCAATGTATTCACCCATCATGTTTTTCTTCTATGTGCTGTGTCCCTTCAGAACGTAGGCGATTATGGCCCTCCTCATCTCCCTATTCCTTGTAGCTCTTAACACCACTTTTCTTGTTATCCCGCTCAACCTTCACACTGCCATCCATTAGCAACTCCAAATAATATCTGCAATTTTCTCTACTTTTAAATCATTGTTATGTTCTGAAATGATTAAATTATTTGCTATAAACAAAATCTAACTGGCCCAAACACCATTCTCTCTTCAAATTATTTCCTTTTGATCTTTCTCTCTCTCACACATAAGTGCCCATTCCTTTTTTCAGAACTTTGTAAAGTCCTCTGTAGGTATAGTTATTATCTGCATTCACTCGTTAGCGTTATGAAAGTGCCCTTTCAAAAGGCGATTTTAGCATTGGAAAATCCATAAGTTATCACAAAGTACTAAATCTGTATAGCAGAGAAAGATTTTCAAACCAATGTGGTGAGATTATTTTGGGATTATAAAGAACGAGACTTGATAAATGAACAGCAGAGTTATTCAAAATGACCGAACAAGCCATGATACCTCAAGATCTAATTCTCGCACTGTTAATCGCCGATATCCTTTGATTGCAGTCTTCACATTTTCAACATTTTCAGATATACTGCTTATTGAAGATCTTGTAGAACACTAATCGCTTTTAACCGATTCCTGGCCAAAATTTGAAGAATCATTCAAAAGTCTTTATTTGGGTTTCAATCATTGAATAATCCATGAAAGCCTTTGAATTGTTTTCGCGGACTAATATCCAAATTTGAAGCAAAATATCGTCACACTGTGCATAGACTCACTCGCTGCATATACAAGCACCTTTGGTTGGTATCAGTCACATAAAGCAATCAATTCTCGAGATGTTCAAATGGCTGTATACTTTCCGGACAAAACATATCCAAGTATTATTCCAGCTAGAGGTTAAACTGGACACTCTCGCCTTAAGTGGTAGTTAGAGTAAGAGCTACTCATGATAGAGAATTACTGAATTACGTTATTGTATGGATGTAGAAAAAAAGAAAGTAAGAAGTGAAGATTATTAGATGAAGGATAGATAATGGCTGACTCTAGAACTGGATAAGCTAAGATTCTAGTGATGTGGGAAACGAGCAGTGAGCAGCTCCAGACCAGATACGCCAATCACTGAAATTCATTTCTGAGTCCCTTTAAAACCCTTATCAGACAGAGTAATGTATTTTTGTCATATACATGACGTTTCGGCCGTTGTATGCTCCGGTTTTCTTCAGGTGATTAGAATTTCGAACCGAACCCTTTATTTCATACCACAGAGTAGATTGAAGAGGCATGGCACGTAGAACAGTTATTTCCCTTTAATTCAACTCTTCGATTTTTTTAAATGTTTTTTTTTTTTATCATTTTACCACAGCAAGTACAATTTAAAATGAAGAACAGTAAGGATAAGTCAATTTATTAGTCAGAATATCTTTCATAATGAACAATCAGATCTGTTACTTAGTCATCTTGATATCCTCCACTTCTCGAAAATCCGCGGATTTGAACAATTTAATCTGAACTGACAACACAGAAATTGCGAGAGGAAATTGGCAAAAATGTAGTTTCTTCGACCGTCTATTTTGTATGCATCCCTTGAGTAGAGTGTTCACGTTGTTCGTGATTGTGTTGAATAAATAGAAGTTACATAATAAGTTGGGCTTTGGTGTAAAAATACCATGAATACAAATCTCTAGGGTTTTCAATTCTCTTCCAGAAGGAACCGTTATCGGCTATCGGCTTAGATGTACAGCGTACAGAAAACAGACTGAGTGTTTGATGTATTGACAAAATAAATGTTTACTAAAGTAAATACGGCGTGAACAAAAATCTGTCATTTTGAATCATTCTGTGGGCCAAAACAATAACAACAAAGAGAAAAAACAACAAAGGCGTGTTCTCATAGCTTGTCACGTCTAATACAAGAGAATTTGATGAACAAGATTCATTTTTCTATTGGTTACTTAGAAACGCAGAAAAGAAAACTAACATAAAAATTTTCATTGATTCTTACTTGTAAAAAACGAATGTATCATTAATTAAAAAAAATGTAGCTGAACCAAATAATTATTTGATTGAAAAGCAAAATATATAAATTAATATTTCGGTGTTTATCTACACTAAATTCGGAACATTATTAAAATAAATATCGGAAGTTTAGTCAAATGGCTAGAACGTTAGCTATTAGACAAGGGGGATCCGAATTTCATCATAGTCGGCTAGTCAACGATGTGACCTTGTCAATGAAGCATGGGACTCAGCACGGATGATTCCAGAATAGACTTTACGCTCAATGTCAGGTCATTAGAGAGATCAGAGGCAATCAGCGAGTTTACTTGAAATATGACCTATCTATCAGGTGCTGGTTTATGCTTCACATGATAGCAATGGCTGCTTTCAACATATAAACATGTGGCTGACACAGGTGTACTAAGAATATGCACATGTGGCAAAAACAAAACGACGGGTAGATATATAATGATCAATCTGTGAGGAAATTAAAAGTCTCTTACTTGCAAAAATGTAAAATTCACGCCCGGAGAAAGCCAATTACTATTTCTGATTGTGCGTATGATTTGGGGCCTAATTCCAGAGTTTAATAAACAATAATATGACGTGTTAGAGGCTCACTGTTGTACTCTTATTAATCTATAAAATGATAACATTACAGTAGAATCAACCGGTTTGCAGCACAGTCATGAAGTGCCTGAAAACCACACCGCGGGTCGACCCAAACTTTGTGAGCGAACTTGCATAAACGCAACTGATTGGGAAGTTGTTTCTCATCGTCAGTCCCTTAATATCGATAATTCAACATTTCCGGTGTTATTTTTATGCTTTAATATCGAAAAATTAATTAAATTATATATTTTGCTTATCAATCAATTTATATAACCCAACATTTTTTTATCAAATTTTGTTAGCAGTGTACAAGTCAGGGAGCAAGCACCATAAACATTAATACATCACATGAGTCTGAAATTCTGTGATTAGGAGTTTTCATTATTTACGTAATTTTTAATCGAACTATTTTCTTCCTCATCGTTATTTTTTTTTTTATCACGTTGTTTGACTGTTCACATTCTGCTGTCCCTGTCAAGGATTATTGTAGCCTTATTTAGTACTGCTCAGTTATTACCCGGATCGATATGCACCTGATGAAGAGTGGAGAGCAAAACGACCGAAACATTGTAATAATGGTACAATGTAAATAAAATAAGTTGAACTTTAGAAGTTCTTTTTTTTTTTACGTCCTGTATTTTAAATTACATATAAAAGAAGTGGATGTGCGTTGTGGTGCAGTGGATATCGGCTCGGAACGAGAAATCGGAGATCCGAGTTCGAATTCCAGTTGAATTCCTTGCATACACTTACGCACAAATACCCTTGAGAAAGAATATTTGTCTCTTCCCTCCAGTTATGGGTTAAATAACAGGACAGATTGGGTTCTATAGCTTTGGCTGGCAACCAGCCTACGGCAGAAAATAATGGCAACCTACTGCGGGATAAACTTCTGCCCAGTCAGTCATGTCTCTATCAAGACATGATCAGCAAAGTGTGTATCACGTAAGGCACAAGTGATACATTAAGTATGGTTTTAGTTAGTCAGATTATAGATATGACGTAACAAATTTGTCTTACCTTTAATTAATCAATTTTATGTTCTTAGTGAAGGTGTTCTATTTCATCTAGTTCAACTGATATACTTGTTGCAGAAAAAAATCCGAATATACGCAACCCTAGAGAAAGAAGATAAAGTTAGATTTCACTATCCTCCAAATATTTCCAATACAAATGTAGTTGTCTTTCCCTTCCTGAATAGATTTTATTTGTAAATAATCCGTTGAAAAGTCCAGACTCTTTTGCAACCATCTTCAAATCCTCATACCGTATTGGCTTATCTGAGGAATGCAATGATTTTGAACAGCAGCTTACGACCTAGCTTCATGCATTAAGGAGCATATCATAAAATCTAAACTAAATAAGTAGATGTCTATTCGCCCATCCTACAGAATGCAGTATAAGGCCAAGTTTTAAAGGTGGAGGACCCTCGCGTACGTAAAACCAGAGACAAATAATTGCTCTAGTTTTCTCAGAATTTCTCCCGTTTAACGATACCTCAAATGAAATGGATAAAACCTAGCCTCTTCCCGAAAAAGTATCGCCTGGAGAGACAGCCTCCTGTGATCTATATACATCATACTATTCTCTAGTGTACGCCTGTCCATTTTGTAATGAGTCGTCTAGAAAGTCCATGCCGATTTTTAAGGGAAATTAAAACACAAACAAAATGATGCCATTAAATATTTATTCAACTAATATATAAGCCATTTTGCTGCACAACTATTTTCATTTTTCCTTCAACTTAAAGATTACGTCATCCCTGAATTTCAGTGGTTTCTCGACAAAAAAAACTCAAGTTTTTTTTTGTCATCTAAGGAATTAATTTTTTGCCATTGACATTATTTTACAAGGCCCCGAATAAATGAAAATCCGAAGGAGCATTGTCTGGTGAAGGAGCATATTCCAACCAAGCTGCAATAATTTCTGCCAGGTCTCCAAAGAAATGCGAGTTCTGGCATTTTTTTCTGATGGAAAGCAACACCTTTTCTGTTCACCAACTGTGGGCATTTTCCTGGAATTGTTGGCTTTAATTCGTCCAGTTTCAATCAATTCTTTTCAGAATCAACTGACTGGTTGCTTCGCAGAAGCTCATAATACAGGAAGCCTTTTCAATCCCACCAGATGCACAGCAGGGTTTTCTTAGGATTAAGAACTGCTTTTGGGTGTTCACTAATATCGCTTACCCCAGGATCTACTTGCTTAAAAAGGATGCATTTTAATTGAGTTTATATAGAAAATCACAGATAAAAATGCGATCCAAAGTATTCTTTTCGCTCAGATCATGTTGTACCCAAATATCGTGGCGATTTGAGTATCCAAGCTTCATTCATGGATGGCGGATTTTATTTGTAATGGAACTCTGGATCCTGATTGGTCATCAAATCACAAAATTCAAAATATGTCAGAGAAATGGTTTTTCCATAGCTAAAGAAAAAAAAATCATTCTAGAGCCACCCCACGTGACTGGATTGAATATTTAAGGATGGCCTGTAACCGATCAAGGGGGTCAGTCAGGAGAGGCAGTTTGCTGACACACATCTAAAATGTAACCAACTTCAAATCGACCCGGAGATAAGGTCAGGTTGCACCTTGTTCTCTTTCTCCTTATCTACTTCAACAATTACTACTAGAACATTTTGTACGAACTCTTGATACCTTAACTTTCTCAATGAACATTAACTTCTACAACTTGTGTTATTCCTCCTTTTAATAAATTTCTACTTTAACATTTAAAATGTATATTTTATTATTCCACTCTTCTGCAATAATTCTACACATTCCAACCCGCCGACAACCAACCTTATGATGAAAACCTTCTGATGATAATTCTGCATAAAACTTGTAAGCTGTAGGGAGTTTGGTTAAGTCTAACACAAGGCCAAAGAAAAGAAACATTAACCAGCTCCCTACACTTCATATTAAATTTAGCGTTTCTGCCAATTTCCACGTTGTGTAATGCTGGTTATTCTTAATCAGTTTTGATTTGGTTGTAATCTATAGTGGGGAGAATCTGCCTGATCGGTCTTAATCAATAAGGCTACAATCACCATAAACATTGTTGTAAACAATCCATTTCTCATCACCCGTCACAATCTGCTTCAAAAGGTGTGCATTTTCATCGCGCTTATACAGCAAATCACAGATAGAAATGCGACCCAGCAGATTCTTTTCACTCAGATCATGTGGCACCCAAATAACGTAGCAATTTTTGTACTCAACCTTCGCTAAGTGCTCAGTGATGATGGATTTTGATAAATTTGGTGTTTCTGTCAATTCCCGCAATGTGTAAAAAACGGGTTAAGCTCAGTCAATATCTTGATTTGGTCGTCATATGTAAGGGAAGGTTTCTAACCGAACGTTCTTCCTGAATAAGGCTACAATCACCATCACTAAAGTTAGCGAACCACTTCTGTATAGTTATGTCAGCTAAAGCACCTTTACTGTACACATTTTCTTTGTTGCTTGTAAGGCATTTTGCCTTTATGTAATAAAAAGTATCAAGTGTCCATAATGCACATTTATAATATACTATTTTCATAGAGATGCAAAATTGACACAAATAAACTAATTTTAAATTTTCTTCTTCAAGAGAGTTTGAAGTGTGCTCTAATCGGAAACGTAATTCCACAGAAGGATGCTACGGATATCGTGGACTGAGCATACAAGCAACGACGAGGTGTTAGAAAGAATGGCAACAAAAAGGAAATTGATGCTGAGCATCAGGAAGGAAAAGACAACTGAAGTTCCTGGGACATGCAGTGAGGAAGGAGAGCCTGGAGAACCTGATACTGACTGGTCAGATAGAAGGAAGGAGAGACAGAGGAAGGCAGCGGATAACATATTTGCAGGGCCTGATCAGGCGAATGACGGAACGGGGGTTGCCAGGAGTAACAGGAGCAAACATACTAAGAGCTACAAGGGATAGGGAGACGTGGAGAGCCATGATCGCTTACGTCCTGAAGGGACAGGGCACATAGAAGAAGAAGCATATTATATCTGTCGATAAATCTGACATGTTGTAATGTGTTGGAATATAAGCAACTAAAAATCAACATGAATTTTCAGGACAACCCAATGTATTTTCCATACAAACTTTAGCCCATTTAAGATATTTGCTATAGAGTGATAATTAACTAGTCTCACAAAAGTTTTGCTAAGTTAGCGAGTTTTATCTCTGGTATTTCGATTTTACAGCACTTTTCAAAAATTTGTTCCGTTTAATAAATATCCCCATATTTTGCCTTTTCGTAATTTCTTAGCCATAACGAAATGAGAAGAGAGATTTTTTTCTGAATTTTTGGATTGAAGGTATATCAGCCGCTACACTCCCTTTTGATTAGATGTTCATATGTTGAAAATTTGCAGCAGCAGCAGCTACTCCTTGTTAGCTGTTAGGCACGCGTAAAATATAAAGCATGCGTAGCACGAATTTCAATAAGCTTGCCTTCTTTCATTCCACGCCGTGAATCTCAGTAGTCATAGTCATGGTATAGACACGGCATCTCACTTACCAACAGAATAAGTTCAACCACGTTCACCCCTTTTTACAGAGAATGTCGTAAGAGATTTCCTTTAATTTATATTCTGACAGAACCCATCCTTGATCATTTTCTATACTAAAATTTCCCAACAGAATAATAAAATGTCACCCGTTTTGTTCATTTTTTTTTGTTGACCAATTGCTTTCAACCAGTTCAACACGTAATTTTTGCTCAACAACTCACTACACCTCAACTAAATAACGAACTATCATTATTATAGACAGATTTACTGTGAATAGCATTATTATGGTTGTTATGGTCACAACATTTTGGCTGTTGAAGCTAAAGCGGTGAAAAAAATAATCTTGGAGATACAAGGTTTACGATTAACCTATGAAGGAAAGTTGTCAACACTAATAAAAGCCAATTGTTTATCACTGAGGAGACAGGGGTAGACAAAGATTCTGAGCTTTTTAACTAAGATCAGCAAATTCCATATTTAGATGTTATTTCTCAAATCGAGGAGGCAGCGATAGAAATTATATAGTACAGGCTGACGAGTGGCATTATACATTGTTGGATGATATTGCGAGTAGATAAAAACAACGCAATTTTAGAGATGGATAATTTGAAATATTTGTTAACAAAATAAAATAGCAAAACTAACCGAATGCATGATCATCAGAAAAAAGAGCAGCCCAAAATGCCAAATACAGGTGGGAGATACTAAAATCAAGCAGGTACAAAAATCGAAATACCTGAAGGCAGAAAGTGCGACACGGAGATCCCAAGGCGAGCTGGCATGGCGAAGGAAACATTCCAGAAGCTGAGTAAAGTATTAAGAGACAGGAAACTTTCACTAGAAACAATAAAGAAAGTACTGGATTGCTATATGATATCAGTTCTTTAATATAGCAGTGAATGCTGGACAATATCATCAAAGATGAAGGGAGAAATTGAAGCAACTGAAATGTGGTTCTACAGAAGGATGTTGCGGATATCATAGACCGAGCAATGATGAGGTTTTGGAAAGAATAGAAACGAAAAGGAAATTAATATTGAGCATCAGGAAGAGATAACTAAAGTTCCTGGAACATGCAATAAGGAAGGAGGACTTGGAGAAGCTGATACTAACAGGTCAGATAGAAGAAAAAAGAGACAGGGAAAAACAGTGTGTAACGTACTTTACTGACCTGAGCAGATGGATGACAGAACAGGGGTTGCGTGGTGTTCCAGGAGAAATCGTGCTAAGAGCTACCAGGGATAGAGAGACGTGGAAAGCCATGATTGCCTACGTCCTGAAAGGACAAATTACATAGATGTTCGGGTAATAGCGACTTAAGTTTTTTTTTAAAATCCGACCTTGAAAACAGAGAGAAAAAAATCGCCATTGGTGAACAAAAGAGATTACTCCACGACGAATGAATAGCAATTTGATTCAACGTTACGCATACTACTCAACCTGTCATATACGTGTACTTTCCACGAAATTCACTCATGCTGTATCCCACTACGATCAGCTGTCGAAACTCAGCAGACCATCCGTTGAGCAGATTCCTTACAGAGATATTGAGGAATGTACCCGTATTATGATAGATAACTTAAGAGAGACGTTATTGTGTAAAAAAAAATATATTTTTTCAAATGGGTTGATATATAACGGCAAGAAAGTGGTGTGGTTATGATCTCACCGTTCTAACCAGGAATGGTAAACACGTACAGTGAATACTCGGAGGAAATTTTTTTAAGAGCGATGCTACTAAGTCAACACTGTGATTAGGATATAGTGGCGTGGGGCTTTAGGGTTAAAATGATCAGTTAAATCACCCAGAAGATTAAGGTTTAATGATAATGATGAAACACACTGGTAATTTTAACATAAGGAAACTATTTGATAATTTACTCTTTTGATGCTGAATCAGTAGCTCGTTTAAGAAAAATAAATCAGAATATTTAAATTCCGTAGTTTTAACGAATTGTCATGAGGGAAAGTTTATGCAACAGATTAAATGATCAGACACAAAATTATATTGGAAATTGTTTACAACAAAAGTGAAAGTTTGTTGTTCACAGAAGGTATACATGGTTTTCATACGTTCAAAAGTAGACGAAAAAATAGTCTGAAATACTTATATTTCTTGGCTTATTGAGAGAAAATTCTTTGAGTGCTGTGTGTTTAGTTAAAGCCGATAATATAATTGACGAATAATTTTACACTGGCAAGAACTTGAACGCGGCGAAGAAAAACGAAAGCTTTCATATTACCTTAGACTCTTATTAAATTAATTTTTCTCATTTTAATCAAAAGAAAATTAATTTTGATAAGGTTGCTACTGTTTTTCTTCTAGGCTCAATGGCGAATTTCTGTGAAGACAAAGCTTTAATTAGCTCTCAAACAATTTCACATAGGCTCGCGAATTTATTTCCGCCGTCTTCTCAGCTTGCCGGTCAATCTCTAAAGGCAAATTTTTCATTGGTCCAAAAAAAAAAAAAAAAATATCACAGGCTCGCGAATTCCTTTCAGTCTTTTTCCTCAGTCCTCTGAATTTAAAGGAAGTGAATAAAGGGAATTATCATTTTGCACTCACTACAAGGATACATAGATGTCACCTTCTTACTCTAGTCTCACTAGAAAGAGTCCAAGTACTGCTAGATGATGCGAATTCGTTAAAACTTTCCATATATTTCATAATGAGAAAGGAAGAGAAAACTGCGTTCAAGAAATCTGTACATCGTAAACCAACATTCACTGGACGATACCTAAACGTCAATTTTTCTATCCATACAGCATAAAGGGATCATACGTCGCTTAAACATCGAGCTAAATTCAAGTCATAGTTGGTAGCAAAGACATACCAAAATGAGAAACACCCTTTAGACTAATAACTATTCTGTAAGCATAACAGCTATGAATAAAGATAGAAGAATCAACACTAGATCATAGTAGAAAAATCTATGGACTCCATTTTACTTCAGAGGGATGTTAGAATGATTCCGAAGATATGCGCTTCATACAACATAAAAGATAATTTTCAGAAACAGTTCTACAAACACAAAAAAAAACTTCTCGAAACAAGCCTTCTTTTTTGTATGAAGGAAAACAAAACCGAGAGCAGTTACCTTCTAAAATAAGGTTAGAGGAACAGCTAAAAGTAATACCAAGATAGATTGATTGATTTGTTTTTACGACTTATGAACCTTTTGTCAGTTATTTAACGGCCATACGTAACACAGGTTTGGGGGATTATGTCTCTTTCGAGACATGACTGACTGGGCAAAAGATTATCCTGCAATAGTTTGCTATTACTTTCTGCAGTAGATTGGTATCCAGCCAAAGCTATAGAACCCAATCAGTCCTGTTATTTAACCCATAACTGGAGGGGAGGGGAGAAACGGATTAATACCTTTCCTAAGGGTATTTGCGCGTAAGTGAATACAAGAAATTCAACTGGAATTCTAACTCAACTTCCCGATTTCTCGTTCCGAGCCGATATCCACTGCACCACAACACATTTCCCTGGACTTAAATAACTTTTCGTGGGTTATTTAAATCCATAAAATTTGTTTACAAAAATATTTTAAAGAATTGTTTAGAGATAATGATTTACTGATACAAATCTTACTAATTAACCCATACCTGGGGGAAAGTGCTCATACTCTTTCCAAAGGTATTTGCACGTAAGTGAGTATATTGAACTCAAGTGGAATTGGGAATAGTCTCTCTGATGTCCTATTTCGAGCTGTTATCGCCCGTACACAAAACACCTGATATTTCCAAGTGGTCACCCATCTATGTACTGACTAGGCTTAATGTTGCTTAACTTTGATGAGCACACGAGAACCGATGTTTCAGTGTGATATAGCCGTAAGTTTTCCAAGGTAGACGATCATGTGTTGAGCAAAAAGGGAGGCTGGCAACCCCGGCGGAATGAAGTCAAAAGAATAGAAAGCAATACAGAATCAGCACGTATGCTAGTTTATACTAAAGTAAATAGAAAGCCATTTTTCGAAAGAAATGAATATAGAGAACCATTTAAAATAGTCTGACACAAGGTCTGTAGAATTCTCCTCTTAGAATGGCTGCCAACCAAGGCTAATGAGTCCAGTCTCCCCTACCATTTAACACCTAGCTAGGAGAAAAGGGATTCATACCTTTCCCAAAGTTATTTGCGTATACGTCAATGTAATGAATAGCTAGAATACGAACTCGGCTCTCAGATTTCTCATTTCGTGCCGTTACCCATCACACCACCCGCACCTTCCCAGTGTGTGTGTGTGTGTGTGTGTGTCCGTTTAAACACATACTTAACACTGTAAATGATGGCGATTCTCCTGTGTTGTTGTAACAGCAGAATTATTTCATATCTCTTCCCTAACCTACACAATGGAAATTCCGAGTGCTAATTTCTTTTAACCCATATCCTTCAGACGTCAGTTTAAACTGACACTGTTTTTTATATAATTCAAGATTAGAATTCTAAAAGATTAAAATTTCCTTGATATATTTTAAAGAGTTTACAAGTGTTCATCTGAAATCAAAGAAATACGAAATTTAAGCGAAATGATCAAAATTTATGGGAAAACGGTATCAGTTTAAATTGGCGCCAAGAAGATATGGATTTATGTTAGCCTAAGTTTTCAAGAAAGTAAGAGAATTATGAAGTCGTTCGAAATTATGAAAGACTAGAAACAGCAACAATAAAGGGAATCACTTATTTTATCATTTTTAATACTAATTTTTCTTATCTTATTTTTTAGTCGCGTTTTTATTCGAACAACGTAAAAATTAAAATTATTTCAAACAGAAATTTCATTTAGAATATTCTTTAACACAATTAGTAATGGTTTAGGAGCCACAATAGACGCCAACCAAATTATTCTTTGTCTCTTGTTGAAATTATGTAAATTCAACAAAATTTTGAGAGGCGTGTAATTAAACTTGACTGACCTTCCAACAGACCGGTCGATTTTTTAAAACCATATTCAGCTGTAGAAGGTTAGATATTTTTTAAAGACATACATAATGGATTTCTATGTATTCAACTGCATCACAAACAATTCTTTTAAAAAAGTGTCAACGAACTGAAACAATTTTAAAAATGTTGGCACATTCAACTGCAATTAACTGTACACTCAATGTTACGAAAAAGAAAAGAGAATATGGAAAGAAGGAAGAAAAGGAAGAGTAAGTGAAATAGGCAGAGAAATAAAAAAGGCGAAAAGAGATTAGGAGTTTAAACCAAAAAGTGTAGAGAAAAAATCTGATCATATATATATATATATATATATATATATATATATATATAATTAGATAGATACTGGCGATGTAGAAGGCAGCTGTGTACCATACGTAATACTTTTAATAATAGAAAGTAAGTGACGAAAAGCCAAAAGATAATAAAAATGAGAACCTTCAGAAACAGGATATTCTCCACAGGATATAATCTGGTCATTAGCAGACGTTACAAAGCAGGAAGCTAACTATGGGAAAAATTCAAAGTAAAATAGACATTGTCCACCTGGCCAATCGAAAAATATATTTCCTTATGTGACGTTTTGTCTTGAACTAGAAGAGGAAGCTTTAAGAGTGAGAAAGTAGCCGACAAGTCTAAGAATTGTTATGATTTCATGGAGAAGGTTAAATGTTCTTAATGAGATAGAGGTTTTCTGGTTGCACCGACAGCAGCCTTTAATTCCTGGCGCCACCTAACTCACCACATTCTGTGAGTTGCCATTTCCTCAGACTTCGTGGTGTGACCACGTCAGGCCAGGGAATCAGACTGATAGCCGATGATAGAGGCACCAGTGATTACACTTAAAAGAAGTAAACGCTTAAGTTTCACACGTTTTAATTAGTTGCGGGGCTGAAAATAATTTCTCGACTATCAAGTCTGTCAGTCAGTACGAGATACACGCCTGGGCGATCATATCCCGAAAGAGACCAATCTAACTGGGCAGAAAATTTTCCCGCATTAGGTTGCCATTGCTTTTTGCAGTAGACTGGTTGTTAACCAAGGCTATAGAACCCAATCTGCCTTGTTGTTTAATCCATAGGTGGAGGGAGGAAACAGATTAATACCTTTCTTAGGGCTATTTTCTTGTAAGTGAATGCAATGAACTCAACTGGAATTCGAATTCGGTTCTTTGATTTCTCGTTCCGAGCAAATATCCACAAACGCACATCTAATACGACCATTTCAAAGTGTTTGGGTGTCAATCTAATGATGGTGCAGTGGATTCGGAAAGAGATGAGTCTAATGTTGATGACGGAAGTACGGTAGATCTGAAAACTCACTATGAAAACTTTCGAATTTGCTGGTGAGATCCAGGACGTGATTGACAACGATCCATCCAAATCCATCAGATCTATAACCAAGGATACAGGACTGTCTCAGTTTCATATCCAGACATGTAGTGTATTAAAACTTTCGGTATTTCTCATACAAGACGAGAAAGGGTTAATTTTTATCCCAAGCCATGAAGGACAAACTAAAGTTTTTGAACAAACTCAAACATCCCCTCTATCTAAACACACTTTAGTTTTTCTCAGACGAGAAAAAATTCTGCCAGGATAAGATGGTGAACATACTGAAAAACCATTGGCTTGCTGTATCCCCACAGAATGTACCGAGAGTGATGAAAAACAATTGTCTAGTTAACATCATGAGGTTTGGAGTGATCAATAGTGATAGTCTCTGACTCAACACGTTGAGGAGGTAGTGCTATCCTGGGTCAAGAGGGTGGCTACGGAATACTTTCACTGGAAACAGATCTGTACCTCATGCCACTCAAGTAAGAGAAGGTAGTAATGGCTGTGAGACAATTTCAGCAACCACATCACCCCTTACATTTAGCCACATAACTCCCCAGACTGCACCTCCTTGATTATTGTGTGTAGAACAGTTGAGCGAGAGACAAAACTCCTTATAACACCAAAGATGAACTGAAGGCAAAGATTATGGCAGCTTTCACCAGCTTAACAAGGAGACCATCCAAAAGAATTGCAAGAAATTCTAAAGTCGCCTGGAGGCCATGACTGACGCCAATGGTGATTTTATTGAATAAATTTACTCTTTCGTATAATTTTGGCTAATATATCTGTTAAGAGATGTCAGAGTTATTTTTATTTTTGCGTAATTTAGGCAACAATTTATCCATCTCACCCTCTGTGTGCGCGTGCGCATGGATAGATAGACTGATAGCTTCACGTACCAATGTTTCAAACTTAAGTATATGAGGTGTATTTGGACAGCAATATCTTTATTTATAGAAGTTTAATATAAGACCAACGAAAGTTATTTAAAGATTTTTATTTCAGACCATTTCTCATGTTTCCGGCGAAATTTTGAATATAGAAATCAGTTATAAATGATGGAGTTTATTGGTTTATTTCTGTTCTCTTATTTGTGAATAAATTTTTATGCTTAAATCAGATACCCACATTTTTGCAGTCCCATTAACGAAGCTATCAACTGATTGCAAAATTTCATGGAATGGTATGAAGCACAAGACGAAATCGATGCTGTTAAGTTTATATATCTTCATCAAATTCCATCTGTCAAAACCAAAGAATCAAAAACCTCAAGCTATAATGGCATGGTATTTTCCTCACAAAATGTTTGATCAGTGAACTTTATTTTCATTAGTGTACTAGACGACCTCCGTGCACTTCCTGCACATGACTGTATGTGTACAATGTATACATACATATCTGCATACATTTTCACACCATGATACCTTTAATTTTCAACTCATTATTTTCGGTTTTTTAAAGCAAGAGATAAAGTGCTTTTATTTGTAACACAAAAGATCACGAATTTTTAAGCAATATAATGTATTTTTACTCATTTTATTGATTGGCTAAAAGCCAAAGTTTTAAACCGGTCTCTTATTTTTTTACTGTTTAATACAACTCACTCATGCCGTTCAGATAACCGACCATGGTGTGCGTATGTGCGGTATATAAATCCATTAAACATGACTAGACGGAAAATGTGACAGGTATACCCATAGACTCATAAGAATAGTGGAAGATGTCTTCCAATAACTAAGCAAAGTATAAAGATAGAGAAAAATATAATTAGATACAAAAATATTTCAGAGCTACTATATATCTGATCTTCAAATACTATCGGCAACATCATGATGGAACACTGGTTTCTATACGATCCCAGAAATAAAGCAACGTCGAGCCTGAATTGAACAGGTGACTGCTAAGGTCCTGTAAGCTTGGACTTGCGGCTTGTGTAATGAATAATAGCTCGGAATTGTTGATCGGAGAGCCGAGTTCCAATTCCGGTTGCGTTTGTTACATTCACATTCGCACGGGTACCCTCGGAAAATATAGCAATCGACCACTTTCCTTAGCTATAGGTTAATTAGTAAGATTTTTTATCACTAAACTATGATAATCTCAAAAAATAAAATATAATTGTGTATAAAATATTTAGATTTCTGTATTAAATAACCCATTTGTGTTGATATGATGCTAAACAAAACAACCAATATATGCCAGTGAATACTGAACAATTTCCTCACGGACAAAAAGAGACCTGCGGTGACAGACGTGTATTTCTATCGATAAATGCTGAGAACGCAACAAACATCTGAGAGCAACAAAGAAATCTTAAGGAAAATAGGAACGAGAAAGCTTATAAGACACTTAATAAGAAAAGGGGGATCAGAGAATTGAACACTCACAGGAGACAGTGAAAGTAAGAAAAGCACGGGAGACAGCGAGAATATGTGAACAGATGACAGAACAAATACAAAGACGGAGGATGCATAATCAAAAATTATTTAGAGCAGTGTTTCCAAAATTGGGGGCAATTTACCCTGGGGGGGGGGGGGATCTAAAGCTACAAAGAGAAATAATTACGCTGCTTAACAGCAATAAAAAAAATTCTTAGACGGATTTTATTATGTCTGAGAGAGAATGCTCGTTGGGGATGGGCGGCACTGTGTCTAACAGCTTTGCTCTATTGGTTCATTTTTAAATAAAAAAGTGAAACTTGGTGTTTTTAGTTTGAGTTTAGTTTAACGGCATATCAACTTCAGTGAGTTATTTAATGCCGAAAAGGTGAGGTTTTAAGGTATCTTGTAAAAATGTTCGGTTATAGTGAGAAGGTTGATTTTTTTTATCGTATCACCCCGAGCAAAACGGTAATGCCACTGATGCGCATGGGGCTACATAAGAGTAAAAAAATTAGATAGGAGGAGAGTAAAAGGAAAGACGAACCAGTTAAGGATGGGAATACAGGTATGATGACAGTTGCAAAGGTGTAGAGAAAGGAAAATATATACAGGGTGGTGTAGAAAGAACTAGAGTCAAGTGCTTAAGAGATGGGTATTGACATTGCATTTAATTTCATGAAGGTTGTAGTTGTCAGGAAAGCAAGAATATGGAAGCGAGTTCCACAGGCGGAAAGTGCAAGAAAAGAAGCTGCAGAAGTAAAATTGTTGTCTGTGTTTAGTTGATCTAACTGTGAATGGGTGGGACTCAGTTGCCAGTCTGGTTGCACGAGTAAACACCTGTTGCACGGGCACCAGTGACTTAAGTTCGTTGGAGCAGAAGTCATGAAAGTATTTATAGAACAGACAGAGGGTAGCCACATTCCGTCGGTGGGAAAGTGGCTGTAGTTGAGCCGCTAAGTCGGTATCTATCACATTGATTCTCCTTTGGAGCCTGTCGAGAACACTGAGATGAAAAGAAGGTGCACCTGACTATATATGACAGCAGTATTCTATGCACGGACGGATGGTTGATTTGTATATATACAGGATGGATTCAGGCGGAAAAACATCCTGGCTCGACACGGTGACCCAACCTTCCTAGCAGTGAATTTAGCTATTGACTCAATGTAATGGTTCTACTTGAGATCGGAAGAGAGGGTAAGGCCGAGGAGGCGCTGTGTACTGCTCTCAGGGAGACCCGCTTGGTCCATGCCTATGGGAGGCAGAAGAGGTTACCTGTGATGATTGACGGGGAGCAGCTTGGTCTTAAACGCATTGAAATTTACAACCCACTTCTTACCCCATTCCGCCACAAAATGTAGATCTCTCTCAAGATCAGCAATGAGGTTATGTTTGTCCGCCTCACCGGATTTTTTACTGATGCAGGAGTAAATTGTGGTGTCATCTGCGTAGATGCTGACTTGGCACTTGATCACGTCTGGGAGACCATTTCTGAAAATATGGAAGAGCGTCAAGCTTAGGATAGAGCCCTGAGGGACACCAGTGTTTGTACAGTAGGATGTGGAGGTATGCCCATTCAAGACGACCTTCATTATGCGATTAGATAGAAAAGATTGGATCAGATTAAGCAAGCGTCCATAACCCCGTAGCTTGCATAGAAGGCCAGCGTGCCAAACTCTGTCAAAATCCTTGGAGATGTCCAGGGCAACAGCTCGAGTCTCGCCGGACTTCTCAAGGTCTGGAACATGTACTACGTGATGGTCGTTAGCATGTCGGCCGTGGACCTGGTGAAGCGGAAGCCGTACTGTCTGAGAATAGTTTATGGGCAGTAAGATGTTGAACTATTTCAGCATTAATAATAGCCTCGAACACTTTCCTGAAAATTGGTAGAAGCTGATATGGCAATAGTTGGATGGGTCCGAGGGATCACCAGAGTTCTTAAATACAGGAACGACAGAAGCGGACTTCCAGCATACAGGAAAACAGGAAGCAGAAAGGTAGTAATTATAGAGTTCAGAGGAGGAGAGGAGAGTTCAGGGGCACTTTTCTTAAGGACAATCGCCGGGATTCCATCATCTCCGCACGCCTTATGGGAGTCGAGTTTTGATATTACCTGAGATACTACTGTCTAGGTAATGTATACTTCGTTCAGTTTAGCCTCAGTTCTAATAAAGAAGTCAGCTGCAAAATGTGGAGTTGAATAAGAGTAAAGCACTCGGCCTTGTCCGCTGATGCTGTGGGGAACTCAAATTCATTGATTAAGAGAGGGATAGATGATTTGCTGTTGTTCAACACCCGTTTTATAACCGCCAATAGTCCTTGGAGTCGAACTTGCGGTCAGCTATGCGCTGTCTCATTCTCTCAGCAAACAACCGCTGAGCGTCATTCAGGATCCTCTTGCACTTATTATGAGCAGATGCATGTCTCCGAAATAGTCGGAAGTAGTGGTTCCTGTGGGCAATGGCGACCGAACAGGCAGGAGGGGACCAAGGGGAGGAATGAGATTTGAAACGAAACTTCCTGTTAGGTATGAAGGCATCAATGCCAGCTTTCACCCAGGAAGAAATTTCAGAGATGCAGTCATCAACCCGGGAGATCAAACACTTTTCCCCAAGGGTCGTCATATAGGAAATCGCGAAAAACGTCCCAGTCAGCTCTTTGGTAGCAGTAGGAGGTCCTATAGATAGGAGGCTCCTGTGGAAGTGAGAGTGGTGAGAAATACTGAGAGACAACAGAATGATCGTAGTTCCCGAGAGGGCAAAGCTGCGAGACTTGGCAGGAGTCAGTTGCAGAGGTAAAGCATAGATCTAGTAGAGAGGCGTGTCCTGAAGGAATGCTGGAAAAGCGTGTGGGGAAGTCCACTACTTGCGTAAGGGATTGGAAATGGCAAAGTTCATGGCATGCATGCCAGCTGAATCAGTAACAGTCTTTAAGCCACACAGCATAATGGGCGTTAAAATCTCCGAATACAAATATGTGAGCGAATGGGTGGGAGGAAGTAGCCTTATCTATATTGTCAGAAATACTGTCTAAAAGAGAGCAGTCGGGAGAGGAGGTGGAACGGTAAAGAAAGGAAGGGTAGCTAACCGAACTGAGAAGTGACAGACGGAGACATATATATTGGTGGTCAGGGAATTCGAGAGATGTCACCCTAGCTACAGGGAGTTATCCACTAACATAGACCTCCCAGTCCATGCATGTGGACAGTGGAATCCTTCCTTGAGGGTAAGATAGCCAGGTATCGAGAAGTCAGAGGAGGGAATTGATGGGTTGAGGTTAGTCTCACGAGCGCTAGGATGTCAGGGGACTTTTCATGAGGAAAGCTTCTACACTACTAAAGTTAGTACGAATGCCCCGGATATTAGTAAAATAAATCTTAAGAGGTTTTGGTGATTTGGGTTTGACTGCTTTAGAATTTTTTGTGATTTTCTTATCAGATTTTGATGAATACTTTTTTTTTTTTTTTTAGAAAACTGAAAATCTTCCAGCTTTGTATTCAAAAATATATTGTTGGTAATAATTATTTTCCTTCAAAAATGTATATTTTTCTATAATTTTTTTTTTTATATATATTTCTATAAAAGTATATTTTTATACTTTCATAGTGTTTTCACCCCAGTTTGCGGGGGTTAGCTATTTTCCCATAGCTGGGACCCTTACAGAAGCTATCACCCCGAGTCAGGGTGAACCTGGGAACAACAGCAATTAAAAGGTGGTTCCATGCTCCTCACAACCTCCCAATTAGAGCCCTAGCTGTCGGATTAGTTTACCGTCATACCCAGTAACTTATAAGTGTTTTGACTACTCTTTTTATCGTACACATTAAGAGGAAATTTGTGTGATTAAACTGTGTACAGGGAAGTAACAGAAAAATGTTTGGGAACCACGGACTTAGAACAACAAAAGACAGACGTTGTGAAAACATACCAATGATTGTTCATGTCTTTAAAAGATTTTTGTACACAGAAGTTATATATATACAGATTGACTACAGCAGCTGAATCAACTAAAAATCTTCATTAAAGCGTTTATTCTTAATTATAAATTTTGCAATTTAAGAAAGTAGACATCTAGCAGTGCACGCCACAGTTTTACCGTTTTCCTAATTGAATTTTCCGATGAATCATAGTTCTTAAGTTAAGAAAATAAGCTTTTAGAAAGTTCAAAAGTCATAAAATACCCTTAAAATGTCTTTTATTAAAGCTTTAACAGAATATTGCAATAACAATAAGCATACCACAATCTCATTTCATCGTCTTCTGTTTTTTCTTACTGTTGTTCATATCCACTAGGCAGCAATCGCGCAATTTTTTTGCTCTGCCCGTCATTGTTTTTACTGTGTGTCACACCTTCATTTTATCATTTAATCGCTATTTTACTTAAAAAACAAAAAAAAAACAAAAAAAAAAACAAAAAACAAACAAGGAATTCATTCCAAGGAAGACGATAATGTCACTCAAACGCAAGGGGCTATTGGGAGTGAAAGAGAATGAGAAAACTTTAAAAAGAACCGGTTCAAAAGTACCTCTTCAAAAAACAAACGTATGGGAACCGGACAATAGGCAAATTTTAATCTGCATTGTGATCCATATTAACCTGCGTTAGGCCACCTCGACGTGATGTCATTTTTAGCAAGATTGTCTTGCTAAAACATTTACAACTGAGTAGTGAGTTCGATCTTAAATGGATGCCCCATACATTCGGCCTTGTGCCACATCTAAGCTACGCTTAGAAAACAATGTTTAACCGCGTTAGAGTCATGTCTAACATTGCGCTTGTTTTTAAGCCAGTCAGTTAAGTGCCATACGTGATACATGCTTTGGGCGATCATGTCTCGAAAGAAATATGACTGACTGGGCAGAAGATTATCCCGAAGTAGGTTGTCATTGCTTTCCGCTGTAGACTGGTTGCCAACGAAGGCTATAGAACCCAATCTGTCCTATTATTCCTATTATTTAACCCATAACTAGAAGGAAGAGACGGATTAATACTTTTTCCAAGGGTATTTGTGCGTAAGTGAATGCAACTAATTCAACTAGAATTCGAGCTCGGCTTCCCGATTTGTCATTCCGAGTCGATATCCACTGCACCACAACGCACATCCTGTTTTCAAACAACTGTCTTAATTTCCATGTTTTGCACAGTAATTGTTAATACGCATTCATTGTGTATTATCCATTTTAAACATACTGACAGTACATGCGACCATTTCAGTTTTCCTATTTTAATTTTCTAATGAATTATAATTCTTAAGTCAATGATTGAATTACCTTTTTGAGAGCTCTATGAATAAAATTACTCGTGGAAATTTTCCTATTGCATCGTTAAAAAATTAACTTAACTTTAACAAAATATTGAAAATCCTAGAAAAGATTAAAAATTGACATAGTTTTCCATTTCACTGAAGCAGACGTTAAACGTACAGCAGTATCATTTCCTTCTATCTCCCCGTTTTTGTATGTTTTTTGTTTTCACTGAAACCAAACAGTGTCTGATATATCTTTTTCAGAATGGTCTACTTTTTTATCTCAAGCAATGACAGAGCGTAAGGCACGTTATAACTAAATTACAAGCAATCTTCTGTATGAATAAATTAGGTCACTGTAAGATATTGCAAAATAAATAGATAAAAATACGTTATCAACCAACCATACATACACTTCAGTTTTAAAATGTTATGTCATATCGCTTCCTGATTTCAAATCCTAAACAAACAAAAATAATTTTAAAAAAATAAACTGTACCTGAGAAACCTTGTGTCAGTAAATCTGTAATCTTCCGAAAAATATTTTTCCACATAATATTTGTCAAAGCACTTAATTAAACAGTGAATACACAGATTGAAATGGATTTTTTTTTCAATCCGACAATATTCGTTACTACAAACTTTGTAAACATTTTTTTTTTTTAGTGTTTTAGTAGATGTCATTATTTGTTTATAGAAAACGGAAATTTCAGATCGAATTCAGCTCATGATTACACTTCACGCTGCAGACTTATTAATCCACTCTCGTATATACATTAATGCAAACAAGTGGGAAAGGCAAAGTTGACACACGTACCCATGTGCGTAAAACTGAAAGAAGGGTAAAGAGAAAAATCAAACTCAGTGTTTTTATGTATGAACAGATTTCTTTATGGTTTTCAACGCTGATGTTTTCAGCCCATTATAGTAAAAATATGCCAATGCGCACCGTACTAATTGTGGGGTGGAGTGGGGGGGTCGAAATAATGAAGAAACGTAAAATAGATGTAAGAAATAATAAATTGGCAAATAAATAGCGAGTCAATCAGTCAGTTAAGTGCCATACGTGAAACATGCTTGGGCGATCATGTCTCGAAGGAGACATGACTTACTGGGCAGAAGATGATCCCGCAGTAGGTTGCCATTGCTTTCTGCGGTAGACTGGTTGCCAGCCAAGGCTATAGAACCCAATCTGTCCTGTTATTTAACCCATAACTGGAGGGAAGAGACAGATTAATACCTTTCCCAAGGGTATTTGCGCGTAAATGAATGCCATGAATTTAACTGGAATTCGAACTCGGAATTTAACTGGAATTCGAACTCGGAATTTAACTGGAATTCGAACTCGGAATTTAACTGGAATTCGAACTCGGAATTTAACTGGAATTCGAACTCGGAATTTAACTGGAATTCGAACTCGGAATTTAACTGGAATTCGAACTCGGAATTTAACTGGAATTCGAACTCGGAATTTAACTGGAATTCGAACTCGGAATTTAACTGGAATTCGAACTCGGAATTTAACTGGAATTCGAACTCGGAATTTAACTGGAATTCGAACTCGGAATTTAACTGGAATTCGAACTCGGAATTTAACTGGAATTCGAACTCGGAATTTAACTGGAATTCGAACTCGGAATTTAACTGGAATTCGAACTCGGAATTTAACTGGAATTCGAACTCGGAATTTAACTGGAATTCGAACTCGGAATTTAACTGGAATTCGAACTCGGAATTTAACTGGAATTCGAACTCGGAATTTAACTGGAATTCGAACTCGGAATTTAACTGGAATTCGAACTCGGAATTTAACTGGAATTCGAACTCGGAATTTAACTGGAATTCGAACTCGGAATTTAACTGGAATTCGAACTCGGCTCCCCAATTTCTCTCCGAGCCGATATCCACTGCACCACATGGCACATCTGTAAATAGCGTGTATATATCTAAGTAATAATGGATTCTTTTTTTCAACCGGAAAAATCTCTTACTACTTTTTTTTAGTGGATACATGAGTTTAGAGTAGACATCCCTGTTTTTTTTATAGACAGTGAAGTTAATGTTTACCGGCCTTAACAAGTGAAAGTTTAATTTATGAAATGTGCTGTATATACTTGTCTATATAAGCAGACTTCATGCATAGTGTGACTCTTGAATGTTTTTGCATGAATTATAACACGCTGAAAATGTTTTTTTTAACATATGTATAGTGCAACAGGTCATCTAAAATGCATGATTTTTAACCTCTGCAAAAAAAAAAAGTAATAAAATCTTGCAAGTTTACTAGTGTATATACGGTGCTTATCGACGATAATTTTCTTTAAGCCTTTGTATGATCTCGGCCGGTAGACATCAATTTCACTATCTGAAAATCAACAGGAATGGCAACTACAGGTTTATAGTGTATATATTTATGTACAGTTACTCACGAATAAATCTGAGGAAAATAAAGACGCCGGGTACAAAATGATCACTTTTGTCGAGATGAAAAGCGATGAAGTTGTGAAATTCCAAACAATGTTAAAATAAAGAACAAACGCCCTGAAAGGACATAGTATATTAAAGATACTAACATTTTTTCATTTTTTTTTTTTCGTTTTGCAACAAATCAAGCCTGAAGCCATTCAATTTTTTATTTTACCATTGATTAAAAAAAAAAAAAAAAAAAAAAAGAAGAAAAAAAAGAACAACGAATTATGAAAACAATGATGAGCTGGTATCAATGTTTATAATTTCACTGTTACTGAAACCAACCAGTGGATGGTGGCCAATTTCTTATTCACTTGGAAAGGCACCAGGACATTAAAAGTCATTAGAGTTGTCCATAATTTCGTTCACAAATAGATATAGAAAAAAGGGAGATAAATCAAGAAAATAAAAACAATTACAATAATCCCATAATAAAGCAAAATTACTTTTTGTTGCATCAAATAAATTTTTGCTCAAAATTTTCCTGCTAATTCCGATCGTCGCTCGAATATAGTCATTAATATGATTATTTTCGATTATGAACGGATGATAAAAATTGTGATTTCCTTTTTCCCCGCCTATATATTTTTTATAGGTCAGACAAAGTCGGCACCAAACTGACCAATTCTACGTGGCAATGAGCCATTATTATTTTACATTTTCAGAAGGTTATTTTTATAAAACTATGGCATCACTAAAAGTTGCATATCTGGCTTAGGTATGTGAAGTCGGAGAATTTTGGTTCGACCATTAAAGTCAGTAGCAGTTTTCTATTATAGATTTCACTGAAATGAGCAACTTCCAGGCACGACACCACAAAACTTTAAAAAGTCGGAGATGTGGGGAGAGGAAGAGAGTTAGATCTGATGCTAATTTTTTTTTTTAAATTCCCGATAATATGCATATAATACAATCTTCTCATAAAAACACACAAGCACATTCGCAAAGCAAAGGATATCAAATTAGCCATTTTTAATAGTTTTACTCCAAGGAAAGCGAGACAGCAACTAGTGCGTAGGGGGTTACAGTCAGAGAAAAGACTGGGTAGAGGGGTGTTGAAGAAAGAATAAAAAAGGAATGGGATTTCAAGAAGATAGAAGATGGCAATTGACGTTGCATTTAAATTTTTTGAATTTTAAATTTATCAGGGAAGCAAGGAAACAGAATGGAGTTCCATAGGTGGGAAGTGCGAAAAAAAACCGTTGTAGTAAAAGAGACGGTTACATTTAATTATTTTTGTACAAATTGTACACAAAATAATTAGGACTTCATAGATTCTTTGAGGTATTATCGTGTTTGTAGCACGAATGTGATGTTTTGGTCCATGCAATATTGTATAGTTTACTTGCGTCAATGATTGTGACTAAGTTATTTAATATAAGACAGAGAAAGACCAGCCTTCCCCACACTCTTTTTGGCCTTGTGCCACATTTTTTTTATTATACAAAATAAATAGAGTCAGGGAAGAAGTAGAAAGAGAGTTAGTGAGAGCGAGTTTTGTATCATGACTACAGAATTCAGCAAGACTCCGTCGATTTCGAGCGACATTATAATTCATGATTGTATTATCTTCGTTTAATGCAACGAAGACATAACAATGGTGACAAAGATTACAATTAGCATAAATAGAAGACGAAGAAACTTCAATATTCATACGGGAGGAAAAAAATTTTTTTTCTTGATGTACGAACATCTGACAGTATTACTGCTCCAGAATTGTGGTTAGAATCTCTAACCACCTTCCTTTTTCAGGTTTGATACACGATTGGCATTGTTCTGACATTTGTTCTCATCATTTTCGGCCGTTGTACACTCCTGCCTTCCTCAGGTGATGTACATTAGAATTTCGAACATATCCCTTTATTTAGAGGTTAGATTGTTCTTATTCCATGTATCTTGTCTCTTTTTTATAGCTCAGTTATTTTCCTTTAGTAACTCAGTTCTCCAAGTTTGTGTTCCCTCTGCTGTAGCCAGGTATTGAACTCACAACTCTTGAGATACGATTCAATCATCTCGAAAGAGAAATAAGGAATAAAGTAAAGCAAATATATAAATTGTCATCACCATTTCTTAACAGAAGAGACTGTTGAGAATTCATGTCATGAAAATTGCGAGTTTAAAAGGCAACAGCCATGTAGGCGGTCTACTGCTTTTCCCCTCTTATCTTTTGCATATTTCAACCTACTGACAATCGATGACAGTCAGAGAAAAGAAAATCTATTAAACTGAAAAAAGAATAGTGGATTCAAGCATGCGCTTTCCTAAGATATGTTCTCCAAAATATCATCACAGAGACCAACACTTGTACATCAAAGGGTAAATTTTTTTACGTCACTCTTCTTATTCTATTTATTATTGTTCATTAATGGTAAATAATTATGCGATTACCAAAAGTAATGTTCTGTAGTTGTAGTTTTTCTTCCCTCATCGAATTTTATTATCATCATCATCATCAAGTGTTAGTTAAGTGCCATCCGTGATACACGCTTGGGCAATCATGTCTCAAATATTTTTTCCGCAGTAGGTTGCCATTACTTTCTGCAGTAGTCTGGTTGCCAGCCAACTCTATAGCATCCAATCTGTCCTGATATTTAACCCATAGCTGGAGGAAGAACAAACAGATTAATACTTTTCCCAAAGGTATTTGCGCGTAAGTGAATGCAAAAAATTTCGACTGGAATTCGAACTCTGCTTTCCGATTTCATACTGTGTACTTGTTGCAACTGTACATGAGTTTTACACTTACCATTAGTAATATTAGTTAAAACAATGAAAAAAGTATCAATAATTCGGGCAATATTTTGCCATTTAAATGCACAACTGATGCAGAAAGTCTAATACAGTTGAAATTTCTGAAACTCACGAAAAAAACAGTTGAGAGAATTTTACACTTACAGGACATGTTGAAGGAAAGAGAAGCAGAAAAAAACACGAATGGTCTACTTAACAAATTGCTTAGAGCAAAACAAAAAAGGAAGATGTGAAGGACTATGATTGCCCACGTTCTGAAATAGCATTGAACATAAAAGAAGAATCACTCCCAAGCACTTTCGCGTTCTTGCAGTGATGGAAATGATTATCAGAAACGATAAACAAATTATCGGCGATGAGCAACTTAAGAATTTCCACTGAAGTAATGTATGCTCAGTAAAATTTGTTTTGTCGTTTGACGCAAGTATTTCTGAATTTTGAACTGAGAATGTTTTGTGGTTATGAGCCTTTTAGCTGAATAAATTCTAAAATTCTTGGAAGACTAATGGCCCATATCTACACGCCAATAGTCAAAAGGTAACCGGATGCTCTTCCAATCTACTTTCTCGTGGGCATAGTTTCGAGAAAATATAACAGAATTGCCGCTTTCTTATAGGAATAGAACACAAGGCAGCAGTTAAACAATTTAACTCAAAGATTGATGTGTTGAAACTTGGACATCAGTTGAGATGATGAAAGATGCATTGCTAGGTCCCATAGAAACTTCTATTAACGACGTTGTAGGCTGACAACTATTTGGTAATATTGTGAGTGATGTACTAAACTTACCTAAGTTAGCTTACACAAACAAGCACTCACACAAAATGAAAAGGATACATGCATGCCAACAAAAGAGAAAGAAAGAGAAAACAGAACAAAGGACAATTTATTTTATACAAAACGCTTATAAACAAAAATAAATTCCCAAATACAAAGAAAATCCTGCCAGTGCAGTCAGAAGTCTTACTACTTAATTGCATCTGGAAGCAAAATATTTAATTTATATTTTACTATTGATTTGTTGACAGCGGACGTGAGTAATCATGGATCTCCACAATTTCCTGTTCTTTGTAGTTCTTAGTTAATTTGGTCTTTTTGCTATCTTTTCTATACCTGTTTTGTCTCGTTAAGTAGACCATGCTTTCCTCTTTTCCTTGTGTCTTCAATATGTCCTGTAAGTGTCAAACTCTCTAAGCCCTCTAATATGTACCCTAGAAGTTTCAGCTGTCGTTTACTGATTATGCTAAGTATATGGGTCTTTTTTTGCTTCCATTTTCTCTAAAACTGTCACTGCTCACATGTTCAGTCTGTAGAACCACATTTTTGTTGCTTCAAGTCTTTATCTTTAAGAGCTTGTCTACTACACTATCATATAGAAAGGTTGAGGCACCTCGAAGTGTTGTAATGGTTAGCAAATTTGTCACGCTAGAACAATGCGACTACCTACTGAGTTCAATCTTCACTGGGTGCCCATACATTCGGCCTTGTGCCACATCTAGGCTGCACTGAGAAAAATCACTATATAGTAAGCCTGACATTATATAACACTTAAGCACTCTTATTTTTTTTTGTTGTTGTTTCGAACGCTATCTTCCTATTTTTAAATACATTTTTAGTTCTTGGAAGTCATCTAATAGATTCTTTCACGCCCTTCTTGCCTTCAGAACTCTCTTCCGGTTTCTTGCTTCTCTGCCATCTGCAATCTTCAAAGAGTGAAATGCAGCGTCAGTGGCAATCTTCTGTCTTTTTAAAACCCTGTTCTTTTATTGTCTTTTCTCCTCACTAAAATATTCTCATTCTCTTTCATTTCCAGTAACTC
Source organism: Ascarosepion bandense (assembly GCA_037127315.1). Classification (NCBI taxonomy): domain Eukaryota; kingdom Metazoa; phylum Mollusca; class Cephalopoda; order Sepiida; family Sepiidae; genus Ascarosepion; species Ascarosepion bandense. The sequence goes on from JBBBDQ010000145.1 coordinate 4,549,156, forward strand.
ACTGTGTTTTAGTGGCATTATTGCATTGCTTGTGGGGAGATGATAAAAAATATGTAGATTTCAGCTTTTTTTTTTAAATAAATATTTACAATAACCTATTTGGGGCTATACGATATTCACCTCAAGAGTAACTGTAAATATACAGTTAATGATATTTTTCTATTTCGGATGTATAAAATTTGCCATGGGTCATAAGCTAGATATAACCTCGTTTAAAAATAAGATAAAATATTACAACATTATGGAACGATGAGAACACAGCATTGGAAATTGCGAGAAAATTGAACATAAAACATAAGAGAAAATTGAATGTACTGGCAAGAAAAAACAATTTTAAGAATGTTATAAAAGTGGATTTGAGAAAATTAAAAGAAAAATATGCAAAAGAAGGTAGATTAATCAGCCAGAAAATACTTCAAGAATCCCGGGTTGTGAATGCAAACATGGAAAAGATGGTGAATATTAAGAAAATTGGATAAAAACATGAAAGAAACCAAACTACCACTTTTAAATAAACATTACAAAAGAACATAAGTTCAACAGAGAAGTGTAATGAAACTAATTTGCAAACAGTAATTTTCAGCCAAATATAGAACGATATTAAATGGACCTGATGCATTTAACTCCTTCATAGAAATAGTCAACCTCCACGACTTAGACGATAACAGAGGGGAGGCCTAGTAAAGTTTTAGGCTAGATTGGAGATAGGTTTGCTCATGGTGTCAAGAGAAATACTGAAAAATTATAAATTCTTGGACAATTCGGTCTTTTTTTTTCTTTTTTTTTTATGGTGACACAGGTCACAAGTAAGAAACTTTAAGCTAAGGAGTTAATCTATGTAAGCCAATTCTCTCTTTACATACTGCAAAGCTGATTAATGCCGATTTGTAAAAGAAATATCAAAGACACTAATAGAATGACTTACAGTTTTTCTGGATATTAATAAAATCGAAACATTAAGAGATGAATATTAGAATGGAAAACATTCGATAAAGTTATCCGATAAGCAATAAAATAAAGGTCACAAATAATGTTAAAGTTGAAAGTTTAATTCAATGATGTAAACGAGAGAATGAGGAGTCCATATTAGTGAAAAATATTCGGGTGTAGAGAATATTGCGTTAAATGTATTTCTGTGATTTAGACCATTTGGATATATTTATTAATAAAATCATAAGCAAATTCCGTTTTTGATTTGTTTTTCTTTCAATAACGAAAGTATCACCCTAAATGCTAATTAGAAGTGGCAGTTAAGAAATGACTTGAAGTGCACAAACGTACTACAGTGTCCAACGAAAAAGGTTGTGGATTGACAAGGATAAATCTACACAACCAACCTAATAGCTGAGCTCCATAGAAAAATATAATGTACATGTGGTGGGATCGTCGTATTCATTTCAAGCTCTTAAAGCGCAGTGAAATACTAAATGCACATTTATGCGTCCAGAAGCTGCAACGTGTCCATAAGTTTATTCAAAAAGCGCCTTGCACTAGTTAATTGAAACAGAGGTTCTCCATTAATAACATTAAATACGTTTTGATAAGGAGAACCTTCTCTGATGCTAACCCAATTCAAGAGTTCGAAAAAAATTTTCACATCAAAACCAGCTGAATTTTACTCAATTTTGTCGAAAAGCTGCCTTATAAGTGGCAACATGTCATTGCTATGGTGGATGTATATTTTAATAAAATTCAATTTTACTTCATTCTTGTTTTAAGAATAAAAATTATAAACGAAAAACAGAAATTATTTATAACTCAATCTCATAACTTATTTGGCATTATATAACCTGTTCGAGTAGATAGGGTTAGACAGCCCAGAAGCCAGTCTTCCTGGGCTGTCAAACACCATCACGGTTTTTCCTCCAGGAAAAAAAAACACCCTGAAAGCTTCCGCTGCCTTGCGGTCATATCCAAAACACGGAAAAGGATATGGCAATTTTCTAAGCGTAGCTTAGTGTGATACAAGGCCAAAAGTACGTGGAACCCAGTGAGGATTGACATCACTACTCAGAGGTAATTTTTCTAGCGAGACAAGCTTGATAACCATTACACGGCATCGAAGTATACCGTCATAAAGGCTATGGAAATAAAATCCAGACAGAAAACCTGGAGTGGAGTCCCGAGAGCGGTTGACTGTCAACACTGACAAATTTACTGCAACCAAGCAGCCTCCAAATGTAATGCCATGCATTCCTTTGGATCTCTTCAGTACGGCCGAGAAGCTGAGGGCATGTCGTCTGGACAGGGCACGCCTCTATATACTATCGCCAGTCTAAGAGAAAGAAAACTCTTAATTCAAACCACCTTCTGCCTTGTAGGTCTTGCATCTTTAACTTGTGGGACGGAGTAACCTCCAAATACTAGAAACAAAGGGAATGATAAATAAAACCTGACATTAAAAACAATCATCAATATTTTTAACATATCCATGCACATCGTATTAATTAATGGGCTTCAGATAGAAAACTATAATATCGATTTGTTTTTTATAGAAACCTATATCAGATTTTAATTTTAACTTTTATAACATCAGGTTTTATGGTGGGTATTGACGGGTTAAGAAGCATAGATATAGCAAACTGAAACACACACCACATATTGTTAATATAAATATGAACGCTTTCTGATCATGAAGTCCAGGTTCGAATTTCACGATGGACGATTTGTCAAAAAAATAATTTTTTGATTTTATCGGGAGACGAGACCCTTTAGGAGCCGTCGATTGTTGCGCTAGCACGAAGTTACAAGTCATCGTGGCCGAGGGTTTGAGCGAATTGCTCTTGTTCAGACTGTTGATCACGCAAGATAACGCGTTATCTCCCAAAAACTGTAACTAGATCTGCGCAAAATAGTTGCGGTTTAAACCAGAGCTGAGCTGTATGGGTGTTGAACAAACACAAATATGCCTGAGCAAGTGTTTGCAACGGGACATCTTCGCATACGAGTGGCCGGCCATTTTCATAATCTGAATATTGTATCAAAATTGTTTGGTAAATAGCAATTTCACTGTAAAATGACTCACATAAAAAAATTGACAATGTACAAGAAGAAAACCTCTAGCTTGTCTTCGATTTTTACTGTAATTTCCTCCATCAATGAACTAACGCAATATATTTACAATTTAAACAATATAAGATACGCAGATGATACAGTGCTGATAGCAGACACAGAAAACTACAAGACCCCCTACAGAAGATAGCTGAAGAGGGTGACAAGAAAGGACTACTAACAAACTGCAAGAAAACCGAATGCATGATCATCAGCAAAAAGGGCAGCCCAAAATGCCAAATACAGGTGAGGAACTCTAAAATCAAGCAGGTACAAAAATTTTAATACCGAGGAAGTGTTCTAACAAGACGGAAAGTGCGACACTGAGATCCAAAAGCGAATTGGCATGGCGAAGGAAGCATTCCAGAAGTTGAGTAAAATATTAATAAAATAATAAAAAAACAGGACAATTTTGCTAGAAACAAAGAGGAGAGTACTGGATTGCTATGTAATGTCGGTTCTTCAATATGGCAGTGAATGTTGGACAATATCTTCGAAGATGAAGAAAAAACTTGAAGCAGCTGAAATGTGGTTCTACAGAAGGTTGCTGCGGATATCATGAACCGAGCATGTGAGTAATGACGAGGTTTTGGAAAGGATGGAAACGAAAAGGAAATTAATATTTAGAATCAGGAAAAGACAGCTAAAGTTCCTGGGACATGCAATGAGGAAGGAGAGCTTGGAGAACCTGATACTAACAGGCCAGATAGAGGTAAAGAGAGACAGAGGAAAGCAGCGGATAACATATTTGAAGGACCTGATCAGGTGGATGACGGAACGAGGGTTGCATGGTGCAACATGAGAAAGCGTGCTAAAAGCCACCAGGGATAGGGAAATTTGGGAAAGCCATTATCGCCTACGTCCTGAAAGGACATTGCACATAAAAGAAGAATATATTTACTGTTTTCTGTAACTCTTTTTTTCCATGCGCACCATTGTCCTGCCAGTAAAATATTGGAATTGTCAAATGTTTTGTCCTCCTTTTAAGGGAAAATAATTTAGAGCGTTCAGTTCCAGACAGATGATCTGGTCACACATTTTATAGGCTAGTCAGTATATTTATAGATACGGAGGGGGGGGGGAGAGAGAGAGAGAGGTTTATGCACACTCTCTGAAGTCTACTGATTACCATCACTATCAACTGACCTATCAATAAATCTATATGGATGGATAAACTAGGTTATTCAATGACAAATAATTCCTAACAAACTTTCAACAACGTATTTGTCATAACGAAAATTCAGAACCACAAAATTACGTTGTTTTGTCTCGAGCTAATGCATTGGAAAATGAAAGATTGAACCTTTAAATAACCGAAAAAGGTTACACGAACTTACACACCAAACGGGTATAAAAAGATATAATTCATTTTTATGCTTATCTTCATTTTAATTATATACAGAAACTATAAAAAAGTATATTGCTTTTTTGGTTTATAACAATAAAAAGAAGAAAAAAAAGGAAAAAGAAATGTTCCTAAATTTAATATCTTAACAGTACAGTATTCGTCTATACTTCTGAGATGAGGTAGTATTTACATTATTTACATTGTTCGGATTGTTGTCTTCATCTTTATTGCAATATTCATGATGTTTCAGTCGTTGTATGCTCTAGCCTTCCTCGGTTCATGGGAATTTCTAACCGAAATCCTAATTTTGATCACTGAGTATATCAAGAAGTGACATGGCTCATGTAACGAGAACAATATATCCCAGTGATCGAAATAAAGAGTTCGGTTCGAAACTTTAATCACCTGAAAAAGGCCGGAAGCATCCACGCCAAAGTATGTTCCACAGAGTCATTTTTTTTTCTTTTTTGTTGTTTTTGTTTATTTCTATTTAAGGGGTTGGTTGTCTGCGTAAAACTTTATTCTTAAATTTACAGAGTGGAAATTAGACATTTCCCAACAAGACGGCATAAAGGGTTTAAAACTAGTAAGGCCACCAAGTAAAGATTGAGCAGCTCCAGCACAGACGTGGTAGCAATACTTCAGTTTTGGTCCGACTCTTATAAAGAAAGCAGGAAAAGACACTGGTATTTTTGCTGTAGAAGTAGAATGAACCGACCATTTTTTCAGTACAGACACACACATGAAATTAGAACAAACTATCCCCGTGGACTAAATGGAATCTGTTAGAAATCACAACGTGTATCACTCGAACAATGCCGATGCGTACAACGGCCGAAACGTCGTGAATATGGCAATGAATATGAGGACAACAGTCCGAATGATGTAAATAGTTACCTCATCTCAGAAATAAATGAATCCATGAAACCATGGCGGCATCTACTGCTAGGGAGGCTGAATCCATGGCGGCATCTACTGCTAGGGAGGCTGATTCACTGTGTCAAGCCAGGAAGTTTTTTCTTGTCAGAACCGATTTTGTACATTTATAAATCTACCATTCACTGAATACTGTTGCCATATCTATTGCTATTCATCTTGAGGTTCTCCACAACATCTAAAAGAGGATCTGCAATATAAACGATCCTGACTTGGCAAGCTCGCCTTCAATTATTTTCTCATCGACGTGATGTGGCTTCCCTCTGTCTTTTTTACAAGTATTTTCATGAAAACTGCTCTTGTATCGTGCTACTAGATTGGCATCAATGTCCCACCATTTCACCGTAGAAAAAAATTAAATGTAATCACATCTACTCTTACAGTTTCTTTTCTCGCAATTCCCGTTTATGGGACTCATTTCCATTCGCTTCCTTCCCTGGTAGCTACAATCTCCAAAAGTTGAAATGCAACGTCAACTGCCATTTTTTATCTACTTGATTCCCATTTATCTCTGATTATTTTTTTTCGACAACCCCTGTATCTTTTTTCCTCTTTCACCGTAACCCTCAGTAGCATTTCTGCCTTGCTTGGGGTGAAATGATATTATATATATATATATATATATACATATATATATATATATATATATATATATATATAGTTTATTTGGGCACCAATCTTTCCTTTATGCACGTTTCATTAAAAACAAACCGTTAAGTTTTATTCATTTTTTCATGTGTTCTTATATGTTTTTTCTTTTCAAACTCAAACTGTATACGAACTGTCCAAAAGTTTCATAATTTTGAGTGCTTTCGGCTATACATTCAGCCATTATCAAGAATGAATTTTGTTTTACTCGTAAATAAATCTGTGTAAAGTTTAAGTATATAGAGTAATGTGCCTGCTAAGTTCCGAACACGGTAAACACATTGTTACCGTGTTCATAATTGGAATGTAGGATTTCTCTTTTTTTTATTAGTAATGACTCCATTATTTTAAATATTCTTTTGCATGTGGATGATGCTTTTAAGTATGTATTGTCAACATGTATGTCACGGATAGGTATTGGTAGATCTCGATGTGTGTTTAAATGAGTTCGGATGGAACTGTTGTGGGAAAGAAAATGTTTATTACCTCGTCAATGTTGTGGTGTGACTAATGTAATTGTTTAAGCACACAGTTCTTCATGTACATAAATTCGTAAATAACACTTGTTCTATGCAGTTTAACTTCTGCAGGTGAATTATTATTGACGATGAGATTGGCAGTTTTAATTTTTGTAGTAGAGAATTCTCTTGCTTAAGTTAGTTGGTGTTGTATAATTTCTGATGATGTTGCGTAGCGAAAATTCGTCCTGTCTGTAATTACTGTGCATTTGGTTTTTGTAAAAAAACATTAATGTTATTGTTTTTGCCTACGTGTCTTTAGTTGCCGTTGGTTATGTTAGGAAGAAAAAGTTTGCTATGATAGTCAAGTAAATAATTTGAAAAGTCGTTGTTAACAAACGTTTGTTTCAAAATGTGGAGTTCTTTGAAGAAAAGTGCTTGAGAAGACGAATTGTCGTACACTTTCTTAAAAATCTTAATGACACCAATAAGACAGAACATATAAGCAACGACAAGGTTTTCGAGAGAATGCAAACGAAAAGGAAACTCATATTCGGCATAAGGAAAAGATAACTGGGGTTTTGGGGACATGTAATGAATAAGGAAACTCGAAATGGGACTCACTAAAGGAAGCGCTAGTGACATCAGCAAACAACATTGACCCAAAGGAAATCAGACGCAGAAGAAAGAAATGAGTGGATGACCAAAGAGATTCTCATCATGCAAAAGAGACAGAAAACGATGCCAAGACATGGAATGACATACAGGAAACTACACAAGGAAATAAGGAGCAAATGCAGAAGTAGAGAGATTGAGGAGGACTAATAAAACATACATGCATAAAGAAATAAGAGAACTGATAGGACAAAAACCTGCTCCTCAACAGGATGTATAAAATCCAAGGATGGAACGATAATATTAGAGAAAGAGAAAATACTTCAGCAATGGAAAGAATATATAAAATATCTTTTCCACGACAAGAAAGAACAACCGATAATACCCAAAGATGAGGACGGACCAGAAATATTAAAGTCCGAAGTGGAAGCTGCAATGGCCAAACTGAATAGAAACGAAGCAGCTGGACCAGACGACATTGTAGAGTTGCTGATAACTCTGGAATTATTCGGCGTAGAGAAAATTACAGAAATAATAATACCAAACAACCTAGGCAAGTCAATTTTTATAGCACTGCCTAAAAAGCCAGATGCAACGAATGCGAACTCCACCGAACAATCAGTTTAATGAGCCACTTTAACAAAAAACTGATCGTCCTAATCCTAATGAATAGAGCGAGAAACAGAATCAGGCCAGAGATAGGACAAGAACAGTGCGGGTTTGTGAAAGAAACGCCATACATATGATTAGGATGCTCTCCAATAGAGCAATACAAATGATGAAGGATGTGTACCTATGTTTTATCGATTATGCGAAGGCGTTCGACAAAATACTCCACAAAGAATTGATGGAGATGGTCAGCCGCCTCGACATATTTGGGAAAGACATAAGAGTAATCAAGAATCTCTACTGGCGGCAAACCGCCTGCATACGAACAAGGTAACGAATTTAGCAGATATACAAAGATAGAAAGTGGCAAAAGACAAGGATGTGTCTTTTCACCGGATCTGTTCAACTTGTACAGGGAGACTATTCTGAGGACATCAGATATTATGCCAGGATTTGTCATCGAAGGCCACAATTTGAACAAAATAAGGTACGCAGATGATATGGTGCTGATAACAGACACGAAAAGAAAACTAAAAGAACACCTAACTTAAGAGCGTGATAAGAAAAAAGAACTACAAATAAATAGCCATCAGCAACAAGAGCAGCCTAAAATGCCAAATACAAGTGGGGGATACTAAAATCAAGCATGTACAAAACTTTAGATACTTGGGAAGTGCTCTATGGAAGATGGAACGCGTGATTCAGAGATCTGAAGGCGAATTGGCATGGCGTTGAGTATTAAGTGACAGGAAAATTTCACTAGAAACAAAGAGAGTACTGAATTGCTATGCGATGTTAGTTCTTCAATATGGCAGTGAAGATGAAGGAAAAACTTCAAGCAACTGAAACGTGGTTCTACAGAAGGATGCTACGGATATCATGATATCGGGCATATGAGCAATGATGAGGTTTTGGAAAGAATGGTTGGTTGTTTTGCTTTTTAACGGCACATCAACTTCTCTGGTCATTTAGTGCCAATGGTGTTATTTGGGAATTGTTTTGTGTCAATGATTGTTCTTGGAATCTTTATGGGGGAGTTATTTGATATAAGCTATTGGGGTTTTTTTTTGGGGGGGGGTTATGAGGTGGATATTGTTTTACTTTTAGATTTTTCAATATAGGCCAATTGTTTTCAAAAAATTTAGAATGTTTTCTATTTGTACAGTGCTGAAAAGTTTTTTAGGTCGTTCGCTTGGTAATATTGGGATCTTGTTGTTTCAAGGTCCTTGCATTCGATTAGAATGTGTTCAACTGAGAAAGGTTCATGGCAGGGTATACATATCGGAGGATCTTCCCTTTTTAAAAGGTAGGAGTGTGTAATGAAGGTATGTCCTATTCGTAACCGGGTCAGGGTTACTTCTTTCTTTCTCTGTTTCCTGTATCCCTGTTGCCATTCTCCGACGGTATGTGGTGTAGTTTATTGTTTGGGCAGTTGTTCCATGATTCATGCCACTTGGTGTTTATGTATTTTTTGATGGTTTGTTTGAGTTCTGTGTAGAGGATCTTTGTATTAGATTGTTCCATCTCCAGGGCTTGTTTTGCTGCTGAGTTAGCCTTCTCATTACCTTTGATGCCTGTGTGTGGCTTGGGATCCAGCAAAAAATAAGGTTTGTACTTGATAATAGGGTTATCTTATTTAATAATTTGTTTATAAGATGGTTGTATGTGTCTTGGTTTTTCAATGCTACAAGTGTAGATTTGGAATTGGAGATGATAACTTTTTAGATTTATTGTTTGAAATTATGTCTAGTGCTAAGTCGATTGCTAAGGCTTCTGCACTATAAATGGATGCTTTGTTTGGTAGGCGTTTTTGAGATTTGGATTTGTTCAGGATGGCAGCACATCTAACTCTGTCGCCCATTTTGGATCCATCTGTGTATATATATATATATATATATATATGGTGTTCTGGGTACTTTTGTTGGATAAGGAGAATTTCTTCCTGGAAGGTGACTGGGTTTGTTTTATTCTTAGGATGGTTTGTTAGATTGAGTTAGTTAGTTGGTTTAGGTGCCAAGAGGTTCTTCTTTGCAATCATTGTTATACCAGGGTTTGTTTGATTTTTTGGTTGGGGGTGTAGATTTTGGTATACATTCTCGGGCAATTTCTATGAGTGTTTTTGTGAAATGAGAGGTGTGGTATTCTTGATCAGTATTTGTGTCTGGGATTAGTTTGTTTTGGCATATTTTTTTTTAAATTTTGACCAGTTTGGCTTTTATAGGTTCCATCCAGGTTTTTTTTTCCTCGGGTTCGGTACTGAGTTCTTCCAAAATGATTGGGAAGTGGTCGCTTCCACATGGTTCTTTGTGAACTTGCCATTTGTATTTGAGGGCCAATGAGGGGTCCCCGATTGTTAAATCGATAGCCGAGTAAGTGCCAGTTCCTGGGTGTAAAAAAGTGGGTGATTGGTTGTTGAAGAGGTATAGGTTTTTTTTGTGAATTAGATTTTCAATGATGGTACCTTTTTGTTGGTTTTATCGCTGCCCCATAAGGTATTGTGACTGTTTAGATCTCCCAGGAGGATGTATGGTTTTGGAAGTTGATTTATTAGCTTGTTAAGTTCTGTTTCGTGGGGTGTGTCATTAGGTGGTATGTAAATTGAACATATTGTTAGATTTTTATGTAGTGACACAGATACAGCAGTTGCTTGCATGGTTGTGTTTAGTTTGATTTGTCTTTGCGGGATTTTGTTATTAATTATTATTGATGTGCCACCAGATGCTTTGAGGTTGTGGGTATGAGTGTAATTGTAGGAGGTATAATTTTTTGTTTTAATGGTGTTGTTTTCTTTTAAGAGGGTTTCTTGTAAGCAGGTTACTGATAGTAGCAGTATAGAAATGAGGATTAATAATTCTTGGTAGTTAGCATTTATGGCTCTGATGTTCCACTGCAGGATTCTGTTATTTGTTGTAGATTTGTTAGTCGTGATGCGATATGGGTTTTGTTGTTGGGTTCTATTGTTTCTAGATTTTGGGTTTTTTGGTTATGAGTGTTTAGTTTTAGTTCCTCAGTATCCACGACTTCCAGGCTTTCAAATCTATTTCGTCTTGGGATCGGGTTGGTTTGGGTTCGTGTTTTCGATGAAGGGTGGTGTCTTGTTTGCTGGCAATTTTTTTCCTGGGGATTTTTTTTGGTTTGTCTGCATGAGGGGTTAAATTTGTCTGGTTGGCTTTTATGTTTTTATTTGGGGTTTTTACGTTCTTATTTTCCTGTTCTATATCCATTTCTTCTGGTGTTATGTGTTTGTTTTCTACATTGTTTGGTTTTGTCCTTGGAAGAGACTTGGATCTTGCACGTTTTGGAAGGTGAGGTTGTGTGGTTTCCATGGTGGTTGGTTCACTGGTTTTGTTGGGTTTTTTTTTTTATTTCCTTTGTTTTGGCTTCATTTGTGTTGGGTTGTTCATTTTTATTTTGAGTGTCTAGGTTTGTTTTTCGATCAGATATAAGGAATTTTAGTTCTTTCAGTATGTTCTTTAGTTCTGTTAGTGGGCTTGGTGTTTCTGGGGAGTGGTTTAGAACATTGTTGTCTTGTACTTTGTTTGTTGGGTTATTGTTGCATATGTGTTTTTTGTATTATTTGTTACTTCTTATGAGCTTCTTGGAAGCTTATGTTTTTTTGGTATTTGATTGTTAGTATTTTTTTTTCTTGATTGTATATCTTGCAGTTTTTTGATCGAGAGGGGTGGTTTTCATGGCAGTTTGGGCATTTGGCTTCATTAGGACAGTCTCTTTCTTGGTGGTCAGGCTCTTTTTGGCTGCAATTTCCACATGTTGCATTTCTCTGACATTGATCTTTCGGGTGCCCAAACTTTTGACATTTGTAGCATTGTAATGGATTAGGTATGTACTGCTCTACCTTTGTTCTTTCATAACCAATGTTGTCATAGGTATTTGAGTGGAGTTAAATGTTAGTATGTACGTGTTTGTACGTATTACCTCACAATTTTGTTTTTTTTTTTGGTTGATATTCTTTTAACGTCTGTGACCCCTTGGTCTTTTAATTCATTTATTTCTTCTGTGGAGCATTCAGAGATTTCTTTATTTCTTATTACTCCTTTGAAGGAGTTTAAGGTTCGGTGGGGATATGCTCTGATGTTTGTTCCGTGTAGTTTTTGGAGTTGTAATCAGGTTTTAGCCTGGTTTTTTTTTTTTTTTTTGGACTTCTACTAGAACTGTGCCGTTTTTTAGTTTTTTAACATTTTGAGGGGTTATTTTGTTTGATATGATTTTATGGATTAGGAACGGTGATAATTTTGTTAGTGGTTCATTTGTAGTAGCTTCTAATACTATAAAGTGTGGGAAGTCTTTTTCGTTGTAGTCACTGTCGGACTGTGTCCATTTCTATGTGCGGTCTCTTGGTAATTTTGTTTTTGCTCATATTAAGTTTTGGAGGGTTCAACAGCCATGCTCCCCACCCGCCTCGGAGCCCCTTTGAGGGGGAGATACTGAGGGGGACAAATCCCATTCGCCTCATTTCTTCAGGGCTACATGCCTTGTATACTCAAACGTGGTGGGGATTCCAAGCATTCATAATAGTATAGTATAATCCACCCAAGTATGAATTTTCCCTATAGTTTTTATTATTCTTGTCAGTTTCCTTTGTCCCAGCTTGATTGACCCATGAGCCACCGCTTACTGAATCAGTTTATTGATTGATGTGGTGAACGTGAGCGTATTTTCTTGTTGGTTTGTCTTAGTGCTTGACGTGAGCAGCCGATTGATTGGATCGGGCCCGTCCAACCGCCCGTCTAGTCCAGGTCGAGGCCAAAGTGGAGTGTTGCAACCGATACCTTTAATTCCCCTAGGTATCAGTTGCTCAGCCACCAGGCTCCTGTTCCCAGACATTACGGATCGCTACTCACGCCCAACAGGTGGCCCCCCTTGGGGGACGTTTACTCCCTGCAGAGTTGCAGTCAGCGTATTCTGAAGCCCCGCCAACAGGGCAGGGAAAGGATGGAAACGCAAAGGAAACTAATACTGATCATCAGGAAGAGACATCTAATGTTTCTGGGATATGCAATGAGGAAGGCAGTCTTGGATAACCTGATACTAACAGGCCACATAGAGGAAAAGAGAGACAGAGGAAAACAGCATGTAACTGGTCTGAGTCGCTGGATGGCAAAACTGGGGTTGCGTGGTGAAATAAGAGAAAGCTTGCTAAGAGCCACAAGAGATAGGGAGATGTGGAAGGCCATGATCACCTACGTCCTGAAAGGACAAGGTACATAGAAGAAGAATGAGTAAGGAGGGCTTCGATAACCTGATGTTCACTGGGGGAATAGAGGGAAGGGGAGACAGTGGGAGCAGCGCATGACCTAATTGATGGGCTTCAGCAGGTAGATAGCGGAAAGGGGGTCTGGGAGATATAGCAAGAGGAAATATATTAAGAGCGACAAGAGATAGGGACAAGTGGAAATCCATGATCGCCTACGTCCTGAAGGGACACGGTACATAAAGAAGAAGAAAAAATTATTTGATTAAAACCTTGTTAAAATAGCATTTTACACTCTCCAAACTACTTCAGTTAAATGGTCCACTCATAAAAAAAAAATAGATTTTTTTCTATACAATTTCTGTAGATTAGTATTTATTAGGTAATCCTAAAGCTAAGACAGTTGTCAGAATTGAAAAATATTTTATCATTTTCAGATCAATATTGTCAAATCGATACCGATTTCTTAAAACAGTAGTGTAGTTTGCGCTTATTTACAAATGACAGTTGCATATTATGACAAATTAAGAAAAATGACATCAGTTGTACACAAATATAAATGACTTATGCAGATATACAAACTAAACATTTGTAAATAATTCCTGAGTACAAAGTTATTGCTTTTATTTTACTCATCTACCTTTAGCAGGTTATTTAAAAGCTAGAAAATATTTTTAGATTGTAAAAAATTTTCGAGATTATAATGATTTTTACTGACACAATTTCTAATTAACACCTAACTGGGTGCGGGGAGTCATACCTTTCCCAAGGGTATTTGCTCGTGTATACGACGAACAGGAATAGAATTGCAGCTCTGAGAGCAGAGTTCCAATCTTGAGCCGCTATGCATTATAACACCTGCGCATCCCAGCGTACAACACCTGGTATTCCCAGGCAGTCACCCGAGACGTATAAATAAATATTTAAAAACTCAGTGATCGATTTGAACTCAATTTATGTCATAAACAGGATTACGTCTCTAAAATAGTCAGTCAGTTAAGTGCCATACGTGATACACGCTTGGGCGATCATGTCTCGAAAGAGACATGACTGACTGGGCAGAAGATTATCCCGCAGTAGTTTGCCATTGCTTTCTGCGGTAGACTGGTTGCCGACCAAGGCTATAGAACCCAATCTGTCCTGCTATTTAACCCATAACTGGAAGGAAGAAACGGATTAATATCTTTCCCAAGGGTACTTGCGCGTAAGTGAATACAATGGATTCAACTGAAATTCGAACTCGGCTCGCCGCTTTCTAGTTCCGAGCCGATAGCCACTGTACCACAACGCACATTTCTCTCCAAATTCTTTTTTTTTTTAATGAGAGAACTTTCTCGAGTCAACCTTTTTTTTTTTTTTTTTGCTGATCCTATTTTATCGTATTTCCCGATAGCTGTAGAAAATATAAATTAACCACAGGAGATATCTTAGTACAAATCGAAGTCCACAGTGATTTTACCCTTACCTTTTTGCGTCTGCATATCGCCCAAAAGACTCGACCGAAATATTTTTGTGCAGAATCATTACGGGACACTACGTCGCACTTTAGAATAAGCAGTACGGTATCAGACGACCATGGACAGCATTATTGTAAATGGATATAGATTAAGATGACGAAAGTTTTAAAATCGTAATGGCCGTGCCAGGTTTCTCTGCGACAATTCCAACAAGATTAAAACAGAAATAAAAGTATGTTTTAAACAATTCTGAGATATAACAAACGGACTACAGACGCCGCAAGAAACAGAAGCTTTTCTAATGAACTGATGAATTTGATCCGTGTTTTTACAATTGAATCAGAGAACGAACAATTAAGTGAAAATGTCCGAACATCTGCTATCGTCTGCTGAGATTTGCACGTATAAATAAGCGAGAGTTGTGTGCCAAGAAAACGTTAAACACGAGGGAAAACTGATGTTATTTTCTACAGTTTATTATAAGAGGGATATTTTGTTCTTTATCGCTTTGTCGTTTAGTTTGGTAAATGAGAAAAGAGATTTACATATTACGGAAAGACGTGTGGATAGATGTGGAGATAAAACGGAAATAAATACATACAAATGATGGAAGATAGACAAGGCAACTAAATTCTTTGACATCCTCTCTACATGAACAAAAGAAAGAGAGAAACGGAGAGATTCATTCGAACTCAGAGAACAGTGGCAAAAAAAGCAAAATGTTCAAATGCTTTGAAAGACTGGAATTATTCCAGTGGTTACAGGGAAAAGCACTTCAATCACAGTAAAAATAAATACTGAAAACGTTAAGCATATAAACGATCCTAAAAAAGAGTAATTGACATAAATTCACTATTATATTGACTACTGAGACAGTATAAAGATTATGTAGCGCCAAGAGATACGAAACGACGTTGAACTAGGAGCAAGCTAATTGGAACCTCAGTATCTGCGGATTCACAAGTGCAGTTTCATTTATTCGATTGGCCTAATTAACAAAACTTTCGTGGTCAAAACTTTTAAACTACGTTACGGTGTATATTTCAAAAGATAAAAAAAAAGGCAATTGTAATTGATAATACTAATATAAAAAAATTAAAATAGTGTTTTGAGAATATAAAAATATTAATTTAAATGTCTTCATAAATAGTAAAGTCTAATATGTCTGTCAAATCTTAATGGGGGGGTGTAAAAATAAGTGTTTACTTCACTGACTACTGCTTTGCTGCCTAAGATAAAAATAAAAACAACAAAAATTTCACTCGATACAAGGCTCAAGAGTTACTATAAAAATGGTAGATGTATGAAATAATAAAGTCTAAGATGTCAAATCCTAATTGTGGAGTGTAAAAATAAAAGTGTTTGCTTCACTGACTACTGCTTTGCTGACTAAGATAAAAATAAACAACAACAACAACAAAAATTTCACTCGATACAAGGCTCAAGAGTGACTATCAAAATGGTAGATGAATGAAGTGTAGTAAGAATGAAAGAGGTGGCTGGAAAAGATATTAAATGGATAGGTAACGTTTGATTACTGATATGAAGAGGGTAAAATTTATGGTGGGGTTCCGGGAAGCATTCACGTGGGAAGCTGTTTTCACAAAATAGCAAAACTTGGGAAGTAACCTAATGGAACTTTCTTACATTTGCAAAAAGAGAAGAAATGAGGGTGATTCAACATTTTGGGATTACCAGGGCGTGTCCTAGCTGTAAAGGTCTGAACTGATGAAACTAAAGAATGGAGTTTACGCGTACATTTGCCATGGAAATAGTAACCGAGTAACAATAGGCTTTCAGCGTTACGTCTGTGGGAAAGAGGCTACAGTGTGATGAACAAAGTCTGTTTAAACGCTAGGATGTGCGTTGCGGTGCAGTGAAGTGGATATCGGCTCGGATCGAGAAATTGGAGAGCCGGGTTCGAATTCAGTCGAATTCGTAGCATTCATTACGCGCAAATACCCTTAGAAAAGATATTAATCAGTTATTTCTCCATCCAGCTATGGGGTAAATAACAGAACAGATTAGATTCTATAGCACTGGTTAGCAATCAGTTTACCGCAGAAACTAATGGCAACCTACTGCGGGATAATCTTCTGCCCAGTCAGTCATGTCTCTTTCGAGACATGATCGCCCAAGCGTGTATCATGTATGGCACTTAACTGACTGACTGAAACGATTTTGAACTATCAAGGCTAAAAGGTGAGGGTTGGGCAGATTTAGACCATCTGTGGCAGGAATACACTATTTTTGTCGATTCATATTTTTAAGAAGAAGGGTTGGAATAAGAATGCCCTTGATGAAAATATTTTAAAACATTTTTGGGGCAAGAAATGATGTCCATTTGAGACTCAGGGATATACAGTGTTATTCCTCTGATAACAAAAAAGTGTAGAGATTATATAGAATTAATTACTAGGTCTCCTGCTAGGAAAGTCGGTCCACCGTCTTGTGTAAGACCATTTTTCTAACTAAAACCTATCTTACACTTTTATAAGTCTATTATTCGTGCATGAATTAAATATTACCGATCTTCTGATTCTGCTATATGTTTAGAGTTTCTTGATAAAAAAAATCCAAAAAAGAATATGCAATGTTATCGGTCTTGATCTGGCATATCGGCTTCAGTTACTTTCTCACCACCTTTTCTACAAATATATTTTCATGGTAATTGTTCTAAATAGCTTTCAATTTGGTATCTCGACTTTACGAATTCTATCTTAGTACTAGATTGGCAACTAGGTCTCATCGTGTAATCATAAATTTCATGCTAGCAATTTCTTGACTAGCACTTCTCGCTTATAGAACGCCCCCGACATCGTGATTTCCAGTCAACTTTGATATTCAAAAATTTAAGTACAATTTCAATCGCTATCTTCAGTCTTTCTAATTCCTGTTTTTATTTTTATTTCTCTCTCAATCTTTTTTTTTTTTCATATACAATATTATTTCTCACTCAGTAACCAACCCCTTGCATCTTACTGGTTTTACTGTCTTGCTTGAGGTGGTTATATAAGAGAGAAATATACACCCAAAATAAACCATAAATTTGATCATTACATATACAAATAATTGGGAGATGGATTGATGGTAAGGAAAAGAAGTGATTGGTTTAAGGATAGGCTGGTTGGTAGATGTATCTATGAATGAGAGAAACTCTTCACCGATCTCCCAAGCTGTTGTATGGCCATTTGCTTTCATCTTAAGCTTTCAGTTCGTCTCTTGAAAAGAATTACTAGATATCTCAACTCGATATTATTGTTCTCGTCCAAGCTTGATCGATAGGGATTCTTTATTGCCGGTTAAATATATTCTATAGAAGACAGGAACCTGGGGCGGGAAAAGATTTCTATTTATCTATTATAAATAGAAATGGAATTGTGCAAAACAATGGCAATAATGAGCAAATATTATTATTATTATTATTATTAGCAGTGATGTAGTAGTAGTAGTAGTAGTAATAGATTTCATTAGAACAGCAATATCTCAAACTATCTTATTTTAAACTGGAAATGACATGATTATCTTACTAGCTTATTTCGCATATTGCTTGACATATCCCTCGAGAAAGAGAGTATTTATTCATATCCCAACTTGATATGGATTACGGAGAGAAAAAAATATGATTTTAAATATGATTTATCTCCCGTGTGAAATTATATGATAGCTTCATTCCGCTAACCAGTTTTAAATTCCAATTCCAAATTCTTGAAATCGGCAATAAAATAAGTTGCCAGTTGTCCTTTTTCATATTGTTCACTGATTTCATTTATAATTCTTGTTTTGTTATTGACAGTCTTATTGGCAAAATCTAAATTTCTAATTTCTTTTGTGTAACACTAAAATTGAACTTGAACCGCTTGACGATTATTTCTAAAAACAAAAATTTGTATGGAATTGGAATATGTGGATATAATTTATTTTAAAATTAAAATTTAGTATTTCTTTTTCTTTCATGTGACTAATCTTTTCATGGCATCGGCAATAGTGACTCTCCACAACTTCCTGTTTTTTTTAACTTAACGTTTATAATTACGTGACCCAGTCGATATTAGTTCAATACTTGGCTACCGCAGTGGTGAACAAATAACTTAGAGAGTTAAAGGGAGATAACTACATGACATCCGGAAGTGGCATTGCAAATAGAATGAGAATGATATACCCCAGTGATCTATATAAAGGGTTCGGTTCAAAATTTCTAGCAAATGAATAAGGCTAGAGCGTACAGCGGTCGAAACGTCGTAAACATGGCAATAAAGAAGATTATCTCGACTGTTTCCTCGGTCCTAGCTACTGTCCACCGTGCCTCTACTAAGCTATCTTATACCTGACACACGCGCATATATATATAAGCTCCGATTGGTAAATTGTCGCCCTTTACAACTTTTAATTTAGCGCATGCGCGTTGTTTTGCTTTTCTTTTTCTTTTTTTTTTGTCGACTGCGCAATATAGTAGGGTCAGTTGGGTGAATTCATTCCACCAGGAATTTGAAAACAGCATTCTGTACTGCTTGGCATTCACACAAGAAGCTCAAATACGAACATTTAGTTTTAGTGTGTTTGGGTGTCAATCTGAGATCATTGCAGAGGATTCAAAAAAGTTGGATGAGTCTAATGCTGATTACGAAGGTGTTCAGGAGTTATCACTAGTGATAGTGAAGTTATGCCTCCATTCATCTTCCCACAGGACCTCAAACACAACACCGAGACCTACATCAAGTGACTTGAGGAGTAGTGGTGCCCTGGGTCAAGAGGGTGCCTGCTGGAAGACCCTATGATTGGCAACAGAACGCTGCACCAAGCCACAAAAGCAGAAAAACCTAGTTATGAGCGTCAAACAATTTCTGCGACCACATCACCCTTTACATCTAGCTAACTATCTCCTCAGACTGCAACCCACTTGATTATTGTATAGTGCGCAGTTGAACGAGAGACCAAGAAAACTCTTTGTAACAATAAAGAGATCTGAAGGCAAGGATTATGAAAGCATTCACCAACTTAAACATACTGTCCAAAAGAAACGCAGAAGATTCCGAAGTCGTCTAGAGGCCCTGGTTGAAGCCAATTGCGATTTTATTGAATATATTTATTCTTTAGTATTTCAAGATATGTTTGTGTAATTTTAGTAAATGTACATGTTGAAATAAGATGTCAGTTTTATTTTCATTTTTGCTTAATTTACTCGACAATTCATCCATCTTACCCTGTACGACTTGAAATATGAAATTTTCTACATAGCAGTGGTTAGCAAACTAGTCCGAGTAGTCACTTGTACAAAGCATTCAATCTTAATTGGGTTTCTAGCTATTGCGGCCTCAATTAAGAATAAGTTAAGTAAATAACTGTGCCAGTGGTCAGTTTAAAATCGCAAACTCCATCGGCTTCCATGTAAATAATTATAGCAAGCTTATACTGAATGCGAGTTTTTTTTTACGTACTCTTGGAGGAGGATGTGCGTTGTGGTGCAGTGGATATCGGCTCGGAACGAGAAATCGGGGAGCTGAGTTCGAATTCCAGTTGAATTCATTGCATTCACTTACGCGCAAATACCCTTGGGAAAGGTATTAATCCGTCTCTTCCTTCCAGTTATGGGTTAAATAACAGGAAAGATTGGGTTCTATAGCCTTGGTTGGCAACCAGTCTACCGCAGAAAGCAATGGCAACCTACTGCGGGATAATCTTCTGCCCAGTCAGTCATGTCTCTAAAGAGACATGATCGCTCAAGCGTGTATCACGTATGGCACTTAACTGGCTGACTGACTCTTGGGAGTTTCCACTAATTTCTAAATAGCTATTTAAATATTCAAACGTTCTCCAGACATCATTATAAAAACAAGTGGGTGAAACTGGATACTGACTGTTATGGCGACGTTTTCGTCAAGAAACATAACGCGTTTAAATATTCAAGGATATAATTAATCCATCCAAACGGAAATTAGATGTCTCATTTTTTACAAGATACGTGTATTCTTTTCCCAGTAACAATTTTTAGGACCCCCAAATAGAGTTTATAATTACATAATGTAACATACTGTAGTTGAATTTGCTGTCTTTAGTCGAAATCATACGAACTTCTTGGCTACTTGCAGAGAGGTTTTTCAAATGTTTGAATGGTCTTCGTGAAACGCGTTTGAATGGTCTTCGTGAAACGCGTTTGAATGGTCTTCGTGAAACATCGAAGATAGGACAGTGTATCAATGAACTGCTACAGAATGTGTAGGCTCGTTCCAATGACGACCCGAACTGAACTGCCGAGATTTGAATTCCGTGGGCTGGAATTCCGACAGTGATTAATTACTATTAAGTTTTAATATAAGACCAAAAGACTCAGAGACGGTAAGTTTGCAAGAACAGAAGGAGGAAGACGCCACGTCATCGTCAACTTTCTGAGATAAACCACGAGGTGGTTCGAGTAGTTGGACAATTTGTTGACATTTATCCGATTTCCCTTTCATTCTCACTTCTATCAAGAAAAGATGCTATTTCAACTGTATCACGTACCCCCTCCCCACACACACACACTGAAATAAAGCAAAGAAGTCAGTTACGTGCCATACGTGATACACACTTAGGCGATCATGTTTCAAAAGAGACATGACTGACTGGGCAAAATACTATCCCGCAGTAGGTTGCCATTAGTTTCTGCGGTAGACTGATTGCTGACCAAAGCTATAGAACCCAATCTGTCCTGTTATTTAACCCATAACTGGAGGGAAGAGACGGATTAATACCTTTCTCAAAGCTATTTCCGCGTAAGTGAATGCAAGGAATTCAACTGAAAAGAAACTTTTTAAAAATGTATGTCATTTATCGAGTTTGATGTAACGCTGGGCCTCAAGAATTGCTAGTTGACCACGAGAAACCGGAGACAGCACGCAAGTTACAAGTCTGCACTTTTAATGATCATGTCTGGTGCTTCTAAATAAAGCTGTATACCAAAGTTGAAACAACCCAACAGGTACTGCATATTTTCTCGTAACATATACAAACCAAACACTAGAAAATATACATTTTTAACCTATGGTTTCAACGTTTTATATCACTAATAGAAAAAATTACATTACTAAATTGATATAAGATCATAATAGTGTGTAAAGAATAAATTGAGCTAACTAGAAGAGAAATCAATTAAGCTTGGCTTTCCAACAAGCACTCTTTTTATTTGTTAATTTCACAAAAATAATCATGGTTGCATTTTACCGTTGAACACATAAGAACACGCCACGTAGGTAGACTTTTAAATTTTCCGATTGCTGCTTCACTACTTACATCGCTTAGCCTGTGTCAAAAGGGCGGGGATTAATTATGAACCTCTTATTTTTCTAGTTTTACCTATTTTTTTATACAAATTTTGGCATCATCTGTATATGAAGCATGTAATTCAGGAAAATAGAGTGTGCAGTTTATATAACAGTCGAGATAGACAGGCAATGTAGACAGAAAAAATATTACTGTCCAGTAAACAAAAAAAACAAAAAAAAAACAAGAATACAATGCTACTTTGTGGCTCAAGTAGTTGCATTTTCACCAAGTAGAGAAAGATACATTCCAAACACTAAGAGCATTTAAAAACAAGAACATTTCATTAGAAATAAAAAAAAGAGGGTGCCGGTATACCTTTTGAATGTGGCTTACGAAATTCTGTCACTGGTATAGAATGTGGCCTACCTTAAAATGCGTATTATAAGGAACTATTATAACTGTCTGGTAAGAGTTAGGATTCAGAGAAGAGTTAAGTAAAATAATAAATTTCAATAAATAGCCAAATACATATATCTATAAATATGCTCTTACTGAAGTAGAATACTTTAAACTGGGTAGGCCACATACTATACTAGAATCAAAGAGGTAAGCCACATATTATATTGGCACTGAAAAAAAGAGTTGAATTGCGATATAATATCAGTCCCCCCCCCCCTCTATAGCAGTAAATGGTTGACAGTTTTCTTACAGATGAAAAGATTGATTGGTTTTGTTTAGCGGCATGCCAATATCTGTGGAGTATTTCATACTGAAATCTAAATATTTTGTACATAATTTCCTGCTTGCAACTATAGATATTTTCTACATAATTTTATCCTTTCAGGATAAACCTATGTTTTTTAAATATATAGTTTATAGATGATAAAATGTATTCTGGTAAGGTTTTAAAATGTATTGCTGGTAATTTTTTGATAAACATCTGTTTTCATACATTTTTAGTGTTGTACTGATTGTCATTTTACTATAGAAATTTATTTCTGGAAATTTTATTCCGAAAATATACTGTTGATTTTTGTGTTTGAGTTTATTATTTGTCCGTCGCTGAGACCCAGATGAATATTACTACCCCCAGATGAAATGGAGTCTAGAGACAATAGAGATGCTTCTACAGAAAGATGTTGAGAATACCATGGATAGAATATTTGAGCAATAACGGCTTTTTAACCTAATTGAAACAAAAAAGACATTAGGAATGTCTGTAGGATATGAGAAAAAAAGAGTTTGGCAAATTTAATATGCATAAAGTATATTAAAGGCAAGAGGGACGGAAGGAGATTAAGTATAAGCTAGTTAACAAGCTTGTGTAAATGGATGTAAAAACGTAAATGGGAGGGACAGTAAGAGAATAAACATTACTTAAAGCTATAATCGGCATAAGGTTGTGAAGAGTCATGAAAGCTTCATGTCCTGAAAGAGCACGATAAGGAGAGTCTGTAATGTGATAGGTACTGATCTGGCGACTCGACTGCAGCCACTTCCCCATCGTCGAAATGTGGCCTCCCTTTGTCTGTTCTATAAATACTTTCATGGCTTCTGCTCGGACGAGCTTAAGTCACTGATGCCTCCTTCAACAGGTGTTTACTCGTGCAACCAGACTGGCAACTGGGTCCCACCCATTCACAGTCAGGTTAGCCAAATGCAGACGACAATTCTACTCCTGCAGCTTCTTCTCTCGCACTTCCCGCCTGTGGAACTCGCTCCCGTATTCTTGCTTTCCTGACGGCTACAACCTCCAGAAATTTAAATGCAAAGTCAATACTCATCTACTAACCACTGGACTCTAACTCTCTCCCCACCCCTGTATAACCTTCCCTTTCTCTCCACCTATGTATCTGTCATCGCACCTGCTTTCTATTGTTCCTTTCTAACTAGTTTGTACTCCTCACTCTTTTCTAATTAATCTTTTTACATTTATGTAACCCCCTGCACACCAGTGGCGTTTCCGCCTTGCTCGGGGTGAAATGATTAAAAAAAAAAAGTACGAATGCTAGAACTACAAATACGTACTTTTTGAGGTCCGGTGTGTGTCACTTATGATAATAATAAACGTGAGACTCTTAAGAGTATTGAGTGTTGTGTGCAGCCAATGTACATTAGATTCCTTGTCGACTTTATTTGACAATCTTACGAAGAAGTGAAGCAAAGACAACAAGGGACTTGTTCATTGTTACCTTAAAAATAACATTTCAGAAAAGGGATGTAGAAGCTTAGAAATATAAAACAAAACATCGTGTGAAAATTTATACAGAATGGAGAGAGGGAGAAAGAGAGGCAAAATACAAAGCACCACGAAAATACCATCATTTGCAATAGAAGTAAAATAGATCAGAGGAACTAATATAAAGCGACGAATAATGCAGCAATAGAGATGAAATAGAATAATCTAGAAGATGAGAAGCAAATAATAGCGGAATGTCAATAGAGGAACGATAACATCAAAAATTATCTTTAGTAAGAAATGCAAGGTCAAATTTTTCTCTAATAAACGAGTGACAGCAAATAAAGTAAAAATGGTGCAGAATATTTGAGGTTAAAGAAAAGCATTACAATCCACACTCTCTGACGTCAATTTAAACTAACATACCCCACTCCCGATATACATGCATTAAGCAAAATTTTCACAATACTTGTAAGAAAAAAAAAGCCACCTTAAACAGACATTAAGGGGGTATTTTCCAGAACGAGTAGTTATTGTTTATACTAATTACATGCGGACGATTGTCACGTCTTTCTAGTTATCACAATGTTTCAGCCGTTGTGCCCCAACCTTCTTCAGGTGTATATTTAGTTAGGTAACCTATAGGGAATTCTGAACTGAACCCTTTATTTAATCTGTTCTCGTTTCACTGCTAAAGTCCAGCAACAGTAGCAACTATGATTAGGTTAGGTTTAACGCTCCAAATTCACTACAGCAAATCATTCTACGAGACAATGGCCTAGTGAATTAAAGTGTTGTTTTGCGAAATTTAATAACACAGTGATTGCGAGTTCAGCAGTGTACTTGCACTCGGTGAAAACTAGATAATATGTCTAGATATGAGCAATGGAACTAAACGAGTTTACCTCCGGAGATTAAATAAAGTGTTCCATTCAGAATTCTTTGTAGGTTACCCAGATCGATATATACCCGGAAAAAAAAGGCCGAAGAGTACCACGACCGAAAAAGGTTGTGATAACAACAATAATCCGAATATCAATAATCTAAATTAAGAGGATGTGTGTTAATATTATATAACATTTATATTTAGATTATTCGGACTATTGTCCTCATCTTTGTTGTCATTTGGACGACGTTTCCGCCGTTGTACGCTCCAGCCTTCTTCAGGTGCTAGGAATTTCGAACCGAACCCTTTATTTTATCCAACCCTGGAGTATATGAACTCCATTCTTTGCCTAGAGCTTCTTCTGGAAGTCATGAGTTATCTTCCTCTAACTCTAAGTTAATTGTTCACCACTGCTGTAGCCCGGTATTGAACTGACAACTCTTTGGGAAGAGGAACTAACCAACGTCTATATCCACTGCTATGTGACCTTATGAATGTGTGTTAAATTTACGAGCGTTGACAGCTAAATTTTGGATCACCAACAAAATTCTCTTAATCTGTTGGGGACAATTATGGTTAAAAAATTTTAAGAATAGCCGAAGGAGATAAAATTGTTTTACAATGATCGTCTCTACATCTTGATTTCATAAAAAAAAAAAAAATTAAAATAATTTTCTACTAAAAATATCCGATTGATTGGATTTTGTTAAAATTTACAATTCTCAATTATTAATTTTCTATTAAAAATAAAAAAATAAAAACATTTTTAGTAAAACAAAAAAAAAGTTTCAAATTAAGTGTATTTTATAGTTCTGGTTAAAGTTTCAAATAAAATTTCAACTGATTTCTCAGAAAACTTCTTACAGAAATCTAACTATTTCTATTCAAAATATAATTTATTGGAACTTCATCAGATAAATAAAAACCTGAATATAAAAAGAACTTATATTCAAATTACATTATGACTAAATAAAATTCGTTCATAAATGAACACGAAATTTTATTGAAATCCGATCATTAGTCGATTTTTAAAGTCTGTAATTTTGGTTTCTTTTGGTTAATTTTTTACTGATGAACAGTTATTGCGTCACACTTGTTAGTGTAAACAACTATTTTAGATACAAATATATTCGGTTTTATAAAAATCTACTCAGTGCCAATATAGTGCGTGGCCTACCTCTTTCATTCTCTCATAGTGCGTGGCCTACCTCTTTCATTCTCTCATAGTGTGGCCTACCTCTTTCATTCTCTCATAGTGCGTGGCCTACCTCTTTCATTCTCTCATAGTGCGTGGCCTACCTCTTTCATTCTCTCATAGTGCGTGGCCTACCTCTTTCATTCTCTCATAGTGCGTGGCCTACCTCTTTCATTCTCTCATAGTGCGTGGCCTACCTCTTTCATTCTCTCATAGTGCGTGGCCTACCTCTTTCATTCTTCTCATAGTGCGTGGCCTACCTCTTTCATTCTCTCATAGTGCGTGGCCTACCTCTTTCATTCTCTCATAGTGCGTGGCCTACCTCTTTCATTCTCTCTAGTGCGTGGCCTACCTCTTTCATTCTCTCATAGTGCGTGGCCTACCTCTTTCATTCTCTCATAGTGCGTGGCCTACCTCTTTCATTCTCTCATAGTGCGTGGCCTACCTCTTTCATTCTCTCATAGTGCGTGGCCTACCTCTTTCATTCTCTCATAGTGCGTGGCCTACCTCTTTCATTCTCTCATAGTGCGTGGCCTACCTCTTTCATTCTCTCATAGTGCGTGGCCTACCTCTTTCATTCTCTCATAGTGCGTGGCCTACCTCTTTCATTCTCTCATAGTGCGTGGCCTACCTCTTTCATTCTCTCATAGTGCGTGGCCTACCTCTTTCATTCTCTCATAGTGCGTGGCCTACCTCTTTCATTCTCTCATAGTGCGCTGGCCTACCTCTTTCATTCTCTCATAGTGCGTGGCCTACCTCTTTCATTCTCTCATAGTGCGTGGCCTACCTCTTTCATTCTCTCATAGTGCGTGGCCTACCTCTTTCATTCTCTCATAGTGCGTGGCCTACCTCTTTCATTCTCTCATAGTGCGTGGCCTACCTCTTTCATTCTCTCATAGTGCGTGGCCTACCTCTTTCATTCTCTCATAGTGCGTGGCCTACCTCTTTCATTCTCTCATAGTGCGTGGCCTACCTCTTTCATTCTCTCATAGTGCGTGGCCTACCTCTTTCATTCTCTCATAGTGCGTGGCCTACCTCTTTCATTCTCTCATAGTGCGTGGCCTACCTCTTTCATTCTCTCATAGTGCGTGGCCTACCTCTTTCATTCTCTCATAGTGCGTGGCCTACCCGGTTTGAATGTGTCCTACTTCCGTAAGACTATTTATAGATATAAGTATTCGGCTATTTATTGACACTAATTTCTTTTCCTAACCCTAGCAGACAGTTATACATTTTTCTTATAATACGCTTTTAAAAAGGTAGGCCACATACTATGCCAGTGACAATTTTGTAGGTCACATATTAAACAAGCGCCAATTATTCAATATGACAATAAAATTAACTTTTATACATAGATTTTTCGTTACGTATCATATATATAGGAGTAACTAATACACAACGGACTAGTCGAACAACGAAATGTCTAACATAAAAAAGCTTATTCTAGTGGGAATGAATAAGAGTAGATTCAAGAGGACCATGAGTCAAAAGAGATTCCCTAAAACAAATAATTGAAAATAAGTTTACGATGTGTTTGTCAATAATGAGAAAAATTCTTAGAATACAAATTACTTTAAAATATAATACTCATGAGAAAATCTTGACTGAAAATGCCCCCACCTCACTTCCACCCACAACAGAAAAGATACCGAAAAGAAAATAGAAGTGATTTCTCATTTGTAAAGAACATTTTTAGAGTCCTGGAAATTAAACAAGAAAATCCCGCTATGGCATAGAGAAACTACAAACTAAGCTTACAACATAACCCCATAACTGATGCTATTAGAAAATATAACTATACTAAAACAAATTGTAAGTTGTCCACCTTTGTAATATGCTAGAAAGTTTGAGCCAATGTCAAATATTTTCTATCTATTACTTTTTCTAGTAACAATGGAAGCACTTAATTGCATCCTGTAAAATTCTAAAGAAGAATATACAATTACAAAGTCATATGAAACAGTAAATGAGCTCGCATGCAGACCACGTTTTAAATGTTCTCAAAAACGAAAATAAAAACAATTAGATACCTTAAAAGAAACGGTCAGGATTTTCACTAGTGACAAAACAAATCTCAAATGTTCAATGTTGGCAATACACAAAAGAAAACAACAAAAAAAAAAAAAAGAATCAAACCAAACCATAAAATCACCAGGGCGTTGCATAGAAATACAAGCATCTAAAAATACTGGTAACTAATTCAAGAAGAAACAAAACAGACAATATTGGAAAAACAGAATGGACAGCAGAAATACAATCAAAGAAATAAATAACTAGTTAGTTTCCACAGCATACTTCCTAAATTGACCACGCCATGGAACCCAAAACAAAGAAGCTCATAACCTTTAAGCCTTACTATTGATTTGATAGACTATATATGATAAGGAAATAAAATTCGTTTGGGGATTGTGCTTGCAACCAAAAGAGTGAAGGATTACATGAGACAGAATAATGAAAATTATGGCTGTCAGAACTTGTAATAAAACTGATATAATTACATATCGAAACTGAAATAATAAATATTCCAAATCCATAGAAATTTAAAAAAGGAACTGAAAAATATTATATGGCTGCGAAGAGGGCATATCAAAAGAAACTAAATCCCTAATAAGAGCCATCCAGATCAAATCTGAAAAGATAATAGACATAATGCGGACATTGAGATAAGACTATCAATCATATGTAAATGTATGAAATTAGCCGTGAAAGTATGCAAAAGAGACATAATTCAGTGATGAAGGTGAAACAGAGAATAGTGACAAAAAGTGGAATTTGACAACACAAACGAACAATATTCGCAAAATCAGAAAACTTCCAGTGAATGAAAATATATTGAAGCTTGAAATTCAAATGATCCACCCAATCCAAACAAGATTTTGAGATTTGCTTTCAAATAAGGGATAACGTTTTTCCAGCAAATTTAAAAAATTGCGAGAAAGTAAAAATCTGGAAAAAAAAAAAGAGAAAGAAAACCGAAACAAGATCAGAAAGATTTGTTTTCATTATTGTAAGAGGACTAAGAAAAATCAGAGATTGGAAAGGATAGAAATGTGAAAAAGAATCGAGGACATCGAATTCTTAGCATATTTTTGTCTTTTAACAAGGCAATAAAGCCACAAAGACACAAGGGGTTACCGAAAATGAAAGGAATTTAAAAAACATGACTAAGAAGAAAGGACAATAAAAAGAACAGTTTTCAAGGATACAGATCATTAGAGCTTCATTTAAATTTTTGAAGATCATAGTTGACAGCAGAGTAGGAAGCCAGAAAATGAGTTCAACTGGTGAGAACTAGAACAGAAAAAACCATTCCAGTTTTTACAGTTATAGTTAGTAATTTCAGCAGTAAGATAATAATCCTTAGCCATCAATTTTGCGCTTAAATTCATAAAGTGGCAGTACTAAAGAAGAAAGCTCACCGGAACAATTGCCATAAAAATATTTATCAAGCGCAGAACTAGACTAGCGACGCGGTCTGCTCAATTTACAGTTGAGTTGGCTCGAGGTAACTGCAAATTAATGCTAATAGTTTCTTTTCTCGTACGTCTTGCTTGTGAAACTCGCTGCCAACTCCATACTTACCGGTCAATTTTTGTCTTAAAAAGTTTAAACGCAATGTCAATTGCTATCTACTGTCCTCCTGATTACTTTTCTTCTAGTCTCGCCATAGTAATGTTTCTGTTTTATAATATTTTCACACCGAGTAACCCCTTAGGGTTTCAATGGCTTTATTGCCTTGTTTGGGTGAACGCGGTTTTTCAAAACAAGCACAGAAAAGCTACGGATTCATTCAGCCAGTTAAGTGCCAATCGTAATACACGCTTGCGTGATCATGTCCCAAAAAAGACATGACTGACTGGTCAGAACATTCTCCCGCAGTAAGTTGCCATCACTGTCTGCGATAGACTGGTTGCCAACCAAGGCTATAGAACCCAATCTGTCCTGCTATTTAACCTATAGCTGGAACGAGAAGCGACGGATTCATACCTTTCCCACGGGTATTTGCGCGTATGTGAATGCAACGAATTCAACTAATTCGAACTCGGCTCCCCGATTTCTCGTTCTAAGCAGATATCTACTGCACCACAACGCACATCCTACGTTACGACAGTGAAAAAGAAAAAAGGATAAAACCTAGATTCTTTGGTCAGTACGGATAATATTTCAGATTCTTCTTCAGATTTTATCAAGAATCTCTAGATACACAACAAAAGCAACAGATGAAGTATTATTCAAATTAGTTACAATAGTAAATAGAGTGAAGTCAAGAGATTTGTCGGCCGGTATGTTCAGTACATATAGAACATCCATAATTACTAATGTTAGAGAATTTATTAAGTAAATAATTTAAATTAACCGTCAATGGCAAATTAAGAATTTTTTTCACGCTCACTAAATTCGAATTTACTTTTTTATTATGAAAATAAGATGAAAACAATATCATTTTTAATTTATATTTGATGATATCTGCCAAAGAAAAGCATTATACTAATGATATATTTTACTTGGAATTTGTGGAAAATCTGGAGTAATATTTTCGTTTCATGTAGTTTATTCCTGCACTAATCTGTATTTTTATAAGTCTCTACACTTTTATTCTGATTGCGGTATTGCAATGTCAGCAATAATGTAATTTATTTTTTCATTTTAGCATCAACATTTAACGTTAGATATTAAATACTGATAAAATATTAAGCTCATTAAACTCATTTTACCCCAGTGAGATGAAAAGTGTTGTTATTTCAAAATTATAATTCTTCGATTAGGTAATTTATATTTGTAATAATATGCAACTCGTAAGACTTGTAGAAATTCCAATCTTTGTCATACTCTCTACTATAATAAAGACCTGTGTGTGTGTGTGTGTGTGTATTCTCTCCTGTCACACTCGTGGAAAGAGAGACAATAGCAGGGCAGCTTTGGCTCAGTTATTAATCTTTACTACTAGTTATAAAAGTTCTTACCGCATGTTTTCGCTCATTATTATTTTATTTTGATTATTTATTTTGTTGTACTAGTTATGTCGTCGAGTAGTGAAGAAAAAATACATATATATTTTTTCCCATGCTGTCACGCTCAGGTGTTTTGATATTTTTCCTTGTCTTAATGTAAGATACTCAATTGTAGGTGTGTGTGCATATATATATATATATATATATATATATATATATATATGTGTGTGTGTTACCGTCAATTAAGACTGCATATCGATATATTTTGTCATTTTTGACAGCACGAGCCCACTCACATGTAATATATTGCTCTCCTGTCACACTCAGAGGTTTTGGATTATTTGTTTCATAATGTCTTGTTTCTTTTAAGTCTTAATATAATGGGTTTGTGTCAACCAACTTCAAATAACTTCAATGTCACGTTTGCACCATTTGTAACATTTCTAAATGTTTATACACTCAGAGGTTTGATTTTTTTTTTTGTTTCATAATGTCTTTTGTTTCTTTTAAGTCTTAATATAATATACATCACTGTATATATTGCCGTCATTTTAAACTGCATACCGACATAAATATTTTGCTGTCATTTTTCACGGCACGAGCCCACCCGTTTAAAAATAAAGCATAAAAAACACAGGATTCGTTGTGAGATCAATCTTTGGGTCTCAGAGTGATGTGAATCCATAGACACACTCTCCGTACTTAACGTCCGGGTTACGTTCCAACGAGCTAGTCTCTAAGTGAAAATTATCTGGCAGCTATTTGTGGAATATAATGAATGGATTTGTGTCAACCAACTCCAGATAACTTCAATGTCACGCTTGCACCATTTGTAACATTTCTATATTTCTAAATGTTTATACAAGCAGTGTACCGAACAGTAAACGTAATAAACAAATTCGAATATCAGCTCTATGTGTTGTATATTACTTCGGTTTACATATCTAATCTAAACTTATTTATAAACGGAACTTTGTGTGTGTGTCCCCGTTACCTACAGATTCTGAAACGGCTGAACCGATTTTCTTTAAAATTTACACAGTTGTACTATAAGCGTCTGCGAGTGTTCTTAGCTAGGTTTTATATCGAATGTGCGTCGTGGTACAGTGAATATCGGCTCGGAACGAGAAGCCGGGGAGCCGAGTTCGAATTCCAGTTGAATCCATTGTATTCACTTACACGCAAATACCCTTGGGAAAGGTATTAATCCGCCTATTCCTTCCAGTTATGGGTTAAATAACAGGACAGATTGGGATCTATAGCCTTGGTCGGCAACCAGTCTACCGCAGAAAGCAATGGCAACTTACTGCGGGATAATCTTCTGCCCAGTCAGTCATGTGTCTTTCGGGGCATGATCGCCCAAGCGTGTATCACGTATGGCACTTAACTGACTGACTGACCCCAGATAAATATCGAAAATCGATAATCGAAAAAATTGGGTTATAGAAGGATCGGTCCGAGTTGAATCAAATTTGATACACTCATAGACAAAGACATAAGAAACAATATTCAGAAGTTTCAAGGTTGCAGTTCTTATAATAGTGTAGAAAATCGATTAATATATATATATATATATATATATATATATAAAGGCAAGATGTTTGAGTTTGTGTCTGTTTATCTGTCTGTATGTCGTTTATACAAATCCACAATTTTTATCCGATTCTCACCAAACATCACACAAATATTCTTTAGGCTGAGTCTGAGCTCCAGGACCATGATTAGTTTTAAAGCTTTCATTACACCCGAGCAACGCCGGCCTATACTGCTAGTTGTAAGTATAAATAAATACTATTTTTAACATTCATTTTATTTACTTTGATCATTTTGAAGAAGGAGAAACAGTCAAAGTTTTAGTACAATTTCTTTTATTTTATGAAATTATAACGGGTCTATGGAGGCCCGGTGGAGTAATGGATTGCTCGGATTGAGGAATCAGAAAGCCAAGTTCGAATTCCAGTTGATGTTCACTTATGTGCTTGGGAAAGGTACGACTCCTTTTTCCCTCCCAGTAAATGGTAAATAACCGAACAAACTGGGTTCTATAGGAGAAGGAAAACCAAGCCGGAAATTACACTTGGAGGGACCCGATAGTACTACCTGCTTTCTTTCCCCAGACGTCACACATTTGTGCGCCCTGGGATTGTAGGAGTAAGAAAAAGAGGGTTGTTGGGGCTCAATGCAACCATACCAACCTGCGTCATCATTGATTCTCGATTGACTCCTTTTATTTTTAGAATAAAATCCAAGAGTATTTGTCTATATTTCTAAGATGAGGTATTGTAATTATTTACATTGTTCGGACTCTTGTCCTCAAGGACACATGGCCCAGTGGACAAAATCATTGGTTAGATCCAGTGACTTGACACAAATAGTTGTGAGTTCAATACTCGGTTGAGTTAAAGGAAGATAAATGACACCGAGACATGGGTCATCGAAAAAGAACAATCTACCCTGGCGAGCGAAGTAAGGTTTGAAATTCCAATCATCTGAAGAAGGATGCAACGTCGTGAATATTGCAACAAAGATGAGGACAAACAATGTAAATAGAATTCAAAAGGTTGGTAAGTGAAGATTATCTGCATTCTGTAGCTCAGTTGAAGAAACGGACAAGTGCTACAAAAGGCGAAGACGGCTGATGAAAAGCATGGAAATCGCAACTATAATAATCTAATAACCCAGCAGATGGAATAAAGGAATTACATTAGAAATTCCGAGGTTACTAAGTATGGTGATAAGAGACACCGGAAGAAGGTTTTATTTTTTAATTTCAGTTCAAACAAAAGGCAAACACGATGCAAGGGTTTACAGAGTGTGAGAGAACATGAATAAAAAAAATCTTATAAGAGAGAACAATAAAAAAAAAAAACAGGAAATAAATAAACAGAATATAATGACTGACATTGCATTTAAATTTTGGAATATCAAATTTTAATAGAAAGTTAGAAGCACAAGAGAAGAAACTGTAAGCATAGAACTTAAGGTTACATCTAGCCATTTCAGTTGTAAAATGAGACCTTGCTGCCATTCTAGTACTGCGCTCTGAATTCATAATGTCTAAGTGTGAAAGAAAAAGCTCATCATGCTTGGAATGTACAACAGCCAAATCGTTGAGTGTAGCAAAAAGATGAACATGTCGGTTTGAATAGCAAAGTATATAATAACATTTGATCATCTGAAATAACTAAAAAATAATGAAGGAAGCCTGGAGAGTATAAGCGTTGTGAGTATAACAGCAAAAGTGAGTATACTTGTCTGAATAACAAAGCATATAATGAAACAAGAAGTGATTCAGATATTCTCTGAATACAAACAAAAAGCAATATTGACCGCCGCTTTTAAATATGGATTTGTTTGCGATTTTGACAGAAAGAAAAGAAATAGCCTTAATTTTTTTAAGAATTTCACGAAGAAATATCTTTCATAAAATATTTATCTTCGGTAATTTCTTTATTTTCTGCTCAAAGTTACTAATCCACTAGGTATTATAAAAATAGTAAGAGTTCCATGAAGCTACATTCTAGTTGTTACAAGTTTATTATTTTCAGAAGGTTTTATATCGGGCTTTTTTCTACTGAATTATATGAAATTTTTCCAGCTTGGAAGCAATCTTATGTAGATTTATTAGAAATAAAATAACTTTTGATGGTAAAATGAAGAGGTTATGAGAAACATTTGTTTACAGGGGATGGGTAATAGCAAGCATTATTATCAGGAAATTTAGTGTTATACGTGTTACACGATTGGGCGGTCATGTCTCTTTTGAGACATGAATGACTAAACATTTTCCCCAACAGTAGGTTACAGTTTCTTCTTCCGGTAGACTGGTTGCCAACCAAGGATATAGAACCCAATCTGTTCTGCTATTCAATCCATCGCTGGATGGAGAAGAGATAGATTCATACCTTCCCCAAGGTTACTTGCGCCTAAGTGATTGTAACGAATTCAACTTGATTTCGAACTCGGCTCTCCGATTTCTCATTCAAATGCAATATTCATTACACTACACCGCACCTTACTTAAGCATTATTATACCGAATATCACAGATTCAACACTGCCATTGAAATCATACCTGTGAGTGGTTTCGTTATTTAGTGATGAATTTGACATCGCATTTCAATTTTAGACTTTATGATTTCAGCTGAAATTATAGAACGTAAACTTATTTGAGATGGTTTCATTCTTAATCAGGTTGCGTATTTCCCAGAGACGACAGTTGGTGTTCGAACCCTGATATAACCCAACATTTTGAAATCGTGATTTTTCAAAGCAAACTCTTTCATTTAGAAAATTTGCACATTATGATTGTCTTTATTCTCAAAGCAGCTCAGAGCTAGTCTAAAACAATTTTATGCATATCTACACCACAATCCCATTACTTTGAAAAGCAATACCCGTAAAAATTTAGAGATTTTTCTATTTGAATTTTCTAGTCAATCTTAATTCTTAAGTTAATGATTGAATAAGTTCCTTATGAGTTCCACAGTTATAACATCACCCACTTGAAAGTCCCTTATTGTATTATTTAATACTTCAGCTTAACTTTAACAAATAATATAACATTCATAAATATTATTGCGAAAAGAACTAAGTGGGTATAAATATACAAAATCTTTCATTTCAATGAAGCAAATGTTAAAAACATCTTTCTTTCCCTAAAACCCAACAGCGCCTTTTCTCTTGCCCATCCTCACACTAAAAAGGAATGGTCTATTATTCATTTGAGGTAATATCAAAAGTACATGATAAGTAACTATCTCACGACGGAACACGCATAAATATAAAAGGATTCTTTCGCTAACAAAAATCAAGATTTGATAGAAGTCTCGCGTGTTGTGTCCACCTTCAAGGGTGCCTCCTGTAGTGTACCAAACAAGCTCGACTTACATTCAAACTAGTTAACATAGTGAGTATAATGCCTTGTACTAAGCTAAAGTAATGTTAAATAACCTGGTCAAATTTCCAAATGTGTCAGTGGTAGGTCTTCGAATCCTAGTAAAAATCAAGTATTTTAAATTCAGATGGAAAGCTGAAAACCGACTTATGAAATTAGAGTAACAATCTTTCTTCTCAAATATAACTATTCCTACTTTCAGTTGTTGGATTCACATACTTTTAAAAGCAATCCGTACAAGAGATTTATAAAAAGTAATCTAAGTTTAATTGTCTATTGAGGAAAATACTCTAAGATTATAAGAAAACGTAATTGTTCTCTCCAATCTTTTCTTGATATTTTTAGATTTATCAAGCCATTGTCAGTGATATCTTTCCTGCTTTAAGGATAAAGAACAAGTTTTGCTTCTTCATGTAAAAGAAATCAGAATTATTCTTAGCGAAGGTTAAGTGGCAAATCCATGGCTCATTCGATAAGAACAATAGTAATGGCGATATTTACGCTCAGAATCTTATCAGAAAGAGCAATGCAAATGAAGAAGAATGTGTACCTGTGCATTAGAGACAACGTAAAGATGTTTGACAAAGCAAGCTACAGAGCTGCTAAGCAACCTTGACATATTCGAGGAAGACATTAGAATAACCAAGAATCTATACTGGCAGAAAACCGCATCCATACGGACACGAAATGAGTTTAGCAGATATACAAAAATAGTAAGATGTAAGGCAAGAGTGCGTCTTCTCACCGGATTTATTCAACCTACACAATGAGGCAATTCTGACAGAACCAGAAATACTGCTAGGATTTATTATTAGCGGTCAAAATTTTAATCAAACATGCAGATAACAGTGTTGATAGCAGACACGGAAAAGAAACTACAGAACGTAACGATAGAAATCGAGAAGACATGACTAAGTATAGACTACAAGAAGACAGAATGCATGGCCAAGAGCAAAAAGAGGATTCCAATATGCAAATTATACATCAGGATTACTAAAATCAAGCAGGTACAGAAATTTACATATCTGGGAAATGTTCTAACAAAGGACGTTAAGTGCGACACCGAGATTCAAAGGTGGATTTGGATGGCCAAAAGACGCCTTCGAAAACTAAGCAAATTATTAACAGACAGGAAAATTCCGTTGGAAATAAAGGAGTACTAAACTATTACATGATATCTGTCCTCCTGTATGACAGCAAATGCTGGACAATCTTCTAAAAAATGACAAGACTCGAAACAACAGAAACGGCGTTCTACCGAAGAATGCCGAGAATATCATGGACCAGATATGTGAGCAACGGCGAGGTCTTGGAGAGAATAGAAACAAAAAGGAAGAAAGAATCGAAATTCACAGTATAGATAATGAGAAATGAGAGCGTGGATATTTTGATACGCACAGGGCGGATTGAAGGAAATGGGAAAACATCACGTGATATACATAAAGGGCTTGAGAAAATAAATTGCAGAAGAGGGTTTGTGGAGTGATAACAAAGACAAGGGGAAGGAAAATTTGGAGAATCACGGTCCCCTACACATTGAAAGGACATGGCATATAAAAAAAAGTACTATTTAGCAATAGAATATCTATAATTAGCAGTATTATATACTACACAAATTTTATTGAAATTCACCAAATACCATTGTTTTCTGTCATCGCATAACTGAATTGCTCGGGCTACCAAATTTTCTTTTGGTCACCAACGAGATCCTGGAATATGCTTCTGTCAAATTAGTTTTTTAAAATGCCAAACCTAAATTTCACAATGAAGGTATAATAACAAATTGAACCCTTACTTTGTGCGTCAGATTGGCTAAATCGATGTTTTTTTTTTTGTTTTTTGCTTAATCGTATAAAAAAGAAGTTGAGATTTTCCTAGCTAGAAACCAAACTTAAGACCTTACTATGTTTTTTTTAGTCAACGGGAAAAAAGGATAGTTTACAAGTATGGTCCCTAAAAAGGGATATATAATGTCAGAATTTATTATGCTAGTCAATGTTTCCACAGTTAATTTAAACATCCACATCCAATTTTGGTAAAATTGTTGGGTATATTCTATCTATCTTTATTTCAAAGATATGAACAATATCTTGTTATAAAGGGAGTCAGGTCTTATGCAAATAAATTAAATGCAATGTATTTATAATAAATCCAAACGATACAAACCACGTAAACATATTCGATTAACATAGAATCTAATATACCCGAGTAAATTATCTGATAATATTAACACTTTGGTACTATGGCCATCATTAATCTTTCAACGATTTATTTTTTTCAAAAATCTCTTTCGAAGTTAATATTATTTGCAGAAGTTTTATTACTTCCCCAGAGATATTCACTTTACTATTGTTTTCCATTTTATTGAAAAAACTAAGAGATATTTTTTTTAAATCGCTTCACCCCAAGCAAGGCAGTACTGCCACTAGTGCGCGGGGGGGGGTTACATAGGAGAAAAGCAAAGAGAAAAAGAAAATAGTTACGGGGAGGAGTCAGAGAATGAGTAAGAGAAGAATGGATATATTGATGTGAATAGAGTTTTTTTGAGAGTAGAGTGAAAAGGGAGAAAAGCAAGATATAGGGGGTGTTGGGGAAAGAATAAGAAAATGATAAGTGTCGAGAGGATAAGAGATGGCAATTGACGTTGCATTTAAACTCTTGGAGATTGTAGCTATAAGGGAAGCAAATATACAGATGGGAGTTCCACAGGCAGGAGGTACGAGAAAAGAAGCTACTGGAGTAGAAAGACGGCTACATTTTGTTGTATTCACTGTAAAAGTGTGGGACCTTGTTGCCAATGTGGTTGCTTGAGTAAATTTTTATAAAGAGGAGCAGAAGCCATGAAAATATTTGTAGAAGAGACAGATGGAAGCCACATCGTGTCGGTGGAAAAGTGATTGTATTCGAGCTGCCAAGTTGGGATCGTTCACATTACAGATTCTCCGTTGGATTTTGTCAAGGACCCCTAAGTGGATAGCAGAAGCACCCGACTAGGTATGGCAGCAGTATTCAATGCACGGGCAGATGGTAGATTTGTATTTGAGCAGAATTGTTTCTGACGGGAAAAACTTCCTTGTCCTACAGTGAACCGACCTTCTTAGCAGCGGATTTAGCGATGGATTCTATATAGTCATTCCACTTGAGGTCTGTTGTGAGTAGTTAACCCGCGGAGGCGTAGTGTTTTACTTTCAGGGAGACTAGACTGATCCATACTTAGTGGGGAGGTAGGAGATATTGTCTGTGGTGGTTAATATATAGCAGCTTCGTTTTGGAAGCATTAAAATTCACGAACCATTTCTTATCCCCAGTTCACAACGGATTGGAGGTCCTTTTCAAACACGACCGCGAGATTTGCTTTGACAGCCTCGGCAGATTTTTGATCGAGGCGAGAGTAAACCGTAGTGTCGTCAGCGTATATGCCTATTTGGGATCTTATTACATCGGGAAGATCGTTAATGTAGATAAGGAAAAGCGTGGGATCTAGAATAGAGCCTTGAGAGACACTCGCGTTTGTGTGATAGTATTGGGAGGCATGTCCGTTCAATACTACCTTCATTGTGAGATCTGAAAGGAATGACTGGATTAGGTCAAACAATTTTGCAATGTTGATGCTTCTGTGCTGTCCAGCGACTTTGTCGTCTATATAGCATACAAGGACCAGCAGGCCAGAGGTGTTTCCATGTTGGTACCTTGGGTGCGAGGGGGGGACATTGTCCATGTCGGAACGGAGGTTGGGGGCGGTTTATCATGGTTGATCTTGCCATGAAAAGTAGGTTTCGAATCGTTGTGGTTTATGCGCCAAATCACCGGAAGAAGCGCGTCTTCTTTTCCGTCAGTTGAGACCGTTTCTAGTGGATTTTTCACGCCTAGTCTTAGTATGAGACTGGAATACCATCTTGGACTCCAAGATTAGATAGCGGACGAGAAGTTAGCGGGAAGGTGCGTGATCGAAGACTGCTTGATCTGATCAAGGTTGGCTGGACACTGGAAGTTCAACGTGTCTTTACTGGACAAGCTGGACTTCCGGCAACAGCTAACTAGATTAGTGGGGGCGGTTATCAGGAATAGGTGATGGGAGTGTCTTAAGGATAGCACTAGGCCTTTCACCACCGACTACAGTCGTCGACTCACCCGAGCTAAAGCTAACAAAGTGAAATTACTTAAAGATAGATTCTTCCGGGCTGAGGTTGGGAGGGATCCCCTAGAGATAGCGTTAGCTAGGCAGGCCTTGGACATTTGGTTAGCAAGCGGTATCAGAGTCAGATCGATATAGGTTAAACAAGATGTCTGACGAAGCCGTGAGTATGGACGCTAAATTGCGCAAGGAAGATATCTGTCGAGGTGGCGATCGATACATTCGAAAGGTCAAGATCCCGGAGGGGTGTACTCTGAGGTCGACCGACGATGTGTGGGCAGTATTTCGCGAGCCGCTGTGCCAAGGAGCCTGGTCTCCATGATGAGTAGTTTCGTAGCTATTTGGCTGACTTTCTTCGGCTTAAGCCGACTGAAGCAGCTATCTGCTATAGTGAGATCATGGGGGACGAAGTTCACTTATTTTTCCTCAATATAAGTAGATAGGTTAGCTTACCATGCGGTTCACACCCCTGTCTTTCGAAAAAGAGTAAAGATTGTTTCCTGTTTAAGATTGTTTCCAGTTCTTTTTAACGTGTTTTAATTTTGTTTTGTTTTTTCAAATCCAAAAGCCTCTTGCGTATTAGTGGGATTATGGCTTTCCTTGATATGAATTGATTAAAACAAATAGATAATTTACTACTTGCAATAGTAGCTTAAAACATTACAACACCTCTGTCCATTGTCTTCATGCTGATTGGCTATTTCCACGAAGGATAAAAAACCCAGCCCAGCCATCAAGCCGATCTAATATAATTCTACATTCCTTACATTGAACTTCTTCGCCTCACATGCATTTTTATAAGTGTTTAGAGGTGGCATTTAAGCTGAAGACATGAAAGCAATCAAATGTTGTTAGTGTTCTATAGTTTCCCTCTATGCACATTTACAATAACTCCTTTTTTACACAATTTCCAACTCTGTTCCGATCACAAGAGAAACAAAATAGTTATTAAATCATGACTCAGTAACTATTTTATTTATCTTATGTGATAGCTTTCATACGATCTATGGCCATAAATAACATTATCATAATAAAACTATTTATTTACAATATAATGAAAAACTCACCGTAATAATAAAAATCTGAAGGCATTAAATAAGTTATTACAACTATATTTCTAATAAAAACAATCTAAGCTTACATGGTACCCACAATGTTCAAAAAATAAGTGCAACGTCAATCACAATCTGCTGTCTTTCTTAAAGCCAATTTTATTTCTCTGACACCCCAGAAAAGTATTCTCATTCTCTTTCACTCCTGGGATCCCCTTACGTCTTAGTGACGTTATCGCATTGCTTGGGGTTAAATGATTTTTTTTTAAAGTATAGCCTGATAATTTTAATAGCATAGGTTGATTAATACGCACTTTGTGAAAACATTGACTTGCATAATAAAAATCTATTAATGTAAATTGTAATTAATCGGCATCATTTATCAATTTATATTTTAATAAGTTCTTATAAAGACATTCTATGTTGCTTTAGTCTAAATATGAAATCAGTCAAGGACAAGAAAATAGAGAAAGAAAAGACATTAAAATAAAAACTGGATGTCAAGACTAAATTATTTTTCAGTGATGTTTCGTAAGCACAACAAAAGAGGACTTTAAAAAAAGTAAAATTTCGAGTGAACGGTTGCTGTTTTATTTATTCGCCAAAAGAGGATAACAAACTGAGATTGCCACAAACTTTTTTAAAAATTAACTGAAAAGGAATCTAATTCAGAA
The DNA here is from genome assembly GCA_037127315.1 of Ascarosepion bandense. Classification (NCBI taxonomy): domain Eukaryota; kingdom Metazoa; phylum Mollusca; class Cephalopoda; order Sepiida; family Sepiidae; genus Ascarosepion; species Ascarosepion bandense. The sequence goes on from JBBBDQ010000145.1 coordinate 4,590,700, forward strand.
AAAAGTTATTTTTCTGTTTTTATTAGAAATTTATTTTGACTAGGTCGAAATCCCGAAGACATTAAAATATATAAAAGAATTCTAAATTTCTCCCTGTGTGAGCTTATTTCTTCGTTACGGTTCCCTCTTTGCGTTGAAAACTATACTGGCAAGGTTTGTACACTTGTCATTCTCATATAAGCATCTTTATTTACATTGGGGAATATATTTCTATAATTTGGACATCATTACAAAATGGGCGATGGTCAACTTTTTCTTTACAAACATTTTCAGTAATGTTAATTTGGCTTACTTGTATTCCTAGTTTCGCATTTTTTTCAGCTCAGGTTAATTTCCCCTATCTTTTCTATAGCATTCAAATGGGATTTTATACAAGCAGGCTTAAAAAAAAAAAAAAAAAAAGAAACATTTCTCTTATTAAGTTCAGCTTTTTTTTTTACTCCAAAATGATTACTCACTGATTCCTTGGGTTTTTCGGTTACTCTTTTTTTTTAACATAAGACTAATTTACTGTACCCCTACAGTTGATATCGTCCATGTTTGTCATTCTATTCGCATACTTCAATGTTAGTCGATACGGATCGTTATTCCTTAAGAGGATAGCACACACGATAAGAATATTAGTCTAACTCGTGAAATGACGAGAGTTAAGGAAAACAAAAATAATTCTCCAGCCTATCAGATAATTTTGCGTTTTTTATTTTAAATATTTTAACAAGTTTGTTTCAACCGAATTAAAAAATTAAATCTTAAATTTGTTTTTGGATATTAAAACACATTTTGATAGCAGTTAAACTATATCGTTATTACATTGACAATCTGTTCAGCAAAACCAGCTTCAGTAAAAATCTATAGTCATAGACCACCCACTGATGTCTGTAACGTGAGTCCATATTTGGTAACGGGGCGCTTTCTTACAGCATTCAATACCAATTCAAATTAACAGCGACTTGCTTTTTTTACATTAATAACAAATGCTCTGCAGTAAATACCCTAAACTAGTAATATTAGTATAACAACCATTTCTGAGGAAGTCTTAGTATGTAACTATTGTATGTCAGTGACCCATCATTACTAGATCCGCTTTTACTACATAGAAATTGTACGTTTGGAACAAATTACGATTTTATAGGGAAATTACTGTGCTATATAGCATTATTAAGAAGTGTAACAATAACGTTTTGGCGCAAGGAGCAATATTTTGGAAACAGGATGCTAAAAGATAGAACAAGGATAGCCTGCCCTCCCTGCATGAGGTCTTATGCTATATTGTGTAAATTATATGTAAATATTTAACAGACTCAATGTATAGTTTTTTGTATTACTTATTCCTATATAAAGGTTCTAAACTTTGCGGCTGCTTAAGAATTCTTTTAAATTTTCATTTCAAATTAAAACAGATTTTCTATAGAAGAAATGGAACTTTAAAATTGTTTTTTTTTGTTTTGTTTTTTTCACTGATAGCAAAAGGTTTCTTATTCATTTTGCTGCTGTTCAGTAATTGTTAAATTAAAAGAAAAATAGCAAAAAATATTGAGTTATCGCCGTCAAAACGAGATCACAAGAGATTCTTTCTCATACTTTCTGGCTGTTCGTCTGGTTATGGTCATTGAATGAGGTAATGAGAATTTTAAGAATAATCAGATTCTAAACATCGAGATTCGGTTCTTATATAAAAAACATTTTTATACTTTCGGCGATTTTTTCTTCTTTTTCGTGATCGAACGAATTTGAAGACAGTGGCCACTCTTTCGTAATTTGTATGCTTTTAATATAGTAAATTATGACAAAGGAAACAAGAAACGTTGCAACATATAGTAGCAATTCTTGATTATTTTATTGTAAAAGAAAAAAACTGATGATTACATTCTTACAAGAAAATGAAGACGACTGGTGTTATTATTTACACTATTTACATGGTTTGAAATATTTTCCCCAATCTTTATTGTCATATTCACGACTTCTCGATCGTTGTACGCTCCGGCCTTCTTCAGGTGATATACGTTAGAATTTCGAACCGAATCTTTTAGTCCACGTGCCATGCCTTTTCTGGGTATCTCAGTTTTAGTTATTTCCCTTTAGTAACTGAACTCTCCAACACCAAATTGAACTCAACTCTTTAGGTCAAGTCACTGGATTACTTTAACCAATGCTTTTATCCACTTGGCCATGTATCATGTAGAGGTCTCAGCTATATTTGTCATATTGGCCTTGTGTCAAACACAACCGAGGTCCCCACAATTTAAAATATCAGAAGGTTGAAGATTGGATGTTGGAATGTGGGAGAATAAAATATTCCTTTTTGTATGCTAAAGTAAAATTTTATTAACTAAACAGAATAGCAAATTTGTAAGAAAATGTTCAAAGAGAAAAATGGACGCAGTTAAATGTTCCAGAAAAATAGTAGTAATCCAAAACCTATAGTTGATAGCAGAATGTGTATGTAAAAATATTAACAGGTTACTAATAAAGTCTGTGTTCCTTACCTTTTTATGACCGGCGAGAAATTGAAAAGGAAGATGAAGCAATAAAGAAAATTGTACTTATCATAGTTAATATTTAAGGGTTAGTTGAAGTATCTTCTTGTTGCTGTTGTTGTTGTTTCGGTCGTCGTCTTTGTTGATTGCGAGAATGTTGAGGATGGAGAAGAAGAGGCAAAAGAAATTAGCACATGTAAAGAAGAACGAATTTGTGACGCGACCTTACGTCCAGGTCAAACCTGAAGTTTCTTTTCTTACATTTTAGCGTGTCGTCTCTTTCTGCTCCCATTTGACTGTCTGTTTCGACTACGTTTTTGTTTTTATAGCCATTTATTTATTTTCACATTGCATTGCTAACTTTTATCTCTTTTTTTGTTTTGTTTAATCGCTTCTTTTCATTGGTTAGAAAATAAATTTAACATTGAATCGCGAAATTTGGCTTCGTTTTCTTTTTTCTGTATAGGGTCAATCATTTTCTTATTTGTCAAATTTCACGCTTGATTAAGAATTTTTGCTTTGGTCTGTTTTTTTTTTATGTTTTCTGTCATTATGACCCATTTTTGTTCGTATGCAATTTTACTTTTTACGTTTCAGTTAATTGTTTGATGATATAGGATTTGTATCCGATAATCATTAGGGCAACGGCCAAAATGTCGTGAATATGATAATAAAGTTGAGAAAAGCTTTTCGAACAACGTAAATAATTACAATACTTTATCTCCAAAATACAGAGGCTTACGGCCTATCACGTTAAATACATCGGTTCTCGCTCGATCACCGAAGTTAAGCAACGTTGAGCCTGGTCAGTACTTAGATGGGTGACCGCTTGGGAATACCAGGTGCTGTAAGCGTATAGTGATAGACGTGCGTTGTGGTGCAGTGGATATCGGCTCGGAAAGAGAAATCGGTGAGCCGAGTTCGAATTCCAGTTGAATACCCCTGCATTCGCTTAAGCACTGGTACCCTTGGGAAAGGTATAAATCCGTCCCTTCCCTCCAGTTATGGGTTAAATAACAAGGGTATGACTTGGGGACTCTGCCCTTAAAAACAAATCCCAATGAATCTTGATACTCGAAAAGAAAAATGTATTATTACTAAACACAAAACTTATACAAAACAATTGTTGAAAGAAAAAAAGGTATTACCAGCAATAAATGACCCGCCGATATTGATTTACCATAAAAACAAAACAACCAAAATATAGACATAGATCGATGTTAGATTTATTTAATCCACTAGCTTTTATTTAAGATTTTACAGTGAATATTTGCTATTTACTAATCATAGCCTAATTTGTTACAAGGTCTGAAGTATGGTGCATCTAGTTAGGTGCTAACTTATTCATAGTGATCCGCAAAATAAGCGTGCTAACCTTTACAGCATGACGAGATGCTCTTATTTCGTGAAATTGTTACAGCAACAATTCGTTGACAGAATCTCATTTCAAATAGTAACTAAAATCCCCCTAGAAGCAATCAAAATTTCTTTATCTTTCTCCTTGTTTTCATTTTTACCTACCACTTCTTTAAAGTTTTTCAACCTATTCTTTAGCACTCTTGAGGTGAAGAGTCCTTACGTGAAATTGGAATGTGCTTGCGACCACAGGAAGAGGGTAGGACTTTTCCTTAATATGTGCGACCTGCGTTCCTCGAGTACTTTTGTGAAAGCAGCTCCTGCTGAAACAGTGATTTCGCATCAGGTTCCATATCAAGTGGAGAACGAATAAGTGACTAAATCATACGACTGTAAAAGACTACAAGTGAATAGTAATTGAAACCAATTTTCGAGCATCGTTCAAGAATGAACGCTCACCGACAAAGATCTGGGAATCTAGTCCACATACGATTACATTTAGATGCGTACCTCTAACCAATCGTAAAAATGTTGTCACATTCTTCATATGAGAAACTAAAGGAGGTGTAATAAAATTTCCTTTAGAATAAGTACACATTGAAAAATTGCCAACAACAGTTACATGACGAAGCGATATTGGAAACCTTTTGAAGATAGTTGACCCTGACCCTAACACTTCATTGGTGTTTTTACGCACATATTCAGCAGAACGCAGTTGACACAAATGGTGAAGTAACAGTCGAAAATTACAGCGACATTCAGTCAGTTAAGTGCCATGCGCGATACACGCTTGGGCGATCATGTCTCTTTCGAGACATGACTGACTGGGCAGAAGATTATCCCGCAGTAGGTTGCCATTGCTTTCTGCGGTAGACTGGTTGCCGACCAAGGTTATAGAACCCAATCTGTCCTATTATTTAACCCATAACTGGAGGGAAGAGACGGATTAATACCTTTTCCACGGGTATTTGCGCGTAAGTGAATGCAAGGAATTCAAACTCGGTTCCCCGATTTCTCGTTCCGAGCCGATATCCACTGCGCCACAACGCACATCCAGCGATATTATTTGCTTTAAATATGCGAAAATATATTTTAAACATGTGAAGTTAATGCCCAAATAGAAATCAAACGAAGTCTAAAAGTAAATTTGTCAAAAATGATCAATACAATTTAGCATTAGTAAGTAAACTATTTGGAAGAGAGTCTTAAAAAGTTAACAACTATCTTCTTACATTTGACGCATGTACGTATGTTATGTGACGCGAAATGAATGTCACTATCGTGAAAAATTCGTAACTTTAAATGTCTCTCATATCGGAACTATTTTGGCAAAGTAAAATAATTTCCTTTTGATTAGCGTCAACTTATTTCATATTGCCTATCTTTTCAAGATGAATGTTACATAGCTCTCCGGCTTACGGTCATAATACACCGGTTCTCGCTCGATCACCGAAGTTAAGCAACGTTGAGCCTGGTCAGTACTTAGATGGATGACCGCTTGGGAATACCAGGTGCTATAAGCGTATAGTGATAGACGTGCGTTGTGGTGCAGTGGATATCGGCTCGGAAAGAGAAATCGGTGATCCGAGTTCGAATTCCAGTTGAATACTCTGCATTCACTTAAGCACTGGTACCCTTGGGAAAGATATTAATCCGTACCTTCCTTCCAGTTATGGGTTAAAAAACAAGGGTAGGGCTTGGCAATGAATCTTGATACTCGAAAAGAAACAGTATTACTAGACACAAAACTTATATAAAAACAACAATAAATTGTTGAAAGAAAACGGTATTACCAGCAATAGATAACAAAATAAAAAAATTAGTTGGCAAAAAATGACCCGCCGAGGTTGATATGCCATAACAACAAAACAACCAACCAATATACCTCTCCACAAGCTCATGATTCTTGCACTAATTAATACTTTTTATTATTGTTGTTATTGCTGCACTTGTTTCCCCATCCATGCACTAAAATTCGTCAATTACGTTATTCACTTTTTAAACCCACCGCTTCTCTCTACTTTTATATAGTTATATTCTAAGTGCTGCTTAGATGTGGTACAAGGCCAACAGTATGGGATACCCATTGAGAATCGAACTTAATACTCAGTTGTAACGGTTCTGTCAAGATACTTTTGCTAACCATTACACCAAGTCGAAATCTCCCTCTCATCTTCAACATGTAGTGTGAGTGTTAAAATCTCACCTGTTTTTATCCTCAGAGTTTTGAACTGTTTAATTTTTATTATTAGCTGCATTCTCTCTCTCTCTCATTTTATAAAATTCGCTACAAAATGGATTAACACCGACATATTTTTAATTTATTTGCTTAAACACTATTTCTAATGGATACTCGCATTTGAGTAGATACTCAAGTTTTTTTTATTTTATAATTAAACAGTATATTTATATATATTTACTGGTCTGAATATTAATCGAGAAATCTTGTTTGGAAAATATACTTCCTCCAGCAAGATCTGAACCTGCCTCTCCTAGGTCTAGGGGAAACCGTCAATTCATCTGGCATATTTTAACCGCTCGACCACGTTACAGTTAGACAAAGCAGAATTAAGCCTTATAAACACAATTTTCTGATTTTTTTATAATCCTAATGTAAAAAAGACATTTTTTTTTATTTTACTAAATATATATATATATATATATATATATATATATATATATATATATAAGTTCACCTAATACAAGGCTTTTGAGGTACATTAAAATCAGGGAAATTTGGAAAAGCAAAGTGGCAAAATTCTAGAGGAACTAGGAATAATGAAAGATGTTTTTCAGAAATAAAAAAAATAATTAATAAGATAGAAAAAAATTGTTCGAAATAAAAGATTGTTGACCTGCAGAGTGGTATCTCATTTCCAATAATAGTAATGAATGCCAGACAGATTTCTCACAAATGAAGAAACGTGAATGGATAATGTGGTTCTAACGACGGAGGTCCAGAGTAGAATATTTATTTGTGTGTAAAATAATTTGTGGTCACATGGCCGAAGGGCAAATGTTGGCAGACACTGTCCATACTACACACGATACATTTACTCTAACAATTTCCACAATCACCACAAGAACACGTCTCTCCCCATAAAATCCAACATATTCGCAAGGATTCTACTAAAACACCGATGATGCATAAAAACTTCTTCATAAGTACATTGTTATTATTATTTTTTTTTTTTTTTACACAATTTTATTTTTAAAATTAATCACAAAATGAAAAGTGGAGAATGAACCCAATAAGCAAAATAAAAAAAAAAACAAATAATTATTTTTTAAAAAATGTTAGTATGACCCGCCCAGCATATAAATGTCGAGACAGCAATGGACAGAAGTTTTTTTTTAATCGTATCACCCCAAGCAAGGCGGTAACGCCACTGATGTGCAGGGGGCTACGTAATAGTGAAAAGATTGGAAAAGAGAAAGCCGGAAACCACATCCTAAACAGGGAACAAGGAACGAGCCTCTTCACCTGTTCAATAGACGTGAGTGGAGTTTTAACCGGGCGACCTGTTCAATAGACGTAATGTTATTAACAAGGAAGGCTTAAAGGAGAATAGGAACTGAGTCGGATTAGAACAAAAAAGAACCATTGCTGCTACGTCTGGGCTGGAGTTATCCAATCCGACTTTCCTCGCTTGTGATTTGGGTGACATCTTACTAACAACGCTTTATTCAGTTTTCTTAATAGTACTTTATTTTCCTTGTAAGAGTTCTTTGAGTTCTTTCAGAGCCTACCATCGACAAAGTGTCATCTGAGTATCTTATGTTGTTAGGGTTATGTCTACCAATAATAAATGCAAATAGTTCTCATACTCTTAGGATTTTCTCGTAACACAGGTTAACTGGAGTTAATACAGAAGAACGACAAAGCCTAGTCTCCAATAATTTGAATAGCAAAACTCAGTCTAAGCAGAAATTGAAATGTCTTAAACTGAAACGTTACGGGCGAGAGTATCAGAGCTAGCAATAATCAAATTTTACATTTTAATATCAGTTTAACATTGCATCGTATTAGCTGATTTAAAATGCAATTTTCTGTTGTGTCACTAACTCATTTTTATGTCAAAACGAATATAATTTCATTTAAGTCGCATGAAAATTGAGTTTCTTAAAATGAAATAATATAATACGAAGTTTTCGAATATCTTTAAAATTTCTCAATATAAATTTGTATAAAGATAATTATCAAATCGATTAATATCAGGTTAGGATAAAAATTTACTTACCAAAAACTCTGGAGCGGATTTGTCGATTTTTAGAAGGTAAAGATTTCAAAAATAAGCCAGTAATTCCTTGCAGATATTGATAAGAAAGAGAAAAAGATCGTAAAAAAATAAAAAGGCAAACATATATTGCTAATAAAATCTTTGATCCGCTTTTGTTGAGAATCTGAAGATTCCAAACTCTTCTCAGAAGTGCTTTGTATTTTGATATAATTTTTTTTTATGTAATCTAAGTTCCCTGGCTGTCTTAGGTTTAATCCCTGATAGTACAACGATATTATATTTTTTTCCGAAATAATCAAACCTGTTTAAAATTTCATGCACATGGAGCTTAAATAATACAAATATCTTAAATACTTAAGTGAGATATTTTCACTATAATCAGAGGATTTCCTAGGAAGAAAGAATATATTTTGTGCTTTCTAGAAAAGATATGAAGTTATAGTCAAAATTTAAGGACTGATATAGCTAGCGGGTAAACATTCAAAAATTGTGTTTATATATATATATATATATATATATATATATATATAGTCATCCAAAGACAGATCTGTTTCGCTGTATCACAGCTCATCGGTACGGTTAGACATCCGATTGCTTTTTACCCAGGATTGAAACCCGACCCGAATTGGCAGCATAAGTCGACGATTCTACCTCTGAGCTCTCGGTAGAAGGAGGCAGACTTTTAGCGTGTTATATACCATGTACTCATACGCCAGAAGTGAGATTATATATATATATATATATATATATATATATATATATATATATATATAAAGAGAGAGAGAGAGTGAGTGCTATGGGTAAAATGTCGTTACTTTATATTTTAAATTTGCGCATAAGTGTTGTATGTTTTTGATTTTATCGACTGCACAGGGTAGTAGGGACAGTTGGGCGAGGTCTTTTAGAAGGTAGTGCTGCTCTAGATCAAAAGTGTGGCTGTTGTAAGACTATATGGCAGGCAACAGGAGTGCAGCATGCCACACAAGCAAGAGAATGAAGTCAGGTAATTTCACGACCATATTACCCCTTATACCTCGCCAACTAACTTGCAATATCGTTGATTATTATGTGTGAAGCGCGTTTCAACAAGAGACCAACAAGATTCCTTGTAACACGAAAGAGGATTTGAAAGCAAGGATCATGAGAGTATTCATCAAATGAAATAAGGAGACTGCCCAGAACAGACTTTGGATAATCCGGAATCTTTTGTCGGCCGTGATTAAAGCCAATGATGATAATATTCAATCAATATAATCCTTAGTATTTAAAGATATTTTAGTTAAGTTTAATACAATTTATATATGTCTAGGTGTTAGTGTGTGTTGAGTTGAGATCATTTTCGGTGCCAATATTATTTTTTTCAGAAGTTATACAGGTAAACGTACCTTGGAAAGCAGGTTTTTATCGTAAAGTGCTCAATATCAGGTTAGAGATAAAGCGTTAACCCTCTAGGGCCATTCGTATCATATTTGATACAGTATTTCCCTATAAGGAAACATTTGGTATTCATTGACTGAGCAGTCAGTACTGCTTTCATTTGAAATTTATAAAATATTTCTCTTAAAAAATTTTTCAGGAAAATATTTCTTTCAAGGCTTGTTTTCATACTGTATCAAATATGATACGAATGGCCCTAGAGGGTTAACAGGTTCAATGCAAAGAAATTTGTGACTTTAACTGAGCAGGTTTATGCCAACATCAAACTTTCGTGAGCAAACTTATGATATCATCGAACGTCAGAGCTGGTTTTTTTCTTTATATAGAGCAGGGTGTACTTTAGTATTTTGTGAGAGTAGAGTATTTGAGATTGGTTGGTTTTCTATTAAGCAGATGTTACATTTCATATATATATATATATATATGCAAAAAATATGCACAGTTATATCCACACACTAACACATACGCACACGTGTGTGTGTATATATATATATATATATATACACACACACACACACACACACATTTAGTGTATCGAGGCAGCCGATAATTTTCTAAACATATATTGTTAAATATAACAGACAACGAATGTCTTATTTTTCATCATGTAACGTACTAAACTTCGTATTTTGGATTTAATTTCAGGTGAAATTTTTTTAAAATCCTTTCACCCCAAGCAAGGCAGTACCACCATAAGTGCACAGGGGTGGGGGCTACATAAGAGTAAAATTTTAGGCAGGAGGAGAGTGAAGACAAAGACGAACCAGTTACAGGTGGTGTCAGAGAAAGGGCAAGAGAAGGTTGAGAACACAGGCGTGAAGACAGTTGAAACGGAGAGAGAAAGAAATGGAACAGGATACACAGGTTGATGTAAAAAGTACTAGAATTAAGTTGATAAGAGATGGGAATTGACGTTGCATTTAAATTTCTGGAGGTTGTAGTCATCAGGAAAGCAAGTATATGGAAGGGAGTTGCACAGGCAGGAAGTGCGAGAAAAGAAGCTGGGAGTAATTAACTGTAAAAGGGTGGGACCTTGTTGGCAGTCTGGTTGCACGAATAAATTATTGTGGAGGGGGCATCAGTGACTTAGATACGTCGGAGCAGAAGCCATGAAAATGTTTATAGAAGAGACAGAGGGAAGCCGAATCCCGCCGGTGAGAAAGTGGCTACAGTCGAGTTGCCAGGTCAGAGCCAATCACATTGCAGATTCTCCTTTGGAGCCTGTCGAGAATCCCGAGATGAACAGTATGAGCCCCTGACCAGATATGACAACAGGATTCTAGGCACGGTCGGATAGCTGATGTGTATATGTGCAAGATGGATTCAGGCGGAAAAATCTTCCTGGTCCAACAAAGTGACAAATTTCCTAGCAGTGGATTTAGCTAATAACTCAATGTAATGATTCACTTGAGGTCAGAAGATAGGATAAGGCCGAGGAGGCGCAGTATATTGCTTTAAGGAAGATTCACTTGGACCATGCAGGTGAGATTGACGGTGATGACTCACAGACAGCAGCTTCGTTTTAAAAGCATTAAAATTTACAAGCCATTTAGTGAAGGCTCTTAAAAAAAGCGGCAAGGTTATATATACACGCATATATATATATATATATGTGTGTGTGTGTATGTATGTATGTATTTTTAATCATATCACCCCAAGCAAGGCGGTAACGCCACTGATGTGCAGGGGGCTACATAAGAGTGAGAAGATTAGAAAAATATGCACAAACACACGTATACATACATATCCACACACAGAGAAAAAAATGAATAAAAAAGATTTTTGGGAGAGAGGGAAACGAGCAGAGAAAAATTTCCCTAGAGAGTGGAACGGATGCTAAGACATTTTTCTAGACAGTGGAACGAATGCTAAGACATTTTTCTAGACAGTGGAACGAATGCTAAGACATTTTTCTAGACAGTGGAACGAATGCTAAGACATTTTTCTAGACAGTGGAACGAATGATAAGACATTTTTCTAGACAGTGGAACGAATGATAAGACATTTTTCTAGACAGTGGAACGAATGATAAGACATTTTTCTAGACAGTGGAACGAATGATAAGACATTTTTCTAGACAGTGGAACGAATGATAAGACATTTTTCTAGACAGTGGAACGAATGATAAGACATTTTTCTAGACAGTGGAACGAATGATAAGACATTTTTCTAGACAGTGGAACGAATGATAAGACATTTTTCTAGACAGTGGAACGAATGATAAGACATTTTTCTAGACAGTGGAACGAATGATAAGACATTTTTCTAGACAGTGGAACGAATGATAAGACATTTTTCTAGACAGTGGAACGAATGATAAGACATTTTTCTAGACAGTGGAACGAATGATAAGACATTTTTCTAGACAGTGGAACGAATGATAAGACATTTTTCTAGACAGTGGAACGAATGATAAGACATTTTTCTAGACAGTGGAACGAATGATAAGACATTTTTCTAGACAGTGGAACGAATGATAAGACATTTTTCTAGACAGTGGAACGAATGATAAGACATTTTTCTAGACAGTGGAACGAATGATAAGACATTTTTCTAGACAGTGGAACGAATGATAAGACATTTTTCTAGACAGTGGAACGAATGATAAGACATTTTTCTAGACAGTGGAACGAATGATAAGACATTTTTCTAGACAGTGGAACGAATGATAAGACATTTTTCTAGACAGTGGAACGAATGATAAGACATTTTTCTAGACAGTGGAACGAATGATAAGACATTTTTCTAGACAGTGGAACGAATGATAAGACATTTTTCTAGACAGTGGAACGAATGATAAGACATTTTTCTAGACAGTGGAACGAATGATAAGACATTTTTCTAGACAGTGGAACGAATGATAAGACATTTTTCTAGACAGTGGAACGAATGATAAGACATTTTTCTAGACAGTGGAACGAATGATAAGACATTTTTCTAGACAGTGGAACGAATGATAAGACATTTTTCTAGACAGTGGAACGAATGATAAGACATTTTTCTAGACAGTGGAACGAATACAAAGGACTTTTTCTAGAGAGTGGAACGAATACAAAGGAATTTTTCTAGAAAGGGGAACGAATACAAAGGACTTTTTCTAGAGAGTGGAACGAAGACAAAGGAATTTTCTAGAGAGGAACGAATACAACTCCTTCTGTGAGGGGATATAATCCTGGGTCTTGTGTTAACATTTATTTCAAACTACCCTGGGTGTTGCCCACAGATATAGGGGCTATTTAATAAACTTAGCTTAGATTTGTTACAAGGCTTAAAGCATGATACCCCAGTGAGAATCGAACTCACTGTTAATTAATCTAGCACGACAAGCTTGCTAACAATTGCACCACGTGGAAATGTCCTTAGCCTGGGAAAGTAGTAACTTATTAAGTGTAGCTCAGATGTTGTACAAGGCCGAAATTAAAGAGTATCCATTGCGGATCAAATCACTCAGTCAATCAGTTTAGTGCCATTCGTGAAACACGCTTGAGCAATCATGTCACTCTCGAGACTGACTGGGCAGAAGATTATCCCGAAGTAGGTTGCCATTGCTTTCTGCGGTAGACCGGTTCCAGCCAAGGCTATATAATCCAATCTGTCCTGTTATTTAACCCATAACTGGAGGGACGAGACGGATTGATACCTTTCCCAAGGGTATTTGCGGGCACCACTCAGCAGTAATTGATCTAGAGAGGCAAGTTTAATAACATTTACACCACATTGAAGTTTATTTAATATATTTCTAACATTTTGTAATTAGAGAGGGGAAAGAAAGCGAAAAAATCTTTCTAGAGAGGGGATCGAACGCTAACGAATTCTTTCTAAAGAATGCTAACGAATTTTTCTAGAGAATGCAAACGAATTTTTCTAGAGAATGCAAACGAATTTTTCTAGAGAATGCAAACGAATTTTTCTAGAGAATGCAAACGAATTTTTCTAGAGAATGCAAACGAATTTTTCTAGAGAATGCAAACGAATTTTTCTAGAGAATGCAAACGAATTTTTCTAGAGAATGCAAACGAATTTTTCTAGAGAATGCAAACGAATTTTTCTAGAGAATGCAAACGAATTTTTCTAGAGAATGCAAACGAATTTTTCTAGAGAATGCAAACGAATTTTTCTAGAGAATGCAAACGAATTTTTCTAGAGAATGCAAACGAATTTTTCTAGAGAATGCAAACGAATACTAACGAGTTTTTCTAGAGAAGGGTCGTTCCCTTCTAACGAATCGTTCTAGAGAGGCGAACGAATGCTAACGAATCGTTCTAGAGAGGCGAACGAATGCTAACGAATCGTTCTAGAGAGGCGAACGAATGCTAACGAATCGTTCTAGAGAGGCGAACGAATGCTAACGAATCGTTCTAGAGAGGCGAACGAATGCTAACGAATCGTTCTAGAGAGGCGAACGAATGCTAACGAATCGTTCTAGAGAGGCGAACGAATGCTAACGAATCGTTCTAGAGAGGCGAACGAATGCTAACGAATCGTTCTAGAGAGGCGAACGAATGCTAACGAATCGTTCTAGAGAGGCGAACGAATGCTAACGAATCGTTCTAGAGAGGCGAACGAATGCTAACGAATCGTTCTAGAGAGGCGAACGAATGCTAACGAATCGTTCTAGAGAGGCGAACGAATGCTAACGAATCGTTCTAGAGAGGCGAACGAATGCTAACGAATCGTTCTAGAGAGGCGAACGAATGCTAACGAATCGTTCTAGAGAGGCGAACGAATGCTAACGAATCGTTCTAGAGAGGCGAACGAATGCTAACGAATCGTTCTAGAGAGGCGAACGAATGCTAACGAATCGTTCTAGAGAGGCGAACGAATGCTAACGAATCGTTCTAGAGAGGCGAACGAATGCTAACGAATCGTTCTAGAGAGGCGAACGAATGCTAACGAATCGTTCTAGAGAGGCGAACGAATGCTAACGAATCGTTCTAGAGAGGCGAACGAATGCTAACGAATCGTTCTAGAGAGGCGAACGAATGCTAACGAATCGTTCTAGAGAGGCGAACGAATGCTAACGAATCGTTCTAGAGAGGCGAACGAATGCTAACGAATCGTTCTAGAGAGGCGAACGAATGCTAACGAATCGTTCTAGAGAGGCGAACGAATGCTAACGAATCGTTCTAGAGAGGCGAACGAATCGTTCTAGACAGGCGAACGAATTTTTCTAGACAGGGGAACGAATTTTTCTAGACAGGGGAACGAATTTTTCTAGACAGGGGAACGAATTTTTCTAGACAGGGGAACGAATTTTTCTAGACAGGGGAACGAATTTTTCTAGACTGGGGAACGAGTACAAAGGAATTTTTTTAGAGAGTGGAACGAACACAAAGGAATTTTCTAAAGAGTGGAACGAATACAAATCCTTGTGTGAGGGGATATAATCCTGGGTCTTGTGTTTACATTTATTTCAAACTACCCTGTCTGTTGCCCACGGATATAGAGGCTATTTAATAAACCTAGCTTACCAGGTGCCGACTGCGGAAGTGACCACGTCCCAGTCATCTGCAAACTAAGGGTGAAACTCCAAAGACTGAAGAAAACCAGTACATCACCAAGGCTACAATACGAAACACTAGAGAATGACCTCACCCTGCAGAAAGAATACAATAACAGTGTGAGAAAGAAATATGAAGAACATATTGGAAAAGGGCACTCAAAATGGGAGTCACTAAAAGAAGCGATGGTGACCTCAGCGAATAACATAGCCCCAAAGGAAATTAGACGCAGAAAAATAAAAAACGAGTGGATGACCGAAGAGATCCTCCACATGATGCAAAGGAGACAAACAATAACGCCAAAACATGGAGCAGATAACAAGAAACTCCACAGGGAGATAAGGAACAAATGCAGACAAGCCAAAGAGGAATGGCTCAACAACAATTGCGAAGAAGTAGAGACTGAGCATGACCAACAAAGCAGAGATGCATAAAGAGATAAGAGAACTAACAGGACAAAAAACCTGCTCCTCAACAGGATGCATAAAATCCAAGGATGGAACAATCATATTAGAGAAAGAGAAAATACTCCAGCGATGGGAAGAATATATAAAGGATCTTTTTTGCGACAAGCGAGAACAACCGAGAATACACAAGGAGATGGATGGACCGGAAATACTAAAATCCGAAGTGGAAGCTGCAATGGCCAAAATGAACAGAAACAAAGCAGCTGGTCCAGACGGCATAGTGATAGAGCTGCTGACAGCCTTAGAAGAATATGGCATAGAAAAAATTACCGACATAATAAACGAAATTTATAGCAGCGGAATAATACCAGACGACCTATGCAAGTCGATATTTATAGCACTGCCTAAGAAACCAGGCACAAACGAGTTTGAACTACACAGAACTATCAGCTTAATGAGCCACATTACCAAACTGATGGTCAGAACCCTGATGAATAGAGCGAGAAGCAAAATCAGGCCAGAGATAGGGCAGGAACAGTGCGGGTTCGTCAAAGACACAGGAACAATGAACGCCATATTCATGATTAGGATGCTCTCAGAAAGAGCAATACAAATGAAGAAAGATTTGTACCTATGTTTCATTGACTATGCGAAGGCATTCGACAAGATATGACACAAAGAACTGATAGAGATGCTCGGCAGCCTCGACATTTTCGGCAAAGACATAAGAGTAATCAAGAATCTCTACTGGCAGCAAACGGCCTGCATACAGACAGGCAACGATCTCAGAAGATTTACAAAGATAGAAAGAGGCGTAAGACAAGGATGTGCCTTTTCACCGGATTTGTTCAACCTGTACAGCGAGAATATCTTGAGGACCCTAGATGACACGCCAGGATTTGTTGTTGGAGGACACAACTTGAACAACAAAGGTACGCACGCGATACAGTGCTGATTGCGGACACGGAAAGGAAACTACAAGACCTCATAGGAAAGGTAGCGGTGGAGAGCGACAAAAAAAGGACTACAAATAAACTTTAAGAAAACTGAGTGCATGGTCATCAGCAAAAGGTACAACCCAAAATGCCAAATAAATGTGGGAGATACCAGAATCAAGCAAGTAGAGAAATTTAAATGCCTAGGAAGTGTCCTAACTGAAGATGGAAAGTGCGACACAGAGACCCGAAGGCGAATTGGCATGGCAAAGGACGCGTTCCAGAAGCTGAGCAAAATACTAAGACACAGGAAAATCTCACTGGAAACAAAGAAAAGAGTGCTGGACTGCTACGTGATGTCAGTTCTTCAATACGGTAGCGAATGCTGGACAATATCATCGAAAATGAGGACAAAACTGGAAGCAGCGGAAATGTGGTTCTACAGAAGGATGCTGCGGATATCATGGACTGAGCATGCAAGCAACGATGAGGTATTGGAAAGAATGGCAACAAAGAGGAAATTGACACTGAGCATCAGGAAGAGTTCCTGGGACACGCAATGAGGAAGAAGAGCCTAGAGAACCTGATACTGAATGGCCAGATAGAAGGAAAGAGAGACAGAGGAAGGCAGGGAACAACATATTTTCAGGGCCTGATCAGGTGGTTGACGGAACGGGGGTTGACAGGAGTAACGGGAACAAACATACTAGGAGGCACAAGGGATAGAGAGACGTGGAGAACCATTATCGCCTACGTCCTGAAAGAGCAGGGCACATAGAAGAAGAAGAGAAGAAGAAGCAGCTTAGACTTGTTATAAGGCTTAAAGCATGATACCCCAGTGAGAATCGAACTCACTGTTAATTAATCTAGCACGACAAGCTTGCTAACAATTACACCACGTGGAAATGTCCTTAGCCTAGGAAAGTAGTGACTTATTAAGTGTAGCTCAGATGTGGTACAAGGCCGAGATTAAGGAGTATGCATTGCGGATCAAATCACTACTCAGCCGTAATTGATCTAGAGAGATAAGTTTAATAACATTTACACCGTATCGAAGTTTATTTTATATATTTCTAACATATTTTTTTAACTCATTTCACTAATTTTTTCTGGCAATGTGGAGTCTTTTGCATTATCATCATTTAAATTTTACCTGTATTCTTTTGTCAACTGTTCTGGTTTTATTTTCTGCCATATTTATAACCTGCTATGGTTACATACTCACGCATTTTTTTTCTTAAAATATTAAATTTCAAATAATTTCTACACGATATATTTTAAATAAAACTATGATTTATTTGTTTTACTTTTCTTCTTTTGCAAGCTTTTGGCGTTAGAACAAAGCAGTCTTCAGGTGTAAGCAGCCGTATGCCCCACATGAGAAAGTTCGTACCTTTTACAGACTGCTAAAACTTTACTTCCAGACATGATTGACAATCTTTCGTTGACTTGACAGGTTTAGATTTCCTGTCAACTACAATGACGTGCAGCTTTATTTTTTAATGACGCTCAATTCGGAGAGATTAACCAGCAGTCTATCCTCCTTTGATAGGGGATTGTATTGTTTAGCCTGCTGCACGAACTTCGTTACATCGATTAGAAATATTGAGTGGGGGTATTCCAAATATTTAGAGAAGACTCCCACCTGTTTTGGTTTTCTTATATTTCTTGAACTAGGTTTCATTTCGTTTTTCCGATCTTTTCATTGATAGTTTTCTTATTCAGAACCACATTTTTCAAGGGTTTTAAGGCTTTTGTGACCTTGCCAACATCCTTGTCAGCCATGTTATGACTTTCTTTAAAAAAGTGCCCTACCTTTATGGTATTGTAGACGGGAAATGTTAGGCTGTGTCAGTCCAGGTAGCTTAAAGGTCATCGGCGTAGAAATGGCAATCTGAGAGCTGGGTTCAAATTTTCACCTACTCTGTAACGTTCATCTAAAGAAAAGGAACGAAACCATCTCTTGTCCATTAATCTATAGCTTAAATAGCAAAATAGACTCTGCTCTCTATGAGAAGTCTGTCAGTTAAGTGCCATACGTGAAACATGCTTGGGCGATCATGTCTCTTTCGAAACATGACTGACTGGGCAGAAGATTATCCCGCAGTCGATTGTCATTGCTTTCTGCGGTAGATTGGTTGCCAGCCAAGGCTATAGAACCCAATGGAGGGAAGAGACGGATTAATATCTTTCCCAAGGGTATTTGTGCGCAAGTGAATGCAATGGATTTCACTTGGAATTCGAACTCGGCTTCCCGATTTACCGTTCCGAGCCGATATCCACTGCACCACAACGCACATACTTATCCGAATACAAAACTGGAGAAAACAATAGAAAGATATGAGTATCTTTTAAAAAAAATAATGGAAACTCACAAGTAATAAAGAAATAGAATCTATGGTGAGTCATGATCTCCGACGCCCTTAAGACACATTACATTAAAAATGACTTGATAAAAAACAAAACAGTTTTTCACTATACTGTCCAGAAAAAGAAATTTTCAAAAAACGTAGAAATAAACAAGCAAAAACGGTTCAGCACGAATGAAATCGTCTTAAGACTTTAAATTAAATTAGAAAAATTCTACAAAACAGAAAATCTCTAGGAAAAAGTCATCAAAAATAAAAATGAAAGCAGATCACAAGGTAACAACAAATTTTCAACTAATCGCTAGTGGCTTGAGTAATTAATAAAAAGCAAAATCATTAAAGTTGTATCTCCTGAAAATATATGCGAGACTTTGTAACAGGTTATAGTCAGTCAAAAAAAATCTACTTTAAGTAATTCTCTTTAACCAAAAAGAAAATGAAGTACCTACAGATCAAGACATACTGACAACTTAAAATACATACCGGCTTCTCAAAATTAATACACTAATGCTGCAAAAATCTCACAAATAAAGAAACTTGAAGCAATATAAATATGGTTCTACAGAACGATGCTGAGAATACCATGGACCGAACATTTGAACAACAATGAAGTTTTAGAGAAAATGAAAACAAAACTGACATTTAAACTTATCAGAAAGAGACAGATCAGATTTCTAGGGCAATAAAAACAGAGAGCTTGGAAATTTTGACACTCGCATGACGGACTAAAGTTTCATATTGAGTCATTTTTTACCTCTTATCAACCCTTTGCAGGTTATTTAATGCCAGAAAATATTTATAGATTATGCGAATTCTTTTAGATAAATGATACAAGTCTTACTAATTAAGCCATAGCTTGAAGAGAGGAGATGGAGTTATAAGTTTAACTAAGGTATTTGTGCATAAGTGAATCTGACAAACCCAACTGGAGTTAGAACTCAGCTTTCTGATTAACAAATCAGATCCATTATATACACCATCCGCACATCTAATTTTACAGCACATTATAGAGACAGAGGAAGAAAACGCTTAACCTAACTAACAATAAATAAATGACAAAACAAGGTCCAGGATAACAAAAAGACAAAATGTATTTCGCGCTATCAATGACATGGAATTGTGGGAAGTCATGATCACCAAAAGACATGGTACATAGAAG
Organism: Ascarosepion bandense; assembly: GCA_037127315.1. Lineage (NCBI taxonomy): Eukaryota > Metazoa > Mollusca > Cephalopoda > Sepiida > Sepiidae > Ascarosepion > Ascarosepion bandense. Next base: position 4,610,582 of record JBBBDQ010000145.1, read on the forward strand.
AAAAGCAATACTTTACTTTTCTATTGTGAAATGTAGCTACCTCTACGAATTCGATGAAAAAAACAACATAGTAAAAAGAAAAAAGTCCCCAAAATAAATAAAAACAAAGTTTTATCGGTAAAATGTTCATGTTATTATTAAGAGGATAAATTAAACTATTTTTTAAATTATTTATTTTTTTTTATTATTTCTAACACGTACGAAATTTTGGTATAAAATCTCGTTTTTCTTTCGTCTAGGAGTGATGCAATTTTTACAAGGTTTTATCAAGGCAAACGTAATATTACGCATGTCACTTTTTTGCCAGGGAAAATCTCATTATTTTAAAAATTCTTCTAAAAATCAAATAATTGGATTTTGATGAAAAGTTCAGAACTTATTCATAAATGACTGAATTATTTTTAGAAAGTCTTGGCAATTTTTTCTTTTTTTTTTTTTTACATGTTATCCCCCCCCCCCTCACCAATTAATTTCCTGAAATGTCTAGAAATTCGCGACAGTTCGCTCATACGCCTAATATTAATTAAATTCAGGAGTCATTGGGGAATGCTAATCAGTTTTTTTTTCTAAATTAGGGTTTTTAGAAAATATGCTTCACATTGTGAAAACAAAAATGTAATAAAACTATGCCATTTTTTTTTTCATTTAAATAAACTTAATTGGTATTATAAACAATATATATTAAGGATATCATAGTCTGAAAAAAATTCAATGAATAATGAATTTTTTTACAAGAATTTTCATTTTTATTATTTTTTATTGCAATAATTTATAAATTTTCAAAAATCTTTTAAAGTTTTCTCTTTCATCGTCCACACTAGGTTATTAAGTTAATACGCGAAGACTATATTTACTAATCGAAAATTGAAAAGCTTAATACAAATAATCGAGTCATTCGATTTTTTAAATAATTAAGACCTTTTAATTGTGTGCGTATGATAAGCCTATTTTCTTTTTACAGGTGGCCGTACGTGATATATATATATATATATATATATATATATATATTTATTTTGAAAGGTCACGTGTTTCAAAGGTTGCTCTCCTTACAGGAAAAAAACATTTTCGACAGAGTACAATTCTTTCATCTCATTTCTGCGTTTTCTATGCCCTACGTTTCAACATTCAACGAACTTTGCAAATCATCTCTTTAAAATTTAAAGCAAGTTTTTTATTTATTTTAAATCCTAGTTTTCTAATTGTTAAATAAAACTTATTGTGAAATTCACATTTTGTAAAGGTCCGTAATAAAGAATATGAAAAATAGATATTAAAAGCAAAAATGAATAAATGCCATAACATTTCATAAAATATTGAACTGTAAAATTTTAAGAGAAAGTTTTTATTTTTCATGAAACATCTTCAAAGGTTATGCTATAAGTCTAAATTAAAGTTCTATAAAACGTTAGATAATTGCTGAAAATATTAAATTTTTAATTTTACTATATAGTTAAACACCAAAAAAAAAAACGAAACGTACGATTAAACTTCATAAAATTATGTCAAATTCGTCTTCCATACTTCATATTTTCGACGGCTTCTGTCTGCCATGTAAATTATCGCCTCTGACAACACAATAACCCCTGATAACAAAGCTACCGTAATTAGGAAACACTTTTATAGGACATTTCAGGCAGTAAGCAAGTAAAATTTGTTTCAAATCAGAATAAGAAGTTTAAATTTGCTAATTTGAATGTGTCAGAGAGGTATATATTTTTGCAAGATTTTTTTAAATCGAGAATTGGCTTCAGTTTACAAAATGTGTCGATCAATGAAAAATGACCGAAAAGTTTAATTTCTTTTTTATATGTGAATAATTTAGATTTCAATCAATATAATTTCAGTTTGAAATACACCAGAATATTTTGCTTATTAGAATTAGTAAATTTAATCTCTTGACTTTCAATTAAAGCTAACATTAAAGTTGCAAGAAAACTTTTTAAAATTTTAATTTAGGTATCGAAAAATCAGTCTAGTGAAATGTGAATGATATAATTTACTAAAATACATGAAATTTCTCTATATCAGACACATGTCCATTACTACGAATGCTTCAAATAAATCTGAATAGATAAATTCACAAAAATAAAGTTAGATACATTTTTTCATACCAAAGTTGTGTGGTAGTAAATAAACAACAGTTTTAGATTTTACCACAATTATTAGAAAAGAATGGTGGCTATGACTAATTACAAACGCCGCTATAAATATTTCCGTGCGTTGGAGTTAAAAAAAAAATAAAATAAAGTCCTTTCTTGAAAATTGTTTTTTTTGCTTTCGAAGAAAAATAAAACAAAACTAGTTTCGAATTAGAAATTTAACTAAAACAAAATGTTCGGTTAAAATAAATTGTCAAAGAAAGGTGTGGGCAGAAACAAATCCTGAAAAAGAAAAAAGAAATCAAACTTACCTTAATTTAACCATTGTTGGTATTTCCTCGATTATTTCTTCTGGGGGCAAAAGAAGTGTTCGCTATCCGCTTGTGTAATCTTGTTTAATGTCCCATTGGTTCATTAAATTATGTTTTTTCCTCTTAGGTCAGCTCGTAAATACTTGGATCTAAGAAAAAATATATATGTATATATAAGAAAAACAATGAATCTTTCTTCAGTTTCATCTAATCGAAAACTTGTAAAGTCATTGACACTTATAAAAAACTGTCAGTCTTGTTACTTCGATTCACTCTAATAAGACAAACAATTTGATAGTGGTTGTCCTAAATAAGAGTATTGTTATTCTCACTTATAAGTAGGCTTACAATACCTTCCAATTTGAGGGATCCGTTTCATTAATTGAAGTAAACGTCTGTGTGCGTTATATCCTGGGTTTGCTGGTTAAAGAAAACATTATTAAAAGAAAACTAAGCCAAGAATAAAATTGAAAACCGTTTCAGTTCGAAACTTAAAATATATGGTAAGCTCATTTGTAACTTTAATACAAGAACAAAAAAAACAATATTAATCATTTTCTTTTGTGAAAAGAACATTTATCAATGACTTTTGTTCTTGATAATCTTTCGTTAATGTAAAATTGTCAGAAACTTTAATGAGTAATTTTCTTTTCAAAGTGGTTGAAAAGGTATAAAACTAAGGTATTTTCTTCGGCAAAGTGAGAAAAATACGATATAATCTTACCTTAACAATGTAAAAAATGTAACCCGAAAACTTCAAAGAAATTTTTAAACTGTGGCCATGTTTATTTTAACCGGTGAATTTGTTATATCTGTCCCTATAGAAAGTTGAGTTAATCTGCTTATTATTCCCATACAAACTACACACACAGATATATATATATATATATATATATATATATATATATATATATATATAAACTTCTTTATAAAAACATTGATTTCTCTACATTTTTTATGAACAAGTTTTAAATCAGTTGCATTCTTTCTATTAAATACTGCTGTCAAATCTGGTCGGGTGCTCCTGCTATCCACCTAGGGGTCCTAGACAAAATCCAACAGAGAATCTGTAATGGGATCGATCCCGACTTGGCAACTCGGATACAGTCACTTTCTCACCGGCGCAATGTGGCTTCACTGTGTCTTTTCTACAGATACTTTTACGGCTTCTGCCCCGATTAACTTAGCTCACTAGTTCCCCCTATATATGAATTTACTCGAATCACAAGTTTAGCAACTAGGTCCCACCCTTTTACTGTGAAACCAATAAATTGTAAACGCAAATTCTACTCCATCAGTTTCTTTTCTCGCACTTCCCGCCTGTGGAATTCCCTTCCGTTTACTTGCTTCCCCGACAGCTACAATATTCAAGAATTCAAATGTAAAGTCAATAGTCATCTCCTATCTCACTAACTTACATCCTCTCCCTCATGCTCCTTTCTCCGTCCACTCCACTCTCATCAGTATTCTCATCTTTCTCTTACCCACTTCCTGACACCTCTGTAACCTGTCAATTTTCCTCATAACTTTTTCCTATGTAACCCCAGGCACAACAGTTGCAGTAAAATGTCTAGCATAAAGACAAATAACGGTGCCACAAGAACATTGTTCAGTGTAAAAAAATAACAGTCGGTACGTGATAAACGCTAGGGCGATCATGTCTCTTTCGAGACATGACCGACTGACCAGAAGATTTCCCCGTAGTTGGTTGCTATGACTGTCTATGGTAGACTGGGATCCAAACATATATATATATATAGAATAGAATCTGTGCTGTTACATAACCCATAACTGGAGGTAAGGGACGGATTAATACCTTTCCCAAGGGTATTTACTTGTGAGTGAATGCAACAATTATCAACTGGAATTCGAACTCGGCTCTCCGATTTCTTCTTCTAAGCCGACATCCACTGCACCACAACGCACATTCACATAAAAAATATACAGAGCCAATATAATAACTGTAAGAAAAGCAATACTCAGGTGTTACTGTGTTTTCGTGACTTAAAGTTTTATGTGGGCTTCTAGATATTTATGCGACTGTCTCACAATCCCTAGTAGGTACATATGAAGAGACCTCATCTGAAGATTGTGAGAAAAATATTCTTAGAATTTCTCGACAATTAAGCACATTTTTAAAAAAATCGGCTTGAACTTATCAAACTTGAAGTAGGTTTACTTCGTAAATGATTTAAGTAAACGAAAATTATATATATATATAAATCTAATCTAATCTAAACTTATTTATAAATGGAACTTTGTCTGTGTGTGTGTGTGTGTGTGTGTGTGTGTGTGTGTGTGTCCGTTACCTATAGACTCCGAAATGGCTGAACCGATTTTCTTGAAAATTTACACAGTTGTACTATAAGCGTCTGCGAGTGTTCTTAGCTAGATTTTGTATCTAGATACCCCCGATAAATATCGAAAATCGATAATCGAAAAAGTCGGGTTATAGAAGGAATGGTCCCATTTTAATCAAATTTGATACACTCATAGACAAAGACATAAGAAACGACATTCAGAAGTTTCAAAGTTGCAGTTCTTACAATAGTGCAGAAAATTGATATATATATATATATGTGTGTGTGTGTGTGTGTGTGTGTGTGTGTGTGTGTGTATTGGGCGCTACACTATATATCTTTATTTGGTTTTGTAACAGACTAACCCAACCTTAGTAAATATAGGCATATAAACAAGTCCTGTCCTAATTCACTAGTTAGATCCCCCACTAGAGTTTTGGCCATTTCCCAGGCATACTAACAGTCTTTTTGTCTTATATAGAGAAACGTTATTGGATGTTGAGCACAGCTGATATTTACCACTACTTAGATGATAAAAGCCTGAAATGAATTTATTTTTTTATTTTTTATAAGAAAATATTTGTAAAAATATTTTTTACCTGTGTTTCTCCTTCTTAATTTTAAGAAAATTTGATTAATTCAGCATGATAAACTACTGTGACTATATTAGTTAAAAGCAGAATACTTTGAAAAATTTAAATCACTGAATTTATTTTGCAAAATTGGACCCCGTCTTACCGAAAATCTGTTCTGAAATGAAAAACAAAAGACGCAATAAACCAAAGACATTATTTAATTAGAGATTATTTTAATTGCTTTTACGAATAATATTTTTTTAAGACAATATTGTCTAAAGAAAAAATGTCAGTGTAAAATGAATTTTTGCAAAATTTGTTTTCATTTTTAACAATCTTAAATTGAATACTTTATAAAGTTTTTAAATCTTTTAAAATTCAATTTCATTGTTGTAACTCTGAGGGAATATGGTAAAGTAAAATTATATTTACTAATCATATATTGTAAAGCTTATTAAAAACTGATACCCCCCGATTATTTTTTTAAATAATTTCGAATTTTTATGTATATACGTTCACATTTTTGTAAATATGCTATTTCATACATGACACTATCATTAAAAGTTCTCGTTCTTTAAGGGATTTTTTCTCTCTACGGAAAAAAATTCTCATATAAAATTTATCGGCTGCTAGCAATTCTGCTTCACCATACTTAATTGTTAACATGTTAGGCGGTCAATAAATTGATTAACACGTCGGAAAAACATGACCCGTAGTTAAGTAATGCTTGAATACAACATTTTATGCTATAAGTAAGTAATATTTGCTTCAAATCAGATTAATTTAATTTTAAATTTGCTAATTTTTTTCAAATAACTTTTAAGGAATATGTCTTTTATTTTTGCAGGATTTTTAAATCCGAGAATTAACATTTGTTTACAAATGTGTGAAAATGGATGGATTTATCGATTTTACTGGAAAAGAAATCGATTCCAACCAATATAATTTCTGTTTGAAATACACCACAGAGTATTTTGCTTATTGGAAATCGTAGATTTTAATCCTTTTGCTTTTAATTAAAGCTAAAATGAAAGATTTTTCATTTACAAAAATTAATTTTAAACCTCACTTATGCCGAATTAGTGGCGGTGCCTATATAGAAATAATTAAAAATACACCACAAAACAGGTAGTAATGTACGCTACTATATATTTGCGCTGGTTTGGTAATATCACTAACCGCTAATTAGTTTATAATTCAAATGTTAGTGACTAATAATTCACGGGGTTTTGAAAATGTATATTTATGTCCACAGCAGTCAATGTCAGTCAGTCAGTTGAGTGCCATACGTGATACACGCTTGGGCGATCATGTCTCGAAAGAGACATGACTGACTGGGCAGAAGATTATCCCACAGTAGGTTGCCATTGCTTTCTGCGGTAGACTGGTTGCCGACCAAGGCTATAGAACCCAATCTGTCCTGTTATTTAACCCATAACTGGAAGGGATAGATGGATTAATACTTTTCCCAAGGGTATTTGCGCGTAAGTGAATGCAATGAATTCAGCTGGAATTCGAACTCGGCTCCCCGATTTCTCGTTCCGAGCCGATTTCCAATGCACCACAACGCAGTCAATGTATAGTTCGTAAAAATAAAATAAAATACTAAATTGCAAGTACTCAAATTTACTAGTAAACCGCTGCGTTATTCTATCAAACAATTGTCATGTGAAAATGATGAACTTAATTTATTTTTTACAAGTTTTATTAATTACTTGTTTATCTGCCGTGTATCCTCAGGACGTAGGCAATCATGGTTCTACACGATTTCTTGTTCCTTGTAGCTCTTAATAAACTTTTTCTTCTCCTAAGCCGAATTCCTCCATCTCTTTACTCAAGCTCACTAATTATGGTATAGGTTGTTTTGCTCCGTTCCTTTTGCCCCTGTAGCTGTTTCGTGAGTATAAGATTTTCCAAGCCCTCCTTCCTCATTATGTGCCTCAGAAACCTCAACCGTGTCTTCCTGGTGTTAAATATTAGTTCTATTTTTGTTTCCATTTTCTCTAAAACTTCGTCGTTGCTTACATCTTCGGTTCATGGTATCCTCAGCATCCTTCTGTAGAAACATATTTCTATTGCTTCAAGTCTCCTCTTCATCCTTGAGGAGATCATCCAGCGCTCACTGTTATACAGGATGACAGATATCACGTAGCAGTTTAATACTCTTTTTTTATTTATTTATTTTTTTTTTGTTTCTAGTGAATGTTTTCTATTTCTAACAGGCCAGATGATACAATGCTGATAGCAGACACAGAAAGAAAACTACAAGACCTCCTACAGAAGGTAGCTGAAGAGAGTGACAAGAAAGGACTACTAATAAACTGCAAGAAAACCGAATGCATGGTCATCAGCAAAAAAGGCAGCCCAAAATGCCAAATACCGGTGAAGGACTCTAAAATCAAGCAGGTACAAAAATTTTAATACCTAGGAAGTGTTCTAACAAGACGGAAAGAGCGACACTGAGAACCGAAGGCGAATTAGCATGGCGAAGGAAACATTCCAGAAGTTGAGTAAAGTATTAAAAAAACAGAACAATTTCGCTAGAAACAAAAAGGATGTGATGTCGGTTCTTCAATATGGCTGTGAATGTTGGACAATATCTTCGAAGATGAAGGAAAAACTTGAAGTAGCTGAAATGTGGTTTTACAGAAGGATGCTGTGGATATCATGGACCGAGCATGTGAGTAATGACGAGGTTTTGGAAAGGATAGAAACGAAAAGAAAATTAATACTGAGCATCAGGAGGAGACAACTAAAGTTCCTGGGACATGCAATGAGGAAGGAGAGCTTGGAGAACCTGATACTAACAGGCCAGATATAGGTAAAAAGAAACAGAGGAAAGCAGCGGATAACATATTTGAAGGACCTGATCAGGTGGATGACGGAACAAGGGTTGCATGGTGCAACAGGAGAAAGCATTCTAAGAGCCACCAGGGACAGGGAGATGCGGAAAGCTAGGATCGCCTACGTCCTTCTAACGCAATGGCACATAAAAGAAGAAAAAGAAGTATTCTGTTTATCTTTTGGAATAGTTTCTTGGCTATCCCAATACGCCTTCAGGTTTCAGTGTTACACTTTCCGTCCTCTGTTAAAACATTTCTCAGATATTTAAATTTCTTTTGTTTGAATGAAGGTGTGATAACGAATGCGATGGAATCTAAAAGTTCTCAATCAACTGTCCTATGCTCTGGCAATTGTGCTATACCCGCCAATTCTTGTGTATCATTGCAGAGTTCAGTTTCTTTGTTCATTGCTCTTATGAGGCATGATTACTTTGACAGTCGGAGACAAGTCGCAGAGTTTTTCTTCTAATCTTCTTCGAAGTTCAGATTATCCAGAGCCACGGATTTTGTCTTTGACGATGCCAAGGCCAAAATACAAGCAAAAGTAAAAAAGAAAGAAAAAGAAAACAGAAAATCCTAGTCACGTCTCAAACTTCAGTTTTCTGCTTCATCATCTGCTAGTTACCGCACTTCAGTTTGTCCACTGCTCGAAAAACTAAAGACGAAGACGAGAAAAAAAGTAAGGACTAAGATAAAATAAAAAGAAAAGGTGGAAATAATTAAAGCAGACAAATAAGAAGAAACAAAAAGAGGAACGAATAAATTCAAAAGAAAGGTAGATAAATAAGAAAAAAAAGTAGAGTAAAGGAAACGAAGAAAAAAAATAGAAAAGATGCGAGAAAAAGACGAAAGAAAGGAGAAGAAACAGATTAAGGGGGAAAGAAGGTGGTGGGAAGGGCAAAGAGTTCAATAAAGGGAAAATAAAGAAAGGAAAGAATGAGTTTAAAAGAGAAAAACAAGTAGCATAGTAAAAGCAAAAGCGAAAACAAAGAGGAGGAGAAAATAAAGAAAAAAAAAGAAAGAAATTGAAGTGTATGTGAAAAAAAGAAAAATCCGTGTCATGTCGTATTAGGAATTGGTTGACTCTCTCTCTCTCTCTCTCTCTCTCTCTCTCTCTCTCTCTCTGTTACCTCTGCGTGTGCGATAATCCATTCTTGGTGATATTTAAAAGACGGCATTCTTTGTTTCGGTCAGTGGAAGTACATGTGTCTACGTATGTGCAAGAGAAAAAGAGAACACTTTGATACTAAATACTCTGATCTTAAATACAACAATCGATAATGTCTATTCATTAAATCCTAAAGCTTAACACTTAGAAGCTTTGGGGGGTTTGCTTCAACGTTTCGATTGGTATGATATCCGATCGATCGTCTTCAGGTGTCATAACGTCTTTAAATTGATAGTTGAATTTAAGAAGCCCGATAAATCCAGAAAACTCTTCTTTTAAGCTGTTTTATAAGTCTGGAGGAATCAATACAATGATTATATGTTACATCGTTATTAACGGACAAAAACTTTTGCATGGTTTAATATATTATTATTATTTTTAATATTTGTAGGCTTTTAAAATAAATATACTTCTCCAATTTTTCTTGTGTTCTGTTAGACATTCAATTAAGCATCTATTAATATGAAATACATTGATCGATACACATAAAATAAGAGAAATTTTCTTCTTTATACGTAGTCAAATGCTTTTGTGTGAATCCCTCAAATATAATATGCATACTTGTTCGTATTGGTTCCTAGGGAAAGTTTCGATATTTTTTCATTCATGTAGAAATGGTCTTTTAACCGCTTCTCTTTATGCGGAAAATGAATAATGGTAATATTTTTTACATTTTAAAATTAGGTTTGAAAATTAATTATTTTTTTATATTGTAGGAATTCGAAATTTGCAAAAAAGATTTTTATAATAGACATTTCTTAATTATATATTACATTTCTTTCATTTTGGCATTAGAAGATACGTTGGACTATTTTTTCATGGAAATAAAAAAAAATGGTATGCTACTATTTAAAATGCGTAAAATTATATAATTTAGTAGATATCAAATGAACGGAATTTCAGCCAGTCATCAATATTTGTCGATAACAAAAATTATTGAATTAATAAAAATTTCAATATTTATCGATGTCACTAAGAAATTATGAGTGAATGGAAAATTGGTAAACACTAAACCCACAAGCATGAACGTTATTATATCATCCTTTCGCTATAAAATCTACCGGGGTAAAATAAGCAAAATAAAACCTATTTTGAAATTCAAATACTCATATTATTTTCTCTAAAAAACTTAATGAATAATGAAAAAAGACACTAGTTGAATTTGTTGCATTCACTTACGCACAAATACCCGTGGGAAAGATATTAATCAATCTCTTCCTTTCAGCTATTGGTTAAATAACGGTACAGACTGGCAACCAGTCTACTGCAGAAAATAATGGCAACCAAGATATCGGAGAGAAGGAAATTTTAGCGTGTTATTTACATGTAGTGTATACACACAACAGTTACCGTGAGAATATATATATATAATCATCTCTTTCAACCTTTTTATATATAGCGTTATAATCTCTCTACATATATATATATCGTTATTGTCACCTCTCTCTCTCTCTCTCTTTCTGTCTCTCTCTATATATATATTGCACTACTAGCTTTGTCTCACACTCTCTCTCTATATATATACAATGTCATCTCTCTTTCTCCATATATAGACGTATATATATATATATATATATATATATATATATATATATATATATATATATATATTATTCTCTCTTTCTCTTTATATATACATATATGTCTTTGTTATAGCTATATATATATAGCTGTTATTCTCTCTCCCTCTCTCTCTCTCTCTCTCTCTCTCTCTCTCTCTCTCTCTCTATATATATATATACACGATAAACTGCATCCAGTAGCAAGGCCTCTGATTGGGAGATTGGGAGGAGCATGGAACCACTTCTTAATTGCTGTTGTTCCCAGGTCCACCCTGACCCGGAGTGATAGGGGCAAATAGTTGCTCCCCAAACTGGGGTCAAAACACTATGACAAGATAAAAATACACTTTTTTAGAAATATATACAGAAAAATAGGCTTTTATAGAAAAGTATACATTTTTAAAAAAAAATATTACCATAACACATTTTGAATGAAAACATTATTCTCAGTAAAACATTTTTAAATACAGAACAAGAAAACATTTTCAGTTTTCTAAAATTCGCGCTGGAAGCTCTAATACGAACATTTCAAAGTGTTTGGGTGTCAATCTGAGGAGAGTGTAGATGATTTGGAGAGACTTAGATTAGCTTAATAGTAAAACGACAGCTCTGAAAACTCACTCTGATTATTCTGATAAAAAAAGAACTCTTGAATTTGTTTGTGAGGGCCTCAAACCTAAAAAGGATGCCTACATCAAGTGTGTTGAGTAAGTGGTGTTGCTTTGGGCCAAGTGAGTGGCTGGAACACCCTATGTCTTGCAACAGGAGTCTGCACCATACCAAACAAGCAGGAGAACCTAGTCATGGCTGTCAGACAATTTCTGCGACCACATCTAGTCACCTAACTCCCTAGACAGAAACCACCTTGATTATTATGTGTGGGGCACCGTTGAGCGAGGAACCAACAAAACTGTGTAACACCAAAGGTGAACTGAAGGCAAGGATTCACCTACTGAAACAAGGATACCGTCCATAAGAGATGCAGGAAATTCTGAAGTTGTATAGACGCCGTGGTTGAAATCAATGGTAATTTTACTGAATATTTTTGTGTAATTTTGGGAAATATATTTCTTAAAATGAGATGTCAGTGTTATTTTCATTTCTGCGTAATTCTGACGACAATTTATCCCTCACACACACACACACACACACACACACACACACACACACACACCCACACATATATATATATATATATAGTCATCCGCAGACAGATCTGTTTCGCTGTATCACAGCGCGTCAGTACGGTTAGACATCCAATTACTTTTAGCCAGAATTGAAACCCGACCGAATTCATTTTACCTCTGAGCTATGGGCGCTCGGTAGAAGGCAGACTTTTAGCGTGTCATATATCGTGTAAACATACGCAGTAGCTGAGAGTGTTCTGATTAATTACTGAATGAACGATGCGTAGATGCTAGAGTAGCTACTGTTTTTTCAAAGTCTACCATTCCTCCAGAGTGATCACTCAGAGTATACAGAGAGAGAGAGAGAGAGAGAGAGAGAGAACGATATATGTATGTGCCCCACACATAATAACTAAGGGAGTTCCAGCGACCACTCACTTGACCCAGGACAGCGCTATCTTCTCAAGGTACTTAATGTAGCCCTCAGTGTTGAGTCTGAGGCCATGTGTGAAGATGAATGGAGGCGAAACCTCGCCATCATTAGTGATCACTCCAAACATCTTTGTAATCACCATTATATTTATCCAACTCTTTCCTAATCCTCTGCACCGTCCTCAGATTGATACCCAAGTATTCTGAAATCTCATATTGGAGCCTCCGGTGCAAATACTAAGCCGAACTGCATGCTGTTTCGAAAATTTTGGTGAAGCGGATTGCGACATGCTGCTCCTTTTCTCGAATACGATGCCCAACTGGCGAAATAAAAAATATAAAATGGTAAAAATTTACCTATTAGTATATATATATATATATATATATATATATATATATATATATATATATATAATACAAGTAGTACAAAACCAATGGGTTGACAGTCCACTGTTTGTAGTGATTTACTTTATTAAAAGTGCTCGATACTTAGTAGAGCATTATATATGGCAATATTTTTATTATAAGTTTATCATAAAAACATAGTTTACTGCAACACAAGAACAGTTGTGTTTCGGTACTAGCTTCGTCAGGCAGTGAAATATTTTTACTCTTAGGAATTATTATACATAGAAGCTTAGAAAACAACACAATATTTTACCAAATGCAGACAATTAAGGTGCGGTGATTTTTGTTTGTTTGTTTGTTTTTTGTTTTGTTTTGTTTATTTTAGGTCTATCTCAGCTAACCAATAAGAAATCAGGTCATGATAGAAATTTAATTGTAAGAGTAACTGAAGCTAGACTTAAAATGACATAAGACCCAGACATTTTCATGCGAGTGATGAAACGAATTGAGATACGTATGTTGCAAAATTACAAATTTGAAAAATTATCGCGTGTCATTGCGAAACGGTTATTGGATTTTCTTTAAGTTATTATTCAACTCAATGTAGTGAACAAGAGACAAAGATGGGAAAGTTTTTTTTTTTTTTTTTGTTTTTTAAGAAAAATAAAATTAAGCTACAGCAGTAATGATAACATGGAGAAGATCATCAAAAAATATGATCACAGAATTTTAAACAGATATAATAACCTAAACACTCAACAACATCCTAAAAAACCTAACGATCAAAATGACAATAATTGCAATTGCGAAAACTTACTGAGTGTCCATTAACAAATAAATGTCTAACTGACTCTGTAGTCTCCCTATGCTCTATTTCCTCCATAGAAAATTTCACACTAAGGAAATATATCGGGTGTACCAAGAAAACTTAAGACCCGCCATTACTTTCCCTCCTTATCTTTTAATAATAAAACTTACCGCAATAGCACATCACTTTCTACTTATTATTGGCAATTAAAAGATGCCAATAAGATCCTTTCCGAAAATGGACAAAAATTTAAAAAATAGAACAAAACTTTTAAATCTTTATATGAGCTATGTTTTCTATGTTTACAAGAAAAATTACAAATTATCAAATTCCTAAAACTAAACTTACTCAATAAATGTAGCGAAGTAACTTCCCTTTGTCATCATCGACCCTAAAACATAGTTATTTTTTTTAAATAGAGTTGAAAAATTTATTAAATTTAATTTTAAATTTTAAAATACAGTTAAAATATAGTTTAAATTTTACAGTATTGTTAAAATATTAAAAGTTTAAATTTTAAATATAGTTAAAATATAATTATTATTTTGAATTATATAGTTAAAAAGTTTAAATTTATTTTTAAAAATATAGTTAATTTTTAAAATATGATTCATTTTTTACCCTAAAATATAGTTAATTTTTCTTAATATAACTAGACGTCTACAATCTCTCCCGTAGCATATATTGCTCGTTTCTCCCACCTATTGATTATTTAATTTATTGTTGCTTGACCGATAGATCAACCACTGATTCGTCTACAGATGTCTGACGCGCAATGTATTTTCTTGAAAAAAGAACTTTCTCGTCTTTGTCTCTTGTCTACTACATTGTGTTGAATAATAACTTAAAGAAAATCCAGTAACCGTTTCTGAATGACACGCGATAATCTATCAAATTTGTCATATTGCAACATATGTATCTCAATTCATTTCATCACTCACATGAAAAATGCCTGGGTCTTATGTCATTTTAAGTTTATCTCCCTTTACTCTTAGAATTAAATTTCTCCTATCATGACCTGATTTCGTATTGTTTATCTGAGATAACCCCCCCCCCAAAAAAAAACATAAATCATCACCCCCCACCTTAATTGTAAGAACTTGGTAAAACATTGTGTTGTTTTCTAAACTTGTATATATAATCATTTCTAACAGTAAAAACAAAATATTTCAGTGACTGACTAGATGCTAATAAGATTGTCCCGAAACACAACGGCTCTTGTGCTGCAGCAGGCTGTTTTTATTATAAACTTATAATAAAAATATTACCATATATATATATATATATATATATATATATATATATATATATATATATATATGAAGAATGTGCAGGGCACTTACTTCTCAGTTCTTATTGGTCTAGCTTGGTAACCATAACAGCCCGTTGTAGTCTCTCTCTCTCTCTCTCTCTCTCTCTCTCTCGATACATATACACACACATATATATATATCGTTATTAGCTATCTCTCTATATTACGTTTTTATTCTCTCTCTCTCTCTCTCTCTCTCTATATATATATATATATATATATATATATATATTATATCGATTGATCTTGATCTTGGAAAAATCTTTACTCCATTTCTTTTACTCCCAGCTCTGGGTTAAATATCAGATCAAAGTTGATTCTCTAGCCAATCTAGAAAAAGACACTCTAAATTTATAGTTTTTAAGAAAGCAACGACATAACATTCCCCTATTTTCCAAAGGTGTCATGGCAACTCATCGATAATAAAAGTAATCTGCGGAGATGCCTGATCGCCTGCGTATTTAAAGAACGTGGTATAAACAATGGTAGATAGCGTAATAGCAAATTTCATGTCCTAGGTGTGAAAATAAATATTTAAATATTATAAGGCACGTAACACTTCACAAAAACACATTGACCCTACTAAATATTTACCTGATACCACCGATCTACAAATGATCCGTAACAAGCTGCAGATTCACGGTATGCATAACCTTTTTAGGGATTATTTGAAAAAGACAGAAAATAAAAATTACAAAAATTGCCAAAAAATGAAAACATACAATAAAATTGAATAGAAAATACAAATATACATAAAGATCCGTAACTATCCACAAAAGATGTTGACTCTACAAAAAAAAAGTTGCTTTAGAATCTAAAAATTTACAAATTATTCCAAACAGCTGGATTCATGATGTCTAAACACTTTTAGAAATTCAATTTAAAAAGTTATACAGAAAAACAAAGCAAAATGTGTTTTGTTTTTTTTGGTTACTTTAACACCCACCACACTAAGTGGCTCGAAAACTCTGTAACCGACACCTTTAATTTTTCAATCTCCCAATCCCTCACGCAAGTGATGGACTTCCCCACGCGTTTCTCCAATAGCCCTAACAGAAGGGACTCGCTACTAGACCTCTGCTTCACTTCCACCCAAAATTCTTGCACCACCAGACAGCTCTGCCCTCTCAGGAATTCTGACCACGCCGTAGTTTCTGTCAACATCTCGTTCCACTCTACCCCTACCCAAGAAACCCAGACCAGCAGAATATCCTACTGCTATCAAAGAGCAGACTGGGATTTGTTCCGTGACTTCCTCTGCGACGTCCCTTGGAACAATGTTTTTAATCTTCCCGTCGAAGACTGTGCATCAGAGGTCTCCTCCTGGGTTAAGGCTGGCATCGATGCTTTCATCCCTGCCAGGAAATTTCAGCTTAAATCTCATTCGTCTCCCTGGTTCTCGCCCGCTTGCTCGGCTGCCATTGCCCACCGGAATCACTTCTTCCGGCTTTACCGTAGCCACGCGTCGGACCAAACAGGCGCATTTTCACCTCAGCTCGTAATAAGTGTAAAAAGATGCTTAACGAAGCTAAGATGCTGTTTGCTGCCAGAATGAAGCAGCGCATAGCATCCTCTGAGTTCGGAGCCAAAGACTACTGGCGCCTCTGTAAAAGCGTGCTCAACAAGAGTAAGTCCTCAATACCCCCACTAATCAACGAGTTTGAGGTTCTCACCTCCTCAGCGGACAAGGCTGAATGCTTTGCCCGTAGATTCTCGACCAATTCGAGTCTGGATTCGTCTGGAGTCCATACACCCGATTTCCCAGCTAGAACTGCGGCCCAATTGAATGACGTCCACATCACGCCCTCGCTGATTTCTAGCATAATATCAAAACTTGACCCTCACAAAGCGAGTGGTGGGGACGGAATCCCCATCATAGTCTTGAAGAAATGTGCCTCTGAATCTCTTCTGTCCTTTCTAAGCTCTACAACCTCTGCCTATCTTCCTCCTGCTTTCCTGCCTGTTGGAAGTCTTCTTCTGTGGTTCCAATATTCAAGAACACTGGGGAACCATCGGACCCCGCAAATTACCGTCCTATCAGCCTTCTTCCGATCTTCGGCAAAGTGTTCGAAGCCATTATCAATGCCGAGGTCGTTCAGCATCACACGGCCCACTGGCTCCTATCGGACAAACAGTATGGATTCCGCTACACCAGGTTTACTGCTGATATGCTAACGACCATCACCGAGTATATATATCAGGCTCTCGACAAGAATGGTGAAGCCCGAACTGTCGCCCTGGATATCTCCAAAGCATTCGACAGAGTATGGCATGACGGCCTTCTACGGAAACTGCGAAGCTACAGCATTACTGGACTTTTGTTGGACTTAATCCAGTCATTCCTCTCCAACCGCACACTGAAGGTGGTTTTAAACGGACATGCCTCCCAAAACTACCCTACAAACGCGGGTGTCCACCAAGGCTCTATCCTAGGTCCTACGCTCTTTCTAATCTACATCAATGATCTCCCTGATGCCATAAGATCACAAGTAGGCATGTACGCCGACGATACCACAGTATACGCTCGCCTCGATCAAAAATCTGATGTTGACGATAAGGCGAACCTCGCGGCTGAGCTTGAAAAGGGCCTCCAATCCGTGGTGGATTGGGGTAGGAAATGGCTCGTAAAATTCAATTCTTCCAAAACGAAGCTGCTGTCAATTAACCACCACAGACGACCACACCTCCCTCCCATTAGCATGGAACAGGCATGCCTCCCAGAGAGTAAAACACTACGCCTGCTTGGCCTGACACTCTCAGCGGACCTCAAGTGGAATGACTACGTCGAATCCATTGCTAAATCCGCTGCCATGAAAGTTGTCTCTCTGTGCAGGGCCCGGAAATTCTTTCCGCCTGAAACTATCCTGCACTTATACAAATCTACCATCCGCCCGTGTTTTGAATACTGTTGCCACATCTGATCGGGTACCCCTGCTATTCTCCTCGGGATTCTTGACAAAATACAGCGAAGAATCTGTAATGTGATTGATACCGACTTAGCTGACCGGCTGCAGTCACTCTCTCTCCGGCGTGACGTGGCTTCCCTGTGCCTCTTCTACAAATACTTTCATGGCTTCTGCTCTGATGAACTTAAATCACTGGTGCCCCCTAGGTGTGAGTTCGCACGAGATACTAGATTGGCAACTAGGTCCTACCCTTTTACAGTGAAACCGATGAAATATAACCACAATTTCTACTCCAACAGCTTCTTTTCTCGCACTTCCCGCCTGTGGAATTCCCTTCCGCATGCTTGCTTCCCCGATGGCTATAACCTCCAAGAGTTTAAATGTAAGATCAATAGACACCTCCTAACACACTAATCCTCCCATTCTCCCCAACTCTCCCCCTATGTACATCCTAACTCGTCTATCGCCCTGTGTAACCCCCTGCGCTATAGTGGCAGTGGAATGCCTTGCTTGGGGTGACATGATTAAAAAAAAAACTCAGCCACAAGGAATGTCGCTGTTCAAGCTAAGTTGAAGAGTGACTTTGCTCGGTCAGCAAGACCACTCGTGGCCGAGTTGGCCTAAAGCCCGTCAGATTTAACGATGGTTTCCCTGCCAGTTTCAAATCCTGCTGGAGGGTATATTTTGTTTAATAAGATTTCTCAAATATTCAATCTTGTAAACCAAAATAAATATTCTTTTTAATAAATAAACGGAGCGTCTACTTAAATATGTGTATCCATTAAAAATAAGGTTTAAGTGTTAAAATCTTTCGTTATGATCTATTAATCATAAATAAAAAATCCATTAGTCGTTAGACATATAAACTACAGAAAATTAGCTTATTATCCACAGATCTATTAATAATATTCTTAAAGGAGAAAATGTTTTTCTGTGTTTCGAGAATTTTACTTTGTATCAAAGACGACGTCCTGGAATAAATCATATCAGGCTTCTATCACATGAACTAACTGGAAGCATGGTGAGATCACAAGCTTGACCTTTTTTAGTAGAAACTCGCATTCTCCGCTAACCTATTGCAGAGTAAAATCTATTGAACGGGAAGCTGTCAAGTTGTCCTAATTCTTTGGCGCCTACAGAATGTAGATATTTATATACCCAACTGAATCAATATATTGTGTCCCAAGTCAAGGCTAACAACCTTTATCAGAGAATTACCAATTAAAATTTGAAGCATTGCTGGCTATGGCAAAGATGAATTTCTGAAACATTAATCTTTTCTTTTTTTTACATAAAAAGTTCATTTTATGAATGTTTTCCAATATCATGTATATTTCTTTTAATATATTCATTGTGAAACAAAATAGAAACACGGATCATGTTTGCTTTGTTTTTGCCCTCAGCAAAACTATTGAATCAGACTTATCAGATGATTTGTTAATATTTCAGAACTGTTCGTGGCGATGTATTTGATAACATCAAGTTGAAGAAGAAGAAATAATTATAATAACAATAATAATAAATGTTCTGTACTTGTGCCAGAAGTCCTCTTGCCTGCTGGAAGTCCTCTTCTGTGATTCCTGTATTTAAAAACTCAGGGGAACCGTCGGACCTATCCAACTATCACCCTATCAGCTTCCCTGGAAATCCCAGTTTAAGAGAGAAAAAATTGTCTTGATAAGTACATCCCACACACTAAAAAGAAATTTTTCCATCTAACTCTAGTTAGGTTACGGGAGTTAGACAAACAAATCATAAAATGTAGCCATAACAACACGTTACTACCTGCCTTTGGTCTTCCCAAAGAATTAATAAGTAGTGTGGCCATAGCAGAAATCGAAATATTATTATTATTATTATTATTATTATTTTAGTAGTAGTAGCAGTAGTCGTGTAGTATCATCTTGCCGGAGAGTAATTTTAAGTTTCTAATTATAAAATTCCATTATGATTTATGAATAAAAAAAGACTCTGTAGAAGAGTTATCTATCCACATTTAGGACGTTTCGTTTAGATGAAGAGGGTTTTACGGATGATATGTGCAGTTCCGCACGAAGTAGTCTTTTGTAGCTCTGAGATGCTGATATGTCCAAGAATGTTACTCACATAATTTTCGGTTCCCTTCTTTATCATACCCAATATCTTTATCGCAACAGGGATAATCGTAATTTTCAGTTTTCCGATTTTTGTTAGTTCTATTTCCAGGTTTATTATTATTATTATTATTATTATTATTATTATTATTATTATTATTATGTCATGTTTCATCATATTTCGATTTCTGCTATGGTCGCACTACCAACCAAGTCTGCGGGTAGACCTAAGGCAGGTAAGGCGTGTTGTTATGGCTCCATTTCATGTTTTTTCTATCTCCCCTATTATCCCTAGCGTTACATAGACAAAGTTATTAATAAGACAATTTTTTGTATATCTCTTAAGCTGGGGTTTCCAGGGATTCTTTCAATATGTTGTTTTGTTCCATTTTTTATCATTCCAAGTGCACCCACTATCACTGACACAACACTTGTTTTCAATTTCCACATTTTTTCTATTTCAATTTCCAGGTTTTTATATTTTGACAGTTTTTCAAATTCCTTGTTACAATCCGCTGGACAAGCCATATCAATTAATGTACAAGTTTTTTCTTTCTGGTTTTTAACAATAATGTCCGGCCTATTTGCTTCAATTTTTCTGTCTGTGTAGATGGTGTAATGCCATAGAATGGTGACATCTTCTATTTCTGTAACTGGTGCTGGGTGATGTTCATACCAGTGTTTACATATTTTCCATAGTGTTTCACATTGTCTAATGTAAATATTGCCCCACTCTATCGTGGAGGTTTTTATATTCATTTGGGGCAAGTACAGAACAGCCTGATATTATATGGTCTATTGTTTCTTGGTGTTTATCACAAAACCTGCATTTTAGATCCATATTATTATGTATAATATTTGCCTGAAAGTTTCTAGTAAAAAGACTTTGGTCTTGCGCTGCAAGAATAAAGTCTTCAGTCCCAGACTTTAATCCAGATGCACGTAACCATCGATGAGTATTAACTTTATCAACATTGGATTTATTTGCACGTTCTGGATATTGGCCATGCAGAGGTTTTTCTTGCCAGCGTTGTTTCATCTGTTCAAGAGCTTTATCTTTGGCTTTCATTTTCATATTTCTTGCCGCAATAGTTGGTTCTTGGCTTCTGTTTTGCTTTTCTACAGAATCTACTAAATGCAAATCTTGTTTGTATTTACTGCCTCCTTTAATTATTGAATATTTTTTCTTTCTTTCTTCATGTTGCCTTACTAATTGTAGCATCCAGTTCTTTGTTGTTTCTATGTATGTCAGTAAGCCAATAGTTGTTGTCTTGTATGACAATTCTAGCTGAATAAGACCTCTTCCACCTTCTTTACGGGGTGTGTATAGACGGTCTACATCAGCTTTTGGATGATGCATCTTATGCTTAGAAAGAAGCTTTCTTGTTTTAGAATCCATTCACCAGATGTCGTTTAGACTCCAGTTTAAGATGTTGAAACTATATTGGACAGCTGGGATTGCAAGGCTATTAATGGCCATAATTCTGTTCTGAGAATTCAATTCAGTTTTTAATATCAGTCGTCGCCTTCTACAGTACTCTTTACGCACTATTTCTTTCATTTTTTTATGATGAATTTTTTCACTCTTATTTACACCTAGGTATTTATAAGCTTCTTTTGGTTTTAATTCCTTTATTGTTACAGCAGGGTCTAAGCTAACAGAGGATGTTTCTTGTAGTGATTCACGTAAAACTGTAGCTTTAGCACATTTATTCGAATTAAATTTCATTCCAATGTCTTCGCTGAAGCCTTTTACTTTTGCAGAAGACCTTTCAGCTCATTATCATTCTTAGCATACAACTTTAAGTCATCCATGTAAAATAGATGGCTTATTTTCTTTTGGCCTATTTTATAACCACATTCTGTCTTATTAAGTTGACTGGTTAGTGCTATTAATGACATGCAGAATAGTAAGGGAGACAAAGAATCACCTTGAAATATACCTCTTTTGATGTTTATTTCATCAGACGTATAGATTCCATTTATATGATTGAGGTAAAGGGTTGTTTTCCATATCGACATGCATTGTTTGATGAAATTGATGATGACGGGTGATATCTTGTATATATTAAAATCTTTAAAATCCAGGAATGTGACACACTATCGAAAGCTTTACGATAATCTATCCAGGCAGTACTAAGATTTTTCTTTGTACTGTAGCAGTTTTCCAGGATCATTCTGTTAATAAGCGATTGGTCTTTACATCCGTAACAGCCACGTTTTCACTCTTTTCTTTTAAGCCGTAACATGTCATTTCTTTCCAAGAATAAATATGTCTGTTTTGTTAAAATAGATGTTTATAGTTTATATGTTGTCGGAATGCATGTAATTGGTCTGTAGTTTTTCGGGTTGTTTGCGTCACTATTCTTGGGTAGAAGAAATGTAATTCATTTGGTCATCCATGCAGGAATTTTAGTGGGATCGTCAACCATTTCTTGAAGTTCTTTGGCTAGTTTTTACGTGCTGTATAATATAGCCAAAAATTAGGAATTTTATCTATACTGGAAATTTCCAATTTTGTGCTTTTTTAGTGCAAATTTAACATCATCTTCTGTAATTCCAGCCCATGTCTGTTCTGGTTTATTTTTGATTCGTTCTATGTCTTGTGCAATCCAATCTGCTTCTTTGTTATGTTTTTTAGGGTAAGCCCATATTTTCTCCCAGAACTGTATAACTTCTTTCATTTTTTGGGGGGGTGGGGACTGGCACTTCAATTCTTTTTTACCTATTTCCCTGTAAAATTTCTTTGCATCGTTTTGAAAAATCTTGTTTTGTCTGTAGAATCTTGATCTTTTCTCATAGCGTCTTATTCTTTGAGCCTTCAGGTGTATTGTTTGCTTTGTTTTTTCCTTAGTTGATAGGACTTCATTTTCATTTCTAATGTTATATTTTCTTTCGACTCTTCTGCCTTTTATAGATATTACATTTATTCCTCTTGTCAGTTCATCGAGTACTGATAGTTCACTTCTGAGTTGTTCGATTTCTTTTTCTATTTTTCTTTTCCAAGGTGGATCTTCATGTCTATGAGACTGCCTTGTTTTTAATTTGATGTTCAGTTTTTTTGTTGCTGCTATTGCTGATGCATATATTGCTTCATTGAGATTTATATGAGTGTCTTCTTCATCCAAAATTAATTTGAGAGCTGCATTGTAGAGCTTAATAGTTTCGAGATTATGCTTTGCTGGTTGTAATTTTGGGAGCTGTTCTCGTTCCTCCATTGCAATATTTTGTATTTGACTTATATGGTGGTGGTTATTATTATTATTATTATTATTATTATTATTATTATTATTATTATTATTCCGTTTGGGAAAAGAAGCTACGTAAGCTGTACTCGGATTTCGAAGTACATTTTGATCATTTTGTCTAGGACATAACTAGAAATAATGATCTGTACCAACGAACAACAAAGAGGGAGTAAATGAATGCAACAGTTTACCCATTATTTCGATTAAACGTATCATTTACAGCGATTACTTCGCTACTTATGCAAATGTAAAAACAGTCTTAGTTGACAATAATATAAGTGAGAGATGGCTATAAAAAGCACTGTTTATTATTTACGGCTAATATTTTTAAATAAAACACGACTGTTTTCACTACGGGGCAACAATTGTAATTATGGACCAAAATAAGTAACCGGGTAAATGTTTTAGGTTCTCTGTATATCCGTGTTGAAAATGAATAAAGTACTCCTAATAGTAATAAAACAAACAGAACTCCACCCGAGAAATAAATGTTAAAATATGTAATTGATTACTCTGATAAGACAAAAATACTCAGGTCCTATTTTATAAGGCTAAGTAATCAGTTAACTACAGGTTAAAAGAGATAGTCATTCCCAAACGACCACACGGCCCAGCGTCAAACTTGATGAATGAGTCGCACCACCCGACAACCGGACCTAGATATTAATTGACCCTTCCTACATTAACCCAAAATGCAGAAAATAATATTGTATATGTGAACCGAAAAAGACAAGCGTTGAAAAGTTTTATAAAAAAATGACTGAATTGTTCAGATCCCATCGAACGAAAAGTAAATAAGAAATATAAACATTCTTAGAGATAAGAAATCAGTGTTTTAGAGGAATAACAAAGTTGTCAAGCGTCGAGAAAGTTGGTAAGCGTTTATAAAAAAATAATAATTGTCAAGTAGCGATAATTTGGAGAAATAGCCAAGTATTGAGCATTGCAAAAATAAGGAAGATGTTGATTATCGGAAATTCTAGGAAAAGATAAGGTTTGATAAATGAGCCAAGAAACGTAACGCGTCAAAAATTGCAGACTGGATAGGATTTCATCTGGGTTTGATGATTTATTAACTTTGAATGTTTAATTTAAGAAGGGTATTTTATTGGTTCAAATCAGTCGTTGGCAGACCGGTCTAAAGTTTAGATGTCGCCGAATTTGACTTGCAAAACGACTGCAATCTGAATTATGATTTCGCTGTGCTTCACAGTATCGACTAGATTACAACAGAAACGGACAAACTTCACGGATGCTATTAATATATTCCACAAAATAAAATACCATATTAAAACAATGCCTGTAATTTTTTTGTTCTGCCACATATCAACCAGCATCAGTCCAAGAAAAGATTCAGAGTAAAAAAACCAGACATTAAGAATGATGACCACTGTTATGTTTTTAACATGACAAAATAAAACGGTCATGAGAAAATGACACACTCGCCGAGTATTGGAAATAATTAGGGAATTTATTATTGTAGAAACATGAGTACAACGAACAGTTGTGAATGTTGAATTTAGATGTGGTTATAGAGAGTCTGGCAAAGTTCTGCACACCATGCCGGAAGTTGTCTCCCAGCATGCACCTATTAGCGGGGAATCGGACACCCTTGAATGGTCAAGGGGAGATAACCACAAACAACCATTTTGTGTCATTCTGATGAAATAGCAAAAAATATGACAGTTGGTTTTTCAGCTTATTTTTGACGACTGTTGATCACTCATCGACAATTTGACGACGTGAAGAAGCAGGCAATGGTTGTTGGAATTTGAGATGGGGACAGAGTTAAACTTCTCAGTACGCCAGTAATTATGAACACAGAAGTGACTTCTGTGTTCATAATTACTGGCGTACTAGTAATGGCCACTGAATCCTTGATGGGATTTTTTTTTTTTTTTAAATCAGATCACCACGAGCAAGGCGGCAACGCCACTGATGTGCAGGGGGCTACGTAAGAATGAAAAGACTAGAAGAGAGAAATCCGGAAACCACATCCTAAACAGGGAACAAGGGATGACCCTCTACACCTGTTCAATAGGCGGGGGTGGAGTGTGAACCGGGCGATAGTTTAGACTATCTACTTCAATTGAAAAAAAAAAGTGAAAAGATTGGAAAAGAGAAAGCCGGAAACCACATCCTAAACAGGGAACAAGGGATGAGCCTCTGCACCTGTTCAATAGACGTGGGTGGAGTATGAACCGGGCGATAGTTTAGACTATCTACAGAACAAATGATTAAAAATTCAAGGAACGACTAGAAATAAAACAAAGTTTTGAGACACTTAAGACTAATGGAATGAAAATTAAAGTGCAGAATATCTGTCGGAATTTCCGCGATAAAGTCATCATTAATTACATGCCAGCATAGTGAGTTCAACCCCTAAAGCTGAGTAGTGTGGATTTAGACTCAGTTTAAACAGAACGAGTAATAAGTTAAACTAAGAACTAAACGAGTTATCTCCCCTAGACATAGACAGCGGAACGAAAACAATCATAGAAATTCCTATGTTATATGAAAGGATATTATTCCAAATGTAAATATGGTAAATAAATATATATTATTTGTCACAGAATTATATCGATAGTTCTCATGAAAAAAGCATAAAAAGAAAACGATTTCTTTTTCGGAAACTTGTTTGCTATTAGACATTGTCACATCCTCATACTCTAGAAAGCCTCAGTGCCATGGTCACTGCGCAACTAACCGGTTCCCTTCACATATCTAAATTGAAATCCAGAGAGGTTTTCATTCATCCGTCATATACCTGAAGAAGTTAGACCGGGCGGACACAACTCATCTCGGATACTTGGTCATTGATTCCATCGAAACGTTAAGTTCAGTCTCGAAAACTATCGGCTGCATACTTAGCCACGGATTCCAGTCTGAATGTGGTGGTATTCACCCTGGGAGGATTTTTAGTCCCTAGATATTTCGTGGAACATTTTTAGCTCCACAAGCACTTCTCAACCGCATATAGATTTTCCTGTATTAGGTTGCCAATTCTTACTGCGGTAAAACTAATTGCCAACCAAGGTTATAGAGCCCAATTAATTAACCCATAGCTTGGGGAGAAGAGATGGATTCATACCTTTCCCAAGAGTATTAGAACCTAATTGAATGTAATGAATTCGAACTCGGCTCTCTGATACTTCAGTCCGAGTCGATATCCATTACTCCAGTTTGCCTTATTGTGCTAGATGACCGACAAAAAAGTTTATCTGTCCTTTAATAGATTGTTTTTAATCCTATTGGCTGTATAGCTACCCTCATCACTAGAAAAGCTGGAGAGAAAATCGGTTTTATGACTGGGTTACATGTTACCAGTATATCATGTAAAGTGAGCTCACATATTTTTTGAAAGTCTAGCGTTACTAAATTTTTAATTTTGTTATTTGCGAATGTTGGTGTTACTTTTGAAAATAAACTCCCCGGTTGCAAACTCCATCTCTCCTGTCACCAACTATTAGGTCATAATTCGTTCAAGATTGTCTTTATGACCATCAGTGACAGTTGTGATGCTTCGCTCTACCCAAATCTGATTATTGCCTGAGTTGTTGGAAGTGGAGACGTTCTTTCTGTCGGTGGCTTCGATTTGGGGATCACAACAATATCACCCCTTGTGCTTAATGAATTCTCTCAGTTCCAATCGAAATGTCCTCATGCAAAGTTCTAGGAGAGTGATAATGGCACACACAAAAATGCCCATTACGAAAAAAAGGTTCTTAGGATTTCTTTGTGTACATAAAAAATGCTGCATCTAGTATTAAATTTCCAATAACAGTTTTATTTACGGTAGCTGTGTGAGTAGTATAACGATTATCGAAAGATAAAATGGAATAGAGCAAGCTGAATTCAGATTTCGGCTTGGTCTGTTGCTTTCACTTTCGTGTGTTGCTTTTGGGAAAAGCTATGAAATATTCTCTTCTGTGCTGAGTTAAATAGAAGAGTAGACTGAGCTCTCTAGCCTTACCTAGCAACCATTCTAAGAGGAGGAAATCTCTAAATTCCAAACGGAGGAGAACACGACAATAAACCACACCACTATTTTTTCCAAGAATTCATGGCAATTCACATATGACAAAAATTGTTATGGTCATTTATGTTCTAAATGAATATGGCATTAAAACAATAAAAAAAAAATGTATGTTCACTAAATAAGATTGTACATTTTGAGGCAAGCAACATTGTAGTGCGGATTGAAACCATTGACAATTTTCGCTAAGGAAGATCATGTGTGTAAACAATAATTTTTTTCTTTTGAAAAACTAACATTCATAATATTTTTCTCTATAGAAGAGATATATATTTCTTTTATTTTCAAATGTATAAATTAGAAATAAATCAGCAACATGTGTTAATCACACTGCCCTCAGGGATAATATTCTACCAAGACTTCAATATTTTAATTACAGAAAATATTTTCTTCCCACCCTCACAATATATATATATATATATATATATATATATATATATATATATATATATATTCTCCCCATTTATAAGGTATATTCTGACACATATATAGTTTCCCGTAGGGAAAATAACTGCGCTATCTACTTTGAAAAATTACCTTTAAATCTTTTTAATAGTGTGACCCACCTTGTGATAAGAATATCTTGTCCTGGAATATGGAAAATGAGAGAGAAAAAATTGCATCTTCCTTTAACAGTTATTTTTTTGTTTTTGTTTTTGTTTTGTTTTTTTGTTATGAATTGTATATGTGTGTTCATTACAAGTCTCTTTTCTGAAAGAGAATCACTGTTAATTAAGAAATTGATCATTTACCTACAGTTGGCAGGGATACAATTCAAAACGGCTTTTGTTTTACCAAATGCTCCCAACGAGCACTGAACACAAACTGACATCAACTAGTTTTTTTAATAAATGTCAGCTGAATATCAAAATATGATGTATTAACAGAAATTACTTATAACTTTCGATGTAATTTGAAAACTAGACGCCATACAATTTTCTTGCCAATTTTTTGTAAAGAAGTAGAGATTTGAGACTGATGATATTTAAGTAAAGACAATTCTGGTTAGTGGATAACTTCTAGTGACAAGGTCAAAGTTATTTCTGTTCTATTCGTCATAACAACCCACTAAGGTAAACTTGGGGTGAAGCGGGTGAGGTCGGGGATTTAGTTAGTTATAAACGGTTTAATACTTTTTGTGGTACAGTGGATATCGGCTCGGAACGAGAAGCCGGGGAGCCGAGTTCGAATTCCAGTTGAATCCATTGTATTCACTTACGCGCAAATACCATTGGGAAAGGTATTAATCCGTCTCTTCCTTCCAGTTATGGGTTAAATAGCAGGACAGATTCGGTTCTATAGCCTTGGTCGGCAACCAGTCTACCGCAGAAAGCAATGGCAACCTACTGCGGGATAATCTTCTTCCCAGTCAGTCATGTCTCTTTCGAGACATGATCGCCCAAGCGTGTATCACGTATGGCACTTAACTGACTGACTGACTTTTCATTATTGTAGCTAATTAAAATTTTTAATTATTTATTTGCCATTTATTTCACTTTTTCTTTAGTTTCTCTTGACATATCATCTTAAAATAATACTGTGCGAAATGAAGTAAAATCAATAAAAAAAAGTAATAATTAATTTACATATACAGTTTTCCATGATGATAGTAGAAAAGAAACTGGAAATTTCATTACCTCACTTGGCCTCACCAAACGCCAATTGAACAGCCTTCTATAAACAAGACAAATAATTCCTTACTTTTCCTTTTTCTCTACCTTGTTCCAAGATACAGCAGGCGCACATAAAAATATTTCCGCTATGAAACGTCTCCTTTCCACAGTCGACTGACGGATGGCGTAATTACAACCTTTACTTTGGCCGTTCCAACTCAGCGTAAAGCTGACTTGAACTCGATCTTTATAGCCATGCTTATCATGACTTACCCTAACTTGCTTTTGAACTAGAAAAAAAGAAACTGTATCCCATTTCCAAATACATAGCGTTTGGGAGTGTTTTTACCGAACCTCCAACGATAAAGTAAGTACAAACACTACTTTGATCGTTCTAACTCAGCGCAAGGCTGACTTCAGCTTGACCATTATAACGACGCTTATCATTACTTATCTTAAACTACTTATGAACTAGAAAAAGAAAACAGATATATCCAAATAACAATGAGAACTTTGTTTTCCCTATAATCACTATGAAAAGAGAATATACGACCCGTAATATAAACCCAACTTTTGTTGATTCTTTAATTGTTTATAAGCGAACATGCAGATACACCTACAATAGGTGTTCATAAAACCTTACATCACTTTTCATTTAATTCACTGGATGCCTCAAGCATCTTGGGTAGACTGACATCTCTCAGCAAGTTAAAGATCACCTTCACCCTGTTACAAACCAGCAGAAATTCGAAAATAGATAAATGTAGATAATGCAATTCATTGCTTAAGATGATTAAGTCAATTAAAAAAAAACATTAGTGGAAAGAAAACAGCTCTTTCATCATTTCCAATCTCATCGATTAAAAAGTTTAGTGAGAAGATCTTCGATTTGGCAGTAAATTTACCTTTCCCGTGAATTTAGTTTTTATTTATTTCTGCTTAGTCATGGTCAAATCTAAATTGAAAGTTATACAAGCTCTTCAAATACTTATAACCGTTGATGGACTATTGCCAAATTAGGCCTGAGCAAACAAATAAAATAACAATAATAAATCACCGGCAATAATAACATTTTGGGGTCATATACAAACTTTTCAACGAGGTTAGGCGATCGTGGCGATTGATTTTAAAAAGGATCAAACACTTTATATCAATTCTGTAGGCTTAAGATGAAGTCACTAAAAATAGAAATTGGCACGGCCATAGTAGAGAGCAGGGAACATGATATGAAAAGATATTTTTAAAACCCAGTTGACTGGAAGTAAATCTTCAAAAATAATAATTTACGAGCCTTCTGAGGGTTATAGTCAAAAAAAGATTTTCAATAGTTCATGTGCAGACGCCAGCTAGAATATACACAAAGTCAATCGACTGAAGAATATCAGTTTGTCTACATGAGCTTTGAGCCAAGCCAGTAGTGAAATCAAGCAACAACTAACAGCAAAAACAGCAAAGACTAAACAAGGTATAGGCAACTTTTTCCATGCAGTGGCCTGCATAAGTGTATTAAGAGATAGAAAAACTTAGTTAAAACACAGAAAAAGTACTTAACTGTGACGTGATATTTGTTCTACTGCATGACAGTGAATGCTGGACAATTTCTTCAAAGACGAAGAAGACTCTTGAAGCAACAGGAATGTGGTTTGACAGAAAGATGATGAGAATACCATGGACGAAATATACGAGCGTGATTTTAAAGAAAATGGAAACAAAAAGAAGACTTAAAGTTAACATCAGGAAAATACAGTTGAAATTTTTAGATACAAAATGAGGAAGGAGAGCTTGGAAAATTTTTCACTCGCGGGATAGAGGGAAAAGGGACAGAGAAAAACAATTATAGTGGGTTGCTTATCTATTATTTTTCTGTTTGTAGTGGGAGTCCGTTCTAGTGAAGAGTAGCTGTATACTGTTGCAGGTTAACGGAATTTGGCCTTGTTGCAGATAGCCCACTATAAGTCGTAAAATGATTAGAAATCAAGAAAGGCAATTTGAGTAGAAAATATCATTTTTATATATACACATATCAATTAATGTTTTTTACAATTAAAGTAATATTTAAATATAGGTCCAACGGAGGTTAAAATGTTCATGGCAAATAATAAGCTGAAAGTAGAATTTAACGCTTAGGAATGTAGGGAGCGCTATGAGTAAGGAATGTCTTTGATGTAGTCGCTTCTTAGGTCAGTAAGTAGTTTTGAAACAGGGAAGAAGGCAAGGAGAGGTGAAGGGAGGCGAACATAGTAGTCACTTGACTTGGTCAAGGGAGATATTAATCACTCTCGCCTGTCGCCGTCAGTCTGTCTGCTTGCGTCGGCCTGTCTCGGTTTTTTATATATTCTTTTTGGATCCCAGCAGCTCGTTTCGGATTTCACACTTGTATTCGGTTCTGGGCTTCCCATTGGCTGATAAATAAAATTCGCGTAGGCTCGC
Source organism: Ascarosepion bandense (assembly GCA_037127315.1). Classification (NCBI taxonomy): domain Eukaryota; kingdom Metazoa; phylum Mollusca; class Cephalopoda; order Sepiida; family Sepiidae; genus Ascarosepion; species Ascarosepion bandense. The sequence goes on from JBBBDQ010000145.1 coordinate 4,641,793, forward strand.
GAAATGGAAATTTAATATTTGATTAATTTTTATTCTTCAACCGGAACATCTGCGGGAACTCGGATGCGCACCGACGAGTTTTGGTCATTTACTTTCTGGTCGTTAAAGTGCAAACATCCAGTCCCTCGTTTTTGCTCGGTCGGTATCACCACACAATACATAACATACTTGACGAGTTTGAGAAAATGGATGGTGGAACAGGGTTCAGAAATAAAGAAAATAGGATTTATTTACAGCTGCAAGTGACAGGAAATTGTGGTGAGCCATGATCGCTATCGCCCCCAGGGGACACACTACTTAAAAAAGTGCTGCATGAGTATCACAAGGTGGGTCACACTACTAAAAAGATTCAAGTTATTTTTTCTTAGCTACTTTTACTACGGAAGACCAAATGCGTAAGAAATAGTTGAAAAGTTATTTTTCTTTTTTGTTGGGAGGAGAAGAAAATACTTTTCTATAATTAAAAAATTGAAGTCTTGGTATAAGATTATCGCTGAGGCCAGTATGATTAACACATGTCAGTAAGTAGGATTTATTTCTAATTTATTCATTTGAAATTGTTTTTAAAATATTAATATATTTCTGTTCTAGAGAAAAATATTATGAATGCTTTTGTTGCAAAAGAAAAATATGTTTACACGTATGATCTTCCTTAGTAGAAATTGCCAATGGTTTAAAATAATGTAAACGTTACTCACAGAAAGTTTAGAAAATTCAAGAGATATTTCATATAATCATTGTTTATGTATGTGATTATGTATCAAAGTGTGTGAGCGAACAAGTGAGAACGAAACAAAACAAAATTTTAAGAAATGTAATTTTCCTTTTGAAATTAAGACTGCTATTCAGAAAGACCAAACGACCCGCTGTTGGCTCATGACTGGACTAAACTGTGAGTTAAAAATATATATTTGTGTGGATTTTTCTTATCAATCTTATCGACGGGTTCTTAATTACGTGAACTCAAAAATATTTATTTTGATACAAGATTTACAACATCCATACATTTCCAACATAAAGATTTTATTCCATAAAAAGTAAACACGCAAACCAAAACACATCCTGAGCATACAAATATTTTGTAGAAATAATGTAAATAATTTGGAGTACTGAATGAATAGGACAGCTAATTGTTCGAAGTTTCTATTTTATAATCAACTTTCACAATATTTTAAACAAAAGGTTAAGATGCAAGTAGTGAAAAGAACGAAGGCAGCTTCTAGAAACTGATTTTGATGGAAAAGATATTTTAAGACAAAGATTTTATACATTTCAATATTGCCATACAGCTATAATTTAATAGCTAATAACAATGGCAACAACAAAAAATGATGCTGATAAAAGCTATAAAAACACAGGTAGCAGTAGTTGTAGTAGTAATAATAATATCCAGAACACGCTAATAAAGCCGATTTTGATAAAGTTAATACTTATCGACGGTTGCGAACAAATAGACTAAAGGCTGAAACGGATGGCTTTATAACTGCAGCGCAACCCCAATGTCTTTTCACTAGGAACTTTCAAGCAAATATCATACATAATAATGTGGATCAAAATGCAGATTCTGTGACAAATACCAGGAAACAATAAACCATTTAATCTCAGGATGTTCTGTACTTGCGCCAAATGTATATTTGTCACGATAGAATGGAGCAATATTTAGCCTGGACGATGTGCAAACACTTTCGGAAATATGTAAATAAACACTGGTATGAAGATCACCCAACACCGCTTACAGAAATACAAGATATCATGATTTTATGGGATTACACCATCTTTGCAGACAGGAAGATTGAAGCAAATAAGTTGGGCATAAGTGCAAAAAAAAAAAAAATTAAAAAATTAAAATAAAAAACTTGTCTGCTAATTGATATGGCTTACCCAGCGGACTGTAACGTTGCAACCAAGGAATTAGAAAATCTTTCAAAGTATAAATACTTGGAAATTAAAATCAGAAATATGTGGAAATTAAAAACAAAACGTTAAAGTAGGTGCGCTTGGAATGATAAAAAAGGAACACAAATATTCATGGAAATCCCAGCTCAAGAGAAATACGAAAATTTGGCTTGATAAGTAAAGCTCACACAGCAAGGAAAAATTTGTCCATGTAACGCTAGTAACGTTATAGAAGAACAAATCATGAAATGTAGCCATGACAAAACAACACTAACTGCCTTAGGTCTTCCCACAGACTTGATAGGTAGTGTGACCATAGCAGAAATCGGAAAATGATGATAATAATAATAATAATAATTATCATTATACATGACTTCCTAATTAGCATAATTAAGGCATAGATTATTTGAATTCCCAAGCAGTAAGAGTAGAGCAGCTCTTAGTATGCAAGATAAACAACTATCACTGGATTGATAACATACGAGATAACCTATACTTTACAACAATTATTATTATTAACACGATTAAAATAATATCGGATATTTTAAATATTATTATCATTATTATTATTTTCATACTATTAAAAGAAACGACACCCGGCAACAATGCATTTGATCGGGTGAATGGAGGTTTTGAGGTGTGTGGAACCACTTCTCAATTGCTATTGTTTCTATGCCCACCTTGACCCGGGGTGGTAGAATCCTGTTAGGGTCCTAGCTATGGTCAAATAGTGAACCCCTAAACAAAAGCAAAATGCTATGAAAGTATAAAAATTCATTTTTTATCGTAAAAATATCAGCAAAATAGTTTTATATAAAAAATTACCAATAATACATATTTATAGGAAAATTACCAACAATACATTTTATCTGTAGCTGAAGGCAAACAATTACGTTCAAAATATATTCAATTGAAGCCATAAAATTATGTTCAAAATAATTAGATTTCTGCATCAAATAACCCATAGAAGTTAATATGCCGCTAACCAAAATCAACCAAACAATCAACATGAAAAAAACTCTTTCATGACATTAATCCATATAAAATCCTACATTTTCTTAAAGAAATCAAACTGTATTCCAACATATAATTTCAACAAAACTGCAATATAAGACACACACATCACAGCTTCTATTGATTATGTCTACGCAAGCATGTATATGCACAGAAGCTGCTTATCCTCTACCATGTATTCAATTGTGAAAGCGGAAGGACACATTTCATATTTTTATTACTTCAATGCTACCATGAAAATTAAATTTCAGAAATTATATGCCGTAAAACAAACAAATCAATTAGTCAGTTATTTATAAAAAGTCACAAAAACAATGTTGGTAAAAGCTATGAAGACACCAGCTGTAGTAGTAGTAGTAGCAGCAGAAGAAAAAATAACAGCAATAGCTATTATTATTAATATATATATATCATTATTAAAACTATAACAATAGTAACAAGAAAGATGACGATAATAATTAATAGCTGTAACTAGAAGGTGCGATATATAAATTGTCGACATTTATATTTTTAGTTTTACGCATGCGCGTTGTTTGTTTTTTATTTTATCGACTGCATAGTATAGTTGGGCACCGTTTCTGAGAAAATGAGCGCCATGACGCAATTCCCCTATCATAAATTTGGAAACAGTATGTTGTACTGCTTGGCATCCGCACTGAAAGCTTCAATACGAACATTTCTGAGTGATTTCGTGTCAATCTGGGGAGAGTGCAGCGGATTCGGAAAGAGTTTAATGAGTTTAAGGGTGATTACGAAGGTGTTTAGAGCAATCACTAGTGATGCTGACGTTATGCCCCCATTCAGATTGCCACATTGCCTTACACACATCACGAAGGCCTACATCAAGTACCTTGAGGAGGTAGTGTAGCCTTGGGTCAAGAGAGTGGCTGTTTGAAAGCCCTATTCTGGGAACAGAACTCTGCACCATACCACACAAGCAGGAGAACCCAGTCATGGCTATCACACAATTTCGGCAACCACATCACCCCTCACATTTGGCCAAATAACTCCCCAGACTGCAAACCCTTTGATTATTATGCGTAAGACGCAGTTGAGTAAAAGACCAACAAAACTCCGTGTAACATCTAAAATGAACTGAAATCAAGGATTATGGCAGCATTCACCAACTTAAACTAGGAGACCGTCCAGAAGAGTTGCAGAAGATTGTGAAGTCGTCCGAAGGTCGTAGTTGAAGCCAATAACGATTTTATTGATTAAATTTACTCTTTAGTATTTCAAGATATTTTTGTCTAATTTTGGTAAATAAATCTGGTAAAATGAGATGTCAGGGATATTTTAATTTTTGCGTAATTTAGACGGCAATTTATTCATCGCAGCATATATAAAAAAAAAAAACACCTAAACAAAATGTTTATAAGAAAGCGAGTAAAGCTTATGCAGTTTAGAGAAAAATAAGTGTTCTCCCAGTTCTTAATGGCTATTACAGGAATTCGATCAGGTTTACATGCTTTGTAGGGATCTAGGTCAAAGATGATAGCAGCAACCATAGAAGGTGTTCTATGCATATTACCCAACAGAGACTCAGTTCCAAATGGGAAGTTAAGCATGGATATTCCGGATGCGTCAAGAGTAGAGTTTGAGAATTTACGGACAAAGCGTTCAGCTTTATCAGCAGAGGATGTTAACACCTTAAACTTAAGAGAGGGAAATACAGACTTCACCCTATTACAAGGCCGCCAGTAATCACAAGAGCCAAAGTTGTTAAAGTCTGTTCGATGCTCATTCTCTCGGCAAATAGGGACTTTGCTTCTTCGAGTTTTCGCTTATATTTTATTACGAAAAACAACGAATAGGATTATGATTAGAGCTGTCGCACTGGTATAGTCGAAAATAGTGGTTCCTGTGCGCTGTAGCGGACGAGTATGCTGATGTGAACCATGGAGAGGACTGAGTTTTCACCTGGTATTTCCGGATTTGACCCATGGAGAAACCTCAGTGGCGCAATTTTCATTTGGGAGATTGAAGATATCATTCGATTGGGTGTCACGGAGAAAATCACGGAGTGCGTCCCAATCAGCATACTGATAAAAGAAAGAGGTCTTATTAATGTTTAATTGAAGATTAGAACGAAATATCAATAGCTACAATAGAGTAGTCAGAGTTACCAAGAGGAAAGCATTGTGAAGCTCAACAAGAGAGAGGAGAGGCTGTCAGAAATAACCCAAGAGGAGAATCTTGTTACTCTGCTTTGCTAGGAAAACGAGTAGGGAATTTCACGAGTTGTGTAAAAGATTCGGCAATGAAAAAATTTAATGACTGAATACCAGCAACATCTGTACTTTTGAAGTGTTTCAACCACGTGTCATGGTGAACATTAAACTCACCGAAGACAAAGATAGATGAAGAGAAAGTACTTTTTTTATTTGTCTAACATACTCCAGTCCTGGGATCAGGGGGAGCGATAAAGAAAAAAGAGATAGCTAACAAAGTTTAATAACGAAATACGGAAGTACATAAAGGGTTAATCAGGAGCATCGGAAAATTATCCCGGATATATACAACAAGACCAGGCATGTGAACGCTGGAATCTTTTCGGCAAAGGGAAAACAGCCTGGAACCAAAAATTAATTGGTAACAATGGAAGAGATTAAGTTAACTTCACAGAGGGCGAAGATATCTGTCGGCCGTTCTAAGGGGAAAGATTCTACGCTGCAGAAGTTGAAACGGATACCACGAATATTAGCAAAAGAAAGACTGAGGGTGATAGTTGGGATTTTGTTTACTGGTTTAGTCGTAATTATTTTTCTTGTGTTTTCCATGAAGTTCGATTTGAGAAAAGAGAGAAAAGGCCAACATAATTGTCACTATCTGTCGTTAACAGCAATACAAACCAGCTAGAGCAAGGCTGAGAATAGAACATAGTGTGTCATCAGGGTTGCCCACCGGAAATAGATGCAGAAACACCTACCCATGCGTGACATGACACTACAAATATCTCGATATGATGCGACTGTTGATCAGAGCAGCCCTTTTTAAGCGTTACCAAAGAGTTCGGGTTCGTAAAGACCAATCGAAAGCAGCAGCCAGAAAACTGCTAACCTGGTACCCTCATAATCGAAAGTCACAGACACTGACTAGTCTGATCACCAAAAAGTTAAGACAGAACATTGTGGCCTTGACAGAAGAAAGAAAGAAAGAGCCCGCTAAACCATATCCTAAACATTGCATAATTGTTATTTTGATAGTCTGGGTATTATAACACCTGAAACTTAAAAAAGAAAACTATTTATTTATTGATATTAGTCATTTTTTCCACTATAAGACTGCAGTTTTCTTCTATCGCTATAAAACACAATGAGCTTTACTCTGTTACGTTGACCTATAATGTGTTAAATAAGGGGATGGAATTATCCTTCTTCTAGACTGGTTGTCCTGTGAAGACTAATGAATACAGTTTGCTCTGAAATTTAACTCATATGTATATTTAAGTAACACGTATTAATCCAAATAAGTTTTGTTAAATTTGTTATTGCATTTCACTAATTTTCAAAAAAAAGACGTACTTCTAAATCACATTTGTAGATAAACTGTCTAAGGTTCATGTCTTGATCTGTCTTTGTTCAAGAACTTTTGAACGGCTCAGTCATTATCAAGAACTAGATATTGTCAGTATAATATTTTGTTGGCTACATTCTGACATTTTTAAACGCTTGATTTTAAATTAATTTAAATAAACGCGTATTGTATAACTGTCGTCCTGCGTAAAACAGTTTCACAAAGCTTGAAGGTACTGGAAAAGAATGTCTCGAATATTTTACATATTATTATCATTATTAATATTTTCATACGAAACTATTTGGCACACACTTTAAAATGCCGTTTTCTGTCTGGTGTAGCCAACAAAATCTTGTCTACCATATCCAGTTGCTGAGACAATTGAAAGTACTCAAACAAAAACAGAATAAGATATGAACTGTAGACAGTTTAACCAGAATTTTAATTTGAATGTACAATATTTTGATCAAATGGAACAAATTTTAAACAGATCAAACTATATAAACAGGGCGATTGAAAAGTAACTCATAATTTTAAAATACGTATAAGTTGATTGCGAATCATAATATTTACAAAGAAAGGGTATGAGGGTTTAGAATGAGGTTTATTTAAAATTCGAAAGGCCACCAAATTTTGATATCAGCTTCTCGAGCCGCTCAGGAATCGCGCCCACTGATTTCATCACGAACTCTTGGGGTATGGCAGACATAACTTCTCGTATTCGCCCTTCAAGTTCTTCTAAAGTCTTGGTTTTGTATAGTGGACTTGTTCCTTTAATCAATCCCAAAGAAAAAAGTCACAAGATGTTAAATCGGGACTCCTGCCAGGCCACTCATACATAAAAAAACCGAGTTACTTTTGAATCACATTGTCTTTGTGCGCACGCACACACACACACACACACACACACACACACACACACACACACATATATATATATATATATATATATGTGTGTGTATGTATGTATGTATGTAGGTTTCAGTAAATATATTTTTATTTTTCGATAATACAGACCAGTAGACGTTATTTTCACTATATGTAAATAAGCAGGTATATCTAGTTAAACACGTGTAGCCACTAAAATAAATTTTGTAATTCTAAGAAATACTGTCGGATTAAAAAATATATTATGCTCTCTCTCTCTCTCTCTCTCTCTCTCTCTCTCTCTCTCTCTCTCTCTCTCTCTCATATATATATATATATATATATATATATATATATATATTACTTTATCTGTTTAATTGCCATACTTTTGACGATAGGGTTTCCAATGTCAATCTTCTCGAAAGATGCAACATTGCTGGAATTGAAACCTTCCTAATGCAGTCACTACTTCTCTGGGGTGGTCATTTTACAATTAACGACAGAATACCTAAAGTTCTCATGTTTAGCCAGCTTGAGAGTAGACAAAGGAATGTTGAATGACCGTGGCTCAGTTATAAAGAGAAGCTAAAAACTAGACTCTCAGCTGCTAATGTACCTAATATTAACATCGTGCGATTTTCCCTGGATAGAAGTAACTGTTGATATTTGTGTCAGAGTTGTATCAGAGGCTTTGAAATCAGTCGTATTGACCGAATAAGAGACGAAAGATAACGGCGAAAAGTGTCATCAAATATTCCTGTGACTATGTCCCGAGTTCCTCGATGTTGCCCCATGTGGACTTGCATGAGGGTCCGTAGCAGGACTGAATTGTCTAAGTCGACACAAACTTAAAAGCTGAATGAAGTTATCGAATCCTCATACGTCGAAATCGACGGGGAAGTTCATCATATATATGCAGCATACCTTCATTCAAGCATGTTTCATTGAATATAGACATATCGTATCTACTTATTTTTTACACTGATCCTTTCCGTTGTGATGATGATTTGTAAAAACACGAGTCTAATCAAAAATAGTTTTATATAAGACTTGATTTGACTTCGATTAGACTGTGAAATCATTCGTGGTCGAGCGGTCTAAGACGCACCAGATCAATTGGAGGCTTCCCAATTTCCCATATATTGATAGGGGTCGCAGGTTCGAATCCTGTCGAATGACACACAATTCCGTAACAAAATTTATCGTAAATAATCAGGTCGGTAGAAATAAAAATATAAATATGCTGTTTGATTAAAAACAGAATATCTATATCTATTCAAATACGAGTATCGATTAAATGTAATGTTCAAACAAATAAATTATATATATATATATATATATATATATATATATATATATATATATATATATATATCCACAGGCCTAAATATTTGAGAAATCTTGTTAGACAAATATCTATCTTCCGGCATGATTCGAACTTTAATAAGTATATTAAAATCAACAGTCAAGACTGTTTAAGAATTTTAAGTGATCAACTTCATTTTATTGTTCAGGAACAGTTTCTGGAGAGAAATACCATCTTTCAAGATGATAATGCACCCATCCATGGTGCTAAAGCTGTAAGTGAATGGTAGGTAGAAAATCTAGTGAAGTAGAACATCTTGTCTAGACACCACAGTACCCAGATCTCAACATCATCAAACATTTATGGTTAATTAAAAAAAACAAATGAAAAGTCAGTATCCTCTATCATTAGCATTGAAAGATTTGGAGACTGTTTTAGCTGAAGAATGGATAAAAATTGCTCTGGAAACAATTGAAACTTTGTACAAGTTGACCCCACGCAAAATTCAAGCTGTAACTACTGCCAAAGGCAGTCATGCCCCATACTAAAATAAATTCGCTTGAAATTTCAAGATGTTACCATTATTCTTTCACGCCTTTTATACACACACACACACATATATATATACGTGTGTGTGTGTGTGTGTGTGTGTGTGTGTGTGTGTGTGTGTGTGTGTGTGTGTGTGTGTGTGTGTGTGATGAATTTTTCTGCTTTCCGCATAAGCCGTTTGTGTAATGCTCGTAATATCTGTTGTTAAAATTATATCTTATAACCTTATCTTATTTGACTTTTTAGTATTCACTTTCCGTTCCATGATCTTTTATACTAGTGGACCCATACCGTCAAAAATGACGGCAAAATATTTATATCGACATGCCGTCTAAAATGACAGCAACATATATATATTGATGTGTCTATTATTGAGTATCTTATATTAAGACGTAAGAAAAAAATAACAGAAAGCTTTGAGCCTGACAGGAGTTATATATATATATATATTGTTATGTAGAAAGAAACTGTCGATATCGACACGTGTATTCGAACACAGATCTCTAGGCAACAAACGTAACCGTTGAATGAATTGTACTACTGGGATCACGTGACCATAAATATTTTGTCTATAATGCACTCAGGCAGAAGTCTGAGTGCGTTCTGTTTTGTGCATCATTCCTGTGTTGAACATCATTGAAGAGATTGTTTCTGAGTGAATTACTAGAGAGAATTATTCCAAGAGTATTATTTTGCATTATTCGAAGGATTCGTTTAGCACGTTGACTTTACGCGAAGATAACGAAATATAACTCGCTAATAGCAAGTTACCAAAAGTTTCGTTAAGAATAACGTTACGGAAATCTAACGTTGTAATATATATATATATATATATATATATATATATATATATATTCTTTACACGACGGCATAGTTATTGCAAAAGATAAAATAATAAGCTACTGTTAAAGACCGAAAACCTGGCAAGAGCTTTCATAACTGGTAGTAAAGTTTAATAACTGAAAGTAAAGAGAACTCTCTCTCTCTCTCTCTCTCTCTCTCTCTCTCTCTCTCTCTCTCTCGAACTCTCGAACTCTCGAACTCTCACATACACACACACACACTCCATCAGCGTTACAGGAAGGACACACACACACACACACACACACACACACACACACATATATATATATATATATATATATATATACATATATATATATATATATATATATATATATATAAATGTAAAAAATCTAAAAATCTGCCCTGAAGAACCGTAGTTTGAAACCGCGGTAGGTTTTGGCTCACGTTTAGATTTTTACATTTGTAGCTCTACTTTCGTACTTTCGTACTATGCATCGAGCACTTTATTGTTAAGGTTTCGTGGGGTTTTTTTTTTCTTTCTAACGGGTACTCGTCGTTTTGTGCTTGTACGCCGTTGGTTTCATTTTTTTTTCTTTTTTTTTTTTTTGCCTCCCCACTTTGTCCTTGGAAGAGATTCTCTTCTGGGTGTTCAGGACAATTAAATTACAGTTGAGTTAACGCCAGTTCTAGCGGTTTGGTTTCACTGTGATTAGTAATATTATATATATAAAATGGAAAAATAATTATTGTTAACTAGTTTTTGGTCATAATTAAATTAGATTAGTATATAGTTGTATTAAAAAGTGTTCAATACATATATATTGTATGATGTAGAGTTTTTTTTTTAATATTCTTCATTTGGAAGCCACTTGTTTCCGTAACCTTGGATTTACCCTTTTGTTATCTCCAGGGGTTATATAACAACTGATTCTCTAACGTTTTTGTTATTTTCAAACGTACAACAGGGATTTTTAAGAACGTACTACTGGAAGTTTAAAATAACTGAAATTCGAAATTAGCGGGGAGTTTTTAAGGATCTTAAACACATCCATTCGGGTTTAGATTATCGTAAAATGTAAGTTTTGGTGTGTTTACCTCTCAATATCACTTCGGTTCTTCCATTTAGTAATTTTTTTGTTCTGGAAATAATATTTTGGCCAACTTTTCTTCATGGTACAATCTGCAGACAGTTTGTAGATTAAATTCTACAGTGCAAATTAAATTCTGGTAGTGTCTCGCCATATATAAAAACAAACACATCTTTAAAGTATGTTAACAGTGAATCTAACCAACCTGCTAGCATAATCAAACATTTCTCAAGAAACAGAACAGAGATTATCTAAAAATTCCTCTCGCAAAACAAACTTCGATGAAAGAAAAAAACTTATGAAAGCGCCTTAAATGAAAGTGGCCATAAAAACAAATTAGAATATAACCTCAGTTATAACCTCGGAATTATATAAAATATTCATTAGAAATACAATTAAATTAAGTTTTACTTGTAATTTAGAAAAATGCATAAAAAACAAAACATCAGAAACTTAAAAAATAACGTGCAACATAATATCACTAATAAAGACTGTAACTGTAGGGAGGAAAATAAATGCCAACTTGATGGATTTTTTAAAACAGAATAAGTTATATACAAAGCAAAAGTATATGATACAGATGAACAAAGTAAAACATACTTGGGATATATCGAAGAAATTTTTAAATACAAATGGCATAATCACAAATCTACATTCAAGCTAGAAAACCTTAAAAATTGCACCTAACTGGCTAACCACGTGTGAAAATTAAAAATAGAAACCGGTAAAAACCCTGATATAACATACAGTATAAAAAAATAACGCCAAACCTTACAACGGTTGTTATGTTTGCAAGAGGAAAAGTTAGCCATAATATTATTTCCAGAACAAAAGAAAAACTAAATGGAAGATCTGAAGTGATGTCCAGATGTAAACACACCAGAAATTACATTTTAGGATCATACAAACCCGAATAAAAATGTTTAAGATCCTTAAAAACTCCTCTGTAATTTTGAAATTTCAGTTATTTTAAGCTTCCAATCGTGCGTTCGTAAAAATTCGTTGTACGTTTGAAATTCACAAAAACGTTAGAGAATCAGTTGTTATAAAACGCCTGAAGATAACGAAAGGTTAAAACCAAGGTTGCGTAAACAACTGGCCACCAAATATATATATATATATATATATATATATATTCAGGTGTGTTTATTATAATAAAGAGGATTATTCAATATTATTGATGATTTCAATCAGTTAAATATTTTCTGATAGATAATAATTTTCATAGAAATATCTAAGATTATTTTAATAATATGTATATCTTGACTTCCGTTACTCTCCAACCGACGGGGTGTGGCTTCTCTCTGTCTGTTCTACAAATATTTTCATGGCAACTGCTCCGACGAGCTTTGCTACCAACCGCCCCGTTCACTTGAATTTAAGCGTGCTAATAGATTGGCATCTAGGACCCACCCTTTAACCGTTGAAACAGTTAAATATAACCTTCTCTTCTACTCCAATAGTTTCTTTTCTCGCACTTCCCGTCTGTGGATCTCATTTCCGTTTACTTACTTCCCTGATAGCTACACCTACCAAAGTTTAAATGCAACGTCAATTGCCATTTTTTCATTCTTTGAATTCCACCCATCTTTTATTCTTGTCTCGACAACCCCCCCCCCCTGTACACTTGTTTTTTTTATTTATTTCTCTCAATGTGATTCCCTGCGCACTAGTGGCGGTCTCGCCTTGCTTGGAGTTAAATTATTTATAAAAAGTAAATATAAAGAATTAAAAATGTTATAATCTTTTTATACTCATTAATTTTAACGTCATATCTAAAATATTTAATGTTAGACAGCATCACATTTTCAGTACAGGCACTTATTTTTTTATCAAGGCAACAACTTGAATATTATCGAATGCTGAAATCAAAGTTTTAAGTTACTTCGATGAATTGCTTACGGCTATGTAAACAACTCTCTTCAAGATTAATTAACAACGGTAAAATTTTCGTAACTTAAGTTTCTGGTGTTCGCTTAAATAAAGGTTGGCAACGCAATTTAAGGGGATATTTTTGGCATTTAATTACCGTGGAAAGAAAACCAATTACCCTAAAATCTTACAATTTGCCGGAAGATTCTGTCAGAAAATCTTTGTTAAATTGCTTGAAAAATGACAACGTAAACAAGCAAAAGACAAACTTATATATATTCTGAAATTATTATGAGGCCTGATTTTTTTTAAAAAATCTTTTTATATCCCCAAGGCAAGGATTTTACAAGTATCAGGTTTTCTTTCTTTTAAAAGTTATCTAAACTCTGAATTTAATAAACTTTCGAGAGAAGAGATTATGCTAAACATTTTTGGATGAAATGGTGGACTTTTGCAGAGACGCACTTACTTTTTGACGAGTAAGGATATTTCTTTTAATTATCAACATCCTTTTAGCGTTTAATTTGACAGCGATGATCAATTTGTTGGATAGCTGAAAAAAATGAATTAGTAAATGAAAATAAGTGTTGTACCTGATATGACGTCAAATCGATTCTTATTTTTTGCCTTTTACCTGATATCAAGCCGAAGTACTTTCTTTAACTAATTGAAATATATACTGTGATAATAATGAGCTATCTCTACCCTCACTTATCCATTTTAATACTAACTACTCTGTATAAAAAGCTGTTTAACTACTAACGATCATTTTAACAGAATAAAGCTTCTAAAGTTGATATTCGGCGTCATTTATTCATCACACGCGCACACACACACACACACACACACACACACATATATATATATATATATATATATATATACAGTACTGTGCCAAAGTATTAGGACAAGAACTATTTTATCTTTTATGAGGCATATTGACAGAAAATAGACAATTTAATTAAAGTAATTTTATTTGATTTACTCAACAAATGCTTTAACAATACTTGTTACAAAATAAATTTAACATTTAGTATAACAGCCTTTTGCTTTGATAAATAATTCTTACAAAGGTTTGGCTTTTCACCCTGTATTTGAATTTCAGTGAGGTTTTTAGGAAAATCACCCCTGTCTTAATACTTTTGCACACTACCGGTAGTGTGTAAATGCTAAATGGTTGAACCCCCCCCCCACACACACACACCACGTTCTTCGAAATTCTAACTAAAAGATATACCCGACCGATAAAAACGTACATTCCAACAGATAATGCCATTAATCAACCATTTAGCATTTACACACCAAGTTCTTCAAAAGTCTAACGGTCAACATGGAAGACACATTCCCTTCATTATCAATAACCCCAACCAACCCCACAACAACAATGAACCAAATATAGACCACGGATGATTTCAGTTCTTGCCTATTCCTCCTGAGGAGACGTTGGACACCCCACGTCGAAACAGCCATATGATTGTAAAGGACATATATGGAAAAAATTATGTACATGTTCTAAAACATAATATATAATAAATATTCACAGCTCTATACATCATATATCGAGCACTGTTTTAAATTAATGCTTTGGACGGTGAAAAAAAACTCTTTCTTCATTCTGTACTCACTTATATATATATATATATATATATACTAGCAGTATACACCGGCGTTGCTCGGGTGTAATGAAAGCTTTAAAACTAATCCATGGTTCTGGAGCTCAGACTGTTTGGACGTTGGCACGAAAGACTAAAAAGCAATAGTTGTTTCCAGTTTCCAAATGAATGGATGTAAGTCAAATTTTGATTTCCTGGTATCGATATCAAATTTTCTGCATTATTATAAGAACTGCAACCTTGAAACTTCTGAATATTGTTTCTTATGTCTTTGTCTATGAGTGTATCAAATTTGATTAAAATCGGACCACTTCTTCTATAACCCGATTTTTTCGATTATCGATTTTCGATATTTATCGGGGGTACCTCGACACAAAACCTAGCTAAGAACACTCGCAAACGCTTATAGTACAACTGTGTAAATTTTCAAGAAAATTGGTTCAGCCGTTTCGGAGTCTATAGGTAACGGATACACACACACACAGACACACACACACACACACACACACACAGACAAAGTTCCATTTATAAATAAGTTTAGATAACCTTATCTTACTTGACTTTTTAGTATTCACTTTCCGTTCCATGATCTTTTATACTAGTGGACCCATACCGTCAAAAATGACGGCAAAATATTTATATCGACATGCCGTCTAAAATGACAGCAACATATATATATTGATGTGTCTATTATTGAGTATCTTATATTAAGACGTAAGAAAAAAATAACAGAAAGCTTTGAGCCTGACAGGAGTATATATATATATATATATATATATATATATATATATATATATATATATATATATATATATACCCATGTTTCGTACGAGTGAATAGTGAGTTCAATATTCACTGGATGTGCTATACTTTAGGACTTGTGCCACACTTAATCTACGCTTAGAAAATCATCATATACTTGTATTTCGGGTTTTACAACAATTGGAAAAGAAATGATCGCACTTTCAAATGACTCTTTCGTATGAAAAACACTTTAATAGCGATCAGTCATTGTTATGCGCTGGATATTGGCTCGGAACGAGATCGAATTTTAGTTGAATTCGTTGCATTCAATATCGCACAAATACCCTTGGGAAAGGTATTAACCCTCCTGGATTAAATAGCAGGACAAGTTGAGTTCTATAGCCTTGCTTGGCATCCAGTCTACCGCAGAAAGTAATGGAAACCTAATGCAGAAAAATATTCTGCCCAATTATGTCCTTTTCGAGACATGATCGCTCAAATGTGTATCACGTATGGCACTTAACTGAATGACTGTCACGCTAAAATAGTGTGGAAGTCTCACAGTTGAATATGAGTTCGGTCCCTGCTAAATGTTCAAGATATTTGATCTTGCATCAAAGCTGTTTTCAAATACCCATAAAATGATCACCGAATCTTTTCATTCTCTCTCTCACTCACTCCCAACCTAGTAAAGGTTGAAAAACAAAATAAAAAAACATTCTTGAAAGCTTAATATAATACCTAAAATAATTCCTTAACAGAATTACTCAATTAGCAGTCTCTCACTCTCTATGTATGAATAGGTTTGCGTCCATTGGTAATCATTTCAAGATGCATGTCTTTAAAAGGAAAGGAAACATAAATTACTTAGATACAATATCAGACCTGAAACCAAAATCAGTCAGTTAAGTGTCATACGTGATGCACGCTTGGGAGATCATCTCATTCGATGCATGACTTTTCCTGCATTAAGTTGCAGTTTCTTTCTGCAGTAGACTGGTTACCAACCAAGGCTACAGGACCCAGTATGTCCTGCTATTCAACCCACAGTTATGAGAAAAAGAAATGAATTCATACACTTCCCAAGGTTATTTGCGCATAAGTGAATGTAACGAGCCCGACTGGAATTCGAACTCGGCTTTCCGATTTCACATTCCAAGCCGATACGCCACAACGCCCAAAATACTGCTTCCAAATGTCATCTCTGCGATAGAAATCCAACTCTTGCGGGTATCTACAGTTTTACTAGCCAGTAATTAAAAGTCATTTATATTTGGGCTGTTTAAATGAGAGAACAGATGTTTACATTTTCACTCTCATCCTAGAAAAATATTCGTGCTACTTCAGCGTATGATCTGTAGAACTTAAGAAAGGTTACGTGTTTGTGTGTATTTCATGTGGATTCATGTTCAATACGTAAACAAAGAAGATAAGAGCATACAAAACTTTAGTTTCATGTTCATAATCATTAGACTACGTGAAATTGGGATAAAAAGTAACGAGTAACATAAAATAAAATAAAATAAAATTACCGGGAGAGTGCTTATGTAATGGGTTTAATGGAGTCCGCATAGATACTGAGGGAAGTGCTGGCGATTTGAGAATATGGGATACATTTTTTTTTTCTATTAAAATAAGCAACAGGAAATCACAATAAAACATTCTAGAGAAATTGGATCAAAACGGCAGTAGAATTTAGATTACATTTTTATATTTCTCAACCAATCAGCTAAAAACTTAGAATAAGAACATTCTAGAAAAATAGGATCGGAAGTAAATTAACACAAAAATATTTAGGCCCCAAAACAAAATAGTAAAATAATAAATCTGATTGGTCAATAAATGTTTTCGCACCCTAATGTTAGGAAGATTCGTTGATCCCCTATTAATGTATATAATACACACAGTTAGAGAAAAAAAAGGTCAGTCACCAAGCTAGCCATTAAGTCCGCATGCCACCGATACTTTGTCCGGCCAAGTCATTTCTTCCACGCCAAAGTTCATGACCTAGCTCCGAGGACCTTGAAAAGAAAAAACCGACGAACTTTCTTTCAGCAACGCGACACGCTGTCGCCAACTGAAATGAACTAAATGTAAGTAGGAAAGACTTATTTACGGACTCTGCTAATGTAAACTTATACACATCTTTGAACAAATTTAACTTCTTGCCAAGTTTTATTTCCCAAAAGGCAATTTTCGCATCATGTATTTTGTTTGTTTCCACGTACCATTTTATTTTTCACATAATAAATTGTTTGTTGTTTAATGTCCGTTGTGAATTATTCCTTTCACTTTGCGCGATTGTAAAACAGAGTGTTGTATTTGTGGGGGAAATAATCTAGAGAGCCAGACCCGTAAAATACGGAAGCACATACAACCCAGCAAATACCAAATCCCCCACAAGAATACATTTTACCACTTAATTAACAACAACAATTATTACATACTTATAAATAAATAATAATTTGTAAAACATTATATCTTGAACTTTCCAGTAAAGAAAAAAAATGTCAGAACATTATGGTGATAGTTGAAGAGCATTACATAGAAGTTACAAGAATATAAAATTCTTGGGAAAATCGAAACCATCCAGACAGCAGCATTACTAAAATGAGGAAGAAGAGTGTAAAGAGTTCTGAAGTATTGACGAGTCTTGGGTTCATTTGATTTTCATTTAAATCTATCAGTTACTGCGAATGGAAAAAAATACAAATGGTACAAATAACAATGAAGCACTTGGAACAGTTGTCGAACTGACTTGCCAAAAGATGAGAATAACCGGAAATTCAAGAAAGGATCGAAACCATTTATTTGATCAGATTACCAAAGTCGACAAAAATATCGAAAAAAGTGCTGGGGTAATGAGAAAACATGTTACTTGATCTCCAGTAAGAACTACCAGCTCACAATAAATAAAAATAAGGAAAAGATAGATAGATAGATAGATAGATAGATAGATAGATAGATAGATAGATAGATAGATAGATAGATAGATAGATAGATAGAAAGAAATGGTAATGTTAGCAGTTTCTTCATAAAGGAAGATTCAGAACAATTCGGCGTGGTGTACTGCTTTGCAAGCTTGTCTTTCTAGAACAATGATGACTGAATAATGAATTCGATCCTTACTGGGTGCACCATATTTTCGACCTTGTAACACATCAAAGTTGCGCTTAGAAAATCACCTTATAAGGGAACATTCGGTATTCATTGACCGGGCAAGTCGTGCTACATTCGATTGAAATTCTTAAAATCATTCTATTAAAACAGTTTTTCAGAAAAATAGGTTTCTCAAGTTCAGTAGTTGCTGTCGCTCTTTCTCGTACTAACAGAGAGGGGCTTCCTTCCTAACCTTTTCTCTAAAGCAGTGTGAAAAGCCAGTATCTTAATTAAGTCATTGTTTTCCTTTTAAGTTACATGGGTTGTCCATTTTAATTGTTGCTGCTGTTGAAAGTTCTCAAGGGGTTTTGGTTTTGTTATTTGATATAGTTCTTTGTGATTCTGTAGCGACAATCAACAAGGTTTGAAGAAGAATGGTCCCCACTAAGACCTACAGACTTCATTCGTTCCAAGCCATTTTAGTCGTTTATTGGTTGTATACACTTGACAAGACATATAGGTGGATAAGAAGAGAGGGGGGAGGAGACTATCAATTATATAATAAATGAAAACCACAAACAGGGTTACTTCTCAACAATGGGATGCAAAGAGAATGAGGATGGTTAAAGTGTGTGTGTTTGTGTGTGTGTGTGTGTGTGTGTGTGTGTGTGTGTGTGTGTGTGTGCACGCGCGTGTGTGTGCACGCGCGTGTGCGTGTGTTTTGGTTGGAAAGGTGAACCAAATAAAACTGTGCAAAGATTTGAACCTGGACATGAAAACTAATGGTATATATATATATATATATATATATATATATATATATATATATATATATATATGTGTGTGTGTGTGTGTGTGTGTGTGTGTGTGTGTGTGTGTGAATAGAATAAATAAAGAACAAGTAGGATAAAGTGTCTTTAATCTAACAAGTTTTATTTATAACAAGCTTCTTCAGAGATTTAATAAGGACGAATGATTTAAAAATCCGACAGACAGTATTTTTAAGATGGCGTATAGTTTCAAACGTCAGATACGTGTCAAGAGATGAATATTAAATGTAGAAGATAAAACTTAATAACTTAATTTAATATTCATCCGTTGCTTTGTCACACGTGACACGTATCTGACCTTTGAAACTATACCTCATTTTAAAAATACTGTCTCTCGGACTTTTAAATCATTCGTCCTTATTAAATCTCTGAAGAAGCTTGTTATAAGTGAAACAGGTTAGACTAAACACATTTTTTTCTACATTTTCTTTATTTATTCTATTCATCTCGTCGGATTTCGATTATATATATATAACCCAGAATAGAAAAAAATCAGGATTTTCGAAGATGAAAGTTGATTCAGTCAGTTAAGTGCCATACGTGATATACGCTTGGGCGATCATGTCTCGAAAGAGACATGACTGACTGGAAACATGATTATCGCGCAGTAGGTTGCCATTTCTTTCTACGGTAGACTGGTTGCAAGCCAAGGCAAACGAACTCAATCTGTCCTGTTATTTAACCCATAATTGGAGGGAAGAAACGGATTAATATCTTTCCCAAGGGTATTTGCGCGTAAGTGAA
This sequence comes from Ascarosepion bandense, assembly GCA_037127315.1. Taxonomy (NCBI): domain Eukaryota; kingdom Metazoa; phylum Mollusca; class Cephalopoda; order Sepiida; family Sepiidae; genus Ascarosepion; species Ascarosepion bandense. Next base: position 4,661,738 of record JBBBDQ010000145.1, read on the forward strand.
TGCAAGGAATTCAACTGAAATTCGAACTCGGCTACCCAATTTCTCGTTCTGAGCCGATATCCACTGCAACACAACGCACATCCTAAAGCTGATTACGCAGTTGAAAAGAAAAACCAACCTAGTTACATTCCATCATCAACGATCAGACCTTGAACTACCATCAGTGACGGTGAATGGAGGTTCCCTTAGGAAGGCTTCGTGCCTTGAACGATTATTGAGCCTTAGACTCAAACCAGATCTCAAGAACTTGTACGCACCATCCATCGCCAAAGAAGCAGGAAAAATTGTCGGTTACTTGTACCGCTCTAGCAAGTACCCGGCTCCTTGTGCTATACTCTACCTTTACCTCTACCTTTAGATAAGGCCTAAAATGAAGGACTACCATCATATTTGGGAAAGAGATATCCAGCTCCTCCTTTTCCAGTCTCGATAGAGTTAAAAAAAACGTCTCCATGTCCTTTTGGATGATAAATTATTTACCACTGAGAAAGATGAAGTGAAGTGGAATGATTGACAGAAATCAAAGATTTAGAAACAATTTTAAAAACTTCATATACCAAAAATAAAAGTGATTTCAAAATTTAAAATATCATGGATTACTTGTAATTGCATGCATGAGTCCAAGTATAAAAAGTTATAAATAATTATTGACCAATTTTATCATTGTGATATTTGATATTTTTGCATTATAACAAGTATTATGAATATAATAATTAGCGTCTGCAATTTGGGGGAGACTGTTATCAATGATAATGTTCTGACTTTGCATTCGCGGTTATATATATATATATATATATATATATATATATATATAATATACACAGTTGGCTCTGTAAATAGATAATACTATTTACATCGAGCCCTCCACCTAAATCATTTTAATATTAATAAAATTAATATTAATAGGATCTGGTTTTTGGAATTTTACCTATATGCTCTTTCATTTTTGGGGGGAGGGGGATTTAAAATTATATATATATATATATATATATATATTGATTTAAATGTAATTTTTTATCATATAAAATTTGGTGAGGCATCAACAAATTTTCATTCCAAAAATGCAGCCAAGAAAAAAAAACGTTTTAGAAACACTGCTGTCTTTGCAAAAAAATCCATAAAATTAGCCAGAATTTTAAGGATACTACTGTAGTAGTTGTTGACACTTAATTTCAAGATGGAATCAACGGTTATTAAAGGTGAGTAAATTCAATGAGTTCAATTAGTTATAATTAAAATCACTATGGAGAGCGACAAGAATCCTATTCTATTAATGGGATTCATTTTAATTTGATCTGCAGTGAGTTTCACCAGATATTATTGGTTTGAAAACTCAGCAAGTGCAAAAATAATAATAGTAATAATAATTTAGGGAGAGTTATTGGTACTGCCCAAAGCAATAAGACCCTAATGCAGAATTGATCCAACGAGAAGAAGAAAGAATGAGTGATAAACCTCTAAAAGAATGTGAAAATATAACCAAGAATAATGTTACACAAGCTCTAACAAAATCCCAAAGACGCAAATCCCCAAGAAATGACAAGGTACCCAATTTTAGGTTCTATAATCTCTTCATCAATCCATAAAACCCTTGCCCAAACTTTATCAATGATAATTAATCTCAATGAAGTCCCAGAATTGATCACTGAAGGCATTACATATATCTACCAAAAACGGGTGATACAGACGAAACAAATGATCTGAAAAATTGTAGGTGAATAACATGTCTGTCCACCATATTTTAACTGATTCTGTCTGCCTTAACAAACTGTGCTTACTATATTTCTCAATGAAGACAACATTCTTCTCGTCAAGAGATGTCGGAGAGGTTTATATGGTTGCAAAGATCAACTATTGATAAACAAATTGATCCTGAAAAATTGCAGGAAGAGGTAGAAATCTCAGCACAACATGGATAGATTACCGTAAGGCCTTTGATAATGTGCCACAGTTTTGGTTCCTTAAGTCTTTGAAAATGTACAAAATCTCCTCAGTGATAGTAAATTTCTTTAAACACGTCATAGTAAATTGGAAAGCCACATTATACCTAAATCACACTAGACGCACTGCCACTTCCAATCGCCTGAATATCCGACAAGGGATATTTTTAAGTAGACTCCTTGTCACCGTTTCTGTTTTGTTCTCTTCCACATGAAATAAATAACAATAACTATTGTATATAGCTACAAAGCAAGAAAGAAGGTATTTAATCACCTACTTTACATGGACGACTTCAAACTCTTTGCCAAAGACGACAATAAGTTGAAGGTTTTCCTCAATACTATAAAATGTTTTAGTTACGATATTGGTATGGATTTTGGATTAGATAAATGCGCAAAAGTAACATTAAAGAAAGAGAGAATTACAGAAACAGACTCAATAGATCTAGATTTTATCACAAAGTTTAGAAAACTGGAACAAGAAGCCTATAGGTAGCTAGGAATTAGCAAAGACGAAATACAGCATACCCAAATGAAGGAGACAGTAAGAAAAGAATACTACAGGCGTGTGCGTCTGTTATTTAATACCGAATTAAATTCAGAAAACATAAGATCGGCCATAAACACGTGGTGGTACCTGGGGTGCAATACAGTTCAACATGCTTAACTGGATCATAGCTGACATTAAACGAATAAACGCCAAAAGGAGAAAGCTTCTTGCCAACGAATGTATTATTCCAAGGCCGACGTTGATTGTCTGCATATGATCCGAAGGAGGCAGAGGATTAGTTCAACTAGAAGTCTTACAAGATTACAACAATCGACCTTCAAAGGTACCTGGAAACTACAAAAAACTGCATGATGATCTATTTCAAAGAACATGAAAGAAATAAGAAACTGTATTCAGTAATAAAGGTAGCCAACAAGTTCAAAATGGAATTTCAAGTGGGTAAAGAAATGCAAGTTAAACATAATGCACCTACTGAAGCGGCAAAACCTTAAAAAAAGCAAATACAATTAACCAGATACAAAAACGATGGCTAATATTAAGCTCTTTACGGTCAATATTCTGCCCGTACCAAATGTAGACAAAACCTGAAGACATCAGTGTTGCATGCTAACTAAAAATAAATTATCGAATTAAAATGCAGATTCTGTGGTAAATATCCAGAAACAATTGACCATCTTGTATCAGGTTGCACCCACTGAATATAAAACCCGACATGACAATATCTCCATTGGGAAATCAGTAACTTTTACGAAAAGGAAACTACAAGAAACTAGTATGATCACCACCCAGACTCGGTTACGGAGATAAGACCTGTAACAATTTTATGGCAATTTACAATACACACAGTTTGAACAATGAAAGATAATCGCCCAAACATCGTGATCAGAGATAGCAAAAAACAAAATGTGCCTTATCATTGACATGGGAGTCCCTGCAGAATGTAATGTGTATTTGAAATCTCAAAAATGTGGCACATGAGGACATCAACAGTTTCAGTTGTAGTTGAAGCCCTCCGTATTGATTAGAAAAAATTATCCTCACCAATATCCAATATTTTTTGTTTTTTACCCAAAAATCCCCAGTGGAAAAAATCATGTTGCTATTTCTGATCTTAGGTCTCTAGGCGGAGCCCGGAAAGACAGGAACATACACCAGAAACCAAAGGAATAATAATAATAATAATAATAATAATAATAATAATAATAATAATAATAATGTAATGTATCTTTGAAAATCGTCAAAAAACTATCAAAGTACAAGGACCTTGAAATCGAAATCTCAAAAATGCGGCACGTGAGGGCATCAAAAATTTCAGTTGTAGTTGAACCCTTCGATTCGATTGTAAAACGTTCCGATCATTGAAGGAATCCCTGGTAGAGCAAGTTTTAAAAAAATACAAAAAAAAATGTACTCATAAGTACAGTTCACATCTTACGAAGATATTTATCTTTGTAAAATGTGTGAGATGTTCGTTATATCTTTAGGGGGGGGGGGGTAAAAAAATGCTCAGTGGAAAATATTATGACGGCATTTCTGACCTTAGTTCTCTGGTTTGAACCGAGAGAGAAACAAGTATATAGCAGAAACCAAAGGAAATAAAATTTTTATTATTATGTCATTTTTCATCATATTTGGATTTCTGCTATGGTCGCACTACCAACCAAGTCTGCGGAAAGACCTAAGGCAGGTCGTGGCGTGTTGTTATGGCTCCATTTCATGTTTTTTTCTATCTCCCCTATCATCCCTAGCGTTACATAGACAAAGTTCTCCTTAATGTGTGGGCTGTACTTAATAAGATAATTTTTTGTATATCTCTTAAGCTGGGGTTTCCAGGGATTCTTTCAATGTGTTGTTTTGTCCCATTTATTATTATTATTATGTCATTTTTCATCATATTTCGATTTCTGCTTTGGTCTCACTACCAACCAAGTCTGCGGGGAGACCTAAGGCAGGTAGTGGCGTGTTGTTATGGCTCCATTTCATGTTTTTCTATCTTCCCTATCATCTCCAGCATTACATAGATAAAGTTTTCCTTAGTGTGTGGGCTGTACTTAATAAGACAATTTTTTGTATATCTCTTAAGCTGTGGTTTCCAGGGATTCTTTCAATGTGTTGTTTTGTTCCATTTTTTATCATTCCAAGTGCACCTACTATCACTGGCACAACTCTTGTTTTCAATTTCCACATTTTTCCTATTTCAATTTCCAGGTCTTTATATTTTGACAGTTTTTCAAATTCCTTGATTGCTATGTTACAATCCGCTGGACAAGCCATATCAATTAATAGACAAGTTTTCTCCTTCTGGTTTTTAACAATAATGTCTGGCCTGTTTGCTTCAATTTTTCTGTCTGTGTAGATGGTGTAATCCCATAGAATGGTTACATCTTCTATTTCTGTAACCGGTGCTGGATGATGTTCATACCAGTGTTTGTTTACAGTTTTTCCATAATGTTTGTACATTGCCCAATGTAAATATTGCCCAACTCTATCGTGGCGATTTTTATATTCGTTTGGGGCAAGCACAGAACAGCCTGAGATTAGGTGGTCTATTGTTTCTTGGTGTTTATCACAAAACCTGCATTTTGGATCCATATTATTATGCATAATATTTGCCTGAAAGTTTCTCGTGAAAAGACTTTGGTCTTGTGCTGCAAGTATAAATCCTTCAGTTTCAGACTTTAATCCAGATGCACGTAACCATCGATGAGTATTAACTTTGTCAACATTGGATTTATTGGCACGTACTGGATATTGGCCATGCAGAGGTTTGTCCTGCCAGCGCTGTTTCATCTTTTCAAGAGCTTTATCTTTGGCTTTCATTTTCATATTTTTTGCCGCAATAGTTGGTTCTTGGCTACTGTTTTGCTTGTCTACAGAATCTACTAACTGTAAATCTTGTTTGTATTTACTGCCTTCTTTTATTATTGAATATTTTTTCTTTCTTTCTTCATGTTGCCTTACTAATTGTATCATCCAATCCTTTGTTGTTTCTATGTATGTTAGTAAGCCAATAGTTGTTGTCTTGTATGACAATTCCAGCTGAATAAGACCCCTTCCACCTTCTTTACGGGGTATGTATAGACGTTCTACATCAGCCTTTGGATGATGCATCTTATGCTTAGAAAGAAGCTTTCTTGTTTTAGCATCCATTCGCCTGATGTCGTTTAGAGTCCAGTTTAAGATGTTGAAGCTATATTGGACAACTGGGATTGCAAGGCTATTATTATTATTATTATTATTATTATTATTTATTATTCAAATGCCCTATGCAGACAAGAATCTCTAATTAAATAACAAATGTAAAAACTATGCTGATGCAAAAAGACACCCAAAAAAGGGACAAGTATAAATAATTAAGAGATTATAAAGTGCATTCCTACGTAAATCCTAATTGAATAACTTACCGAATTGATATAATGCTTGCTAGAAAACCAAGGACTCTTGCCTGAGGTACAGAAAATATACCGAAAAGAAACAGAAAATTTCATTATCCCTTAATAAAAATATCCCAAAAGAAGTTAAAACAAAAAGAACTTTGACATAGATATATTACAAAAACGCTGGTGGCATGATTTCACAGCCTTGAATATTATAATAATTATATTAAAAGTTTCAAAACAAAACATGTAATGAAGTTCAGAATAAATGCAATAGACAATCAGAAATAGGAATTAACTTCAGGACAAATCAAGAGATCAACATGGTAGGATTTACCTTCAAAAGCGATTTCATATTCCAACGACTATTCATTATAGCTATGGTACTACTCAGTTAAAGATAAGATTTGAAATTGTAACAACAGATATAGGTTTTTTTAAAATCACAGGAATAATTAAACCACTTCAGTCAGTCAGTTAAGTGCCATACGTGATACACGCTTGGGCGATCATGTCTCGAAAGAGACATGACTGACTGGGCAGAAGATTATCCCGCAGTAGGTTGCCATTCGCTTTCTGCTGTAGACTGGTTGCCGACCAAGGCTATAGAACCCAATCTGTCCTGCTATTTAACCCATAACTGAAAGGAAGAGACGGATTAATACCTTTCCCAAGGGTATTTGCGCGTAACTGTATACAATGGATTCAACTGGAATTCGAACTCGGCTCCCCGGTTTCTCGTTCCGAGCCGATATCCACTGGACCACAACATTAGTTTTATTTATTTATTTATTTATTTTTTTTTTTTTTCGACCTTAATACAAATTACCAAGATTTTCTTCATCTTTTTATCAATCATTTCACCCCAAGATGCAAGGGTGTCTATAGGTTGACTTGAAGCCGATTTTCTGCTGGAAAAATGTGTTATTGGTTACTAATTGTTTCTCGGCGTAGAGTGTCAGAGAAAAGAACCGGCATTAAATTTCTTTCTTCCTGTGGCATAGTGATCAATGATTCTCTTCTACACCATCTGGTCAACACACTTCGAGCATTAAAATTGCCAAGTTAAAAAAAAATACATGTCTTATGGCCTAGTTATTCTGAGACTAATTCTTTTACTTCTTTCAGGAATGCCATTGCCAAAGTGTCGGCGCTGGTGACAGTAACGTATTTCTCATATATCTGAAAGCGAATATAGTCTTCAGCCACTGATTCATTGAAAGGGCTTGTCGAAGAGCTTCATAAGACGATTGTGGATTGCAAATTCAACTCTCGACTGCCTGGATTCATTTACTGGAGAGTTTCTCCAAAAGAAATGATATGTTCTCAGATCTACACTGTTCGAGTTTTTTTTAACAATAATATTTACCCTACACTAAGACCAAGAGCCACTCAAGGAAGTGGGTTATAGCTTATGAGGATATGTGGGTAAGGTAACCTAGACTTGAACAGTTGGGTTTCAATCCTTTTATTCTATTTTGTTGTGGTCATAGTTAAAAATTAGATAGTGTGTTCAGGTCATGAATAGGTAGCGAGAGAGTTGCGCCCACGGTAAGTGCGTGAATCAACAATCTGGAGTTGGGAGAGACGTGTTTCGCTGTGTACTACTATGTCGGTGTTTTAGCGACTAAGTTCTTTTATCACTATAGTTGTACACACTCGTGATTGTTCGTTTTGTCCTGGAGGGTCAGAACTTTCCAAGCCGTAACGCTGATGTTTTCTATGAGTGTATTGTACTTTTGCTGAATCGACTGAAGGCCTGTTTAATCAGCCACTTGTAGCTAACGAGCAGATTTAAGTGGAACGAACTTAGTTTTAGAACAACTTTATTTTCACCTCATCTTCAGGGAGGGTACGATATGTAAGTTATGTAGTCACTCCAATTTGATGACAAAGCAACCATCACACCTGAGTTACTTGTGTTGAAATTCTTGGCTAAAGGCTTCTAATCGCATCTTACACCTCATCTCGTCGTCAATTTTCTCCATGGTTCACACCAACGTACTCGGCGCTATAATACACAGAGACCACTATTTTTGGCTATATGTTAAAACAAGCGCCTATTTGTTGCTTACATGCAAGTCCTCGAAGAAGCAAAGTCCCTGTTTTGCAGAGAGAATGAGACACCGCATAACCTCAAACAACTTTGCTTCTCTTGATTACTGGTGGTTCTGTAATAATGACTTAAATAATTGTAAGGTCTCTATTTTCCCTTCCCTTCAATCAATTTCAGGTGTTAACATCCTCTGATGATAAAGCTGAATACTTTGCCTGTAAATTCTTCTCAAACTCTTCTCTTTGCTCATTCGAAGTATCCCTACCTAACTTCACACTTAGAACTGAGTCTCTATTGAGTGATATACATACAGCTTCTTCGATGGTTTCTGCTATCACGTTTAACCTAGATCTCTACAAAGCATGTGGACCCGATAGTATCCCTGTAATAGTCATTAAGTATTGTGCAGAAGTTGTTGCAGCTTTTAACAACTCCGGTGAGCCGTCCGACCTTTCCAGCTATCGGCCTATTAACCTTCTACACTTTTTTGGGATACCTAGAGGTCCTAATCAATGCTGAATTGGTTCATTTCTCATCGCAAGGCCTTTTCTCAGACAAGCAATATGGCTTACGTTTCTCCAGTTCAACTGCTGATATACTGACGATAATTGTGGAAAGAGTTGATCATGCTTTAGATAAAGACGACGAAGCCCTGGCTGCAGAATTAAACATCTGGAAAGCCTTTGCCAGAATCTGACATTCAGGTCTTCTCCTCAAGCTGAAAAGTTACGATGTCTCCGAGAACATTTTTGAACTGATTCAGTCTTTCCTATCAAATCATGCAATGAAAGTCATCACGAATGGCCACTCGACTGGATCATTTCGTACTAACGCCGTTAACCCCAGGGCTCCATCCTTGGTCCTACTCTGTTTTTAATTTTCCTTAATGACCTCGCTGATGATATCAGCTATCAACTTGGCATTTATGCTAATGACACAACCATATACTCTTGCCTCAATAGTAAGGTTAATCAGTCCGATTAGGTTCATACGATAGCCAATGTCCAAAACGACATCAAGAACATCGTTAACTAGGATAAAAGATGAATTTTTAATTTTAAAGTCTCCAAAACTAAACTCCTCTCCACTAATCATCTGAGAGACTCCTTTCTACCGTCCATCAGTATGACTGACGCTAACCTCGAGAAAAGTGGCACTTTACCCCTTCTCAAGCTCACGTACTCAGCTGACATGAAGTGGAATGGCTATATCGAATCTATTGCTAGGTCAGCTGCTAATCAAGTCGGTTTATTATGTCGTACGAAACAATTTTTCTCTCCATAATCTATCTTACATATCTATCATTCGTCCATGCTTAGAATATTGCTGCCACATAAGATCCTGAGCCCCTAGTAATTACCTTTCACTCCTTGATGAGATCCAAAGAAGAATCGGCAATATTATTAGTCCTGATCTGTCGGTTTGGCTTCAAAGCCCAATCTGTCCTACTATTTAACTCATAGCAGGAAGGAGGAGAGACGTATTAGTACTTTTGTCAATGGTATTTGCATATAAGTGAATGCGACGAATTCAACTGGAATTCGAACTCGGCTCTCCGATTTCTCGTTCGGAGACAATATCCACTGCACCACAAAGCACATCCGAAAAATAGAAATGCGATCTCAGTGTTGTGTATGGATCAGTGTAGTAGAGACGTTCTAGAAAGACAGGCATAACTGCCCTCTTCACAGAGGTACTGCCACAACAAGCACTCTCCACAATATATCCAACAAAAACAAAGTAAAAATCACGGCTCAATAAAACAAAAGCCGAACAGAAAAACAATAAACAAACCACCTGAACAAATTATACCCACGTGTAGCTACAGAATAAAGAACAAATGTCCCTTAAACGGACAATTGCTTGCAGAACAATGTAATATACCAACCTGTTGTAAAATCAGCAGATAGCGAAGAAAAATAAACATACGAGTAACTGAAATACCTTGAAAACAAAGAAACTAAAAACATCCTTTACAAATAAATAGGCGAACAACACAATGCTTTCTAAATATAGCAGGGAGATTGAATACAAATCACACGAAAATATCATGAAAAAAAGGAAAAGAACATCAACCTACAACAATCAAAAAAAGTTTAAACTCTGCCCAAGGGAAAAATAGCTATTCCCCGACTAAAACAAATTACTAAAGAAATGATCAGAACTCATCTCAAAATTCAAACACGAAAAAAAATTGTTGAAAACCGAAAGAATAAATGAAAATGAAATAAATAAACAAAAGCAAGTAAAATAAATTAATCCAAACAAATAAGTAAATAAACTAAGTAAATAATAAACATTTTAACAAACCACGCCCACTAAAATAACCGTTAGAATAACACTGTGCAATACTTGAAAAAGTACAGGACACCTGTGCCCATGTTTATATTCGCAATGGCATAGAAAATCCATTTCTTGACTTCTTTTTGTTGAGTAAGGTAGTTTTTGTGCAAATTTGTAACTTTTGAGAATTTTAGCAAAAAAGGTCAAACCTGAATTTCTCACATCATTGCGCTTACATATTGTGTATATACAGAGCCGTGCTTAGGGCCCCCGCAGACCCCGCAATTGCGAGGGGGTGCGCAAGTTCCCTAGGGGCCGCAAGGCTCCGGGAAGCCGTAAGGCTCTTTTTGGCTAATGAAAAAAGAAATTATTAGGATTAACTTGAAAATTATTATCATATTTGTATGTTGAAATATATCTATCTATCAACCCGTCTTTCAGTCTCTCTATCATATATATATATATATATATATATAATATTTGACAGAAGTTTTCCGGGCCCCAAAGAGGCCGCAAAGCATTTGTCATTTTAAAAAAAAATGAACTTGAGAAAGAAATAGATTATAGATATCTGTTTCACAAGAATAAAACTGGTATATTCAAACTTTCAGGATGTCATAAAACGTTTACGAAAATTTAGCGACAGCGTAGTTTATAAACAATCGAATATGAATACTATGACCGCAAAAACTCGATCAAAACACAAATAACTCCAATTCTGCGTAAAAAAAAAATTAAGATAAAACAAAAACTGGTAACAGATTGGATCGAGCGACCGGCGACAGACATTGAGTGTAGACATCTTCAAAGGGTCAATATTGTCTCACTCGGCTTTTTATTTAATTCCTCCGACAGCGACCCCCACCCATCGCGTATTCCTGCCAGTTAGTCTATGTAATTTGCTGGAATCATTCAAAATGAAAATGGATGAAATTATGACGAGAACGTCTTTAATTTCATCCATTCCACTTCCGTTTATTTTTTCACTCCAATGTTTTTTTATGTTCTTTGAAGAAATTGAATTTTTGCTAGGTGTTTTTTTTTTTGTTTTTTTAGATTTTCTTTTGTTTTTCTGATTTCTCAGTATTTATTTGTATTATGGTTTTAAATATTTAGGCTAACTGGGGTCTGCATGTGTAATTTTAATTAATATTTCATTAACGGCCTTCGTTCAGCCCGCGACCCGTTATTATAAGACGATCCGTCTACAGTTTACATTTTCTTCTAGTCGAGTCAACTTCTTTCAGACTAAAAAACTGAAAAACAAAATAAATTTTGCTTCAACATAATCGTAAGTGGATTTTTCTTTTCTTAACTCTATTTTAAAGAAATTTAAAATGTGTTTTAAAAACAAATGAAAGACTAAATACTGGAAGTAGACGTCCTTTTTGCCAATACGAAGCTTTTTTCTTTTTATTGAACTGTTTATTTGAATCTTCAATGAAAATTTTTAGTCACATATACATTGCATTGAAACCCTATTTGCAACTTTACGTCCCGTTCCTGCATACACTTTTTTGACACACAGTATTACTGTTCTTTTTCACTTAGAGTTTGGAATTTACATACCTCAATTATACACTCGGTCTGTAACACGCGTGACGGTACACTTTTGTCAAACACTTTTTGTTATCTGTGATATCAGTAACATTTATTTAACAGCGTTAATTAAGGACCACATGCTCGTTTCCATTTCCGGTAGTGGGTTATTTTATTTTGCTTGACTGTATTTTAATAATTATTGAATACTGAGTCTAATCTAAAATGAAACATGCTCACGAATTCAGCAGGGCCCAGAAAAGAAAGTTGAAATTACAGAGAGTAGCAAATGCTGTTGAAAAGACTCACAAGATATCTGGATTTTTCTCTTCCACCAGCTCACAGTTAAATGTACGTGATAACCCTGGCGTTAACACACAATCCGTTTCTGATTCTGAGCATAAAAGTGCAATGCCAGATGAGCAATGGCCAACCCAGTCACCGTTCGAGCATACTGATCCAAGGTATGTTCTGCCTTGTTGTATTTCTGATGATCCTGTTGATTGGAAAGAATTAAGTGAAGCACAGCGTATTGATTTGGTTTAGAAACAAAATAGTTTTAAAATTTAGGTTTAAATTGTTTGAAAATTCTTTGGAAAAACTTGTAGAAGATTGAGAGCCATAACGCACTGAAATGGCTATAAAAATAGCTAGGAAATTACCAAAAAGTAACTAAAACTTGTGAAAACGTTCGTAATGTATAGCTTCAAAACGCCAATTCCGCGATTTCTTCCGTTTTTCGTGATCACCGAATATCTGCGTTCCGAGTGTATGTTATTTTGTTTAAAGTACCATTTATTGTGGGTTTAGTATGTTGAGGGGGGCACAAGTTGAATTTTGTGGGTAAGGGCCGCAAAGCGCATTCTGCGGGGGTGGGGGACGATGTTCCTAAGCACGGGACTGTGTATATGCTATTGTGTGCTTATATTAAACCGTGTTTATCTCTAAATAAGTCATGACTAATAAATCTAGATTTAATATTTCTTTTTTCTTTTTTATAGGTTTTGACAATGACGTCAAGGCAGCATTACACGCCATATCAAGAAATTGTACAAAGCTTACTTTCATTGTGAAATAGGAGACCAAGACAAGCTATGGGCTCCTTATGTCTGTTGCCTTACATGTGTGAAGATATTGAGTACATGGTATGGAAGAAAAAATGTTCACATGAAGTTTGGTGTGCTAATGATTTGGAGTGAGCAGAAAGACCATTCTAATGATTGATATTTCTGTCAGCAAGACTATACGGGCTGTACTACAGCAAAGAAAAAGAAACACATTGCTTACCCAAATTTGCAATCAGCAATGCACCCAGTTGAACACTCAAAAGATTGACCTGTACCAAAAACCCCAGATCAAGAAATGTGGAGTTCCAATAGTGAAGATGAACATTCCATTGATGAAACAACAGAACTTTTTGATTCAGAAAGCAGTAGTAAATCAATGCCATTTTCTCAAGAGGCTTTAAATGGCTTATGTAGAGATCTCTATTTAACGAAAGACAAAAGTGAGCTTCTGGCATCAAGCCTTAAAGAACGTAATCTTCTTAAAGGAGTGAAGATAACATCCTACAGAAAACGTGCACAAAAACTGCATGTTTTGTTTACAGTAAAAGATGACGTATGCTTCTGTAATGATATCCCTATACTTTTTGAACAACTGGAAATACCATATGATAATAACAACTGGCGACTTAGATGCATCCAAAGAAAGCATCAATGCTGTTTTGTTACACAACAGTAACATTCTGCCACCTGCTCCCATAGCTTACAGCGCAACTATGAAAGAATCATATGAAAATTTTAAAACAATTTTAAAGAACATACAATATAATAACCATAAATGGCATGTTTACGCAGATTTCAAGGATATAGCCATGCTTACTGGCCTGCATCTTGGTTATAGTAAATTTTGCTGCTTCATGTGCTTATGGGACTCCAGAGCGAGAACTGAACATTATGTACGCAAGGATTGGCCTGTTAGAGATGAAATTGAGCAAGGAAAGCATAATATCAATCACAAACCACTTCTGCAAAGTGATAGAATCTATTTGCCTCCTTTGCATATTAAACTTGGTTTGTTTAAGCAATTTGTGAAGGCCCTAGATAAGGATTCCTTTGCATTTGTATATCTTGCAGAAAGGTTCCCTTCCCTAAGTTAAGCTAAAATAAAAGAAGGTATCTGCATAGGTCCTCAAATTCGAAAAATTGTACTTGATGAAACTTTCAACAAACATCTCAAGAAAAAAGAAAAATTTGCCTTTGAATCATTCAAGAAAGTTTGTGATAATTTCCTGGGAAAACATCGTTCAGATGACTATGGGCAAGTTGTGAATGATCTACTGCATCATTATCATGATATGGGATGTAACATGTCTCTAAAAGTTCATGTTCTCCACTCTCATTTGGATTTTTTTTGCGGAGAATCTTGGTGATGTGAGTGATGAACATGGTGAGAGATTCCATCAGGATATTTCAGTGATAGAGAAACGTTTTAAAGGAAAATGAAACCCCGGCATGTTGGCAGACTACTGCTGGAATATAAAAAGGGAAGACGACACTCTACACAAAAGGGTTAAGAGGACAAATGTTGTTTAAACTGACAATTCTGTGTTTTTCATCCATAACCAATAATAATAAATATGATTTATAGTACATGAAAACGCTGCCTAATCTAGGGAAATAAAGGTCAGATCGGGTATCAGGATACTTTTCTTAGATCGAAATAGGTCTTATGTAGCATGTACATTTTAAAAACTTAAATAATGTTAGACAGTGTAATACTATAGTCTACCTACAATGCATCATTGACCTATATATTTAAAACGTCGAGCAAAAACATAATTCACATGGTCTGACGAATACATTTTGCATGAAACAGACTGTCGCTTCTGGGTGTTGAATTCAATGTCCATTTTTATATTTATTTTATTCCTGCTCTATCCCTGATATTGAGCACATTAACTCATAAATATAGCATACATTATATATATATGTATATAATCCCGAATCTGGCCATTAGACCAAAAATAAATTTATCTGGGTCTTTGAAACCCACACAGATCTCCCGATCCATGCCAGAAGATCAGGTCTAGCTATCAGGGAATAAAACTTGTTAGTAGATTTCGCTGCTTCCACAGTCGACGGTTACAGGAGCTCGAATATAACCACATAATCCGATTATTTATATTTACCCGAACGATTGTCACTGTCATGTGACAGAGCAGCCGTTATACTGAGATACGATTAACGAACTAAAAAAAGACAAGAGTTCAAGCCTTACTGAGAATTTATTCTTTATTTCCGGTCGTGGACTGACAGTCTGAGTAGTCGTGATGAAGAGCTACTGAAATTAAGATGAAAGAATTACTAGTTAAAAATTATAAATACAGTATGGTCTCATTATCCGCGTTATATTTATCATATAAAAATCAGCGGTTAAGATAGGTCCAAAACGTTTCACTCGAAAGTCGAGAACTTATTTTAAAAAGATTTTTAAAATTTTCCATATGTGACGAGCTGTCCGTAAAAATGAAGAAAATTCGACAAAAATATTTGAGCAATAAAGTGATTTTCTTGTTTTGTATAACTTCATACTGCATTTTTATTAAATCCTATAACATTAATAATATATTGACACTACCTAAAAATTTAACTTTGCTTCGACGTTTAAATTCATCGTTTAAAATTTCTCAAAACTTGTTCAAAGCGAATTGAGATTTGCTTAATAACTTCAGACAAACTGTAGTATGAAATTGTATGGCGAACCATTTTGTTAAAACATCAAATGTTTTCCTTATTAACTTTAACTTGTTTAATTCTATTTATGTATTATTAAAGATGTTATACACACGAAAATTCGTTCAAATACCCTTTGGCTATTTTCAGCTGTTCACACCTTATATGTATTGTGTGATTTTCTACCTACAGTGCCGTTCCTTCTCTCACTTTTGTTTCTGAACTATAGTACATTATTTCACCCTTAGATGAGAGAGAAATCGGAGAACCGGGGTTCGGGCGTTTAAATTTCACCTTGCAAACACATTTTCGTACTAAAATAAGTACTGGTGTTTTAACAAAATACCTTGCCTTACAATTTCATGCTACAGTCCGTCTGAAGTTTTTAAGCAAATAATATAAACCTCAATCAATAGCTCGAATTCGCTTTGTTCAATTTTTGAGAAAATTTAAGCAATGAATTTAGACCCCTCAAAAAAGTTAATCATCAGATTTTAAATTAGGTAGTGTCAACATGTGTTATTAAGGTTATAGGATTTATTATAAAAACTGCACTCTGAAGTTATGCAAAACAAGAAAATCACTTTTTACTTCAATAACAATGTAACAAAATTGTTGGATTTCGTAAGATTTGATTGCATAGACAATCCGAGCTGATACACACCTACACCTTTTCATGAGCCAATAAAAAAGCGTATACATTTATATATTCACTAATAGAAAAGCTCTTTTCATAAGACAGTTGGCTTACTAGATTTTACCATGTGCTGACGTCTGCAAAAACAAAAGAAAAAATACAACCTCTTATTTATCGGCCAATCAGGAGCAAGGGGAAAAAATCTTAAAAGTTGATTCGATCCTATTTTTAACAATCACATAAATACGCATGATGTTTCCCTTTTTTCACCAGAGAGTCACAGGTTGTCAACCGGATGTCTCATCTAGGTGACATGCCTTTTTCACATTTTCTTTTCTCGCTGGACTAATGGATTCTCACCTTTCCTCATTTACTTGTCGGCAACAAAAAGAAAGAGCAACAAAGACATCATTTCCGCGTTCATTCACACTCAGAACGAATTTATTCACCTACTACAATTGTACACACATTAGCGACATCAGATTCTCTTTTCACAAATCGTGTCTGACTAAGAAAAGTGAACTTATGCAGAACATTCAAGCATAAATGTTATTTCAAAACAACAAAATTGATTACATTTTTCTCGTTAACTAAATTAAATGCAAACGAGACTTATTTTTTGTTCAAACTTCTGATTCTTTCAAATGTGGTGAGTTTGATTACGTT
Organism: Ascarosepion bandense; assembly: GCA_037127315.1. Taxonomy (NCBI): domain Eukaryota; kingdom Metazoa; phylum Mollusca; class Cephalopoda; order Sepiida; family Sepiidae; genus Ascarosepion; species Ascarosepion bandense. Next base: position 4,678,484 of record JBBBDQ010000145.1, read on the forward strand.
TGACACAAGCCCATTTCGCGAGCCCAGCCGACGCTTCCTACATAATGGTAACCACGATGTGATCTACAAAATCATCAACAATTGATCAACACCTATACTAGAACATATAACAAACATATATAACGTTTTGAAGCATTTACATCTTGACATAATGGCACTTCTTTTCAATAACAGCTATCAATCTATTTATTCACTTATTTTATTAAATATTTTACTTCAGCGGGTTCAATATGTTGATTTTAATTGCTTTCTTTGCTGTCATATTGTTTGCCACCCCTATATAATTTCATTTTCAAAATTGCCATAGATTTTCGAGCGGATTCAGGCCGAAACTTGATAATGGCCATTCCATTTTCTTCTTTCCTGAAAACCTTTTATGCTCAGAAAATTAATGGCTACACAAAAGAACCATTGCCGTTCCTAAAGAAACCCTTCACTTTGAAACTGAAAGGATGTAACATGTATTATTCATTGAAAGTTTTATCTATGATATCGCAATAGTTAGCACCGTTCAGTTTAATTTCTTATCGACTTTGAATGATTCAATAATGGTTTAGTCGACAATTCCAGCCCATATAATCTCAGTGCCGACTTCTTGCAGCCTTCTTTTAGCCACAGACACATCTGCATCAGATAAAATCCATCCTTTGGTTCATCCATCAGGTTTCTCGAGAGTCTCCCGAGATTTGTTCGGGAAAATTACTTTAGAAAAGTTAAGCCAAATGCAGACGACAATTCTACTCCTGCAGCTTCTTCTCTCGCACTTCCCGCCTGTGGAACTCGCTCCCGTATTCTTGCTTTCCTGACGGCTACAACCTCCAGAAATTTAAATGCAAATGCAATACTCATCTACTAACCACTGGACTCTAGCTCTCTCCCCACCCCCGTATAACCTTCCCTTTCTCTCCACCTATGTATCTGTCATCGCACACGCTTTCTCAGCTTTCTATTGTTCCTTTCTAACTAGTTTGTACTCCTCACTCTTTTCTAATTAATCTTTTTACATTTATGTAGCCCCCTGCACATCAGTGGCGTTTCCGCCTTGCTCGGAGTGAAATTATTTAAAAAAAACAAAAAAAACAAATCTAGGCTCAAGTTTTTCGGTTTAAAATATTTGCTTTACTGAGAAAAGTTTGCCGATGATATTTCTTGACATATCCCAACTTGCAAAGTATTCTACACCTTTTGTCCTTCTTAACACCTTCGATTCAACCCTTTTCAAAGATCTGAACACTGGTAAAATGTGGTTGTTTTCGCTATCGTTCACCTCGAGGAGATAAGTTCTCAAAGTCTTTTCCCTTGCTTCTAGTTCTCAAATCATATTATCATTCAATAATCTCTGTGAATCTCTTTTGATATCTCCAATGTAGATATTCACTTAATCAATAACTTCATTATTTCCTGTTCTTCGGCATTTCTTAGATACTTTCCATTACACATTTCGACATGTGTTATGAGAAAAAAAGAAGAAAAAATCGTTTTATTAGATGTCAGATACCGTACGCTAATATTTGTTTCATCTGCATAATAAGATCAGGAAGCAGTTTTCATAATATATTCAGTAACTTTAATAAAACATAATAAACAACCTAAATAATTAACCCAATCTTTGTTTTTACACCTAAATTAATCGTTTAAAATTCGACAAAATTTTTCAAAGTTATTTCCAGTTATTGAAGTTTATGTAATTTGCAAAATAACTCCAAACGGACTGCTTCATTATTTAATAAAAAAAAAACAAAAAAAACTAATTATGAGGCAGGCTAAGATTTTTTTTTTACACCAAAAAAATGTGAAGTTATGTAAAGTTTATATTTAGTTTAAATTAGTAAAAGAGGCGGCGTGAGGCAAAGCAAAAAAAGATCCCTTTCAAATATATTTCTTAAAACACCTTTTTTAGTTTTAGCTTAAAGGGAGATTTTGACTAAGACCGTTGTTTATCAACAAATGCCGACTACTAGCAACTGTTGATTCAACGGATGGTAAGGTCCAAACCAAATTTAATTTTCAAAAACTTAAAAATCATAGCGAATCATTTTTTTTTTTTCAAATAGAGAGTAATAAATATTTAAGAATGTTCTAAAATTTTCAGTGTCAATACAATTAACTGATGATACTATTATTTTTGTTATTGATAATTACAAATACCTTGGAAAATAAACACGCAGAGTTTCGTGCGCGATATTTCGTGTTTTACAGAATGAAGACGAGATCGAAGTTAGTTGCTCGAAGGATGTCGTCTACAACCGTTAATTCTGGTCATGTGAGATGGAAGGACACAGTGACTCTTGTTTGCTCAACGCCTTCATGGCATGTGATTTAGCGGCATATTTCATATGAAATCCTGAACGAGTAAATGCAATAGAAACAAAATGGTTCAAGGGAAATAACTGTAAATAGCTAAAAAGAGGAGTTATTTCCCTTGCATAACTTTGTTTCGGTATGAGGTCAGTGATTTTCTAAGCGCCGCTTAGATGTGGCACAAGGCCGAAAGTATAGAACACCCGGTGAGGATCGAACTCACTACTCAGTTACTAACCATTAGAATACATCGGATTGCCCTGTTTTGGTTTGAAATAGTGACAAAAAAAGAAATTTTCTTCATCTAACCCACTTCCTAAATTGACAAAATAACGAAATATTATTTTTTTATTTTTATTTTAAATGGATTCATTGTAGAACCGAGAAATTTTCAATAACTCATTGTATATAATTAAATACGTGACAAAGCGGAATACAGGTGCGTTTCATTATAAACGAAACGTTTTCAAAAAGATAAAGGTTTTAATCAGTCCTATATAGAAACAAAAGAGGACAGCAAACACAGGTTACACTGACAGCTTTCATTGCAACGTTAATATGTTCATACAACCTTATGTTCATATAAATGTTTTATTTGAATTTTTACATAATTTACTAACGTATTTCACAGGATTTCTGATCTAATAATAATTTTGAATATTGGATAGATTTTATTAAGAAAACCGTTATTTTAATTTTCCTTTCGGAACTAAACGTTAAAATAAGTGAGAAAATGTAGGGAAGGAAAGCCAATGAAAATGGCTAAAAAAAGAGAAATTTTAAATCTGGAGCAGAAACGGATTTTAGACAGATATTGACATAGGTTGCAACCCAAATCTTTTGGCATTTTTCTAAAATGATGACATCCCATGCACAAACAGAAATATTATTCATAAAACGTAAAATAAAGGATATTTAAAAAAATAAAACATTAAAAAAAAATAACAATATGAGGATGTGAATTCATTAGACCTAATAGTATATATTAGAATAAGAATAAATTAAAACAAAATAATAATAATAATAATAATAATAATAATAATAATAATAATATGAACATCAAATTAAAAACAAGGCAGTCTCGCAGACATGAAGATCCACCTTGGAAAAGAAAAATAGAAAAAGAAATCGAACAACTTAGAAGTGAACTATCAGTACTCAATGAACTGACAAGAGGAATAAATGTAATATCTATAAAAGGCAGAAGAGTCGAAAGAAAATACAACATTAGAAATGAAAATGAAGTCCTATCAACTAAGGAAAAAATAAAGCAAAAAATACAACTGAAGGCTCAAAGAATAAGTCGCTATGAGGAAAGATCAAGATTTTACAGACAAAACAAGATTTTTCAAACCGATGCAAAGAGATTTTACAGGGAAATAGGTAAAAAAGAATTGAAGTGACAGCCCCCCCCCTAGAATGGAAGAAGTTACACAGTTCTGGGAAAAGATATGGGCTTGCCCTAAAGAACATAGCAAGGAAGTAGATTGGATTGCACAAGAGATAGAACGAATGAAAAATAAACCAGAACAGACCTGGGCTGGAATTACAGAAGATGATGTTAAATTTGCACAAAAAAAAAGCACAAAATTGGAAATTCCCAGGTATAGATAAAATTCCTAACTTTTGGCTATATTATTTAAATACAGCACATAAAAAACTAGCCAAAGAACTTCAAGAAATGGTTGACGATCCCACTAAAATTCCTGCATGGATGACCAAAGGAATTACATTTCTTCTACCCAAGAATGATGACACAAACAACCCGAAAAACTACAGACCAATTACCTGTCTTCCGACAACATATAAACTATTAACATCTATTTTAACAAAACAGACATATTTATTCTGACATGATACCGCTTGAACAAAAAGGGTGCAAACGTGGCTGTTATGGATGTAAAGACCAATTGCTTATTAACAAAATGATCCTGGAAAACTGCTACAGTACAAAGAAAAATCTTAGTACTGCCTGGATAGATTATCGTAAAGCATTCGATAGTGTGCCACATTCCTGGATTTTAAAGACTTTAAATATATACAAGACATCACCCGTCATCATCAATATCATCAAACAGTGAATGTCTATATGAAAAACAACCCTTTACCTCTATCATATAAATGGAACCTATAAGTCTGATGAAATAAAGAGTTATATTTCAAGGTGATTCTTTGTCTCCATTACTATTCTGCATATCATTAATAGCACTAACCAGTCAACTTAATAAGACAGAATGTGGTTATAAAATAGGCCAAAAGAAAATAAGCCATCTATTTTACATGGATGACTTAAAGTTATATGCTAAGAATGATAATGAGCTGGAAGGTCTTCTGCAAGCTGTAAAATGCTTCAGCGAAGAAATTGGAATGAAATTCAATTTGAATAAATGTGCTAAAGCTACAGTTTTACGTGGATCAATACAAGAAACATCCTCAATTAGCTTAGACCCTGCTGTAACAATAAAAGAATTGAAACCAGAAGAAGCTTATAAATACCTAGGTGTAAATGAGAGTGAAAACATTCATCATAAAAAATGAAAGAAATAGTGCGTAAAGAGTACTATAGAAGGCTACGAATGATATTAAAAACTGAAATGAATTCTCAGAACAAAGTTATGGCCATTAATAGCCTTGCAATCCCAGTTGTCCAATATAGCTTCAACATCTTAAACTGGACTCTAAACGACATCAGGCGAATGGATTCTAAAACAAGAAAGCTTCTTTCTAAGCATAAGATGCATCATCCAAAGGCTGATGTAGACCGTCTATACATACCCTGTAAAGAAGGTGGAAGAGGTCTTATTCAGCAGGAATTGTCATACAAGACAATAACTATTGGCTTACTAACATACATAGAAACAACAAAGGATTGGATGATACAATTAGTAAGGCAACATGAAGAAAGAAAAAAAAATATTCAATAATAAAAGAAGGCAGTAAATACAAACAAGATTTACAGTTAGTAGATTCTGTAGAAAAGCAAAACAGAAGCCAAGAATCAACTATTGCGGCAAAAATATGAAAATGAAAGCCAAAGATAAAGCTCTTGAACAGATGAAACAGCGCTGGCAAGACAAACCTCTGCATGGCCAATATCCAGAACGTGCCAATAAATCCAATGTTGACAAAGTTAATACTCATCGATGGTTACGTGCATCTAGATTAAAGTCTGAAACTGAAGGCTTTATTCTTGCAGCACAAGACCAAAGTCTTTTCACTAGAAACTTTCAGGTAAATATTATGCATAATAATATGGATCCAAAATGCAGGTTTTGTGATAAACACTAAGAAACAATAGACCACCTAATCTCAGGCTGTCCTGTGCTTGCCCCAAATGAATATAAAAATCGTCACGATAGAGTTGGGCAATATTTACATTGGACAATGTGCAAACATTATGGAAAAGCTGTAAACAAACACTGGTATGAACATCATCCAGCACCGGTTACAGAAATAGAAGATGTAACCATTCTATGGGATTACACCATCTACACAGACAGAAAAATTGAAACAAACAGGCCAGACATTATTGTTAAAAACCAGAAGGAGAAAACTTGTCTATTAATGGCTTGTCCAGCGGATTGTAACATAGCAATCAAGGAATTTGAAAAACTGTCAAAATATAAAGACCTGGAAATTGAAATAGAAAAAATGTGGAAATTGAAAACAAAAATTGTGCCAGTGATAGTAGGTGCACTTGGAATGATATAAAACGGGACAAAACAACACATTGAAAGAATCCCTGGAAACCCCAGCTTAAGAGATATACAAAAAATTGTCTTATTAAGTACAGCCCACACACTAAGGAAAACTTTATCTATGTAATGCTAGGGATTATAGGGAAGATAGAAAAACATGAAATGGAGCCATAACAACACGCCACGACCTGCCTTATGTCTCCCCGCAGACTTGGTTGGTAGTGAGACCAAAGCAGAAATCGAAATATGATGAAAAATGACATAATAATATAAAATTTATAATAAAATTATAAAAACATAATAATAAAATAAAATAAAAATAATAAAAATAAAATGATAAGTACAATAAGCTAATACATGACTAAACATATTAACGGTAATTATCGACTGCAATAAAAATATTAAAGGCAAAAAATAGATCACAAATTGTCAAAGAAAATAGAAGTAAAATAACATAATAAGAAAGATTATATAGTTAGAGGAAATTATCAAGAGAGTAAGCGTAATATTATAAAACATGTACAATTGCTATAGTATTACACATTAAATTTAGTAATACTACTAGCAAGATTGTAAGGTTAATCCTTTAATATGCTTACAGTTTACTGTAGTTTCATGCCTTTGAGTAATATTGTAATATAACAATCTGGCCCCACCCGAGGAAGGCTGATGCAAGCGAGGGTGTTTCCGGTCGTTGAAAGGAACGGATGTCGTTTGACCTTATTTCCGGCAGCAGCGGAAATACCTACAGAGGCAAACAGAACAGGTGTCTCTGAGAATTACGTGGGCGTGCGTGGGCGAGGCAAAACCGGAAGCAAAAGTCCCGGTTCTGGAAGATTATAAAAAGACCTCGGCACACGGATTCGCCAGTAGAGGAGAAACAGAGATCGGCCGGTGAAGAGAGACACAACAGATAAGACTACACTCCCGTCAACCCATTAGAAGCGCGCTCTCTCAATTCTCTGTTCCCTATTCTACACGGTTCATCGTCATTAATAAAAATATAACTTTATATTTTTATATATATGCGTGTTTGTTGTTTGTCGATATATAACAATATGTCACTTTTCACTTACTTTATAATTTCCATTTTCTCTTGCAGACAGAGAAAACATGGTTCGTTCACCGATCTAGAGATTCTAGCTTGTTTGAGAATTTTCCATTCAACTTTAGGTGGTTTATTCTCCTCTTCTAATTTCCACAAATATTTAAAAAGTGAGGTCATATTTCGTTTGTCCTTATTAATAGAGGATATGAGATGATTGTAAAAACGAGTTTTAAAATGGTTTATTGTATTTCCAATATAAACTTTATTGACCCTTTAGTTAAATTAAATTTATTAAATTAATTTGCCCCATTGTAACAACTTATGCAATTGTAGAAATCCTGACCAATACCCTTCATCTAACAAATGTTTAACTAAATCCCTTGTATATATGTGTTCTATCTTATCAGTAGAAAATTCAAGGGTTACTAAAGTTTATATTGGAAATACAAGCCCATCAGTACATGTCCCAGAAACTAAGTATCAGTTCCCTTTTCGTTTCCATCCTATCAAAAATCTCGTCAATGCTCACATAGTATGCTCACTATTCTTTTATAGAACTCCATTTTGGTAACTTCCAGTATTTCCCTCATCTTTGATGAGATATTCCAGCATTCGCTGCCATATTGATGACATCACATAACAATCTAATACTCTCTTCTTTGTTTCCAGCGAGATTTTCTTGTCTTTCAAAACTCTACTCAGCTTCTGGAATACTATTTCATGAATTCAAATTTGATAGATGGTTTTACCATAAATGCAGTTCTTTTTGCAAAATTGAGCGTGAAAACCGAAGAAAATTATTTTTAAAATTCAATATTTTTGACTATATTAATGAACTTCATTTTATCAACAGAAATATAAAGAAATAATATATTAATGAAATTCTATAATGAGTTTCTCAATTGTCCCCTACACGATTATCTAGCGTTTTCATTTCGGATTGGGTTTGTTTAAAAACTAATTGAAATAAATAAATATTTTTTAAGTTTGTTTTTTAATTGTTTAAATTGTATAAATCTATCATCAATTTTGTATCTGTGTACGACATGCGAACGAATTTAAAATCATATTTTTAAAGTAATACTAGAAGGAAAATAAGTAAAAGAAACTGAAAAATAAAAGTAAAAAGAATTCGTAATGAACAAAACAAATTCTAGATTTAAAAATTCAAATACTAAGTACTGACGCATTGATTTTGTTAGAAATAAATGAATTTACTCGTGTTTACAAAATCTTTGCTTAACACATACAAAACTCGCGAAATTTCACACCTCGATGCGAAATATTTTCGCCCAATAGAAAACTAGGAAATATCTAAAAACAAAATTCAAATAAAGTTCAATTATAAAAAAAAATTTTTACGGACCCTTTTCGCGAGCCGACGCGAAGTTTGTTTGTCGTCCAAGGGAAAGGCCACATCCGGGAGTGAATTCCCAAGTAACTTTTTTGAGCCCCACAAACGAAATAAAAGACGAAGCAAATTCGCTGTCGCCAGAGAGAAGAAGACGAGCGTAATTAACACGTACCCTTGACAAACGTCAAGCGATCGTTATTATTATCATCTTTATCTTTCTCCTTCACCTTCTTATTCTCACGGTTCACCTGTTTGCCTTTTCTTACACTTGATAACCTGACAGAACTCTTCAAGGCTGAGCGAATACTTCAAGACACTCTTACCAACAAACGCTCATACATAGATACATACATACGTTCCTGCCTACGTACACATAAACTCATTCTTGCAAGGACTACTACAAATATTTTAAAGCCCTTGTATCAACCAAAATACATTACTTTTATTTGTTTTACAAATTAATACCTTAACTGTTAATACCTTAACTGTTTTATATGTATATAAATTGTTTTTCTACTTACAATTTGATTTTATTGTTTTATAAGTTATAGTAGGCTATCTAACTAACGGGGCCAAATCAAACTAATCTGTTTCAACATACATACATTTCGCTATTACTGATAACCCACTATAAATTAAATTAAAAATTTAACAAACTGAAGAGAAGAAAGAACTCATTTTGAAGCGTTTAAATTAATTTCCTCAGCTAACAAAAATAACACACCACTGTCTAAATGCTTGTTCTATAATCTGCATTTTTAAAATATCAAAGCGAAGATTTTTATATAATGATAAAAAATAAAAATTGATAAGCCAACATCAGTAGAAAAAAAACATACTAGAAGAAAAGCTATGTAAAAGAAAGAAAAAAGTGAAAAAGAAAGTGGAAAAAAAGAAGTCAAGGTTCAAAAGAAACATGGCACAAGAAAAAGTTTACTTAGAACAAAACAATAAAGAATGACAACAGAAGGATCGAACAGTAAACGGTCAGTCAGTTAAATGCCATACATGAAACACGCTTGGGCCATCATGTCTCGAAAGAGACATGACTGTCTGGGCAGAAGATTATCCCGCAGTAGGTTGCCATTGCTTTCTGCGGTAGACTAGTTACCGACCAAGGCTATAGAACCCGATCTGTCCTGCTATTTAACCCATAACTGGAGGGAAAAGACGGATTAATACCTTTCCCAAGGGTATTTGTGCGTAAGTGAATGCAATGGAATTCGAACTAGGCTCCCCGGTTTCTCGTTCCGAGCCGATATCCACTGTACCACAACGCACATCCCAGTAAACGGTAATGTTAAAAATTGTAATTATTTTAAATTATGTCAAGAACATTAATCAATATACGCAGAGTGATTTTTGCAGAGTTATCTCCCTTGTATTAATCTTTCGTAATTTCAAGTAGGTATCGCCACTCATTCGCTGAAAAAACTGCATTGCATGATGTTAAAAGGTCGTAAATTTAATAAAATATTTATGTTCTTATTAAGAGAAAAGGTCAAAGTATTTTTTAATTATTTTATCAATTTTTTAAATCTTGCTTAACCCGTTGAAAATTTTGTTTAAAAATCTTCTTTTTTTTTTTCGTCAGCGAATGACCACATTTTTAAAAGTTTTTTTTTTACGGCATACGTAATATTACGCTGCTCATTTTTTTTTTTTTGTCGTTGAAAAACAACTTATTTTGGAAATTCTTACAAAAATTAAATAATGGTCAGATTTTGATTAAATTTTCATGGTTCACATATGAATAAAATTATGTTTAAAATCATTATTTTTATAAAATGTTATTCCCTCCTCCAATTAATTTCTTGAAATTCCTAAAAATTCACTACCGTCACGGAACACGGAATTTTATATTATTAGTTAAATGCAGGACTCCTTGAAAAATGTAAATCACAACTTTTTTTTTTTTATTTATTTATTTATTTTTTTTTTTTCTTATAGTTGCTCCTTTTCAGAAAATCTGATCCGAACAGTGAAAACAAAAATGCAATAAAGCTATACCATTTTTTATTTAGATAAACTTATTGCCTTTATAAACAATGTATATTAAGGGTATCATAGTCTGAGGAAAATTTTTTCAAGGGATAATGAATAATTACAAGAATTGGTTTCATTTTATTTAGAATAATTTATAAAGTTTCAAAAAGCTTTTAAAATTTCTTCCAGTCATCATCTATTTAAGCTAATAAGTGAAGTCTATATATAGTAACCGAAAATTCGAAATCATCATGAATACAAATCTTTACGGGCCAGTGTGTGTGTGTGTGTGTGTGTGTGTGTGTGTGTGTGTGTGTGTGTGTGTGTGTGTTTATGGCAGGCCATAAGCGTGTTGAACTGGAGAATGTAAAGCAAGTGATTAGCAGATTGTAGTGGAACGCGGCCTAATATCCCACTTGTTTTAAATTTTATGGCTAAGATGAATGACAACGGGCAAATAATGAACGAAGAAAATTCCAGATTTTGGTAACAACAAAACATATAATACCTATATTCATAACAACTCAGCATATTTTCAACTTCATATTTTGGGATACTGCCAGCTATCTGAAAGAGTCCTCTTGGCCAAACTGAAAGAAAAAACCTTCGACATAGATATTTTAGTAGTCTATGCACCAACAACACAAAGCAGTGAGGAGGAAATAGAATCTTTCGACTCCATACCGGACAATGCCAAGGCTCAGTGTAAAATCCAAGAAATTAAAATCATCATGGGAGACTTGAATGCCAAGGTAGGTAAGAAGTGGGAAAGGGTGACAGTTGGCAATTTTGAGTTAGGAAACAGCAACGATTGAGGAGAAAAACTGCTTCAGTGGTGCACAGAAAATGACCAGTTAATAACAAACACCTGATTTCAAGAACACCCAAGACGCTTATGGACTTAGAGAAGCACAGGGGGTGACACGAAAAAGCAAATCGATTACATAATCATAGACAGGTGATTCAGTATTTGTTTAATGCAAAACTTATCCAAGTGCCGACTGTGTAAACAACCACCTACCAGTCTTTTGCAAACTAAGGATGAAAGTTCGGAGACTAGAGGAGCCTACTGCAATACACAGACTGCAATACAATAGACTTGCGAATTACTTTAACCTGCAGAAAAAATATACTGACAGTATGAAAAACAAATACAAGGAAAGAATTGGAAAAGGAAACTCGAAATGGGACACAGTAAAGGAAGCGCTAGTGACATCAGCAAACAACATTTCCCCAAAGGAAATCAGACGCAGAAGCAAAAACGAGTGGATGACTGAGGAGATTCTTGACACGATGCAAAGAAGACAGAAAACGACACCAAGACATGGGATAGAATACGGGAAACTACACAAGGAAATAAGGAGCAAATGCAGACAGGCTAAAGAGGAATGGCTCAACAACAAATGTTCATAAATAGAGAGACTGAACACAACTAAAATGACATGCATAAAAAAGGGGGAACTAACAGGGCAAAGGACATGCGCCTCAACAGGATGTATAAAACCCAAGGATGGAACGACCATATTAAAGAAAGAGGAAATACTACTGCCATGGGAAGTATACATGAAAGATCTCTTCCACGAAAAGAGAGAGCAACAGATAAAACACATAAATACCGACAGAACGGAAATATTAAAATCGGAAGTGGAAGCTACAATTGCCAAACTGAATGGGAACAAATCAGACAAACCAGACGGCATTGTTATAGAGATGCTATCAGCCTTAGATGATTTCGGCGTAGAGAAAATTACAGAAATGACAAATGAATTCTGTAACAGTGGTGAGATACCGGAAGACCTAAGCTGATCGATTTTCATAGCACTGCCTAAGAAGCCAGGTACAAATGAATGTGGACTCCCCCGAACAATCAGCTTAACGCAGCAGAATCAGCCAGAGATAAAACAAGAAAAGTGCGGTTTTCTCAAAGACATTGGAACAAGAAACTGCTATCAGAAAGGGCAATACAAATGAAGAATGACGCGTATCTGTGTTTTATAGACTACGCAAAGGCGTTCGACAAAGTACGCCACAAAGGCTTGATAGAAACACTCAACAACCTAGACATATTTGGGGAAGACATTAGAGTAATCTAGAACCTCTAGTGGCACAAACTGTCTGCATACGGACAGGAAACGAATTCAGCAGTTGTACAAAGATAAAAAGGAGTGTAAGACAAAGATGTGTCTTTTCACCGAATCAATTCGACACGTACAGCGAGACTATTCTGAGATCCCTAGAAGTCATTCCAGGATTCATCATTGGTGGCCACAATCTGAACAATATAAGATAAGCAGATGATACAGTGCTGATAGCAGACACGGAAAGGAAACTACAAGACCTCCTACAGAAAGTAGTTAAAGAAAGCGTAAAGAAAGAACTACAAATATACGAAAAGAAAACCGAATGCATGGTCATTAGTAAAAAGAGGAACTCAAAATGCCAATCACAAGTGGGTGGGGGTACTAAAATCAAGCAGGCACAAAAATTTAAATATCTGGGAAGTGTTCTAGCCGAAGACATTTCTGTTGACAGATGAATGCGACACAGAGATCCAAAGGCGAATTGGCATAGCCAAAGATGCATTCAAGAAGCTGAGTAGAGTATTGAGACAGGAAAATTTTGCTAGAAACAAAGAAGAGAGTACTGGATTGCTATGTGACGCCTTTTCTTCAATATGGCAGTGAATGCTGGACAATCGAAGATGAAGGAAAGACTTGAAGCAACCGAAATATGGTTCTACAGAAGAATTCTGTGAATACCATGAACCAAGCATGTGAGCAACGATGAGGTTTTGGAAAGGATGGAAACGAAAATGAAACTGATACTTAACATCAGAAAAAGCTAAAGTTCCTGAGACATGTAATGAGAAAGAAGGGCTTGGAGAATCTGATACTCACAGGTCAGATATAGAGAAAGAGAGATAGGGGAAAGCAGCGTATAACATACTTGATGGTCTTGAGCAAGTGATGGGCGGAGTGGGATTTGGGTGGGGGTAACAGGAGAAAGCGGGCTAAGAGCCGCTAGGGACAGAGAAATATGGAGGGTTGTGATTGCCTACATTCTGAAAGGACTCGGAACATAGAAAAAGAAGTTTCAGGGGTTACCGTAAAAAAAAAAAAAACCCATATAAATTTTTTGGCAGGGTACAATTCTTTCATTTCGCTTCTGTGTTTCGTGTGTACGTTTCAACACTCAACATGCTCCTCCAATCACATTTTCAAAATTTAAATTTTTATTTTTTAATTCCTAGTTTCCTCATTCTTAAAGTAATTCTAAATGTAGGTACCTCCACTAATTCGTGATACCTAAGGTTTAAAAAAAGGTTGAAAACCCTTTCATTTGTGGGGTGTCATTGTTTAGGGTACTGGTTTATAATCAAATAAAATAACTGTAAATAATTATGTAGTTATTAATAAAATGTAAACTACTATAAAAATTTAATAAGATAATTTTACCATGTCATAAACATCATGATAACAATTATTATTAAGAAAGAATAATATAAAAAATAGATAATAAAATATAAATTAATAAATATCATAACATTTCATAAATTGAGTAATCTTTGTTATTATATCATTTCATTTTGTTATTAAATTTTAAAATTAATTTAAAAGAAAGTTTTACATTATTTTAATTTTTATTCTTCAGAAAACAAATTCAAATGTAAGTCAGTCAGTTCACAGATCAGAAAGATAAGCCTTCCGTGATTAAGAAACATATTTATTCTAAATTTCATGCTATAAACAAGTAATATTTGCTTTAAATCAGATTAATTTAGCTTTAAATTTGCTAATTTTCCAAAAATAACGTGTCACTGATATATATTTTATTTTGGCAAGATTTTTGAAACCGAGGATTAAGTCTTATTTACGAATGTGTTGATCAATCAAAAATGGACGAAAAATTGAAAAATATTTTAAAATCTCAAAATTTTAGATTCAATCAATATAATTTCTGTTTTAATCCGCCAGAGTATTTTTCTTACTGGAAATAGTAAGATTCAATCATTTAGCTTTCAGTTAAGCTAAAATTTAGGCTTCAAGAAAAATTTTATTTTTGACAGCTCAGTGTAAAACTTAGGTGTCGAAAATGAGTGGTGGTACCTAATTTTAAGATATGTTTTATGGATATATCCAAAATTAGATTTAAAATCGCAAAGACAAAATAAATAAGCATATTTATGTCTTTACATTCATAACTATCTGGAAGTGTATGTTTGTTTTTCATTACTTGTTAGAGAATGAAAATAAAATAATAATAAAAAATAAAAAATTTCATTTTCCCATAATGCAAAAGAAGATAGGAAACCAAAAAAGTGTTTCCGGTCATGTGTAAATTTTATAACCCCACTTCCGTAAAAGAAATCGGTCTCTTTTCACCTAGCAACCATTGGGCTCGGACGTGTTTGGTAATTGTACTAACAAAGGTGGGATTCGGCCTCCCTTGCTCAAGGTCAAGCTGACTATCCTCCACACATTCGCATCTTTGTACCAACGTGCATCAATAAACAGTGGTGATTCATTTTCTACTTAACTCTTCGTTTTGTTTATAGCGGTCTACCGTCACTCAAATCTATTTCCTCCAGAACGTAGGTGATCATGACTCTCGCCAACTTCCTATCTCTTGTAGCTTTTCGTAATGTTTATCTTTTCTCCACCTGTTCTGGCATCCATGTGCACAATCTTTTTAGATAAGTTACTCACTGTTTTTATCTGTCCATATCGTCTTCAATATGTCCTGTGAGTGTCCAATTTTCCAAGCACCCCTTCCTCATTTTATATCCTAGAAATTTCAACTATCTCTTTCTGAATCCCATTTTCAATCCATGGTATTCTCAACAACCACATATTTGTCGTCGCAAGTCCTTTCTTTGTCATTCACTGTCATATAAGGGGACCAGCATTATATAACAATTTAACACTCTTTTCTTTGTTTCCAACGAAATTTTCTTGTTTTTTAATATTTTGCTTACTTTTCAAAAGGCATTTTCGCTATTCTAATGTGCCTTTGAGTTTCGGTGTCGCAGTTTCCGCCCTCTATTAAAACACTTATCACATATTTAAACTTATGTACTATTTTCATTTTGACATTTGCAAATCGTAGTTCTCATTTTGGGGTTTCCCTCTTGCTTCTAACCATATATTCTGTCTTTTTACAATTGATAGTTAGTCCTTTCGTCTCACTTTTCTTCACTAAGAATTCCTACAGTTTCCTTTCTGTGTCTTGTGCGTATTTTTCTGCGTCTGTCAGTAATCAATCCCGGTGAAATTTCTAGTTCTCTACTATTAAAAATAGACTTTATTGTTGATCAAATATTTTTGTTTCAATTCTTATTTATACATTATAACATGGCGTGTTTCTTTATTCCTTGTATATTATAATTACGGAATTGTTGAAATCAAATCTCAACGAAACGATGCCTATAAAGTGGTTTTGAATGAAAACTTTTCTGTCTTTTAAGTTATATTACAATGTACTCAAAAACCAAATTTTTTTAATACTATTTTGTTTAAAGAGACACTTATCATAACTGTTTACAATATAGACTAACTTTAGATCAAACTAGTCGCACAGTTATATTGGATAAATTTAAATATGTTTAGACTTACGAACGATAATGTACACGAA
The DNA here is from genome assembly GCA_037127315.1 of Ascarosepion bandense. Lineage (NCBI taxonomy): Eukaryota > Metazoa > Mollusca > Cephalopoda > Sepiida > Sepiidae > Ascarosepion > Ascarosepion bandense. The sequence continues at coordinate 4,694,502 of JBBBDQ010000145.1, forward strand.
TAAACTGGCGGCAAAGTCTCATCCTTTTACAATTGAAATGGCTAGATGTAACCGTAGGTTCTATACTAACAGTTTCTTCTATTACATTCCTCGACTGTGAAACTCTGTCGGCTTTTTGCTTCCCAGTCAACTTTGATGTTCTAAATTTAAATGCAACGTCAATCGTTATATTCTGCCTTCTTAATTCTTGTTTTTTATTATCTCCTCTTCTTAAGAGCATATTATTCTCATATTCTGTAACGCTCATTTATCCCCCCCCCCCCATTGCGTCTTAGTGGCTTTATTGCTTTGCTTGGGTTAAAATGATTATATATATATATATTATTACCATCAAAGAAATGAAAGAAAAAATAATTTTTTGATTCGATTTTTTTTTTAAGAAAAAATAATTTTTTGATTCTACATTTTTTAAATATAATGTTTACTGATTGATAATTTACTCCGACAAGGAAGATATCGCTTCATCACTCTTTTATGTTTTTATAGAAAAAAAAGGAACTTATTTACAGATTTTATAAAGAAAAATATTTATGGAAAGCGGTACAAATCCGCCATGGTAACCAGATGTCGAACAATAAAAAAAAATATAAAAAAAAAATCAAAGAACAAATAACTTATGTCATTCAGGACGGTGATTGGGGGAATATAGGAGATGGTTATATGCGTAGTGATACAGAAGGCAGTTATCTCTCTTTTGTGGAAATAAGTCACATGGGTCACGTGATAGGCGCTTAGTGACATCACTTCATACAGTAACGAGAGTGGCCAATCATTCAGATTATATATAGGAGCCAAACAGAGCGATTGCTTTTGTTTTTAAACCTGTGCCAATGGGTCCGAGATGAGGCCAAATCTTCCTCTTCCAGCAATGCGACAGCTTACGGGTCCATGGTGCCGTTTCCTTTAAGAAATATATTTTTCCGAGATATAGAAAGAAACTCCGGCTCGCAGTCCTCAGTTTGGATAAACCCATGACCGACCGTTTCCCTTTTGTTGAATATATCCTCACCTGGGACATAGTAGATGAATCCGGCCCTTTAAACCTATTTGAGTCATAAACATGGCTTCTCCAGAAACACAGAAGAACCTTCCTATTATATGCAAGACTCTTTTTTTCTTCTTACACTCTGCTCGCTGTGTAGATATATAATATAATATTCTCTGTGTGGGGACACGTGTGATATATATATATATATATGTATATATATATATATGTGTGTGTGTGTGTGTGTGTGTGTGTGTGTGTGTGTGTGTGAGTCTTAGTGTCATAAAAGTCTCTCTCTCTCTCTCTCTCTCTCTCTCTCTCTATATATATATATATATATATATATATATATATATATATATATATTCCGTTCCGTCTGTGAAATACAGTGTTATTATACTATGCCTATAATGGGGGGTATGGATAGAAATAGTAGAATAAACCTTTTTTCCATAGCTCTCTGTCCCGTTATGCATGTGTTACAGCCATTTAGTGATCATGAGTTCAATCCTTGGATCAGCTATTGAAAGTAATTCAGTAGTAGCGAATATTATCTGGCATCACAAATTTCACAGACACCCGATGATGGTCAAAATGTACTTGACCGAAACGTTGTTTCTATAATAACATCTATATCAACCAAAATGAAAACATTAGTTTGAAGTAATAAAAATGTAAGAAAAGTACTGTGCAGTTAGTTATATTAATAGCCTTTGTATTTTCGGTAGTATAAAAATAAAAACCAATTCTTGCGTTTATTTAAATCACGATTGATATTTTAAAATGCCTGCTGAATGTCTGATATTCGAATTTGTTTACATTGACTATGCAAAATTTCTATTAGCTTCATTAAATCATCCCGATTCGCAATACGCATTGATTTTTATTTGGTGAGAATTAACTTGTCAATGATTTAACCCAGGCTTTCTAAAAGTGATACGCTTGAATTGTGATACGCTTTTGTTCAAAGAAATGTGTCACGATTCCCTATCACTATTACCTCACGTTTAATAAAAGAAATTCGATCACATCTGTACCTGACGACCTCGCACATTATCAATAAAATCGAATATTAATGATTTTCGCTACGAAAGGCCAGAAAACGCTACTCGTGAGAAAATTCTTAAACTACATATTTTATTATTTAAAAAAAAAATAAACTGTATAGTTTTTTTCTTTCGTGAAGTCGGTCGACTTAATTAAAAGGAATTTATTCACAAATATTCAACAAAACAAAGAAGTAGTTTATTTACTTTTAATAAAAAAATAGTGAGGTAACAATTTTTTTCGGGCGAGAAAAATCAAAATTAAAATAGGAATCGTTACATTATTACTCTGACGAGATGATTCTTACATTTTAAATTTATGGATTTGTTTGCATTTTAAATATACAATCGCAAAGTGTATTTTTTGTAGTGAAAATTGAAATAATCAGTTGGTAATGCCTCTCAAGCAAGAATATAAAATCAAAAATGAATTTATCAATTGCACTTGCGACCCGTACGAATTCTTACGTAACCACTACTTTGGAAAGATCTGGTTTAAAAACTTATTTACCGGAAATATGGAGTTGATTTGCCATACTGTAAATTAATATGCACATATCGACAAGTATTAAAAAATTAAATCATAAAAACTAAGCAAAACTTGAACACTATTTTTTAATGACCTTGTTAGAATGGGGTATAAAGAATATCCTCACTAGCCCAATATTGTGGTGATTTTATGCACGATAATATCCAAAGATACTGTCACGGTGTGACCGATCACCACTCCCACTTTGTGTAAACAATCCTGGATACGCCTGTCGACAGAGAACGGTCACGACCCACGTGTTCTAAAAATAGCAAGTCGACCGAGCTTCCAGCGACTTCCAGCTCACTCCTGCAGTTTCCAGCAGCATCCAGCTCACGCCTGCAGTCTCCAGCGGCACCTATCTCACTCCTGTAGTTTCCAGCGGCCTCCAGCTCACTCCCACAGACCCCAGCTAATTCCTGCAGCTTCCAGCGACTCCGGCAGCTACCTACTGCGGCGTTTCACGCTACCGGTTCCAGTGCCCACTGACGTCCGACGACCTGTTCCATTGTTCACTGACGTCCAGTGATCGGTTCCAGCCCCCGCCGACGTCCGGATACCGCTCCCGGTACACGACCTCCATCGCCTTACCATTCACCGTTCGCTTAAGAAAAAAAAATAAAGATCTGATTTGCATCGTCTCCAACTGACCATCTGCGTTTGTCATCCTTCTTTGCTATTGCCGTCTCCTTTCCTTGCCTTTGTGTCTACTTTCTTAGTTGCACGGTCGATTGGCACTCACACCTCTCGGCCCTTCCCGCAACAAGTTGCTTTGAAATCGCTGGCATTTATAAAAAAAAAATTTAAAAAAAAGAGCATTCATAAAAAGTGTATTCGGTGTTTGCTGACCGTATTTAAATTAATTTCGGTTCGAAATTAAAGGTCTTTTGTTTTTGTTTCGTGGCGAAAATTGAGTTTTGTGTGTGTGTGTGTGTGTGTGTGTGTGTGTGTGTGTGTGTGTTTTGTTGTTTTGCTACTTTTAGCACACGTGGGTCGTGACCGTTCTCTGCCGACAGGCGTATCCGGGATTGTTCACACAAAGTGGGAGTGGTGATCGGGCACACTGCGACAATGCAACCCTAGTCTATGGAGTTTATGGAGTGTTAGTGCTACATAACATGCGCTCAAAGGAACTGGATGACAGCTTCTGAAGAGAAAGAAATACAATAAGTTCCACTATTTAAATATATTTAATATCCAAGTAGAGAAAGAGAAGTGAAAAAGTGTTTGTAGACGTTGTGCGTCTACAGATTTAGATTAGGTGAATAAGCGTACAAGTATCTTGTCAACAGTTCCTGAAAAAGAGATCCCTTTCAACTCACAACTAGCTTCGTGCTGCCTAAACGTCGTGTAAGAAAAAGAAAATGTGATGTTTGAATTTAGAACTTATATAGCCAGTATGGCATGATTTTAACAGCGGTAGTGAGTGAGTCTTTCTTTAGCCATTTTCTGTTCGTGATTAATCTTATTTTTCAATTGATTATTCTAAATCTTAATAATATAGAAATATTCCCCCTATCCGCATATATGACGCATTTTATATGGGTGAAAAAAGATCTGAACATGTATAATTGTTTTAGAGAAGAAGAAAAAAAAGAACAGCATTTAAGTATGTATAGAATGTGAAAGCGACCGCTGTATGTTCAGGCAGTGATTCAAATATAAGTGCTAAATTATGGTCAATAAATCAGAATATATATATATGTCTTTTTGAATTTGAAAATTGAAGCACAGACGGTCTACCTGTGAATGACTTATTTTTCGCAGTTCTTTTTCGAGACATTCTAGTTTTAGAAAGATTTTTAAAGTTTTACATCAAATTCATTAATAATATTTTTTATCAAAACAATTCCATTTTATAATTCCTTGATTTTTTATATGCACCTTTTTATTAATAATATATTTAATTTACATTTTTTTTATATAAATACTTATATTTATATTCAGCCCTCAAAAGAAAGAGCAATAAACAAACTTAATTTATTGTGTTATTATTTTATATTACTTTTATAAAAAAAAACTGTTATATTATTAACAAAGCATTTAAAAAATATTTTTCAACTACGGGTTGTAATAATTGACGTAAAATTAAGAATAATATTTGATACGATTATTTAATTATTTCAATCAGATGATAAAACTCATCCCATGGTTATGCATTGCCATATTCTGACTGTTAAAATTAGATAACTCTTCTCATTTCTCATAAAAGCCATGAAAGCGTCGAAACATCACATGTTAAAAGAACTTTAGATGTAGAGCTTCCTTTTTTATTTAGAAGTAAAATGTATTATCATTAAATTCAAAGTGTTTTAATCAAATGATGTATTATCATTTATTTTAATCAATGATGTATTATCATTAAATTCAAAGTTTTAATCAAATGATGTATTATCATTTATTTTAATCAATGATGTATTATCGTTACCGTTTAATTCAAAGTGTTTAATGTATTATCAATAAAATTAAAGTGTTTTAATCAAATGATGTATTATCATTTATTTTAATCAATGATGTATTATTATTTAATTCAAAGTGTTTTAATGTATTATCATTAAATTAAAGTGTTCTATTTTTTGCTTTGCTTTCTGTTGGTTTTTGTTTTGTCTATATCATAAAAAGTTTTATATTACAAAGAGATTATGTACTCTTATTCACTCCTACAAATGATTTATGTCAGTCGACACAATATACTCAGGAAAAAAAATTAATTTGAGCAGTTCTAATGTCAGTGCAGAAAAACAAAATACGTTTCTCCCTTTGTTTTCGTCTGAAAATCGACTTGAGTCATCCACTAAATCGCTAAAAAAAATAAAAAAATAAAAATAAAAATAAAAAATTAAACAAAAAAAAACAAAAAAACAGCCATAATATAAAGAAAAAAGTCCCAAACCTAATAAAAACGAACTTTTTCCAAAAAACGAAATGTTTATGTCATTATTAAGACGAAAAATCAAAGTATTTCTTATTTATTTTTAAAAATTTTTAAATCCTAACACGTTCAAAATTTTGGTAAAAATCTTGTTTTATTTTAGTTAGCGAGGAGTCAAATCGTTACGAGAGTTTACAATGGAAAACGTAATATTATATAACTCAGTTGTTTTTTCCTGTGACAAACACATTTTTGGAAATTCTTGCCAAAATCAAATAATTATCGGATTTTAATTAAACTTTCAGGGCTTTTTCACAAATGAATGAAATTATTTTTAATATATTTTAAAAAATATTGCAAAAAATATTTTTTGCATCTCTTATCACACGCTTTCCAAGAAATTAAATTCTGTAGGTAAAATTAGTTTTATTAGTTAAATACAATGCTCATTGGGAAATGTAAATCATGTATTATTTTTTTCATGCATTTAACCCCTTTTACCAAAAATATTTTTTATGTTTACTTAAAAATGTCATGTGTTTCACGGTTTCTTCCTCTTACAGGAAAACATTTGGACAATTTTATTAATTCTGGTCGCCATACACTTATCTTATCTCACATGTGTCGAGCTGTCATCACATTTCAAATGTGAGGGAAAGAACAGATATTTCAACACTGTGCTTAAGAAATAGTTTTATTCTAAATTTCATGCTATAAATCAGTAATACTTGTGTAAATCAGATTAATTTAACATTAAATTTGCTAATTTTAAAAAAAAAATGTTTCACAGATGTATATTTTATTTTTGCAAGATTTTTAAAACCGAGAATTAACTTGTGTTTGCAAATGTCTCGATCGATCAAAAATGGCTGAACAACTGAAAGATTTTAAAAAGTATATCAAAATTTTAGATTCCAATCAACAGAGTTTCTGTTTGAAATACATCAGGGTATTTTGTTTACTGGAAATAGTTAATTTAATCATTTAGCATTCAATTAAAAGTAAATAAAAGTTTCAAGAAAACTTTTATTTATTTTTAAAAATTCCGTTTAAAGTTAACTATCGAAAATAAGTGGAGGTACCTACATAAATCTGTTTTGGTAAATTCTTTCACATACACGAGGAATTATGAATATAATTAAATTTTCATCGTGAATTTAATTTTTTTCCTGATGAATTTGTTTTCATTCATACTATTCTTCCATACAAAAATCAATGATACCTTTACAAATTTATTAATTTGATTGTATCACAAAAGGTTTTAAGTAAGTACCTAAATTATTTGCTGAATAATAGCATCAAGAAATAAAAGCCCCAAACTTAATAAAAAATAAAGTTTTTTCTGTTGAAATATTTATGTTATCATTAAGAGGAAAGGTCAAACTATTTTAATTATTTAAAGAAAAATTTAATCCTTTCTAACACGTTCGAACTTTTGGTAAAAATCTTTTCTTTTTTTTTTCGTCAGTGGACAACCAAATTATTACCAGCGTTTACTATGAATCATGTAATAGTACGCAACTCTTTTTTTGTGGGGGAGGGGAACAAATTAATTTAGAAATTCTTGCAAAAATCAAATAATTGTCGGATTTAAATGAAACTTTCAAGACTTACTCACTAATGCATGAAATTATATTTTAAATTATTAATTTTATAAAAACTTGGTAAAATATGTTTTTTCAACTGTTACACATCTCCCCGTAAATTCATGAAATTTCAAGAAATTAAATTTTGTATCGGAAATTTATTTTATTAATTAAACGAATAACTCCTTGGGTAACGTAAATTATCTAATATTTTTCATTCAGTTGACCGTTTTCCAAAAATCTGTTCCGAATAGTAAAATAAATGCAATAAAACTATGACATTATTTAATTAGATAAGCTTTTAATTGTTTTTAATATATTAACACCCCGTTTTATTGCGGGCACGTAAGTTCATGATCTGATCTCTTTTATTATCTTCTATTATTATATGCTTATAAATTTAAGTTTGTTGTGTTATTTCTCTTTCACTAAGATACGGTTCAAGCAGACTGATCATGACCTTAAACTTACAGGAAGAATAAAAAGATCCTGCATTGCACAAGTCTGCGAATGTGTGAAGCAAGCTTGGGATAATATTAGACTAGAAATTATTGTGAAATCTTTTAAAACGTGTGGCATTATCAATGCTCTCAATGGAACAGAAGATAACGCATTATTTAACGACGATGATAGTAGTATAATAACAATATAAGATACGCAGATGATACAGTTCTGATAGCAGATACAGGAAAGAAACTACAAGAACTCTTACAGGAAGGAGTTACAAAACCAGAAAGAAAGGAGTATAAATAAACGAAAAACATGAATGCATAGTAATCAGTAAAAAGAGGAGGCCAAAAGCAACTAATTGGTGATACGAAAATCAAACAAGTGCAGAAATTTAAATACCTGGAAAATGTTCTAACAGAGAACAGAAAGTGTGATACAGAGATCCGAAGGTGCATTGACGTGGCCGACCAAGGATGCCTTCCAGAAGCTGAATAGAGTGTTAAAAGAAAATTTTGCTGGAAAAGAAGAAGAGAGTACTGGATTGTTATATAATGTCTGTCCTTCAATATGGCAGCGAATGCTGGGCAATTTCATCAAAGATGATAGAAATACTTGAAGCAACCGTAATATAGTTCTACAGAAAGAAGCAGAGGATACTATGAACGAAGCACCCAAGCAATGACGAGGTTTTGGAGAAGATGGACACTAAAAAGAAGCTGATACTTAACATCAAGAAAAAACAGCTGAAGTTTTGGGGACATGTAATAAAGAAGGAGGGCTTGGAGAACCTGTTACTCACGGGACGGTTGGAGGGAAAGAGGGACAATGGTTAAGCAGCACACGATATACCTGTTAGACTTGGACCAATGGATGGTGGAGCGGGGATTAAATGGACAAACAGGAGAAGGGATGTTAAGAGCAAGATGGAATAGGGGAAATGGAGGACCATGATCGCCTACGTCCTGAAGAGACACGGGACCTAGAAAGTAATATTGAAAATGAGTATTAGAGTTTTGATAATGGAGACGAGGATTTTTTTTTTTAGATTTGAAGATGAATAAAAGTTTAATGATAATTGTACTATTTTGCTCAATTGTAATAATTGCTTTATTTTTATTTTTATTTCTTATCTTTAAATATAATAAAGTTTTTTATCGGCTCGTGTTCTTTTTTACCTATTATTTTTCGTTTAATTCTAATCAAGTCTTGTTTAACCAAAATCATGCCTCATGAATATAGCCCAGAGTGTAACATTTATTACTAATTTTACTAATTACTAATTTTTTCTTGAATTGCCCTGCTGGAATCGGGGTGCATCTTATACACCGTTGGGTCTTATATGCCGTCAAATACGGTAAATATGACACGGCAGTTTATCATAATTTGACTTTCTCCTTCAAATATTAAACCATTGATATCTGACTTAAAGTTTGTTTTAAGTAAAAGGGAAATAAGCAACTGAACTCGTCTTTGACTTGAATAATTTAAAGCTTTCAACCTAAGTAAAAAATACGTTGTTATCACTGTTAAAAATAAGTCACAAAAAGTTATTTTATCAGTATTTATTTATCTAATGTCACTAACCTCTTTATTATTCTACGTTTAACTGTGTGCCCATATCTATAAATATAAGGATTTCAACAAAAGCTACTTACTTAAAATTATTCAATGAAAATAAAAACATACAAATCAGCCTTAAGAAAACGCGAATATTCAAACAAACTAGAATATAAAAAGGAAAACAATACAAGAAAAACACCAGAAAACAAAATAAAATTTGGTTCAATCCACCCTATAGCAATAGATTAAGACAAACACAGGCAAAATATTCTTCAAACAAATTAACAAACATTAACCTAAAAACAGCAAATTATCAAAATAAAAATACAATCAAAATCAGTTACTGCTATAAATAATTGCCATTGCTTTCTACAGTAGAGTGGTTGCTGACCAAGGCTATAGAACCCAATCTGTCCTGTTATTTAACCCATAACTGGAAGGAATAGACGGATTAATACCTTTCCCAACGGTATTTGCGCGTAAGTAAATGCAAGGAATTCAACTGGAATTCGAACTCAGCTCTCCGATTTCTCGTTTCGAGTCAATATCCACTGCGCCACAACGCAAACAAACAGAATAAAGCATGCTTCACAACGTTAATTCCTATGAAAAATATTTCAAGTCGTTATCCGAGTTTCATGCCCATGCGAACTCCAGACGACTTGAATATATATATATATATATATAGTTGTGTATTTGGGCAGCAATCTCTTTTTATACACGTTTCATTAAAGACGACTGACAAGTTTCTGCGATTAAGCATTTTTTCCATTTTCTTACATTCTTACAAATATCTTTTTTATAAATTCAAGCGCTTTCGGTTATTCTATAAGCTGTTATGTAGTTTTATATATGTTTATTTGTAGTGATGGTAATTTTCTTTTTATATTTTCCAAAAACGGTCAGCACGTTATGGCCATGTTGATAGTTGATATTAGTGAGTGTAACACGGCCATAACTTGTTTACCATATTTAGAAATTAAAAAAAAAAGTTTCTATCACTTTAGATGTGTATATATAAAATCTGCATATTCAGTTAAAAATAAAAAGTATCCTTGATAATGGGTAATACCATATCCGAAAGCAGTCGGATATACAGAATTTATTTGAAGACATTTAACATATTTTATACAGAAAAAACAATATATATATATATATATATATCACATTAATAGTGGGTAATTGAATGACAAAATGGAAAACTCTTAAGTGACACATTTATGTCCTTTGAAGGAATGAACGCTGCCACCATATGAGATAATTAAAACAATGGCGATACTAATAATGAAAAGTACAAATAAAAGTGATAAAAAGCTGAAAGAGATTGGCAAGTTTATGCATGTAGATACTCTCAACATTTCTCTTCGAGAGCATAGAACTCATCTCTCTCTCTCTCTCTCTCTCTCTCTCTCTCTCTCTCTCTCTCTCTCTATCTATCTATCTATCTATCTATCTATCTATTTGGGTTTATATTTCCAAATCCATAAAAATAAAAAAAAACACTTTCTGCTTTGGCCGAGAAAAAAAAAAAAGGCACCATACATTTTTTTTTTTATTATCAGCGTCGGAAAATTCATTAAGAACAATGAAACTTTATTTCTGAGAATCCCATTTCTTCCTTTTGACTAAGAATAGTCTTTCTGTAAGGTTCACAACATTCTTTCAATAATTTCCTATGCAAGGGATTCTGTTTAAAATCAAACCATTTTCTCACAGACCGTTACATTTTCACAATAACAGAGAGTCACTTTTAATTCGAGGGGGATAAGTTGTCATTACGCATGTATCATTCGTACTAATCATACATGGGTTAAATATAAATTTGACGTACAATAGCATACCTTAATTTTTGAACTGCAGTAGCAGCGTACACAGAGGATTAAAAAAACATATTGTTATTCCCTATGACAACACAAGGCCGCATACAGCAAGAATAACACAAGAAAATCGTTTGGGGGATACACCAACCTTTATTACATTTGTCGATCGCCGTAAATGTTTTGGTGGGGAATTTTTCTCTAATGAAAATCGAAATTTAAGAGTTCATCGAAATCTTTCACGCCAAAACCTGCGAAATTTTGCTGAAATGTGTCAAAGAGTTGCTTGAAAACTAGCAAGTGTCATTGCAAATAATAGTAAATATATAATTGAATAAAACATATTTGTACCTTCATTTTTGGAGGATAAATTTGATGAACAAAAAGGAAATTGTTTATGATAACCAAACAACCTCCCTCCCTCCGCCTCTCTCTCTCTCTCTCTCTCTCTCTCTGAGTAGCGTATCTTCATATTATTGCATTAACAATATTATTAATAATTGTTAATATTATTAAAGAAAACAAACTTCAAGAGCTTCTAAAGAAAGTTATGAAGGAAAACGAGATGCAAAACCTAAACATCAATTGCAAGAAGACAGAATGCATGAGTGTTAACAAAAAGAACAACCAAACAAGCAAATTACAAATTAGTGATACGAAAAATCAACCAGCCGAAAAAGTGTTTACACAGAAAAGGGAAAGTGCAACACTGAGATTCAAAAGCGAACTGGGATAGCGAAAGATGTCTTCCAAAAGCTCAGTAAAGTATTAAGAAACAAAAAAATATTGTTAAAAACAAAGAAAAGAGTACTGAACCTTTATGTATTATCAGTACTCCTGTAAGATAGTGAATACAGGACAATCTTCTAGGTCCTCGTCCATGATTACAATCTATCACATCCACACTTAAAAACGAACGACACCTCACTTCCACACAGATATATAGCATAATATATCCTACATTGCCTTGATTATGCCCCTCAAACGACGAAACACGCCGGCAAAGTACTATTTTTCTTCTTGTTACTTATATATATATATATATATATATATATATATATATATATATATATATATGGTGTTCTCCTCGGTCTTCTCGATAAGGTTCAGAGGAGGGTCTGTAATGTGATAGATACCGACTTGGCAGACCGCCTGCAGTCTCTCTCCCACGGGCACGACGTGGCTTCCCTGTGTCTCTTCTATAAATACTTTCACGGCTTCTGCTCCGATGAACTTAGATCACTGGTGCCCCCTAAATACGAATTTGCACGAGATACTAGATTAGCAACTAGATCCCACTCTTTAACAGTGAAACCGATAAAATGCAGCCGTAACTTCTACTCCAACAGTTTCTTTCCTCGCACTTCCCGACTGTGGAATTCTCTTCCAAACGATTGCTTCCCCGACGGCTACAATCTCCAGGAGTTTAAATGTAAGGTCAATAGACACCTCCTAACACACTAACCTGCTCCCATTCTATCTAGCACTCTTCCCATCTGCCCGACCCTCATCCTCGCTATCCTTACTCATCTGTCACCTTCCTCCTGACATTCCCTATGTCTAACCACTCCTTCTCTTTACCTTCCCCTATGTAGCCCCATGCGCAATAGTGGCAGTGGAATGCCTTGCTTGGGGTGAGATGATTAAAAAAAAAAATATCCTAGTAGTATAGCCCAGCGTTGCTCGGGTGTAATGAAAGCTTTAAAATGGCAATTGGATAATCCGACGGTGTAATTTTGGAGTTTGAGACCTAATATCTGAATGCAAGTTGAGAAAATGCGTGAGTGTCCAGACTCAGGTGATAGAATTTAACTCAGTGTAATTTCTTTCTTGATCAGAGGCTCCTAGATGGTATTTACATATATGCTACGTCTAATAAGGGAGTTTTCGTTGCCTGCTATTTTCAGTTCTATTTCATGGGTAGAAAAAGGATGGACCTCAAACTTCGTGGAAGGAAGTCACTAGAACAGACAGAGAATAGAGCAAGGGATATGATGATAGATGCCACTAGATACAGAGAAATTTTTCGAAAAAAAACTTTTAATTTTCTACAGATTTGAGCAGGAATGGAGGTCTAACTTCGAACAGATCATCGACTCTAAACATACTCTGATAATTCGACACTTCTGTGATTAAAGGAGAAACACTTTGAAGCAATGGAATAGCTTCATCAAAGCCCAAACTTCCATCTAATTTAAAATCTATGGTACGACTTAAAGATTGCTTTTCCACCAACAGAACTCATCTAACTTAAAGGAAATGGAACAACTTTGCCTTAAAGAATGTGAAAAAATCTGCGTGGATAAATGTACAACGCTTATAAAGAAACATCCAAAGATTTGTAATTGCTGCAAAATTCGGTCTACAAAGGATTGGTGACGGAGTGAATAGTTATGCGCACGTAAGTTTAGGTGCAGTGTATCTTATTTCTTGTTTGTTCCACAATAACGAACATTTTCTATTTCCAACGTAGTAAGCGTTTTGTGTAAATCAAATGATACACTGCTGCTAAAAAAAATAATTTATTTCAAATTCTAAAGCAGTAACATAGGAAAAAATTCTAACAAAGTGAAACTCACAGTTATTAAATTAAGCAGCTAAAGTCTAATCTGCATTTGTTTAATCCTTTTTACAGCATTTGTTTAATCCTTTTTACGGCATTTGCTTAACCAATGAACTCTTAGACATGACTAGCTGCTAATGGTAATATCAGCATTTTTCTTATAAGATCGAGCACCCAGTGCTACTTCCGGTTTAAATTTATAAAATGTTTCTCTTAAAACAATTTTTCAAGAAAATATGTTTCTCAACTTCAGTAGCTGTTATCCCTTTTTCCAGTAATGATGACGATTTCCTTCCTAAGCTCTTGTTTGAAGTCGTGTAGAACGTCAACATCTTATGTCTTTTTTTTTTTTTCTTCGATTTACGCGTGATATACATTTTAGGTGTTGACGTTGTGGAAGGTCCTCATATGACGTGGCATTAATTATTTGGAACAGTTCTTAGTTTGTGATTTTTCTAGCTCCAGTACACAATGTTTTATGATGGATGGTCCGTATTAAGACCTACAGGTTCGTATTAACGAACATTCTGCCCACTCTTAATAGTTTTTAATAGTCAATATGAAAAAGAAATGGAATAGTACTTCAACTCAGTGATGTATTCGATAATAAACTGATCATAAAACCAGTCTTTCGCTTATTGATAGCGGTTTCATTCCTAACCTTTTGTTTGAAGTAGGGTGTTATGTCAACATCTTCATTATATCATTATTTTCTCTTTCTGTTAAATTTATTATCTATTTTAGTTGTTACCCTTGTTGAAAGTCTTCAAGTGATGTTGTTTATGCTATTTGGTACAGTACTTTGTTCGTGATTCTGTAGCGCCAGACAATGAAATTCGAAAAAAGGATGTTCCTCCCTAAGATCTACAAGCTTCACTCGCTTGAAGCCATTTTGACAATTGATTTGAGAAAGCAGTTTTTTTTTTATCATTTCACCCCAAGCAAGGCATTCCACTGCCACTATTGCGCATGGGGCTACATAGGGGAAGGTAAAGAGAAGGAGTGGTTAGACATAGGGAATGTCAGGAGGAAGGTGACAGATGAGTAAGGATAGCGAGGATGAGGGTTAGGCAGATGGGAAGAGTGCTAGATAGAATGGGAGCAGGTTAGTGTGTTAGGAGGTGTCTATTGACCTTACATTTAAACTCCTGGAGATTGTAGCCGTCGGGGAAGCAATCGTTTGGAAGAGAATTCCACAGTCGGGAAGTGCGAGAAAAGAAACTGTTGGAGTAGAAGTTACGGCTGCATTTTATCGGTTTCACTGTTAAAGAGTGGGATCTAGTTGCTAATCTAGTATCTCGTGCAAATTCGTATTTAGGGGGCACCAGTGATCTAAGTTCATCGGAGCAGAAGCCGTGACAGCAGACAGTTTAGATATTTCCGAATGAGTTTGGCGCCATGCACACCATCTATACGAAAGTCTTTATCTGACGAATTTATTTGTGAACACGACTCAAGGTTTTAAGAAGTTATTCTTTTCATTCTGAATCCTGTTGCAGTATTAAACAAAACTACTTCTAGTAGAGTCTATTTTATGTTCAGTTTCCTTTTCTTCTATACTAAATCTGTTATAACTGATCCATAAGTGTTTAGTATTTACTTATTTCACATCCCGATTTTTTTATTCTATATATCAAGATAATTGAGATTCATTCTGTGATTTTCTTCGCTTGGAGTGACTTAGAGTGACATTTTTAACATTTCCATTAACGATTGTACCACTAAGATTTCTTCTTGAGTAAAAAGAGACATCAATGTTCTTGTGCCTTCTCGGAAATACAAGGTGAAATCACAATCTTCTCCTTACTTCGTTCCTTATTGTTCAGCCGCTATAGCCTACAGGTATCACATTTTTCAGGCTGTACCAAAGTGATAGTTCTCATCACAACTCAAGCCTCTTTATGTCTCCTCGTAATGATTGTAAACTTGTCCTCAAGTCTTTGTTTACTGACAGAATGAGGTACCTTATTTAGTTAAATTTTTAATTTACACGTTTAATTTTCATGATTGCTGCCGGCTCTGTAATACTCCCAGTTTTCACTTAATTTGCGGTGTTATAATCTATTAACAGAGTAGAATGTTTCGCTTGTATATTTTCTTCTAATTCTACTCTTGACTTATAAGGAATATCTACGTCTAACTTTCCACTTTGAACTGAGTCTCTATCGTGATATTCAGAACTCCGTTCAAAGGGTTAACCATCATCTCTAAACTGGAATTCTACAAAACACGTGGACTTGATTTTATCCCTGCAATATTCCTTAAGAAATGTGTTCATGAAGTGGCTTCTGTTCCCTCTAAACTTTAAAATAAATGCCTTGCTGCTTCTTGTTTCCTGTTTGTTGGAAATGATCTGCTGTAGTTCCAATCTTTAAAAATCTATACACAACATCTGATCCTTCAACTGTCGGTCTATTAGGATCCTACCTTTTATTTTTTGCGATGTACCAGAGTCTCTAATTGACTGAGTCTTACCTCACAGGTTCTTCTTTCAGATAAGCAATATGGCTTTCGCTTCTCTATGTCAACTGCTGATGTTTTAACGGTTATTGCTGAAAGAGTCTATCAAGCTTTAAGTAAAAATAGTAAAATTGAGCCTGTTGCTTTGAATATCTCGAAGGCGTTTGACAAGAATTAACATAGTAGTTTTATTCCTAAGTTGAAAGTTTATGCTGTTTCTGGGCGACATTTTTTTTTATCTGAATCAGTCTTTCTTATTAAACCCAGAAATGAAATTTGTCTTGAACAGCCACTCATGTAGATCATTTTGTATTAATGCCGGTATCCCCCAGGCTCAATCCTTGGGCCTATGTTGCTCCTAATTTTTCTCAACGAGCTTCCCGATGTCATCATATCTGTAGCAGGGTCGACAAAGCAGGTGCTGTTAACCCCGCAAGGAGTTAAAGTAATACGATCGGACCAAGGACAACGAAGACGAAGATTTATAAATTCAAGACAAATTTTATTTACAAAATCTGACAAACGTATGTACAGAATGATTGTTAAGTCGAGCAGTGCCAATCGAAAATATCGCCTGGTTTCAGGGCGGTAGACCAGCAGCTGGCAGGGCAGTGAAGAGGTAGCCGGTTTGTCCACGGGAAGCTGTTTGCTAGAGGTTCTGCTTGGTAGTTCCAGAAAGGACTGTTGCTGGTGGCTGCTGCTGGAGACGGTTAGTCCTTAGAAAGACTGTAGCATATGTAAACGGTTAGTTCTTCTAACTGTTGCATACGTAACAAGCTACTCTTAAAAAGGACTGTTGCACATATAATCAGCTAGCCCTTGAAAGGACTGTTGCATACGTAGCCGGGACTGCAGCTTCTGCTGATGCCTGGTGCTCCGACTGGTACCTGGTGCTTGGTGCTCCGGCTGGTGCCTGCTGCTTCTGCCTGGTGCCTGGTACTTGGTGCTCCTGCTGGTCGCTGCTGCTAATGGAGTCGGTTAGTCCTTAGAAGGACTGTTGCATATGTAGCAGAGTAGCCCTGAAAAGGGCTGTTGCATATGTAGCCGAAGAGCTCTTAAAAGGACTGGTGCATATGTAATCGGAAAGTCCTAAAGGGACTCTAGCATATGTAATCAGAAAGCCCTAAAGGGACTTTAGCATATGTCATCAGAAAGCCATAAAAAGAACTATTGCTGGCTGCTGCTGCTGCTGCTGCTGCTGCTGCTGCTGCTGCTGGAGTTGGCAAACTAGGTTGTGAGCGGATGGTTTCGCTAGGGCTGCTGCTGCTGGCTGGTGGCAGCTGCTGCTATGGTCAGCAACAAGGGTCGGTTAGGCGAACGTCGTTCTACCATGCCAAAGGATATTTAATCTTCTCCCCCACTTGAGAGAGATGTGATACAATGTCTTTATACGTACGCCCAGTTATTGGTTAAAACAATCGCGGTGGATAGGTTCAAAACCGGTCTAAACTGGTCTTAAACTGCTCTTATTCGATCTTAATTTGGTCATTTTGGACCCCAGCAGGACGGCCGGGGGCCAAGGTGATTTGGTGAAAAAAATCGGTTATGTTTCTGTTGGCCGCGGTCAGCAACGTTGCCCAGTTAATAATGTCTTTTGTTTGTTTATTAAAATTTTCCTTCCACTTTTGAATGTACACATGGTGTTTTATTTAAACACCATGTGTACATAGATTAGTTTCAGGTCATTGTTTTTAGGTACGAGTGCTTGTGTGTGTTTATGTTTCGTCTTGTTTTTGTTTTTATGTTTTGACTTTTGGAAACGCTGAGTCACCGGAAATTAATGGCTTCGCTCTGTTTTCCGTAGTGACGCTTTTAGAAGTTTGAGTAGCTGGCAGTAACTTCCGGCCGGGTGCGATAGATCTCAACTCGGTATCAATGTCGATGACAACTATTTTCTCCTGTTTTAATGGTAAATCTGATCGGTTCTTCAGGATCAAATTGCCAGTTGATCTAAAAAAAAATGACCTACAGTCTATTGTTCACTGGAGCAAGATATGGCTTGTTAATTTTCATAGACGGTGAAAGTCGTGCAGTTTCCTTTTTTTTCTTTCTATTTTAGCCCTCTATCACCATGGCTGATGCTAACCTTCAGGACAGAGACTTATTGCTTCTTATCGGACTGATGCATTCTGCTAACATGAAGAAGAAAGATTATATTGAATCAATTGCTAGGTTTGCTGCTAAGAAAGTTAGTTCACTGTGTTGCGCTAGACAATTTTTATCACCAGAATCTATCTTACACATTTATAAGTCTACTGCAACATTTGGTTAGGTGCTTCTCTTAATTTAGCGATACAAAGAAAAAATACAAAGAAAAATCTGCAATGTTATCGGTCCTGACCTGTTATCTTGGCCTCAGTCATTTTCCAACCACGGTAACTTGTGTATGCCTTTTCTATAAATATTTTTATGGTAATTGTTTTGACAATATTTTCTCTCGTGCCAAGACTTTACAAATTTAAGCTCAGTACTAGATTAGTACTAAGGATGTGCGTTGCGGTGCAGTGGATATCGGCTCGGAACGAGAAATCGGTGAGCCGAGTTCGAATTCCAGTTAAATTCGTTGCATTTACTTACGCGCAAATATCCTTGGGAAATGTATTAATCCGTCTATTCCCTCCAGTTATGGGTTAAATAACAGGACAGATTGGGTTCTATAGCCTTGGATGGCAACCAGTCTACCACAGAAAGCAATAGCAACCTACTGCGGTATAGTCTTCTGCCTAGTCAGTGATGTCTCTTTCGAGACATGATCGTCCAAGAGTGTATCACGTATGGCACTTAACTGACTGAGTGACTAGATTAGCAGCTAGGCCTCATCATATTACAGCTGAAATGGCTTGATATAACAATAAAATCACATTTTGCGCTTGCAATAACTAAGCAATATTAAAATAAGAACTAGACCAGATATCCCTAGACATGGCCTGATGGCATGTGGAACAAGAACAATCTACCAGAGTAGATTAAATAAAGGATTCAGGTCAAAATGCCCGATCGATATACCCCTGATGACGGCTGAAGGGCACAACAGCTGAAACGTTGTGATAACAGTAACAAAATGAGGACAATATTCCGCATGTAAATAGTGTAAATAATAATCCAATTTATTTTGAAAAATAAAGTCAGTTATGATTTTAAACAACTCAGCTCAATAGCATCATCCTATATTGGGGTAAAGAAGACAACTTTTACCAAAAAGTGGAAGGGCTCAGTTCTCCCTACACCCACTTCTAATGCCGTAGATGTTACTGTTGCTTCAAAAGCTACCCTACTCTTAGGTATTTAAACGATTTCAGTATCAAGAAAGATATCGACTTTAACGTGTTGAATATTCGACCTTTCATTAGAAGTTTTAAACTTTACAATTATTACTTTTAAATTTCTAAATAAATAAACTTATTTATATGTTGTCTTTTTATAATCTCCTACGCCTGTTGCAACACTGAATGATGAAAAAAAATGAAACATTGTTGAAATAATTCTTCATATCTGCTCCCATCGTAAACTGAATTACGATATTTTTTTTTTTTTTTTGGTGCACACTAAGCTCATTTCTCATCAATCCTAAACTCCATGACCCCAAAAGAAATATTGCAAAAATCTTCAGTAAGCCCCAGAAAAATGGATAATAACGTTATGAGTAATTCTCCTTCTTCTTCTTCTTCTTCCTCTTCTTCTATGTGTGATGTCCCTTCAGGAAGTAAGCAGTCATGGCTTTCCACATCTCCCTATCCCTGGTAGCTCTTAGCACGCTTTCTCCTGTTATCCCACCCAAACCCGCTCTGCCATCCACCTGCACAGGACAGGTCCTTCAAATATGTTATACACTGCTTTCCCTGTCTCTTTTTTCCCTCTATATGACCCGTGAGTATCAGATTCTCCAAGCTTTCCTTCTTCATCACATGTCCCAAGAACTTTAGCTGTCTTTTCCTGATCCTCAGTATTAATTTCCTTTTCGTTTCTATCCTTTCCAAAACCTCATCATTGCTCACATCCTCGATCCATGCTACTAGTAGCATCCTTCTGTAGAACCACATTTTAGTTACTTCATGTCTTCCATTCATCTTTGATGATATTATCCAGCATTCACTGCTATATTAAAGGACAGACATCACATAGCAATCCAGAACTTTCTTCTGTATTCCTAACGAAATTTCCCTGTTTCTTAATACTCTACTCAGCTTCTGTAATGCGTCTTGGCCATTCCAGTTCGCCTTCGTATCTCAGTGTCGCAATTCCCGTCTTCCGTTAGAACACTTCCCAAGTACTTAAATTTTTGTACTTGCTTGATTTTAGTTTCCCCAACCTGTAATTGGCATTTTGGGCTGCTCGTTTGCCGATGACCATACATTCAGTTTTCAAGTAATTTTTTTATAGTCTTTCTTTCGACTTTCTTCTTTCCTTTACATTTAAGATAATCGTAAGATAAATTTAACTGAAATTCTAAGGACACTTAACGCAACAGAAATAAAAATATCACTTTAACAGCACAAAGGCTTACCTACAATTGTATTGCGCACAAAATAAAGATTAAAATGAAATAAATAATCGATAACATTGAATATCGAAAATTGTTATTAGAACTGTTATATTTATTTTCATCGGTGACACACGAGAGAACGATAAACAACTGTACTTATACGAATTTGATATTTTATTTCAATCCCATTGTTTAAGATACGGTTGCATTTCTGAATAGTATTTTATCATTCGCTCGCTTGAAATTAATACTTTAGTAGTTTGTTCGAGCTGAATAATTTCACTAAACAAGCAACTTCTCTAAATTAGTTGCTTTAAGGATCACTTTACATATAGAATAATATTTATTATTATTATTCCTTCAAAACGTAGGCAATCATCTTTTAATTTTCTGCACTACCATGACTTATTAGGAAAAAGAGTAAAAAAGTTTCTTGTTGCATTCTCCACAATTTTGAAATCAGTTTTACTTATCCTAGACAGGAGGTAACTCAAGGCTACAGACCCCAGTTTACCTGGCTATTTAACAAATAGTTGGTGAGTAGGAGAGAACAGTCTAATTTGAAACGTAAATTCAGCCCATTGATCTTGAAGTCGTTCACCGTTGCATTCTTCATGGCTTGGAATTCATAGCATTCCTTCTGTTAGTAGTCTTGTGCGGCAACCAATCTATCTAATTTGCTATCTAACCCATAGCTAGTGAGGAAAGGAGACGGATTCATGAATTCCCCGAGGACATTTGTACGAAAGTAAACGTAGCAGAATAGCCCGGAATTTGAACTAGTGTTTTTTAATCAATTCGCCATAAGCAAAGCGATAATGCCACTAAGATGCAAGGGGGCTACTAAGAGTGAAAGAATGAGAAGACGTTAAAAGAAACCGGAAAATCCAATCCTAAACAAGAAACAACAGATAAATTTCTACTTCTGTTTAAAAGACTGGGGAAGAGTGTAAACCGAGCGATAGGCGAACCTACCTACCCTTATTCACCGATACGATATAATTTAGAAAATAAACTATTAATTAAAATGCCGTATTGGTTAGTAGGTACACAATGATTCATAGTGATTTAAAATATGTTTAGAAATGCTGTCTTTAATTGATTTTCGTATAATAACAGTTTATTCTAATGTTTATTAATTAATGAAACAGAAATTAGTGGAAAGTCCTGGGCATCAACGATCTGAAGGGACAAAGCACGTAAAAGAAGAAAAAAAGAAAACTGAAAATATTTTAAGTTTCTTTGAGAATCGCATTTTCCAATTCTATGAATGGCGTTTTCTAAATTTTATGTCTGTGTCTGATGGAACCCTAGGTAACCTTGACATATTTGAGAAGGATATTAGAATAATCCAGAACTTATACTAGCAGCAAGCCGCTTAAGTATATATAGAAAATGAATTCAGAAAATATGCGAAAACAAAAAGGGATGTAAGATAAGGATGTGTTTTCTCATCGGATTTATTCAAGTGAGGTGATTCTGAGAGAATTAGAAATCCTACCAGGATTAATTATTGGCGTCAACAAACTTAACTACATAAGCTATGCAGATGACAAAGTTAAAAGCAGACACAAAAAACTAAAATAACTGCAAAGGAAGCGAGAAGAAAGGACTAAACATCAATTGCAAGAAGACAAAATGCACGGTTGCCCAACATGAAAATTACAAATTCTATATACCAAAAATCAAACAAGTGTAAAAATTTAAATATCTGGTATGTTTTTACAGGAGACGAAAAACGCGACACTGAAATCAGGAGTCGCATTGGGATAGCAAAAGATAAAGCTAAGTAATGTATTAAGAAACAGAAAACATTCGTTAGAAACAAACAAAAAAAGTATACTGAACCGTAACGTAATCTCAGTCCTTCTATATAGCAGTAAATACTGGATAATTTTCTCAGAGATGAAGAAGAGACTTGAAACAACGGAAATGTAGTTCTAAAGAAATCTGCTTAAAATACCATGAACCGAACCTGTAAGCAATGCGAAGTTTTAGAAAAAAATAGAAACAAAACTTAACATCAAAAAAAGATTGTTGAATTTTATGAGATACAATTAAGAAAGAGGGTTTGGGAAATTTGATACCCACAGGAGAGTTTTAAGATAAACGGTACAGAGGAAAACAACAACTAAGGCTCGAGAGACCAAAATACCCTGCTATTTAACCCATAACTGGGAGGAAATATATATTCACAGCTTTTCTAAAAATAATTTGTGCGAAACTTTATTTAGAGTTACGTGTCTCCCCGTTACCCCAAAAAATTTAAACTCTTAAAAGTACTCCTTAAAAACCATACTGATCAAATGGTGCACAAAAAACCTACATGTTGTGGTGTGAATAATACACCCTCGGTGAGTAAATAAACTAGTCTACAAGCAGTCGTTGGAATTCATCTTCATAGTAATTCTTACGAACGGCGCAGCGAGTGCCTAAGCAAGACTTTATATTATAACCGATAGAAACCGAGTTATCAAAATTCATACGAACTATAACTGGAGTTACGAGTATATTGAAACTCACACTGAGTTATAACAAGTAGAAAAAAGTAATTGTTGCTTCTTCGCACAGGATAACTATGATGATGAGAATTTGAACTACGTTGGTTTAAATTTTTCTCTTTGTGCGTAGGAAAAAAGAGAAAAATATTCTTCAAAGATGGAGAAAATACTGGATTCTGTGGCATAAATTTAATAACATCAGCAATTTCAAAATTCGCAACAAAATTTATTAGAAATAATTCTGAAGGAAACAAAATTCTTAAACTTTTGCGCGGGCAAACGCCATATCTGAATTTACATGCAATCTAAATGATGAACTTCCTTTTTACTGCGTATTTTCGAAGATACAATTTTTCACAAGAATGCAGCGACTGAGAAATCAAGAATAAAATGACTTTTGTTAAGAAAGTTAGCAACAGTAGAACATGAAAAATACCACCGAAAGTAAAGGAGATTTGTTTTGAAGAAATTACATATTCAGTCAGTTGTAACGACAAAAGCTCTTTATTTAACACTCACTGGAAATGTATGAATCTTGCAAGAAAAACGAAAATTTTGTTACGTATGCTGACATCTTTAACAAGGAATGTGAAAGATTCAAACTAAATGAACCGAGTCTGAATATGCTTAAAGTTTAATTTTCGTTCAAGAGTTAATAGCCAAAAAGATGCACGAACTGGGAAAATGAGGAAAAAGTAGTAACATAAAAGACATTATAATCCGCTAAAGAAAATTTACTGAAGTCCAAAAGAACAGAACTTATGAATGTACTGTATGATACTTTTGAAGTACCTACATCCCAAGAATTCGTTGAATATATAAGTATGATTTCCAGAAAAAGATACGAACAGAAAAATTGAAGGTTGATCTTAAACGCAAAATAAAAAAAATTAAGTACGTAGGGCGACAAGGCTCCTAAGGTGCGTCGCGAGGTGTGTTGCCTCCATCCGTCTAAAGGCGGTCTAAGAATGCTCAGCGTTAAGATTCGTCAACAGACACTGCGGCTTAGGTTCCTGGATCAAATGTGTCAGAAAGATGAGGGAAACTGCCTCTTCTGGAAAGAAGACGCTAAGAAAGCATTTCTGTCTGAGAAGTGCGCTTGATGACATGGAGGAAACCAGCCATAACACTCGAGTAGAGTGCTTCTTCTGCCACGAATGTCTGAAAGATTTTATACGACTGTTTCTCCTAAGTGTCAGTGCGAGTCGGGATGCATGAGCTCGGTTTGACAAATGAGAAATTTAGCTCTCTGTGGCCTTGGGCACCC
Source organism: Ascarosepion bandense (assembly GCA_037127315.1). NCBI lineage: Eukaryota > Metazoa > Mollusca > Cephalopoda > Sepiida > Sepiidae > Ascarosepion > Ascarosepion bandense. The sequence continues at coordinate 4,718,621 of JBBBDQ010000145.1, forward strand.
AGGTGAAGGTGTCTCAATAACGACGAGGCATCATTCACCTGGCTGTTTGAGAAGACTCGCTGAGTCGGCAAAAAGATCTGTGCATCGGGGCTGGCAGTTAGGTCAAAGTGGGTGCGCTGCGGTGGGGTGATGGAGTCCTTGGAGCAGCACATCTTCTTACACTGTAGTGTCGTACGGTCATTGTACGAATTGATTGATAGCTATGTCGTTCGCATCCTTGGCTGGAAGTCTTTTGTCCTCGAGGTCAGTTCTGTTTGTAGCAATGTTGTGCCGCATCTGAAGAGGAATGAACACTGTTCTCTTGTGTTTACTTGTCATTATGTGGACAGAAATAATTTTATGAAGTTGAAGTTTTCGTCTTCTCAACTAATTTTATTCTTTAAGTACTAGCTTAGGTCGGAAAAGAAGCTACTCTCTTCAGTAAAATTTGGCAAAAAGTTCGTGAATGTTTGTCGTTTGGTTCACTTAAGAGGAGTTAATTTAGAGTGGCATCTGAAGATGACCTAGGATTAAGAATTTTTTTTTTTTTTTTTTTTTTTTGAAAGCATCTTTCTTTCTCGGTGACTTTTCATAGCTTTTGCTATGAAAAGTCACCGAGAAAGAAAGATGCTTTCAAAATATGTCATCCCAATCCTGTGTTAGGTTAGCGTTTACTTTAATCAACTGAATTTGACTTAGATAAGGTATGAATGGTCGTTGGTCCTGTTATTTTTCCTACAATTTTATCATTGGTTTATTCCCTCCCCTCCCCACATAGGTTAAATGTTATCTCTTCTCTGATAAAACTAGGGATGCCCCTATATTAACACTAGTTTAGTTTAGTTGTGTAAATACGTTTATATCATGAATAAATTTTAGATTTTTATCACCCCCAGCCCTCCACAAAAGATAATACATGTGGTATTATAGTGTTTGTGCACGATACTGTTGTGTGAATGCGATGTTTTGGTGAAAGGAACAATATACGAACAATTGGGTCAGTGATAAAAGCAAGCTAAATTATCAATTGGACATGTGAAACAATCCTACCTCCATTTTTGCCCTTGTAACACATTTGTACATAGTAAAATAAATTTAATTCGTTGGTGTTAGTCTAATTTGTGTGCTTACTAAAGACCAGTTCTAGTCTCATCGCTTGACTGACGAGATTTTATCACTCTTTCGCTTGGAAATTTGGATTATTTGTCTATGAAGAACGTTTAATTTTTCGTTAACTGTAATTTTTACTACTTTTTTTTAACTGACTGATTTTTGTAAAAGTTTTAACTTTTCATTTTTCACCATTCCCCAGTTCTAATTCTATATTTTACTAGATTTTTTACTTATTTTTTCGGGCATATTATTTTCGTTTTGTTTAATATTTGTCCGACATTAAGACTATTTCAATTAATTTTTTTTTTTTTTCCACGTATAATTTTTATGATCTTTGTACTTTAATTTTCTATGTTATTCGTCCATTGTTATTTATTTTTTGAGGTTCTGGGTGAATAATTATTTAATCCCAGCTCGGTCTAAAGGATAATTCGTTTTTGTTTAATCTGTTTTATTTTCACTTAACGTCGGCCTTTTGTTTCATTGGTCAGATTGTTTTTTATACGCGTCTTTTTGTTTCCCTTTGTAGTATTTTTTTATAATTTGTTTCATTTTCCGTTACTCATTTTTTTACGCTGTTTTACTTGTGTCCTTTGAGTGATTTTTTTTTTTTTTTTTTTTTACACGTCAAACGTTTTCTTCGTCTATTCTTTAGTTCTTGTTTGTGACATTTATTATTTTCTTTCTTTCTTTTTGTAGAAGGTATTTGTTCTTTTGTTTTTTTTTTTTTACAATTTTTATTTTTACATTTTTAGCTTTTCACGTCAGACTTGTTTGTTAAACTAGCTTGCGTCGGTCTTTTTTATATTTTCGTTTGTCGTGTTAAATTTGTTTTTTACCTGTATTTTAAGTTTTTATTTATTTTTAATAAATTTTTATTTTATAAAAATACAGCTTTTTTTTTAAAAAGTAGAAACAGGAACTTTACAACAAATATAAGAAAAGACCCCACATCCGATAAAACAACTCAATCAACTGGGGCTGCTAAGATTGTAGCCATAAACAAAAATGAAGACTGCATTGAAAAGATAAGTATTGAAGCCACATTTTAACAATATCAAAGTCAAGTAAACGGAAATGTTTTGAGACTATTACCATCTGAGACCAGCAACAATATAGTGGCTTCGGAATCAATATGACTGAGTTTCTCGAGAAAGCCAAGAGCTACGCACATCTTGTCAAAGATGAGCTCTCAGCAGACCACATTTAGTTTGAGTTTTGTTTAACCTCCGTGAGTTATTTAATGTCAAAAGGTGAGGTTTTAAGGTATTTTTTTAATGTTCGTTTATAGTGAGAAAATTGATTTAGCCAGATTGATTTTTTTTTTTTTTTTTTTTTTTTTTTTTAATTTTAGCAAACTGAAAATTTCTGCTAGTTTTGTACTCAAAAATGTATTACTGGTAATATTTATTTTCCTTCAAAAATGAATTATCGCAATTTTTTTTCTCTTCAAAAATGAATATTTTTCGATAAGTCTATTTTTATGTACATATTTTTATAAAAGTCTATTTTTATATTTTCATAGTGTTTTGACCCCAGTTTAGGGTTAACTATTTAAACATAGCTGGGACCCTAGCAGGTGCTACCACTCTGGGTCAGGGTGGACCTGGGAACAACAGCAATTAAGAGGTGGTTCCATGATCCTCACAACCTCCCAATCAGAGGCCTTGCTGTCGGATGCAGTTTACTGTCATACCCAGAACCTAGACTACATTGAATTACAGAAGGTTGATAAAAGAATTGTGTCAGTTTGTGCCAACAAGCGTTCGCGCAAAATTTGTCACTCCATAAAATACATCGTTATTAAATTTTTAACGGCCCTTAGGGCCAAATCTCAAAGAGTCATGCAAGAAAAGGGTTATTTCATCTGGGACGTGCTGTTGGTCATACCTGCCAACTGTGAGGACGCCTTCAGTCGTGATTTCATTACTAAAGACCTCTTTATAATAATATAATATGAAAGCACGTGTAGGACCCCCCTTATTAGTATTTTAGGTCCATTCTAGATTCTTAGGGGATCCCTTGGCTATCTGCCAATCCCAATAAGGTTATATACTAAGTGTTTCTTCTGAAAACCTGAACGGGAGATGGAGATGCGAGACTACGCTAGACCGCAAAGCCTTCGTCTTCATCCCCATCCTTTTGGATGTAGAAGGCCAGAAAATACTGGTCAGAAATTCTGGAGAGACCGATCACCTTTTCACTACCTGCTCAGAAAAAGCGGTTACCTCCAACCCAAATCATCTTTTGACAGGCTCTGTTTATTCCGTCTCGCCTGTAATGGGCGTGTCAACAACCATGACCAATGTGGAAAATCTGCCAGTTCGGTACATTTCACGGTCCCCATTCCCCCAAAAGCCTCTGCCATCCACGTCCGTTAAGGAAAAGGAGGAATAATAGGACGTTGGTATGACCAAAAGGAAGCTCCAGGAAGTGGGTTTGTCCCCGGTAGCCCCGACAGGTTAAGACACAAACAACCCACACGATTAGCTATATTAAACAAATCATAAATTAGAAATTAAAGTACGAGCCAAGTTTCGAAATCGCCGAAAAATTGCAGCAACTGAAGCAGGCTTTAAAAGCAAAACACGGTCATTCTGTATGGAAAATTGATCCTTTTTCCTCGGAACCGTCTCCTCCAATAGTCAAACAACACTATGGCACCATATCCACTGGTAAAATCTTAACCCCCTCCACCCACTTTTTCCAAAATGACCACCCTCAAGAAGGCTTCCATTCCTCACGAAAGAAAAACCCTACTCCCCTCAACACTATCTCTTGTCCAAACTTCCATAAACACAGCTAAAATATCAGATCAACAAAAAAGGCAGAGAAATACTTTCACAGACTCGAACGGATCAGCAACGAAGAAAAAGTCAAAACCTATTTACAATTCTGAGAAAGACGTGTGCTGGGTAACGAAGAAGCAAAAAGAAAAGGAAACATCTCAGTCCAGAAAGATCAAAGATCTTAAACATTTAATGAAATTAAAAACAGGATTGGATGTGGAAAATCCCCAAAATTTCTCTAACGCTAAGAGAAGACTGCGGCGAGATATAGTGTAGGAAGACAGTAAATATGGTCCATGATGAGGTGGCAAACCATGTTTTCGGAATGGTTCCTCTTTTAGCATACTTGACATGAATGTGAAAAAATTGAAGCAATTTTGTTCAGAGATCATCAAGACTGAAAAGAGGCAAGGCTCAATGGGACAGTCTGTCGGTGTCCTCTTCTCGCAGAGTAATCATAGTCGGTTTGATAATAACTCTATAGTTGGCTAGTGCGAATGCCCAGGGCCGGAGGTCAGAGTTTCGCAGTGCGAGGCTCATTAGCGTTCTTCAACGTCCCCCTGAATGTACAGTATAACCTGGATATAAGAGACCCGGATATAAGATAACTTTTTATCGAGTCCCTACAACTCTCTTATATCAGGGTTACACTGTATATGTACAACCGGGCATGTGAAACTATTTGGAAACTTTATCGACAAGTTTGATCATATTGATAAGTATTGTGCTGAGCATCCCCAGAAGGTAGTTAAAACTTGGACGAATAGGGATGACTCTGTTACGATAGTGTGTTCTAGTTACCTCGACCGTGTCCTTATGTTGTACAATCCTTTATTCGATAGTTTACTCGGTTTATAGGCTTGTCCAGGTTCGGGTAAACTTAGATGAGCCTAAGATTGGATGACTGGTTACAGGAAACTAAACGCATCATTATTTAGTGAACAAGAGTTCCAGGACCAGCTACAACTAATGCTACATCAGGAATTTACGTGGACTGTGATTTAAAATATTTGTGGGATAAATTCAAAATTCAAAATTAGGTAATTTGCTGCTGATTAAAATCCTAGACTCAATATAGTTATCAACGGAAACGGCATGTCGGAAAAAGTTGATCGGGCGATTAAATTCGTTGATAGTGGGTTTTATACGTAGGCAGGACAGAGATGGCCTCTTTGCATATCAAGAAGGATCTGGTAGTTAGGATTAGGTTAAAAATAATGTCTTCCAAGGCGACGAATATGGCTGCTGAACTATGTACAGAGGAAGTTACAAAAGCGTCCCATCGACATATTGCTTGCGTTACAGTGATGGATAAACGGACCGTGACTACAAACGCGGGTATATGAGTCTTTTCGTGACTACTTTCAAGACCTGTTCAAATCAGAAATCTGGGAAACGCTGAAGCTGGTTGATCGGAACAAATCTCCAGGATTAGATGGTCTACCATATGAACTGTACTTGAGGCAGTTGGCCGTCCTTGTTCCTTTGCTGGTACTGATTTACAACAACTGGATGAAACAAGGGTCTCTACCTCAACGCTTCACCAGAGATGTGATCAAGATGCTACGCAAGGACAAGAACGGTGAGGATGACATAGGAAACATTTGGCTTTTCTTCTTTTATATACCATGTCCCTTCAGGACGTGGGCTATCATGACCTTCTACGTTTCCCTAACCCTGGTAGCTTTTAGCACGCTTTCTCCTGTTACCCCACCCAAACCCGCTCTGCCATCCACTTACACAGACCCTTCAAATATGTTATTCGCTGCTTTCCACTGACATTCTTTCCCTCTATCTGACCTGTGAGTATCAGATTCTCCAAGCCTTCCTTCCTCATCATATGTCCCAGGAACTTCAGCTATATTTTCCTGATGCTCAATATTAACTTCCTTTTTGTTTCTATCCTTTCTAAAAACTCATCATTGCTCACATCCTCGATCCATGATATCCGCAGCATCCTTCTGTAGAACATCATTTCAGTTGCTTCGAGTTTTTCGTTCATCTTTGATGATATTATCCAGCTTTCATTGCCATATTGAAGAACCTACATCACATAGCAATCCAGTATTCTCTTCTTTGTTTCTAGCGAAATTTTCCTGTTTCTTAATACTCTACTCAGCTTCTGGAATGCGTCCTTGGCCATGCCAAATCGCCTTCAGATCTCCGTGTCGCACTTTCCGTCTTCCGTTAGAACACTTCCCAAGTACTTACATTTTTGTACTTGCTTGATTTTAATTTCCCCAACCTGTAATTGGCATTTTGGGCTCCTCCATTTGCTGATGACCATACATTCTGCTTTCTTGTAGTTTATTTGTAGTCCTTTCTTTCGACTTTCTTCATCTACCTTTTTAAAGAGGTTCTGTAGTTTTCTTTCTGTGTCGACTATCAGCACTATATCATCTGCGTATTTTATGTTGTTCAGAGTGTGACCGCCAATAACGAATCCTCGCATAACTTGTAGGGTCCTCAGAATAGTCTCGCTGTACAAGTTGAATAGAGTGGGTGAAAAGACACATCCTTGTCTTACGTCCCTTTCTATCTTTGTATATCTGCTAATTTGCTTCCTCTCCGTAAAAAAGCGGTTTTCTGCCAGTAAAAATTCTTGAATACTCTGATATCTTCGCCAAATATATCGAGGTTGCTGAGCATTTCTATCAATTTTTTAGACGTAATTTGTCGAACGCCTTGTCATTGTCTACAAAACACAGATAAACGTCAATTTTCATTTATATCGCCCTTTCTGAGAGCATTCTAAGCATACATATCGCATTCCTTGTCCCAGTATCCTTGACGAAACCGCTCTGTTCTTGTCCTATTCCCGGCCTGATTCTGCTTCGCGCTCTATTCATCAGGATTCAGGGCACATCGGCGTGGTGTAATGGTTAGCAAACTTGCCTCGCTAGAACCAGTTACAACGGAGTAGTGAGTTCGATTCTCACTGGGTGTTCCATACTTTCGGCCGTGTGCCACATCTAAGCGGCGCTTTAAAAATCACCTATTCATCAGGATTTATTGAGAAAGTCGACAGTGAAATCACGCGAATCAATTTATATCGATCCATGACATTCTATATGATTTACGATCGATTTCTGGAGGCTGTTCTTTTGGTTGCCGGTTTTGGGCTCTACTTTCGCACCTGTACACGACTTCTGTATGCATCTCCCGGTGTGCTGGTGAAAGTGAATGGAGTTCGATCAGAGCCTTTTGTATTGTCAATGTTGTCCAATTTCGTCTTTGTTGTACGTTCTTGCATTGAAGCTATTCCTTTGCAAGTTAAATATGAATCCGATCCTACGCGGAATTTCTCAAGCTGGTGATACCATCCCGCCTATGCTAACGACGTTTTGGTTTATGCGTCGAGCAGTGCCGAGATTGATGAAGTCAGCAAAAGAATCACAGGGTACGAGACTGTGACGGGGGCCAAGATAGACTGCGATAAACTTGCGGTTGGTAGCGTAAAAGGGAGTTTTTCTTCCTAGGCTTTTCCTCAAGACGGATGGGCCGGTCAAGATACTCGGCGACTTGGAAATGAATTGGTCAGAGCTGCAGGAGAAGGACGAGGTCACAATTTGTTTGTGATCCCAGAGGAACCTTTCCTTAAAGGGGATGAAGGGAGTTTGTGTCTCGCACATCTACCCGATTCTTCTTTACCGTACTTCCACTTCCGTGTGCCCCGCTAATGACATTAGTAAGACGCTTGTTATTTTTCGAGGAGCAGAAGTCTCCCAAGGTAGTTTGGTAGATCTGTTACCTCCATACGTTTGAAAAAGAGTTAGGGTATGCCTAGCGTTGACATTAGTCAACATACGCTTCGCATCGCGTTCCTAAATCGAATGTGTCAGCAAACGCATGTTGAGAGCGAATTTCGGAAGAAAGATGCCCGTAAGAACTTCCCATCCCTGGAAATTGTGCACTCGTGCAATGAGGAGATCCGGCGCTTACTCGGAAGTGAGTGCTTCTCATACCGTGAATGTCGGATTGTTCTCAAGCAACTCTTTAGGGCGACAGATGCCTCTCCGACATCCAGGCGTTGTCCCGTAAGGCATATCATGTGTTCATTCAGAATGATTTGATAGGTGAGCTCGGTTTTACGAAGCAGGAGTTTTGCGTCATATATCCTTGGGCGTCCGTGTTGAAATGTCCCGCCAATGATGAGGCATCACTCACCTGGCTGCTGATTCGAAGGGCCCTCTGCGTCGGCAAAACACTTTCTTCAGTGGACTTGGAAAATTCTCCAGACTGTGAATGCTTGTTGAGGCAGTGGAGATTCTGGATCACATCTTTTTTAATTGCAGTGTCTTAATCCTTAATCTTAATCGGCGGATGTGTTTTTGTCCTCGCATACCGCTGTTGACACTGTGTGTGTGTGTGTGTGTTTTTTTTTGGGGGGGGGGGGGTTGTTTTTTTTTTGTTTGCTAAACGTTATAAGAGTCGTCATATAGACGAGACGTCAGAAAAAAATTCCTTAAGGGCGAGAAGTTCACTTTTTCGAACGCATCTTGTTCTTTAATCATCAGCTTAAAATCAAGATTAGGACGGAATAGCGGCGGCTCCCTCCATCAAAACTTTGCAAAAGGTGGGTGAGTCTTGTGCGTCTGTGTCAAGTAAGAGGGGCTGATTTAGAATGGCATTTTGATGCCGGTTAAGAATTAGGATATTGCTCCCACTGTATTGAAGATTGACAACCCAGCCCAATATTAGGTTACTTTAGGGTTGTTTAATGTATTTAGTTTTTCTTTCAAAATTTACAAGCTCATTGGCCTCTTATTTCAGCTCCAAGTTTCTTTAGTCTAATTCTTTATTTCCACCCTGGTTAGGTTTCCAGATATGTCAGTTATGTGAGTGTGTATTTTTCGTATTTATTGTGTTTGAAAGAGTATGTTTGAGTGAGTGATCGGATGAATAAATGTTTTATATTATTAAAGTTACACATTGATTTCGTCCAGTTAACTGATGTTTCTATCACTATTAAGAATTGTGTGTGTGTGTGGGGGGGGGGGTTATGACTAACACTATGTTATTTAGTTTCTTGTAAATACGTTATCCTATTGCAAATGCAAATTGGGTTTAGATTTTTAAATTGTTTTAAATCTCTCCTCACAGAGACAAGAATTGTACAAATGAAGACTACTTAAAAGTTTTGAAGTATAATGGTGGATGTTGTAAGAATGCTAATTAAGAATGTGCTGTTTTGGTGTAAGGAATAATGCTGTATGTTTGGGTCAGTGATTGTTGTGGCTAGTTAAGTTTAATTGTTTGACAAAAGAATACCATCCTTTTCCCATTCCTTTTGGTCGTGTGCCACATTTTTTTTTTTATTTTACAAAATGAATATATGAAGTTGGAGTCAATCTTCAAAATATTTATTACACACGCCACGGCGAGTGTCTCAGCAAGACTTGATATTATAACCGATAGAAATCAAGTTGTTACACTAAATCACTGAAAGGAAAAACATATTTTGACTATAAAATAGTGAAATCATTATTTTTTTTAAGCAAACAGGATTTCTTTGTATTTATTTCTTGTATTTTCAAATCGTTTCCCATCCTTCTGCTGAATACCTCATAAATAATAGATTACACCATTTTGATTGCGTGGAAGGAGTGCAAAATACACTACTTTGTTTTAGTGGGAAAAACTAAACATTAATACGTTTTTTTAAGTCCGTAAACCTATTATAATCGTGTTTGTTCCTCCCTTCGTTAGTTTGCGCTACTGGTATGTCCTGCCAATACTTCATAAATAATAGACTATTATGTTTTTATCGCGTGTAAACAGTGGAAAAGACACTACTTAATTTTAATGAAAAAAATGAATGAAAGAAAAAAGGGAAGGTAGCAGTGTTTAACGGCTGTTTCAGCGAAATGGAAAAGTTGTCAATTCCAAATCTTGTCATTTCTACTCACTTTCAGAAATAACAACCAGCATTCACATTTATGATTGTTATTGAGATATTTTATTAAAATTCAAATATTTACCGATGCGATAGGGAATTTCTACTGACATTGTATTAACGTAGAACTCGCCAGAAGAATTCATCTTAATGTTTAAATAGGAAGACTGATATTTTCACAGGTTAAAACAAGTGAATATTATTAACCGAAACGAAAACAGAGTTTAATAATAAATTAATAAGTTCTTTAACCTTTGTAACAAAAACAATATTGGAAAGTAAGTGAATTTCTTCATACTGTGTATACGCGTCATTATATATTAAATCTTGTCTATCTAAGTGTCAATGAAAATGTCAATCCTATTTTCGTCAGGGAGAGAGAGAGGACTGAGATAAAGACAGCTTGTCTGTTATTATTGGATGTAAAAAGAGTAGAAATCTGTTTTGCAACATTTCCCATGGAGATTGCATATCACAGTTTTGTAGATGCTCCGACCTTGACATATAAGGCAAAAAAAAAAAAAGTTTAAAAATTGTTGAAAAAAAAAAAACATGAAATGAGGAAGAAATTGCGTATTTGGTTTCGGTAGCTACCGGTGAAAAAAGTATAGTGATATAGCAAGATCGGCTGAGCTAATTGCAATGATGTTTCTCCCAAAAAGTCATGTATAATCCACGGGTCATCATTTAGGAAAAGAGCTGAGATAGCTAACGCATATCTATTTAGACAATGGCAATTCTTGTTTGTTTATTTTGTTTTAAGGTGATGTCTCTTCAAGACGCAAACAACCATGGATCTCCACAAATTCCTTTTCTTTATAATTTATGAATCGTGTCACATCAGGAAGAAGACGACCATGGATATCCACAAATATCAGTATTATCTATGAATCGTGGTGTTCCATCAGGTCGTATACGACCATGGATTTCCAAAGATTCCTTTTCTTTATTATCTATGAATTGTTATGACCCATCAGGTCGTAGGCAACCATGGACCTTCACAAATTCCTATTATTTGTAATCTGTGAATTGTTGTGACCAATCAGGACGTAGACGATCATGGCTCTCAACAGATTCTTTTTCTTTATCAATAGATTGTTGTGACTTCTTAGGAAAAATAGTAGAATTGTTTCCGATTGCCTTCTTTACAGCTTTTGAATTCAGAATTGTCCTTCTACACTTGCCGCCACTCCAGAAATATTTGCTATTTAACACATAGCTGGGAGGAGAAGTTGAAGTGAAACTTAATAAATTATGGCGGAACTTGAATTCGACTCGCCTTTTCCACTTACGGCAACTATAATAGTTTTAGTACCCATACATTCTTTCATTTAATACTTATCTTGATTATTATAGTTTCTGGGGGAGATATACAAACAGGTGCTTCGAGGAGGTGCAATGGTATTATAACTATTTAAATTGCCAAAGCACATGTTTCTGAATTAAAAAGTGTGGAGAAACATTGAGAAATCCTTCTACTCTATTTAACAAGAGGTCGCAGTAATTCATACGTAATAAAAAAAATGAATCTATGGAATGTAACGTGCGATGGTTAACAGGCTAATCTCATCGATTGATTTTCACGAGGTTTTAAATACTGGAACAGTTGTGCCAAAATTAATTATCGCGTAGCAAAATTTAAACTACTGGTTGCCTCACCAAAAAAAAAAAAAAAGAGAGAATTTTGTACAGTTTATTTAATTGTTGAAATTTTTGTTACAATTATTTGAAACGAAATGAAGGGATAGAAATTTAGTAACTTAAAATAGATTAAAAACACATATTAAATGTATGTTCAAACCAAAAATTTTAATTTGTTTTTTATGTTAGCTTTTCTTTTCTTCATCATATGACAACAAAACCTTGATTTTTGTGGGGCAGCCTGTACGCAAAAGCCCCCAATTACGAATGGTTTACATAGCAACTATACAAAGAACTAATCTTTCTTAAACTACTTTATTTAGTAATTAGAAATGTTCGTACAAATTTGCAATGCAAAATAAGATACGCAATATCTTTTAACGTGTTAACTTGCCTTTTAAGTTATAATTATTAACAATTTTAGTTTGATTTAGGTTTTTTAATTTTTCTGTTTGATTCAATAATTTTACTTGTAATAAAGTGAACGTTATGAACGAAATACCCCTATCTCGTACGTCATCATGATATGACAAATGTAGGTTATGTCATTGTGCAATCAATCGATATCTTATTGGAATTTGACATAAGGTTTTCGTAGAGATAGTATTGATGTCGCATAAAAATAATATACATTTAAAAAAGTGAAAAAGATATATCAACAAATAAATATTTTTTAAATAATCATTTATAATTAAAGCAAGACCAATAATTAAATAAATCTAACTTCCGTTTCCGGTTATGTGGTCAATATTTTTTATAATATATGAAGAGGATACTTGTAGTATTTTCATCCAGTAATAAAGTTAGTACGACTGTACTGCTTGATAGTACGCGTCTACCCTTGTGCGCATGCGTACCTCTGACAGTTAAATAAACACCTTAGAGCAATTAAGTGTTTAAAAGTTAAATCTGTAGAAAATAACGGCGCATATCGCTTTATATATATATATATATATATATATATATATATATTTGTATGAACGCTTCTGGAATAAAATAAAAACAATTCTTGACAGCAATATGCGCTTTGACTGCCTCAGGGTCGGAATTTTTAAAAAGACGGTTACTTGGAATATTTAAAGGCCAAGCCACCCTTCCCACTTCACGAAGAACAGCCACATGGAGAAAAGCTAGAGATACAACCATAAGAGAAAACTGGCTCTACTGCCTTGTGCAGCATGAGAATGATCCTCAGTATTCCCAATTCAATGATAGTTCTTGTATGGTTCCCTGATGCTGATAAAAAAAAAGACAGTCCATAAACTTTAGTCTATGCATCAATGGATACATATAGAAGTAATCTATTTAACTTTAAAAAATGGTTATCTAATGCAGACACAATCTATCAAGTTGAAATTGACAGACGTTTAGTTGGGAATTGTCAAAGACCAGTCCGACTCAGTTCTGATTTCAAGGCAAGAAAAGAATTAAGCTGGATGTTACCGAGAGATGGCCTATCTTATTGGCTAAAAAGAAAACTCAGCATGCATCTGTTTGTTTTTTTATATAAATTTTAGGAGGGGAATGTTCTGTTTTTTGTTTTTTTTTGTCATCCCTAACTGATTAGAACCAACAGCAATCAAGACTGATTAGACTGGAATTTAGTAAGATCCAGAACAGCTCAGCTCGTACGATCGCAAAAGAAACTTTCATCTATTACACCTGTTTTTGTGAAAACAGCAGTGGAAGCAGATTTTCTAGGCGCAAAACACATATAAAGGAATATATCCCAAGTCGATGTTCAAGTCTTGAAGAAACTAAGAGATATGTCTTGAACGATGTAAGACCGTGAAGGAAATAATTGACGTATGGTCTCGAAGGAAATAATTCACATAAGGAAGGATATTTTCCAACGCAGTTATCCTTTGAAAAGCTTCCCTAGTAATCAGCTTGCTACTTGTCGGATTGTAGCATTTAAAGAGAAAATTGGAGAAAGGTTCCAAATAAAATGGAATTATATAAAATTCAGCTTTGGAAGTAAAAGAAACAGTTCCAATACAAAAAGATAATAAAGTATCGTATATTCCGCGCGATGACGTTTACTATCATTGGAAGACAGAAAAATTGGAGTTGTATTTGATTGCTCTGTCAGATATGAAGGCAAGTCTCTAAACGATCACTAACAGAAAGGCTCTGTTTTGATCCATGCTCTAAACTTATTTCAGTGTAGATTGTTATTATTTGCAGTATGGAGAAAATGTTCCACCGTTTTCATGTCAACCAGGAAGATCGATATTTTTTTTTGGGGGGGGGAACAGCCTTATATTCAGGATGTGTTAATCCTAGCATGAAATACCTTGAGTGTAAGCATTAAAAGAAATAGCCATTTGCATCAAAGTTTTATTAAAAATGTGGCATATTAACTTTGATCCCGTTAGAACAGCAGATATATTTTTATTAATTTTTAACCCAATACAAGACTCAAGAGATACTCAAAGTTTAGTTGCCGAATGAGCGTAAAAGTAGGAGGTAAGAAGTATTTTATAAGAATATGCAGAATGGATAATGGTTATCCATAGATTTGAAAATGTTAAGAATATTGTGATCGGAGAAGCATCCTCTCTTGTCTGCTCCGCAAAGTATACGTTTACACAAATTTGTGTCCCATAGCAGAGAATTTTTATATGCGTGTCTAGAGAGTAGACGTTCCAGTGTAGTGTAAAATGAATTTTGTATAGATTGTGAGTGGGACTGAAATCAAATGTAGAAATCGTTCCTCATTCCATGTTGTCTTTAATAAAAAAGTTAACCACGCAACAAGGAATACTATTACTATCAACACTCCCAAGTGTGTATGACTCATTAGAATTTCTTTCCACCTACATCTTGAATAAAAAGCGTGTGCTACAGAGAATGTGAAAGCAAGGTGTTGAATTAAACTGACCTCTTCCTTTGGTGACAAAGTAGCAAATATGGCTTTAATATTTGTAAAACCTTCAGAAAATCCAAATTACAAGATTCATTCCCAAAATTCTTGATACAGTCTTCAATCTGCGGCATTTTTACGTATACCAGCAAATGCACAAACATAAGAATCGTGGCTAATGAACAATTGTACTGCTCACAGGTAAAGCCATAGTAGCAGCCATCATTGTTTCATACCACCACTGCAGCAACTTCTTAAAAAAGAGTTTGAAATTAAAACAAGGCGTAAATTCTATAAACAGATTCAAAGGTACTACCCTAGTATATCAAGAATGAGACAAGGTCTGGTTTGCTATAGGAAATATTTTCTTTTGTACGGCAATGAATGTTGGACGATCTCAAGGATGAAGAAGAGGCCCGAGGCAGCAGAAATGTGGTTTTACAGAAGATTGCTGAGGATATCATGGACTGAGCACGTGAGCAACGACAAGTTGTTAGGATGCAAGCGAGAAGAAATATTTCTGGGACACGTAATGAGGAAGAACAGCCTGGGGAATTTAATACTATAGGACGAATAGAATGAAAGAGCGGCCGGGGAAAGAAGCGTAAGACATACTTGATAGGCCTGAGCAAATGGATGGCGGAGCGGGGTTTGGGCAAGATACCAAGAGAAAAAACATTGAGAGTGACAAGAGACAGAGCCAAGTGGAAGATCAAGATTGCCTACGTCCTGAAGGGACACGGCACATGAAGAAGCTTTTATGGTTCTTTATGGGAAGTGATCTTAACAGTGAATATAATTTGTTCCAAAACTAGTTTCACTAAAGTCGATAAATTAAATTTTCACTCATTTGTACTTGCTTCCCTGACAGCTACAATCTCCAAGAATTTAAATGCAAAGTCAATTGCCATCTCTTGACTCGAATCCTTTTTCTGACAACCTTTGTGTCATGTTCTTCTTCCTGTCCACTCTATTCTCATGCAACCTTCTTCACACCAGTGTTTTCGTGCTTCTCTTACCCATTCTCTGACACACCCGTAACTTGTTCCTCTTTCTCATCACTCATCTCTTAGGTAAGCCTCTGCTCACCAGTGGCAGTTATGCCTTGCTTGGGTGAAATGATTTGAAAAAAAAAATTCACCGAAAAAAAAAAAAAGTTAGAAAGTTAAAGGGATGTAACTTTTATATCTGAAAAGTGCTTTTCAAAACTACGCATAAT
Source organism: Ascarosepion bandense (assembly GCA_037127315.1). Taxonomy (NCBI): domain Eukaryota; kingdom Metazoa; phylum Mollusca; class Cephalopoda; order Sepiida; family Sepiidae; genus Ascarosepion; species Ascarosepion bandense. The sequence goes on from JBBBDQ010000145.1 coordinate 4,734,124, forward strand.
ATTAAAATCTTACTTTTTATTTACAAGAATGAATTAACTTTTTCTCCATAAATTCATCACTGAAGTCGTTATCCACGTTGTTTGGTTGATTTTGTTTAGCAGCATGTCACCCCCTATAGGTCATTTAATACCGAAATCTAAATATTTTGAATATACTTGTATGCCTTCAACTACAGATAAAATATTATAAAATGCATTGTTCGGAATTTTACTACAAAAATATATTCTCATACTTTCGTATTGTTTTGTTTTCGGGTTCACTATTTGCCCATAGCAGGGACCATAACAAGTGCTACCTCTCCAGGTCAGGGTATACATGGAAACAACAAAAAATTAAAGAGGTGGTTCCACGCTCCTCAAAATCTCCAATCTCACAATTAGAGGCTTTGCTGCCAGATGCAGTTTGTTATCATACCCAGGACTGCTTCATTCACGTAATAATACTGTTTGAAGTTTTGGTTTTAGTCGAGAAATATTTAAAAACGAATAAGAAATTAAAAACGAAGCCATTTAAATATTTTTCCTGTCCTAAATACATGCGTAACTAAATTTAATATTTAATAATATCTTCTGCATTCATTTTCTGTTACTCCTTTTATTTATTTTGAGATTTATATTTTAATGCTTTTTCACTTGTATTTCATTTTCATTGCGCGAAAAAAGTACAACCAATTTCCTGGGCTTAACAGATTTTAACATTAAATTCACTTAAACAATCCAACTGACATGACCGCTGCCATAAAATCACAGCACCAAGCCAAGGTCTGACACTAAATGAATCCAGGACCAATGGATATTGGATAATAGTAAGGTCACGGTCAAAAATATCAAATATTGCGTCATTCATTATCGTGAATAAGCAAAAATCAAATTAACGAGTGTAATTCCTAAACGAGACATAATTATAGATAAGCGCCGTTAATATATAAAACAGGGATTTTCCTTCAACTTACTATGTTTGTATATTCCGGTGAAGTGAACCATTCAATAAAGTAAACGGCTACAACGAGGCCAGTTTTTGGAAAAATAACATTCACTGTTAGAAACCGTAACTATTTTTTTTTTTTGCGAATCATATCCAGAGTTTAAGAAACACTATAAATAAAAAAGCAATGATTCTATGCCAAAACATGCCCAAATCCAGCAGACTGCAACTAGGATCAATGCAGACAATTTGATTAGTTTAAATTGGTTCACACGATCTAAGTTACTGTCGGAACGAAAGACTATCAAAAAAAGAAAAAAAAACTGAGCTTACTGTAGGTGACCAAGAGTTAAAGGTCCTAAATGTACACCTGTATCAAACAATTTCTTCGAATGTTTATCAGACTGGTATACAGCCATCAGCATTATTGCTGAAATTGAAAAACAGGCAAACAGTGAACACGCTGTTACAATTATGTAACTTAAAATAAAGAATAGCTGCCCGTGCTATCATCAAGGTGATACAAAGAAACGCACTTGACGAAGTGAAATGGCTTAATTAGAAATTTCCAAAAGATGTACTAACATTATTCTGTCTCTTAAAATGGCCTATTCAGATGTGGAGGGTGGTTGAGATCTTTTGCTTCTATCACTCATATATTACATGACTACTACCAAAAAAATTCAGCACCAAAGCCCAGGTTAGACACTAAATTAATCCAGAGTCAATGGATATTGGATAATAGGCACCAGCAAGATCATGGTCAAAAATATCAAATATTGTGTCACTTACCGGAAAACGTGTTGACTTATCGAAGAACAATTTATGGCGGAACTCTCCGTTGAACAAGTAGAACTCTCACCAAACCATTATTATACAAAGAAATTTACTTTTTTGGCGCCTTCTACACGAAACAAAGTTAAAAAGGTTTCAAGAAATATGTCTTTTTATCCCCATATTTAAATTCAGGGTCATTCATATAGAACTGATAGAAGATTACACAACTTGTGCACTTTTAAATTCATTGAAATGTTTCAAAGCAGGTAGAAAAGCGATATGACAGATACAGTCTTTTTTTTTTTTTTTTTTTTTTATTTTGTTTTACAGCATATCAACCTCAATGGATTATTTAATGCCGACCAGATTTTAGGGATAGGTTCGTATGAACAAAATATGTATACTTTGTAAGAAATCAGTTTGTAGATCAGGTTTTATTGATGTATTTTTGAAAAGAAAGTTTTTTTTTTTCCAGAGTCAAATATATTACTGGTATTTTTTATCAAAAATGTTTTGCTGGTCGGATTTTTTTTTCAAATATATATTACTGATATTTTTACTATAAAAATATATTTTTATACTTTCATAGTGTTTTGCTCCCAGTTTGGTGGGGGTTACTATTTACCCATAGCTGGAATCCTAACAGGTGCTACCACCCCTACTTAGAGTGAACCTGGGAACTATCGTAAGTAAAAGATTCCACGTTCTTCCAAGCCTTCTAATAAGAGGCCTTGCTGCCGAATGTAGTTCATTGTCATACTCAGGACGAAGATCCAATGTGACTGAGGTAAGAATTTCATTGGGGCAAAGAATGAGGTCGGAGAAAGAAGACCAGATGAAATTAGAAAAGGATTTTTGTTATCTATCTGGAAACAAAGCAGGGTAACTTCCTTGAAGTGTTTCCAAGACAAGCCACAAGAATCTACTGTAAAAATTTTGTCAGCATTAAATAACCCATTGAGGTTGATATGCCATAAAACAAATCAATCAGAAAAACTGTAATATGTGTTATTCGACATCCTCTTATTATATGGTTCAGTTTCATCTTTATTTCCACGCAGTCTACGTATATTTGCTGTATTATTATTGTATCCAGTTGGATGTCATGTGCTAATGGGTTTTAGCATCCTAGCTTAGTAGGAGTTAATTACAACAAAGAAGGTATGAAACTTACTAAATATCTAATCTAAACTTATTTATAAATGGAACTTTGTGTGTGTGTGTCTGTTTGTGCGTATCCGTTACCTATAGACTCCCAAACGGCTGAACCGATTTTCTTGAAAATTTACACAGTTGTACTATAAGCGTCTGCGAGTATTCTTAGCTAGGTTTTTTGTCGAGGTACCCCGGATAAATATCAAATATCGATAAAATCGGGTTATAGAAGGAGTGGCCCGATTTTAATCAAATTTGATACACTCATAGACAAAGATATTAGAAACGATATTCAGAAGTTTCAAGGTTGCAGTTCTTACAATAATGAAAAACAACAATAATATATATATATATATATATATATATATAGATAGATAGATAGATAAAAGGCAAGAAGTTTGTGTGTGTGTGTGTTTATCTGCCTGTATGTCTGTATTTTTTTCAGCCCTTTCATTTTAGTTTTTGCTTCAGGTTTGGTTCTAAGTAGGTATAATTGTAATTCTTAATCTCAGCTATGACACCATTTTCTCAGAGGACTTACTTAGCCTTCAAAGTTCAGTTTACGACGAAAAAACTTATTTGATATCGATACCAGGAAATGAAAATTTGACTTACATCCATTCATTTTTCTTTCAGTCTACGATTTCGCTTTAACTGGAAACAACTGTTGCTTTTTAGTCTTTTGTGCCAACGTCCAAAGAGTCTGAGCTTCAGGACCATGGATTAGCTTTAAACCTTTCATTACACCCGAGCAACGCCGGGCTATACTGCTAGTTAGATATAGAGTGTGGTATTTATCTATATTTCTGAGATGATGTAGTATTTGCACTATTTACATTATTCGGACTATTGTCCTCATCTTGGTTAGCATTTGTATGACGTTTCGGCCGTTGTACGCTCCGGTCTTCTTCAGGTGCAAGGAATAATAAAAGGTTCTGTTCGAAATTCCTTGCACCTGAAGAAGTCCAGAGCGTACAACGCCGAAACGTCGTACAAATGGCAACCAAAATAAGGACAATAAACCGAATAATGTAAATAGTATAGAGTTTAGTCTTGAAATGTTGTCCCATAATGTATACGAGGTGTGACAGTTTTATTTCTGGAATGGCCCTGTGACGGCAAAATCTGCCTACCTGCTCTCTATTGTCTCTAGCTTCACAAAGGAAGCCATTTGAAGATGACAAAAACCAACAGCGTCTATCTACGCATATTTTGCTTTAACGAGTTCATTTCGGGACTTAAACTGTCAAGATTAGATGCATCATTTTTTAGTAAGTTTTTTCTTTATTCCCAAATCCTCTGTCACAGTTTACGTATTCACATTCCTTTCATCTACTATTAGTCGCACACATAATCTTTTATCTGAATACACTAGGGTTCGCACTGTGCACATTTGAATCTCTTTGTTGTGTTTGTGTCTGTCCGTTTTTTTGTTTTATTTTGTTTTGTTTTGTTTTTCGTCATCGTGCACAGCTCACCCTTCTTTGAATCGCTTTTTGCAACTCAAAACTACTTCATTTCTTCACACAAAATTTGCTGCTAAGCTGCTTAGAATATGCCCGAATGTGTTCGGATAATATACATATATATCCAAATAAATAAAGAACGAAGAAAATATTTGCAACGTTCAAAGCATTAGTTTAAAACAGTGCTCAATATAAAAATAGAGCAATAAATATTTATTATAAATTATACTTTAGAACATGTACAAACTACAAACTACTACAAAATTGTACAGTTTGTTTTGACATTGAAAGAACAATGTCTTATCAGGTAGTTAATAACGATGGCAATAAACGTTATTTTTTTTAAATAAAATTTAAAAAACTCACTTCCTTTTATTTTTGGAATTTTTTTTTTCTTAGGTACGAAAAGATTTCCAAAAATAAAAGGAAGTGAGTTTTTTAAAAATTTTCTTTACAAAAATAACGTTTATTACCATCATTATTAACTAGCTGATGAGACATTTTTCTTTCAAAAATAATGTTGATTACCATCATCATTAACTACCTGATGAAGCATTGTTCTTTCAATGTCGAAACAAAATGTACAATTTTGTAGTTGATTGTACTTTGTACATGTTCTAAAGTATAATTTATAATATATATATAATATATAATATATAAATGACACACATTTTCGTAATAAACATTTATCGTAAATAATCAGGCCGGTAGATATAAATATATAATACTGTTTAATTAAAAACAGAATATCTACTTAAATACGAGTACCGATCAAAAATAATGTTCAAATAAATCATTTCATATATATGTATATATATATATATATGTGTGTGTGTGTGTGTGTGTGTGTGTGTGTGTGTGTGTGTGTGTGTGTGTGCAGACAGTGTGACAGTAATCAGCACTGTATGGTGATAGTCAGCTTTAAGTCTCAAGCGATCTTCAGGTCAACACAGAGAGAGAGAGAGAGTTTTTCTGTTGTTATTGTCTTGATAGATGTAAAAAAAAAGTTTTATTGAAGAATTATTTTCCACCGTCCAACCTCTCTCTCTCTCTCTCTCTCTCACACACACACACACACACACACACTGAGAGGCAGAATGTAACGAGTTTCTCATTGCTCCATTGCTACTGCCATGGAAAACTGCCATGGAAAGTGCTGGGACAAAGTACATTCCTTGATTCCGCCAGGTCTAACCTTCACGGCCAAGACGCTCCATGCCACTTACATCGCAAACTAATCACATTCTCTTCGTATTTCATCGGCGAGAAGTTGCAATCAAACAGCTTCTTAACGAACCTCTGAAACAGACTCCCAAGTGGATGTTTTCCCGATCACCACACCCGATCTGTTCATGACTAGAGTTAACCGTTATCTCCCTCTCCTATCCATATAAACTATTTCTTGACTTAAGCCTCTACCTCGAGTGGCCCCCGGGCCATGTACAAGGTAAACATTACTGTCAAAAAAAAAAAAAAAAAAAAACTTCGCGTTAAGCAACGCAAGAGACTGGTACCATATTTGAAACTGTTCCATTAATTCGGAATAGTAACATGTTACCTCTTGACCAACACAGTTCTTTTTCTGTTTACTCTGTATAGATTTACTGAACGAATGACGTATTCGACACATGCCTTTTTTATTTAATGACGGCCTCTAAGACCGGGAATAAAACTGGAACAGACTCTAACGTTAATGATTTATGCGACATTTGTTAATTCACATGTTGATTTATCTTTATTGTTTTCTCTCGCATACACAAGGTCAGAGAGTACAATAGAAAGAATTGCTCCACCTCGCCAATATTTTTCTCTTATTTGTAGTCTACTTTCATTGTTCTTTGTTTATCTCATCTTTTCTTTACAAAACCCAATCAAACGAGTGTCAGAGTCGAGTCGTAAAACACCGTTAGAAATTTACTTATGGGATTGAAATAACGATCGATTTTAATATTCCGTAAGAAACAGAGCAAATGATAGAACAAAATAAGTTATCATCCCTATTATTATAATATTATCATTGCTTCTTTTGTTGTTTCTTTCCTTTTTTACGTTATTATTATTATCACTATTAATAATATTATTGATATTATTTTCAATTTTGGTACTTCATATTGTTGTTGTTCTCGTTGTTGATGTTTTTTGTTTCTTTCCTTTTTTATGTTATAATTATAATTATTATCACTATTATTATCATTGATATTATTTTCAATTTTGGTACTTTATTATTATTATTATTATTATTATTATTATTATCATCATCATTACTATTTTTATATTATTATTGTTGTTTTTATTGTTTCTTTCCTTTTTATGTTACTATTATTATCAGTATTAATATCATTGATGTTATTTTCAATTTTGGTACTTTGGTTTATTATTATTAATATTATTGTTTTTTCCCCCTTTTTCCTATGTTATCATCAATATTAGTATCATAAATATTATTTTCAATTTCGGTACTTGATTATTTTTATGATTACTAGTATTAATATTGTTGATGTTGTTTATGTCCTTTTTTCTTATGTTATCATTAGCAATAAGTAAGAGCAACACGCCAATAAAAGCTGCGGTACAAATATATGGAGCCCAATATACCCATCATGACACCCAGTCTGATAAGGGGATACGAGGCGCATGCATCACAGTGCACAATATGGGGTCATGTTTTAATAAAAGTTGTGTATAACATTGCAAATAAGAGCCAAGTAAGAAATACCTTCGGGTTAGTTAACAGAGTTCGTTCAGACGGTTCACAATTTAGAGTGCCCCCAAGTAGAGCCGTGCTTAGGATCCCCGCAGACCCCACAGGTTCCCTATGGGCTGCAAGGTCCCGGGAAGCCGCAAGTGTCCTTGGCTCCGCAGATCTATTGTAATGAAAAAAAATTAACAAAATAATTATTAGAATTAGCTGGATATATGTTGAAATAGACATCTATCAACCCGTGTGTGTGTGTGTGTGTGTGTGTGTGTGTGTGTCTCTCTCTCTCTCTCTCTCTCTCTCTCTCTCTCTCTCTCTCTCTCTCTCTCCATATATATCTTTGATAGAAGCCTTCCGGTCCCGAAGAGGCCACAAATCATCTGTGATTTTTAAAAAATGAACTTGAGAGAGAAAAAGATTATATCTGTTTCAACATGCATAAAAAATAGCTAATAGTTGTGAAAAAATTCGGAATGTATAACTTCAAAACGCCAATTCCGCGATTTCTCCCATTTTTTCGCGATCACGGAATATCTGCGTTCTGAGAGTATATTTTTTGTTTAAAGTACCATTTATTGTGGGCTCAGAATTTTCATGGTGATGGGGAGAGTGCGTTGCATTCTGCGGGTAGAGGAGCCACAAGGTGCATTGGAGGACGATGTTGCTAAGCACGGCACTGCCCCCAAGTATCTAGATATAATTCCCAAGTCGCTTTCGCTGCATCATCTATCAAAGTTATTAGAACGTTGAATAATTTCTCGCTGTTGTTCAACAAATAGAGTTTCCAGAACTGCGTGCGTGTAGTTTTAGATGGGAACGCATCTATAAGAAAGTAATATAAACAAGCTTGAAATTCAGTGTTTCATTTCACCGAAGTGTAAAAAACTTTATTTTTCATAATGTAACAAACATTTTGGATTTTGTCTCAAAGAAAATGTATTTGCGGGGAAATTTACTGCACTGTTTTTTCTTCATGTGCCGTGTCCCTTTCAGGACTTAGGCGATCACTAACTTCCATTTGGTTCTATCTCTTGTCGCTCTCAATATTCTTCCTTTTGGTATCTCTCCCAAACCCCGTTTTACCATCCATTTGCTCAGGCCTATCAAGTAGGTCTCGCGCTGCTTTCCACTGTCTCTCTTTCATTCTATCCATCCTGGAAGTATTAAATTACATGTATTAAATTACATGTCCCAGAAACCTCATCTGTCTCTTCCTTATATTAAGTATGAGTTTTCTCCTCGTTTTCATCCTCTCCAACATCTCGTCGTTAGTCACGTGCTAAGTCCATAGTATCCTCAGCATCCTTCTGTAAAAACACATTTCTGCTGCCTCAAGCTTCTCCTTCATCCTTGAGAAGATTGTTCAACATTCACAGTGATATAGGACAGACATCACATAACAATCCAGCACTCTCTTTTTTGTTTTCAATGAGATTTTCCTGTCTTTCAGCAATCTGGTTAGCTTTTGAAATGCGTCCTTGGCCTTGCCAATGCGTCTTTGGATCTCAGCATCACATTTTTCATTCTCTGTCAGCACTTTTTCCAGGTATTAAATTTTTTTTTACTTGTTTTATTTTAGTTTCTCCGACCTGTAGTTGGTATACTGGGGTCTTCTTTTTGCTGATAATTATACATCCATTTTTCTTGAAGTTTATGCTGAGGCCTTTATTCTCGCTTTCTCTTGCTATCTTCTGTAGGAGGTCTTGCATTCTCCTTTCCGTGTTTGATATCAGCTCTGTGTCATTTGCGTATCTTACATTGTTGAGATTGTGTTCACCAATGAAGAATCCTGTCAAGGGTTTTACTTTTCTCAGTAATGTTTCGCTGTATAAGTTGAATAGATCTGTCGAGAAAACACATCCTTGTCTTATGCCCCTTTCTATTTTTGTATACCTGTTGAATTCACTTCCTATCCGTGCACAAGTGATTTGCTACCATTGTATATTCTTGATTATCCTTTTGTGCCGTACTTAGTCAAATGCCTTTGCGTAGTCTATAAAGCATAGATAGAGTTCCTTCTGCATTTCGATTGCTCTTTCAGGTAGCATTCGGATCATGAATATCGCATTCCTTGTTTCGGTATCTTTTACAAAGCCACACTGTTCTTGTCCTATCCCTGGGCCAATTTTACTGTGCGATCTGTTCATTAGAACCCTGATGATGTGTTTTGTGATGCAGCTCATTAAGCTGATTGTTCGGTGGGGTTCACATTCCTTTGCCACTGGCTTCTAAGGTAGTGCTATGAAAATTGATCTGCTTAGGTCCTCCGGTATATTACTGCTGGTGTAGATTGCGTTTATTATTTCTGTGAGCCTGTCTGTGTCAAAGTCTTTTAAAGGCGTCAACATCTTTATTACAATCCCATCGGGTCCTGCTGCTTTATTTATGTTTAATTTGGCTATTGCCGATTCCACTTTGGTTTTTAATATTTCTGGTTCATCCGTATTTTTGTGTATTTGTTGGTTGCTCCCTCTTGTCGTCGAAGAGATCAATATGCTCATCCCATCTCTGAAGTATTTTTTCTTTTTCTAGTATGAGCGTACTGCTCTTTGCTTTCATACATCTTGTTGCTGAGCAGGTCTTTTGTCCTGTTAGTTCTCTAATTTCTTGTACATATCACCATTATTTGTCATGCTCAGTCTCTCTACTACGGCACATTTGTCGTTGAGCCATCTTTCTTTAGCCTGTCTGCATTTTCTCCTTATTTATTTGTGTATTTTTTGGTAGTCTGTTCTATGTCTTAGGGTTGTTTTTTGTTTCTTTTGCATCAGGTCAAGAATCCCTTCATTGATCCACTCATTTTTCTTCCGACGTGCTTTTTCCTTTAGAATGATGTTGTTTGCCAATGTCACTAGAGCCACTCTTAGTGCATCCTATTTTGAGCTTCCGTTTCCAATTGGTCCTTCATATTTCGTTTTCACACTGTCCACATACATTTCCTGCAGGTTAGGGTCATTCACAAGTCTATTGTACTGCAGCCTTACAGCTGTGTTAGGTTTCTTTAATCGCCTTTGTTTTATTATTAGATTGCATGAAACAGGTATGTGGTCACTTCCGCAGTTAGCACTTGGGTACGCTTTGCAGTGGAGAACTGCGTTTCTGAATCTCCTGTTGATAATAACATAATCAATTTGGTTCTTAATTTCTCCTCCTGGACATCTTCATGTCCATAGTCATCTTGGGTGCTCTTTGAACCAGGTGTTAGTTATTTGGTCATTCGATGCGCACCATTGGACCCATTTCTCACCACGGCCTTTGCGGTGTCCTAGTCCGAAATTTGCCGACCGTTTCACCTTCTCTTCTTTGGCCGACTTTGATATTGAGATCTCCCATGATGATTCTGATGTCTTGTGATTTCCACTGTGCCTTGGCATAATCAAACATAGAGTAAAAGGACTCTTTTTTTCCTGTACTTTGTGTTTTTGGTGCATATGCCATAATTTCCGATATATTGAGAGGCTTCCCTTTCAGTTTAACTCCAATATTTTTTGTAGATATCTGGCAGCATTCCATAACGCATTTTCTTGTGTCTTTATCCAGTATAATGTCGACTTCTTTTTCATTATTTTCACCTCCTGCGTATATAACTCTGTGGTTGTCACTGATGAAGTCTCCATTGTTTGGCCATCTCATTTCACATATGCCTAAAATGTTTATGTTTAATCTAGCCATCTCTTGCTTCATGTTTTGCAGCTGTCCACAGTTGTTCATGGTTCTGACATTCCACGTCTCAAAAGTTATTTTTTGTTTACTTTAGTCAAACGAAATCTACAGCTGAAGCACACAAAATTATTGCTGGGGCTTATGGCGACCATACTATATCGGAAACAACATGTGAATATTTGCTTAGACTCTTCAAAAATAATGATTTTAATATTGAAGATTAAGAACGCTCTGACGCATCGCAAACGGATGAAACCGAAGTATTAGAGGCATTAATTCAAGAAAGAGTAATGCCAAGCGCACGCTGAACTTACAGAACCATTAGAACTTGACCACACAACAGTTTCGAAACGTTTGAAATGGTTCAAATGAAAGGACATTAGAGGCCGTACGAGTTGAAGCCGAGACACATCGAACGGTGTCGTGTCACGTGTGAACAGCTACTTCAACGACAGTAAAGAAAAGGTTTGTTTTTTTTTTTTGTTTTTTTTTTTTTGCGCCGTATCGTGACCGGCAATGAAATACACTACGATAACCCTAGGCGTAAAAGAACGTGGGATTAGCCCGGCCATGCATCAACATCGGCGGCAAAGCCGAATATCCATGGTTCGAAGCTTCTGTTCTGTATCTGGTGGTGCATTCAGCTGGGTGTAGTTTATTATGGGCTGCTTAAACCGAACGAAACCATCATGGGAGATCGCTATCGGCTACAATTGCTGCATTTGATCTGTCTATCTATCTTTCTATCTATCTACCTATCTATCTATATATATATATATATATATATATATATATATACTAGCAGTATAGTCCGGCGTTGCTCGGGTGTAATGAAAGCTTTAAAATTAATCCATGGTCCTGGAGCTCAGACTCTTTGGACGTTGGCATGAAAGCAATAGTTGTTTCCAGTTAAAGCGAAACCGTAGACTGAAAGAAAAATGAATGGATGTAAGTCAAATTTTGATTTCCTGCTATCGATATCAAATAAGTTTTTTCGTCGTAAACTTAATTTTGAAGGCTAAATAAGTCCTCTGAGTAAATGGTATGATGGCTAAGAACTACAATTATACCTAATTAGAGCCACACCCGAAGTAAAAACTAAAATATAAGCGCTGAAAAAAATACAGACATACAGGCAGATAAACAGACACACAGACAATCATCTTGCCTTATATATATATATATATATATATATATATATATATATTATCGATTTTCTGCACTATTGTAAGAACTGCAACCTTGAAACTTCTGGATATCGTTTCTTATGTCTTTGTCTATGAGTATCAAATTTGATTAAAATCGGGCCACTCCTTCTATAACCCGATTTTTTCGATTATCAATTTTCGATATTTATCGGGGGTACCTCGACACAAAACCTAGCTAAGAACACTAGCAGACGCTTATAGTACAACTGTGTACATTTTCTAAAAGATCGGTTCAGCCGTTTCGGAGTCTATAGGTAACGGACACACACACACAAACGCAAACAAAGTTCCATTTATAAATAAGTTTAGATTTAGATATATATCGTCCTTGCGTATGATAACAGATTTAACTGCACAGATAAATATTTTAAAATAAGCAGAAAAATATGAATCATGATATTTTAAAATTACTCAAATACCGCCGTCATTTTAACCAATAAACAAACTAAAGATTTTCTGTTTGAATTTCTGTCTGAATTTCTGAGATAAAGAGTTATCTTGATTTACACTATTTACAATATGGACTAGTGTCCTCATCTTTGTTGTCATTATCACAACGTTTCGGTCGTGCTCTTCGGCTTTAATTAAATATATTTCGCTCCTGATAATCTACAGGAAATTCAGGAATTAACTCTTTGTAACGGGAGAGAGCTATGATAGAAAGATTTATTTGCCCCTTCATATTTCCCTGGTTATGGGCATTATTATATCCGTGATATAATAACACCGTAGTTCACAGACGGAACGGAACGGCTGAAAGAAAAAAGAATAACAAACATGCTTTGTTCTCAGATAGACTTTTATACTAAGACATACACAGAATTATATATACATATATCCCACGCAGAGAAATTATATACATCTACACAGAAAATTATGAGGAGAAATAAAAGTAAGGGTCTAACATACAATATGGAAAATCTCCTACAGATATTGGACTAACCTATGTATTAATATATTAAACTTAAATCTAAATATAATGCGTCTGAACCCCAGGAGCCATCATCCCAAGCAGTACCTCATCATCGAAATAGAATTTTAAAGAAAGGGGGGAGGGGATGCCTAGGGTGCTTGATCAGTTTGTGTTTTTACTGATCATCTGCCACATTTCGTTCGAGCGTAGAAATGCTATATTTTGGAGGACCCGGTGATACTAAAGCTTGAATTTTCTTATTTCTGTCGCTTTAGACAAATTTTAAAAATAAGATAGGTTAAACCAGGCTACTTAATAAGAATCGTCCTTGGTATAACGGTGAACTACAACTGGAAATGAAGCTTCTGATCGAGAGATTAGAGATATTGAGGAGCGTAGAACCACTTCTTAATTGCTGCTGTTCCAAGTTCTACCATAAACTGGGGTTGTATCACCTGTTAGCGCCAATAATAAAAAATCTATATGATTTTTATGAAGTTCTAGCCTTCAAATGGTACGTGACAAAATTTGGGCTCTATCATATTATTAGTTTACAACTTACAGTTATTTAAGTGAAGCTACTGATGCAAATTTTCAAAACAATGGAAAAATCTGAATTTCCTATGTTGATAAAGCATTGCTTTCTGACGGGAAAATACTGTTCAAGCAAAGCAATGGCTTGCTAAGTGTTATTCCGTCAGAAACAACGGTTAAGAGGTGGTATGCTGACTTTAAACGCGGTCTTACAGACACAAATGATGCTAAACACTCAGGTCGCCCAAAATCGGTAGTTGTCCTGGAAAACACAAAAAGATCCACAAGCTCGTTTTGGTCGATCGTAAATTGAAGTTGCGTGAGATAGTAGAGGAATTGAACATATCAGAAGGCAGTGTACTCACCATTTTGCATGAAAAATTGTCAATGAGAAAGCTATGTTCAAAGTGGGTGCCGCGTTTGCTCACGGTCGGTCAAAAACAACAATATGTCAACGATTCAGAGCGATATTTGCAACAAGAAGGAGGTTTTTACGTAAATATGGGACAATGGATGAAACATGGAACCACCACTTCGCTCCGGAGTCAAATTGGCAGTCAGGGGAGTGAATAGCAGCAGGTGAAAGCCGTCCAAAGCGACCAAAGACGCAAGCATTAGCAGGCAATTTTTTGACCTCCGTATTTTGGAATGCGCAAGGTATTTTGTTCATCGATTAGCTTAAGAAATATCAATAGCGAATATTATATAGCATCATTGTTGGATTTGAAGGAAGAAATCGTCAAAAACGGCCATAAATGAAGAAGAAAAAAGTGATATTTCACCAAGGCAACGCACCGTGTCACAAGTCGATCGTAGCTGCATAAATTGCACTTCGAATTGCTTCCGCATCCACCCTATAATCCAGATCTAACCCCTAACGACTACTGGCTGTTTGCAGACATAAAAAGAATGCTCCAAGGAAAGAGACCTGGATTCAAAGAAGAAGTGATATCGGAAACTGGGGTGTATTTTGAGACCAAAGACAAATCGTTCTAAAAAAGGCATCGAATTGTTAGAGAAGCGTTGGAATCAGTGTATCACCCTAGAAGGAGACTATGTTGATGAATAAAAGCGAATTTTGCCTAAAAGTTTTTGTTTTATTAGTTAGGCCCGGGATTTATTGAGTGATGTGTTAATATTCGATAATTTCTTAAAGAAATCTAATTTTATTACAAAATGTAACTTTAACAAAACTACAACATAAAACTTACATGTCATCGCTTCTACTAATCATGTCCGCAAAAACATGTATATGCACAAAACCTGACCTTCATTTACTATGTATTCAGTTATGAATAGCAGAATAACGCATATTATATTTTTATTACTTCAACCCCCCCCCCCCCAATTATGTTTCGGCATTAAATGACCTATAAGGAGTTGATATGCCGTTAAACAAACAACTCAACTCACTCGCCCAAAATTTAGTTTCACTGGTTTTTCAAATGTAGCCCAATTCGTTTTTTACAGTTCAATATGGCCTCCCCGCACAACAAATACATTGAAAGGTTTTAATTTCGCCGTAGATTCAAAGCAAAGATTCATAAGATAACGTTCAAAATTTACTGAAAGAGAAGAAAAACGCGAGGTTATTTTGAGCCCTTGCTTAAAAATGTTTCCTTTGAGAAGAGTGAACATGACTCCTTATTTGTCAGAGGCAATTAACTCTAGTAAAAGGTTAAACCTCGAGTGAGAAACAAGACTAGCACCCCAACCCTGACACTACAAGATGGACTCATCCAAGCGCTATTGATACTTTCCTTCTGAAGATCTATTTTCATACGTCACAATAATTTAAACATCACGCTTCTATAAGCAACACTTTACCTTAGAATTAATTAGAAATCATAGAAATAATTTGTTAAAAAATTGATCAGTTAGTCAAGATTTGTTGAGATTTATACTTCCAAAGGATGATGATATTGTTACTGTTGGAGTGACAAAATATATCTTTTTGCTTCTATTATTTATTCTGCGCAACTGGAAATTTGGAAGGCTTAGAATTAAATAAAGAAATTTGGATCCAGCAAATAAACGTAAAATCTTACAAAATTTTCAGATGTTTCTCAGACACAACTTCGAAATAAATTACATAAAAAATTATTCGAAATTGATCAGTATAGGTGATCAAGGGCGAAAACTACCATGAAGTCGCACATGAAGTTTTTCTTTTTTCACTTCATGCAATACAAGGCTCAATAATCACTCAAAGTTGACGAGTTTCTTAATGGAGTGTGTGATATGAATGTAAGGAGAAGAAATGAAAGTCATAATGATGCGATTGATACGAAAAGTTAAGATTGTAGTATTCGGTACAGCACCCACGCGGGAGCCTGTTCCAAAAAGTAGAGGTTCTTGGGAAGAAACCTTCTGAGTGGAACATCCTTCTTACCAATGGAATACATAGGAAATGAGATTGATTCAACTCTATGGACATAGCAAGGCGTCTTGGCTGTAAAAATCTGAACTACTTGCACTAAAGAATGGAGTTAGGACATTTACCATATAAGTAGTCTTCACTCGTTTTAAAAGGCTCTGTTAGTAACTTTCCTCAAACAGACAACGATTTGTATACGTAAGTCTATCAACTAATTACTGTTATGTTTGTTTCTCTGTACGTTTGAGGCAAATTCAAGCGACCCAGTAACGTGCTTATGGTAGCGATTATTGTCCTTTGACGTTACTGTATGGTAACGTTACTTATGGTAGCCGTTACTGTCCTTCGATGTGTTTAAGGTAGCCATTACTGTCCTTCAAATTTGGTTACAATTTCTATCGTCAGTCACAATTATTATTATGATCTAATATTAACGTTTTTGACAAATAAGACAAACGGATTTGTGAAAGAGGTCGAGTCATATATGAAAATAACCAGCATATTTCTGACACTGCACAGAATTATTTCTACAACAGTGATATACGAACTTGTATAACGGAACGTAACAGGGTTTAATTTTCTACTGGTTATGTAGCTGAACAGACATATCATCTGCACCACGAAGATGGAGAATGCGACAACGAAGTCCAAACGTATATCGGATTAGTGAAAGAAGCATTCTATAAACTAGACAAAGTATCAACAAAAAAAAAAAACATTTCGTTAAGAACCAAAAAATAGAGCAAGATTTCTGTGTGATATTAATCTTCTTGTATAGCTTTGGATGCTGAACAATCTCACCACAGATGAAGAGGAAACCGGAAGCAAAAGAAATGTGGTTTTATAGAAAGATACTGGACGGATCAAGTAAGCAACGAGGAAGTCTCAAAGAAAATTGTAACAAAAAACACTTATACCCAGAATTTCTTGACACATGATGAGGAAAGGGGACTTAGAAAATATTACTTTCACAGAGTATATCGAGATCAAGAGAATGGGCAACAGGCTACATACCTGATGAAAGTGTTTAATTTAGTAGCGGAACAAGAGACAGGAAGTTGGGAAAAGGGAGAAACTCTGCTAAGGGTCACGAGGGACAGGAATTTGTGAAGAGCCATGATCGTCTACATCCTGAAAGGACACAGCGCATAGAAAAAACAAGATATATTGATACTGTAGTATGTGATTACATTTCTGTGTAATGTTTGGTTCACACAAAAAATAAAATTTCACCCATTTTAAAAGATCAAAGGAGTAAAGGAGTATTAAAGCCCAAGACAGAAAGCTTCTTTTTTAGGGTTTTTTTTTTTCATTATTCTCTAGCTTTCTTACTTTCCTCTTTCACTAAGTTGTGATCCAATCGCTCCCTTGTTTTTATCAATTCTGTTGGCTATATTCTATGAGGCTACATTGTATGTGCACGTGGCCCATTTAACAAATTCCTGTGTATGACGATAAACTACATCCAACAGCAAGGCCTCTGATGGGGAGGTTTTTAGGAGCGTGCAACCACCTCTTAGTTGTTGTTCTTCTCAGATCCACCCTGAACCAGGGTGGTAGCACCTGTTAGGGTCCCAGCTATGGACAAACAGCGAACACCCAAACAAAAGCAAAGCAGTATGAAATTATAAAGATACATTTTTATATTAAACATACCAGTAATACATTTTTATGAAAAAAAAATCAGCAACAATGCCTATCTAAATTAAAATTAGCAACAAAACATTATTAAAGTAACATGACCGGCAATACATTTTATTTGTATTTGAAGACATACATTTGCGGTGAAAATATATTTAGTTGAAACCATAGAGTCTTACATTTCGGCATTAAATAATCAATAGAGGTTATGTCACTAAACAAAATCAACCAACCAACATGAAAGAACTCTTTCATGACATTAAGCCATATACAGTATAACCCGGATATAAGAGAATCCTGGATATAAGAGAGGTTTTCTCTGATCCCAAATTAGAGCCTGTGGTAATGTATATAAAATAGACAAAGAGAAACGCGGATATAAGAGAACATTATCAGGAGGGTCGACAGCTCTCTTATATCAGGGTTACACTGTAATATAAAAGTCCGAATGTAATATAAAATTCAGTTTTGATATTAAATGACCCATATGGAGTTGATATGCTGTTAAATCAATCTTTTACAAAGCCCACAGATATAGACAATTATTTAAAATTATTTATAAATGGAACTTTGTCTGTGTGTGTATATGTGTGTGTGTCTGTGTGTGTGTCCGTTACCTATAGACTCCGAAACGGTAAAACCGATTTTCTTGAAAATTTACACAGTTGTACTATAAGCGTCTGCGAGTGTTCTTAGCTAGGTTTTCTGTCGAGGTACCCCCGACAAATATCGAAAATCGATAATCGAAAAAAAATGGGTTATACAAGGAGTGGTCCGATTTTAATCAAATTTGATACACTCATAGACAAAGACATAAGAAACGATATCCAGAAGTTTTAAGGTTGCAGTTCTTACAATAGTGCAGAAAATCGATCATATATATATATATATATATATATATATATATATATAAAAGACAAGATGTTTGTGTGTGTGTGTGTGTGTTTATCTGCCTGTATGTCTATTTTTTTTCAGCCCTTTTATTTTAGTTTTTGCTTCGGGTTTGGCTTTAAGTAGGTATAATTGTAGTTCTTAGACTCAGCCATGATACCATTTACTCAGAGTTTAAGACGAAAAAAATCTAATTTGATATCGATAGTGGGAAATGAAAATTTGACTTACATCCATTCATTTTTCTTTCAGTCTATGGTTTCGCTTTAACTGGAAACAACTATTGCTTTTTAGTCTTTTGTGCCAACGTCCAAAGAGTCTGAGCTCCAGGACCATGGATTAGTTTTAAAGCTTTCATTACACCCGAGCAATGCCGGGCTATACTGCTAGTCCTAGGCATAAATGTCAAAAGAAATGACACTTTCATACAAGGCAGAAGGAACAGATACTTGGAGCAGAGGCTGAAATGCTGAGCCATACGTAAGTAAGCCCGTGATTTTTTACGGGTACTATGAAATTCGTCCTCTACTCCTTTTTTACTCTAAACGAATTTCTTTTTAGGTTTTAGGTTCTATTTGAAGATGTCAGCGGTAAGAAAAAAAATGTAAGATTTATGTTTTTTTTTGTTTTTTTTAAGCGTAATCGGTAAATAATTATATTCGACTTTATTGCGATGATAGCACTGAGTCACTTTTGATAGGGTTGCAAAAGCGACAAATAAAAACGTATGATTTAAATTCAGCTTTTAATTTCACGTTTCACATAGCTTCGCTTTTTTTCTTCTTTTTTATTTGCTAATTAGTAAAAGTGAGAAAGTCACAAAAATGGAGGAATTACAAGTATCCGTATCAAACTGAACGAAATAAATCCTACTTTAAGATAAGAGAAAGATTAAAGGGAAAATGAAGACTTGATATTTACGCAAGAAAGATAAACTCAACAACAATAAAAAGTTGCGTGTCTAGCAATATTTACGTCACTATATGGTACAAGGTCATATACGTATAATACGAATGCTTGAATGCAAGAATAAAATAAATATTTACAATACTGCAATTTTGTGTTTATGTTTGTGCGCGGGTAGGTGTATGTTGCCTATCGGTCACGAATGTAAAAAACTGAAATAGGTGAGTTAAATTCAAATTCCGAAACAGTTAGTGTTCTTCTCTCAATAATGGCCTTTTTATATTAAAGTTCAACTATAAAAAGGCTTGAAAGCCACTCAAGTTAAGGGGTAATTTTTATTACTTTAAATGATATTTTTAGTGGATATACGTATTTGAGTAGAGGTTCCGTTTAGTTTAAACAGTATATATTTCACCTACCGGCCTGCAGTCTCGAGAAAACTTTATACAGTAATTAAAGAGATTAAATAAAAAATATTCTTTAGAAATTGCTTTCTTTACATTCCTGATCTGAAACTGAGGAGATATGTATAAATCTGAACAAATAGTGTACTTTAAAGGCAAAATAGAACTTTGCTTTGTTGCGACGTTGTTCATAGCCGAGTGGTAAAGGCACACCGGATCAGACGGTGGTTCCTTCTGCAAAAATGGCGCAGGTTCGAATTATTGGAGGACACATTTTCTACTACAAAATATATACTGCGAAAAATAAACGGGGCGTCGACTCAAATACGGGTATTCACTAAAAATATAATTTATATATATATATATATATATATATAGTGCGATGTGTAAATTGTCAGTATTTTATATTTTTCATTTCGCCCGTTGTTTGTTTTGGACTTTGTCGACTTCACAGTATAGGAGGATCAGTTGGGCACCGTATGTGAGAAAAAGATCGCCATGAAGCTGCATGTTGTACTACTTGACATTCGCACCGGAAGCTCCAATACAAACATTTCAGCGTAATTGGATGTCAATCTGAGGACAGTGCAGAGGATGTTGTGTCTCCAAAAGCTGTAATGAGAATGATGAAAAACAAATATCCAGTCAACTTCATAGTGTTTCGAGTGAATCTATGTTTCATAATAGGACTCTGCACCATGCCAACACACTCAGGAGAACCTACCCATGGCTGTCAGACAATTTCTGCGACTACATCAACCCTTACAGTTGACCATCTAACTCTCCAGACTGCAATCCCTTTGTTATTATGCGTGGGACGCAGTTGAGCAAGAGACCAACAAAATTCCTTGTAACACCAAAGATGAACTGAAAGCAAGGATTATATCAGCATTTACCAACTTAAACAAGGAGACCATCCATAAGAGCTGCAAGAAAATTCGTAGATCGTCTAGAGAAAGTGGTTGTAGACAATGCTGATTTTATTGAATAAATTTACTGTTGGATTTTCAGTGCTATTTTAGTAAAATGAGATGTCAGTGTTATTTTCATTTTTGTGTTATTTAGGATACATCGCATGATATATATATATACGTGTATGGGCTCCCCACATCAATTGTCGCTATTCTATACTTTTAATTTCGCGCCTTCGCGTTGTTATTTTTATGGTCAGTTGGGCACCGTTTGTGAGAAAAAGAGCGCGATGACTCAATTCACTCCACCAGAAATTTGGAAATGGCTTGCTGTATTGTTTGGCGTTCCCGCCGGTAACTGCAATAAAACCATTTCAGTGTTTGAGTGTCAATCTGAAGACAGTGCAGAATATTCGGAAAGAGTTGGAGGACTCTAATGGTGATTACGAAGCTGGTTACAGTGATCACTAGTGTTGGCGACGTTATGCCTCCATTCATCTTCCCACAGAGCCTCAGACTTAAAAGGAAAGACTACGTCAAGTGTATTGACGAGGTAGTGCAGTGCTGGGTGACAGCTGTAAGAACCTATGTCCTGCAACAGGACTTTGCACCATGCCACACAAGCAGGAGAACCCAGTCATAGCTGTCAGACAATTTTTGCGACCACATCACCCCTTACAGCTGGCCACGTAACCTTTCTAGACTGCAACTCCCTTGAAAATTATGTGGGTGGCGCAGTTGAGTGAGAGAGCAACAAAATTTCTTGTAACATTAAAGATGAACTGAAGGCAAGAATGATAGCAGCATTCACCTTCTTACACAAGGAAACGCCCAGAAGAGTTGCAGGATATTTCGAAGTTGTCTGGAGGCCCTGGTTGAAGCCAATGGCGATTTAATTGAATAAATTTACTCTTTAGTAATTCAACATAATTTTGTGTAATTTTGGTAAATATATCTGTTAAAATGAGATGTTAACGTTATTTTAACTTTTGCGTAATTTAGACATTTCCTCCATTCCACTCTGTATTGTGATATAAATAAAAAAATTACTAAATATATATTAGGTTGACGCAAAATCTTATTTTTGTTAATTTAATATTTAGATAATCTTAGAAGTTTTTTAACATTTACTTGACTCTATTAATTGTACAGTCAACTATAAAACATAGTTTTTAAGCTGTAAGAAAAATTTAAAAGCTAGAAAAAATAGATTACACATGAAAAAAAAAAGAAAGAACATCAGTCAGCATATAAAAGATTCTCTTTCGTTTATTTAACAAAAGAATAACAATTTTAGTATAATGTAGTTTTCTAGAAACGAAGCAAAGTATTATGGGATTGGAAAAATTAGTTAGAAACAAAGTAAAGGTGCTGAACTTCTATGTAATGTTTAATCCTCTATATGACAGTGAATGCAAGACAATTTCTTTCACAAATAAAGAAGAGACTTGAAGCGACAGAAATATGGTTCCACCGGCGAATACTATGAACAAGGCATGTAAGAAGCGAAGAAATTTTATGGAAAGTGAAAACGAGGAAATTTGTACTTAGAATCAGAATGAGTTGAAACCTCATGAAGATGTGATGAGGAAAGGGGGCTTAGAGAATTTAACACTCACAAGGCATACAAAGCAAGAGAACTAGTTGGAAACAGAAAGTGACCGACTTAATGAATTTTTGTTAATGGGTGTCAGAACAACGACAAAGAGAATCGAGAAATGTGTCAAAGATTACTTAGAATAACAAAAAAACGGGCAATTACTAAAATCCATAACCGCCTACACTCTGAATGGATCAATAAGAGATGGTGAAATCACAAGAAATTTCTGGTGACAATCCAAAATGAAAAATAGATACGAGGACTGATTTCAAAATATCAACAGAAAAATTATTTATTGGGGTAGAAGTTTTGTATTCAAAGTGAAGTTATTTTGTCCTGATAAACCACGCAATAGGACAATGACAACAAACATACAGAGCCGTGCGTAGATTGTAACGGATATCGGCGAAGAAAGTGCAGATAGCGAAACGAGTTCAAATTCGTAAGTCTCTTCTCCTCACTAACCATGATTTAAATAGCAGCTTAAAATGGCTTATCTTTGGATAGCAGTCAGCCTAAGAGGAAGATAATTCTGGATTCCAGACCGTGAAAAAGGCAACAAAAAACCGTCTTTCTTAAAACGGCATTGCTATGTATGTATAGAGAAAAGGAATCTGTGGACAGTCTTGATCGTTAATGTCCTCAAGGATATCGAATAAAATAGAATGCTAAGATGTTAATAAATTTCAAAATAATATATCATTCAATTTTCATTCTCACGTTCATACAAAAGAAACAATATCCGCATTTATCCAAAGATTATAAGTATAAAATAAAAACAATAATATTGCGGGATACAAAGTATAATATGTTGTCTCCCCAAGCCTCATTTCCCTTGTTTCCCAGGGTTACAACAGTATATCTTAATTATTTTTGGTACAAGAGACTTTGTTTTAACTTTGTTTTATACATGAGGCAAGGATATCAAATATAGTCTTTATTACTCACGATCTCCCGATGTGTATGTGTTTCATTTTACAACTTAAAATCCCACCCGTAGGTTGTTGGAAAATCCCCAATATACAAGTATTAAACTGACTTTAACTCTCATTTTCTATAATAAAAAAAAATTCTTTTTGAAAGAAATATGGTCCTAGTGGGCCATGATCTCATAAGCAATCAATCATAGTATCCCTCTCCCAATAATCCTCATAGAAATTGGAGAACGACATACCGGAGCGTCGTGTGGGTCTTGCAGACATACTACCACGATCTTCCGGCCAACGTGTTAACAGATTTTAAAAACGTTTTAACAATTCGAAATTTAAATGTTCTGTACAAAAACACTCACCAGGAAGTTATTTGTTCAATGCTTTCTGGATTTTCATTAACTTTTCAATTAATTTTGACTGAAGACACTGAAAAATGCTATTTCAGATATTTGAGTGTAATGCACAGTTTAGTTTGAGTCCTGATTCAAAACTCAATTCAGTTTGGGTTTGTTAACACAGACTTCTCTCAAACTGTAAAGCAATCATTATCAATTCAGTTGATTATATCAATAGAATTGATATAACTGACAGGGACTTTGATTTCGCTTGATATTCAGAACCTAATTCGGTGCATATGTTCTTGATTTGTTAATCTTACGATGGCTCTGTTTGATAACAAAGAGCAACGACATTAAAGATGAATATATGGCTTTTAAAAAAGAATATAAATGTGTTTAAACCATAATCAAATTATTTATGTCCATTTTCCCTTCCCTGTAGCTAGTATCGACATGTCCCTGTGAAATCTACCAGTATGAGTATCTGCATTAAGGTTCAACTGGTAGAGAAACGTTAATATTTTAAGCATTAGAGATATTAATATTTTTAACATCTTAATGGTTTGAAAAACACTATGTATAAATGCATATTCAGGCTCATAACAAGTTATTTTATATATTTTATACAAGCAGTATAGCCCGGCGTTGCTCGGGTGTAATGAAAGCTTTAAAACTAATCCATGGTACTGGAGCTCAGATTCAGCCTAAAGAATATTTGTGTGAAGTTTGGTGAGAATCGGATAAAAATTGTGGATTTGTATAACGGACATACAGACAGATAAACTGACACACACACAAACATATTGCCTTTTATATACATATATTATCGATTATCTGCACTATTGTAAGAACTGCAACCTTGAAACTTTTGAATATTGTTTCTTATGTCTTTGTCTATGAGTGTATCAAATTTGATTAAAATCGGACCACTCCTTGTATAACGCAATTTTTTCGATTATCGATTTTCGATATTTATCGGGAGTACCTCGACACAAAACCTAGCTAAGAACACTCGCAGACGCTTATAGTACAACTGTGTAAATTTTCAAGAAAATCGGTTCAGCCATTTCGGAGTCTATAGGTAACGGACACACACACACACACACACACACACACAGACAAAGTTCCATTTATAAATAAGTTTAGATGTCATCCCATAGGCAATAGTATGTTTTATCAGTTAACTTTACATATATTTTTGGTCTTTGAGTCTGTACAAATGTGTATCTGGGAGATGTTTTCATGTAACATCAACTAATTTAAAATTAAAAATTCCAATCACCTGAAGAAGGCTGGAACGTACTACGGCTGCAACGTTGTGAATATGGCAACAAAGATGAGAAAAACAGTCCGAATAATGTAAATATTTACAATACCCCATCTCAGAAATATAGATAAAAAAAATTCGACGAAATTGAGCTGTTTCATAAACTTTTAAAATCCACCATATTCAAGAGTTATTTGAAAAGTTTATTTAATAGCTTCTAATCTATAAAAACAAAAGGAAAAAAATCTTCCGCACATGGCTGAGTTTTCTTTCTTCCTTTAAATTATATATTTGCATCAGAACTATAGCAGAGTATCCGAATCGACCTCAAGATTTTTAGCTCAAAATACTGTATTAGGCCTATACCTATAGTATAGGTCGACCCCCAACTCTGTATATAAAATAAACTGCCATCACTATCAGGAAATGGTGCAGATAAAAACCATACTATACCAAGTTGTCTGAACAGCCGCTCGAGTTAAACGGCACTTCGATTAGTGTTTACACTTGAGGTATCAGCTGTTGAACGCGATACGTGATGTAGCGTTAATAGAATACTGAACTTGTGTTATTGTTTTATGTGAATTTATGTGTTAATGTACTAAATATGTCCACCACGCACCAAAAGTTTCAGAGAGATATATTCATGGTAGCCTGCTGAATGTACAGTGAATGGAGTAGAGTAATTGTCAGGAGTGCTGTCCCACTTATTTAGAAATTGGTGGTAAAGATTTACATTTTATACCTGCCAAATAAGTCGTTTTGAAAATATTTTTAGGTTTAAAAAGTAGCCTTGTACGCCCTAATTTACAGTAGTTGTTACAGAATCATTTTCGGTATCCCTCACGTAGACCGTATCACAAATAGACCAGTTGGAAAACCTCATCAAGATCATCTTACAAGGTGTCACCTTAGATAAAAGATGACGAGGGAAACAGGAAAAACGGGCTAAAAACGTCACTGTGAACTAAAAATCACTTCACACAGAGAGATATTTTCAGGCAACCTCGACATATGGAGGGAGCTGGTCAGGTGCACAGCTGCGCAGTTACCTAACAACTACATACACCGTCATGAAACTGATGATCATAATAATGATGGTGATTAAAATGAGAGTACCATATATACGGGTACGGTGTCTGTAACGATTCTTCGAATGAGCCTCACTGAAGGTGGACAAGTGAAAATGTCTGCGTTTCTTCCGAGATACCAAGAGAGACTTCAACCAAACATCATCTACGGTCCTTAAATGTTTCATTTTTTTACACAGTTCCCGTAGTTTGTAATAACATTTGATTATTTTCACGCAAAAAATAGCATATCGTGAACTCGGCTCTCCGATTTCTCATTTCGAGACGCTATCCATGACTTGATTCGCACACCCATGCTTACATCACCTGGTATTCCATATGGTCACCAATCTAGGTACTGACCAGGTTCAACGTTGCTTAAGTTCAGTGATCGAATGCGAACCGGTGTTTCAGCGTGATGTGACCGTAAACGTTCGACTTGACCAAAGTGACAGCTAATTTCCAATAAATCAGTATATGTTAGAAATCGTTTTTACACTACCAATATAATGAAAAGGGTACTTTCTGAAATGAAAACTAATATTTTTCGATTTTGACAAATTTCTTGTGTTAAGGAAGATCCAAAGTGTGTTAAACTCATATTTTTTAAAGAATGTTCTCCTACTTTATATGACAGGACCAGCCTACGTAAGTAACGCCATTATATGGTATTAGAATAAATGTTTATAACTTTACGGCAACAGCTCACCAACTTCAGAAAACATTTTCTACCTTGTTATTTTTTATTTCCATACATTATATTTTTAGTTAGCTTCTATTTATAAACTTATTTGCTTGTTTGCATTTTTTTGCCTAAGTGATGATAAATAAGCAACCAGGGCCACTTCTATTACAATTGTTTACACGATACTATGAATAAACATTGAACTATAAACAAAAGCTAGCTACAAGTCAACGATAAAGAGTATCATTTAATCACGACTAAAAACATGTCCACTGCATGTTCGCCTGTTTCAATAAATCCTTTTACTTTCTAAAATATTTGCCATGGAAAATTACCAAAAATCAGCAGAGTATACAAAGATTAGTCAGAAAATTTTTATGTGAAAATTGTGCATGTTATTATTCCAAGATCGCTCACAAGAAAAACAACTTTCGTTAATTTGTTAAATCAATTGTCCTTGGTTTAGATAAGACTATAATAAACCGAGGATAACACTGCAAATATAACCAGTGTGGTTACAGTTTTCCTTCTTTTGTCGATCGTTTATTCATTTAACCCACGTTTTCGTGTCAGTAAGACCTAAGATACGCCGATTTCATCCCCTGCCGAGAGTAAAACCCACCGCCCACTACAGATACTCTTACGGATGGATGCTTGTCGACTCACGTTTAAACTGAATCTATCCCTACTTATTAATTAATTAATACTTATATTTATTCTTATTCTTCTTCTTCTTATTATTATTATTATTATTATTGGAGTAGAATTGTTAAAGAAAATTTGTATTGGCTTAAATGTAAGCTTTAATGAACTAATATTTACCATATCTTCACTAGGGTGAATGCCCAAGGCAGATGCGGCACAAGGCCACTTAAAGTGGGAATCTGAGCCCTTAAGCTCAAACAAATATACCCCCTATACACTGCTTAAGGCAGGGTCGGGCTCTAGTCTGTTTTTTCTCAGATGAGACTCAACCCTTCGATAGAACCTCGTCTAAGTTCCTCTCCGCCAGACCAAGAGAGAGCTTTAATGGACTCTGAATATAAGCAGAGTTCTCCTGAATATATGCATTCAGAACAGATCTGTTAATGGGAGAAATGGATCATACCACATTCTCCTCAACCTTATTCCTATAGAGAAAAGAAGTACTTGAGTTGAGCAGGCATTCTTTGCTGCCTGCGAGGCCGTGGGAGATTGCCAGAATCATAATGATGTTCTTCCCCGTTCTCGCTGGAGCAGTGTTTAATCCTGCTACTGTCTCATAATCTACGAGTGACTTGCCCGTCTTCTGAAGTATTAGTAAGTGGGTGTACTCTCTTCTGAGATATCCATTTGTCGTCACTCGGGTGATCAAATATCAAGGAGTTCTCATAATCCTTCAGAAGAAAACTAAAATTCGTTAAAGTGTCCTAAGTACAGTTCTCGCTTACACCTGTGGGTCCCGATTCGACCCTTGCTGAAGACAAGTCTCTTAGTGTTTTCCAGTCCATCCGGGTAACGGACATGCGCATACTGAGGGTTCGCATCTAGTAGCTTTACTTGATCCACCAGTGGTTTGATTTTATTCAGTTGCGTGTGTCTTTTTCGAGAGCCAAGAAGGTAGAGACGCTTCAGCCGTACTTCTTGGAAACGGGAGGAAACGTTCATGGAATGTTGCGTTATTGGCTGTGCATAGTAACGTTCTAATGGCATAAAATGCCTCTTGGAGTAATTGTTACCAATTCTCTTTAGCTATTCCTTTATCAGCAGCTTTTATTTCTACAGTTTTCCAGATTATTACGTTATACCTCTCGTACTGGCCATCGCCTTGAAGGTTATATGGTGTTGTTCTGTTTACGGTTATTCCTTGCTCTTGTAAGAATCGCTGTATAGCGTTCGGACATAAATAAAAACTTTCTGTCTGAGTGAATATATGTGGGTAGACGACACAAACTGAGGAAAGTGCTTGTATTATCATTGTAAATGATACATCAGTGCAGGTTATCGCGAAAGGAAACCGCGAATATTCGTCAATTATTGTCAACATATATTTGCGAGTTTTTGACGAAAGCTGACCTTTAAAATCCAATACAATTTTACTTATAAAAGTTGGTAATATGTTTCATAACCTCTACTGAGTATGAAAGTTTTTTGATGTCTTTATTTTTTTTTTTTTTTTTTTTTTTTTGCTAGCAGCCGAGTTACATATATGAGGTAGGGCATTCACAATTGCATTTTGCCCGGGACGGTATGTTACGTCGAACTAATAACACGAGTGTTCCATCACCTGGCTTCTTTTCGTCTTTTATGTGCCATGTCCTTTCAGGACGTAGGCGATCATGGCTTTCCACATCTCCCTGTCCCTGGTGGCGCTTAGCACGCTTTCTCTTGTTGCACCATGCAACCCTCATTCCGTCATGCACCTAATCAGGTCCTTCAAATATGTTATCCGCTGCTTTCCTCTGTCTCTTTTTCCCTCTATCTGGCTTGTTAGTAACAGGTTCTCCAAGCCCTCCTTCCTCATTGCATGCCCCAGGAACTTTAGTTGTCGCTTCCTGATGCTCAGTATTAATTTCCTTTTCGAAAGGAAATTAATACTTCACAGAACCTCGTCATTGCTCACATGCTCGGTCCATGATATCCGCAGCATCCTTCTGTAGAACCACATTTGAGCTGCTTCAAGTTTTTCTTTCATCTTCTAAGATATTGTCCAACATTTACTGCCATATTGAAGAACCGACATCATATAGCAATCCAGTACTCTCCGCTTTGTTTCTAGTGAAATTGTCCTGTTTCTTAATACTTTACTCAACTTCTGGAATGCTTCTTTCGCCATGCCAATTCGTCTTCGGATCTCAGTGTCGCACTTTCCGTCTTCTGTTAGAACACTTCCTAGGTATTTAAATTCCTCTACCTGCTTGATTTTAGAGTCCCTCACCTGTAATTGGCATTTTGGGCTGTTTGTTTTGCTGGTCGTTTTTAGTATTAACATGAATGCGACTGATTTTTGATTTGCAATTAATTGAAAGTATCACCTGATGAAATAATGCCTTCAGTTTGTTCAGCAATTCAACTATAGCATAGGCTTCTTACTCTATTGCAGAATGCCTACGTTTTGATTTAACAGGATTCTGGAGTAAAATCCTATGGGCCTCCTCGACTGTCTTAAAGAGACAGCTATGGCTCATTCTGATACATCTGTCTTTACTACCAGAGGTAGTGAATGCTTGAGCGTAGTAATGGCTGCTTCCGCTATGCTCCTCATTAACACGTTATACGCTTTCTCCCCTATGGAAGAAAACGGGAATTTTGATACAGCTGTTAGAGGGTAGATTTTGTCTGAAAATGACGGTATCCATTGAGCATAGTGTGCGAACATTCTTAATGCAGGCGTAGAACGGGTAAATCTTTTGGGAGCGACAGGTTAAGTAATGGCTTCAGACATGCTGAATCGGGTTTTATATCATTTTTACTATGTATTCAAGTAGTATTATATTTTTGGCCTAAAATAACACTTGTCTTCATTAAACCTCAGCTGTAACGTTATGGTGTTATTTTCGATTATTCTTTGCCAGATGGACCGAATACCGTTTAGGAAGGCATCACGTATCAATTCGGTTTGATACTGCTTTGGTGATACCGAAGAAAATGAACAGCTCTTACTTAGTTTTACTAATGCGTGATAGAATTTGTCAATTGAATCTGAGGGCAGGTAACGTCTTGTTACCAGTAAATGTCTACAGATTATTTCATTTCTCTTTTTTATGTAGATCCTGTCCAGGGTTGTTAAAGCCTTTTCGTAGAAAGATGCGTTTGCGAAATACTCGAAAATTTGAGCTGAGACATATTTCGTGATGTAGTGCTTTTTATAAGAACTTTTTTCGCAGAAAGTACTTAAGAAGTTTATGAAAATTTATCGCTAGTGACGATATTCTAGTTCGGCATCAAACGCGTTATTGTCAGTAATACATTTCTCTAGACAGGGTAGATTAGCCATTATCAAAATGGTTAACGAGCGTTTATTAAATCGTAGTAAAATTGTTAGAGACAATTCGTTTTGGCTTAAATGCAAGCTTTAATAAACTCTAGAGACAAACAGGGTTCTTCTGAATATATATCAGGGAAATGGATCATATCACAATTATTAGTAGTAATAGTATTAAAAAATGGCTGAAGTAATTCCACTAATATTTTGCCACACTTAGAGTAGAGAGCGGTTTAATAAAAGAAAAAGGCAATGTTTAACAATATTTAATTATTATCATGCTAACACGAGTTGTTATAATAATAATGGCTGCTCGTTTCCAAGTATGCTGGTCTTCTGGGCGGTTAGTTAATCAGTTGCAGATGCCTGCTCAGGCATTTTTGTGTCACGACAACATCCACAAAGTGAACGTGTGGTTTATACTGCAACCATACCGAGCGTACTAATAATTGTCTTATTTTGATAGTTGTATATCGAAATAGTACTACCAACATAAAACAAACATTAGTAGATTATGCTAAAATACTATACAGTACCCAATGCATGGAAAGAATAAAACTTCAAGAAGACATTATTATACAAAAAAAAAATCCACATTAAATAAAACAGTTTGAAGCACATTAAACGGTATCCTTAATTGTGTATATTTAATATATGTAAAAACATTTTTGGTGCGATCTCACTTCTCTTAACCGTTTCACGTGATGTCTAAATTTAGTATGATTGTCGAAAGTACTTGAACAAAACAACCGAACATGTACTTCGAACAGTTTACCTCAATTTATATATATATATATATATATATATATATATATATATATATATATATATATATAACATCTCATTCGTAAAAAGAAAAAATAAATTAAGCAGCCAGACCTTGTCGAATGAACTTAAACTTGTTTAGATGAATACTGTCTATATATATATATATATATATACTGAGCGCTTTCGGCTATACTTTTAGCCATTATCAAGAATTAGGCATTACTAATTAAAAAAAGAGAAATCCTACACTTAATAACATCAATTATGAACACGGTAACAATGTACTTACTGTGTTCGGAACTATATATAAGAATTAGGATCAAATATGGATTAAAATGTGTTTGTTCTTTAGAATGTATTTGGTTTGATAAAGCCCCACATTAGACGAAAGGCGTCTACTGAGTTTTCCTGCTGTCTTTATTCGCATTGTCTTTTTACAGATATTATGTCTTAAATTTACACACATACACGCACACACATATATGTGTGTGTGTGTGTGTGTGTGTGTGCGTGCGTGCGTGCGTGTAAAGATATATCTGAACTTATTTATAAATGGAACTTTGTCTGTATGTGTGTGCGTGTGTCTGTCCGTTACCTATAGACTCCGAAAAGGTTGAACTGATTTTCTTGAAAATTTACACAGTTGTACTATAAGCGTCTGCGAATGTTCTTAGCTAGATTTTTTGTCGAGGTACCCCCGATAAATATCGAAAATCGATAATTGAAAAAATTGGATTATAGAAGGAGTGGTCCGATTTTAATCAAATTTGATACACTCATAGACAAAGACATAAGAAACTATATTCAGAAGTTTCAAGGTTGCAGTTCTTACAATAGTGCAAAAAATCGATAATATATATATGTAACAACTATTGCTTTTTAGTCTTTCGTGCTAACGTCCAAAGAATCTGAGCTCCAGGACCATGGATTAGTTTTAAGCTTTCATTACACCTGAGCAACGCCGGGCTATACTGCTAGATCTTACATAGTAATTTCACTCATTATATATCTCAATTTGAAATTCAGTGACAGATGTCGAAAGCGACTTTTGAAGAGACACACTGAAAAGCCAACAGAGGGTGAAATCAAACAAAGCAATCATTCAACTGCCGACTTATCTAATCATAATAAATAATTATTTCTATTTTCTTACGAACATGTTTTTCAATGCTTATTTTTCAAAATATTGGTAATTAGTTTCTGTTTTTTGTGGATAATGTAAATGGATATAACAAATGCTGAAAAACAGAAAATAAAGTTATTGAGCGAGGAAATGTCGACATTGAATATATCAAAGGAACTTCATCTTTGAACGAAAAAAAAGGCTGTTGAAAATATAACTGAGAAATACAAGCAAAGGAAATGGTTTTAAAAACTTCTCGATGCTACTATAGTTATCTCAATATAACGTGAGGCCTACCTCTCGTTTCGACTATAGCGTGAGGCCTACCACAGCAACGAACTATAATATAATATTGTATGTGCATACATATTTATTTAAACCTTAGATTAATACTTATATATCTATGTATTATTTATTTTAAGGTAGAGAAGTAAAAATATACATGCTATCAAATACAATATATATATATTTATTTTTGTGATAAACACTTCGTATAAATTCTTGAGATGGCACGAATAGATTATTGAAATTTTTTCTCATTATCTTCCAGTAAAACAAAAATGACCAAGATGTGATTGGAACAGCTGACTACCAACACCTCGCATTTTCTTGAGAATCATCGTTTTAGCATCCAAGATCACTTCAATGCCTGAGTGTATGCTCCTGTCGCTGGATCCACATAATGTCACTGGTGATTCCCGAGGGAAGTGGCACGGTAGACCTCCGCGCTTCACCTGGTTAGACGATATATTGAGGTAGACCTCACACTATAGTAGCACCAACTTCTCTCTCCGAGAAGAACATAAACTAAAGCGAGTTATAGGAAAATAAACACTTTTGACCAGTGCTCAGATTTTTTAACAGACTTGAATTGATTGAGTCAAGGATAAAAAGTGTAGATTAATTCGCAAATTGGAATCTGTCAAGAAATCTCCTAGGCAAACTCCTCTCAGTAAAGCAAATATTTTAAATTGTCAAAATTGGGCGAAGAAATATATGTAAATTAACTTTTCTAAAGTAATTTTCACGGACGAATTTCTGGTGACACTCGGTAGACCTGATGGATAGGCCAAAGAATATATTTATTCAATGCTTGTGGCTAAAAGGAGGCGGCAGTGTGATATGGGCTTGAATTGTCGACCAAACCATTATTGAATCCTTCAAAGTCGACGAAGGAATTAAACTGAATAGGGTAAATTTTCGTTTTAGGTCCCGAAGGCTTTTCCCCCTTCAAATTTATCCAAAATAGCATTATTTCTGTGCAAATGTATATGCTGAACTCAAATCAACAATTAGTTATTGAAGAAACCTAACTTTATTGATCTGAACGACCAGAAAAAAATCGAACTACATCTCGCTCATTTTGTCTCCCGTAACTCTAACGCAGTCATGCAATTAAGTGCTGAATGACTTTCGGCGTATGAGAACAAATTTCGGCCTATTTTCGGCCTATTTACTTCCATTACTGAAATTTCCGCCTATTTACTTCCTGTAATGAAAGTAATACGCACAGAAAAAAATCGCGTATTACTTTCATTACAGGAAGTAAATAGGCGGAAATTTCAGTAAAGGAAGTAAATAGGCCGAAATTTGTGCATACGCCGAAAGTCATTCTGCAGTTAATTACATGACTTCGTGAGAATTACGGGAGACAAAAAGTGCGAGATGAAGTTCGATTTTTTTTTTCTGGTCGTTAAGATCAAGAAAGGTAAATTTCTTCAAAAACTAATTGTTGATTTGAGTTCAGCATATACGTTTGCACAGAAATAATGCTATTTTGGATAAATTTGAGGTGGGTGGGGGAAGCCTTCGAAAATTTACCCTGAACAGTATGTGCGTTGTCGTGTATCGGAACGAGCAATCGGAGAGCCGAGTTTTAATTTTTTAGCATAATATTTGCAAGAAAAGAGATATTAGAATGGCCACCATCAAGTTCTGATCTGATTTCGATCGAAAATCTATGCTCAGTTATGAAGATGAAGTTATATGAGGGTGGTAAACAATATTACAGCTAAGCAGACTTATGGGAAGTAATTAAAATCATCATGTCGGAAATTGAACCTGCTTAAGTAAAAAAAAAATATTAACAAAATCAATGGATAATAGATTGCTTGCTGATATTGAAAAGAAGGGTCACTATATTAAGATGTAAATACTTCAAAGTCTTATCACTTATGTTTATTATTTTTCTACTATAATTGTTGATGATGCTATTACTTTTTTATTTAAGTAAAAAGTGATTTCCGGTTTTACATAACTTCAGACTGAAATTTTTATAATAAATCTAATAACTTTAATAAAACATGTTGAAACTACCTAAAATTCAACTCGAGATTTGTTTTGACGTCAAAATTAAGAGCTTAAAATTTTACAAACATTTTCCAAAACAAATTCGAGTTATTGAGATTAATGCGATTTGCATAATAACTTCAGACGGACTGTATTTCAGAAAAGTTTAACTCCGAAAATACATTTGCTTGTAATTACAATTATAATTGATAGCTCATTAATAAACAAGAGTTGTCCTTGATTTTGTGAATATTTCGATGTGTATTTACATCATTCACAGAGCATTATGAACTTTTACTTCTTCTTTTCTATTTTCTTTTTATTAAATAAGAAAATTAATAACGTTTGTCAAATGAAATAAACTATATAAGAATTAGTATTACAAAGTAACCCTAAATTAAAATTGAAAGCGAAAAGTGATTAACCTGGAAGGCAAAAATATCTGCCCAGTAATTTTCCCAAATCCCCCTACCTACCGAATATATAAATTTACTCGAGCCACAAGATTAGCAACTAGGTCCCACTCTTTCAGTGTAAAACCAATAAATTGTAAACGCAAATTCTACTCCAACAGCTTCTTTTCTCGCACTTCCCGCCTGTGAAATTCCCTTCCATTTAATTGTTTTCCCGACAGCTATAATCTCCAAGAATTTAAATGCAAAGTCAATAGTCATCTCCTATGTCACTAACCTGCATCCTCTCTCTCATGCTTTTCTACATCCACCCCACTCTCATCAGTACTCCTTCCCTCTCCTACTATCTTCCTTTTTCCGTCCACTTCACTCTCATCAGTATTCTCATCCTTCTCTTATCTATTTCCTGACACCTTCTATAACCTGTCATTCTTTCTCATAACTTTCTTTCTATGTAACCCCCTGCAAAACAGTGGAAGTAAAATGCCTTGCTTGGGGCGATATGATTATAAAAAAATATATATTTGGATTACTGAAAAAGAAATTGAATTTGCAATAATAAAATAACAATTCTTGAAACACGCAGGTGAAAAATCTATTGATACACAATTGGGTATTGGCAGAGGGTAATTCATACATTAAAATTGAAGGTTTCGTTTTCAAATAAGTATTTTTCATCAATAAGCTAAGAACATTTAAAAGTTCAAACGGGTTAATATTTTTATATTTAAAAAATGGTGCGTATGGATGCGCATGCGTATTTTATGCATTGTTAATAATTATAATAATGCGCTTTTTGATCGTACGAATAAGAGAGGTCACGTAATGTTCTTGTTTTTAATCTAAGCGGCGTCTGTGCTTACGATCATATCACGTTGAAACACCGGCTCACACACGATCACCGCAGTTAAACAACATTGAGCCTGGTCAAAACAACATTGAGCCTGGTCAGTACCTAGATGGGTGACCGCTTCAAAATACCACGTGTTGTAAACTTGAATTGTGCAGGTGATGTCATGGTTAAAGACTCGAAATTTTTAATCAATTCCAATTAGATTTATTGTTACTTACGCGAAAATACCCTCAGGGAAAGCTGTGAATTCACTTCTTCACCTCCCAGCTATGGGTTAATTAGTAAGACTTGTATCACTAAATCATTACCTAAAAAAATCTTACAATCTAAAATATTTTATGGCTTTAAGTAACCTGCAAATGCTTAATAAGTTGTAAAAAAAATGATTCAATTAATTTCGAGTTTCTGCATTGTAAAACCAGTTTAAAGATTCTAATACCGGCATTCATATACACTGTAACTTAAACAAACGTTAGTCTGTAAACCAGGCCTGCACAAAATACGACCTGAGGTTGACATGACGCCCGTGAAACAACCTAGTGTGGTCCGTGAGATATTTTCAAAAGAGTCATTTTTTGTGTTTATCAGGATAAATTCGGTGACTGATCGCGTACCAAAATAAAATAATTTTGTGGAAGACTGACTTTATTCAAACAATATTTCATTGCCTTTGCATCGAATTAATCCTTTTAACTCTCTCTCGAAAAAGAAAAAATATATTGCCAAAACCCTGTTTATACATATCTGTCTCTATCGAATTTCTGCAATCAATGTTACCTTTCTCATGTTCTTTTTTTAATTGCGTAGACCCGCTGTAGAATATTGATGCAAACAATATTAAGTTTTTTCAGCATAATATCCTTCTTTGTCGATGCACTTAAATCAGTGGTGATTTTTAACACTTTCACTGTTTCATAGAATTGTTACCTGGCTGTACTGGTTCGTTGGGCGGGGGGTAAGAAATACCCATTTTCTGGGAATAAAAGGCTATAAATATGTTGAAAACGATTTATCATGGGTGCTACCAGTTTCGTTTGGATCAGACATTCTGTAGTACTGGCTAGGATAAACAACAAGCTAATTCCACATATGGCGTTCTCCCCAACCCATAAATATGCCAAATTTTAAACAACGATAGATAGATAGATAGATAGATAGATAGATAGATAGATAGATAGATAGATAGATAGAAAATCGAATGGGAGGGCATATATTATTCATCTTTAAAATGAAGTACTCAAAACAGTATAAATATATATAATTTTATATATAAAAACTAGGATGCCTACTGTGGTGCAACAGAACAAGAAATCGAAGAGCCGAGTTCGAATTCCAGTTGAATTTGTTACATTCACTTACAAGCAAATACCCTTGGGAAAGGCATGAATCCGTAACTTCTCCCGCCAGCTATGGATTGAATAGCAGCACAGATTGGGTTCTGTAGTCATGGTTGGCATCAAGTCTACCGCAGAAAATAATGGCAACCTACTGCTGGAAAATGTTCTACCCAGTCAGTCATG
This sequence comes from Ascarosepion bandense, assembly GCA_037127315.1. Classification (NCBI taxonomy): domain Eukaryota; kingdom Metazoa; phylum Mollusca; class Cephalopoda; order Sepiida; family Sepiidae; genus Ascarosepion; species Ascarosepion bandense. The sequence goes on from JBBBDQ010000145.1 coordinate 4,771,415, forward strand.
TCTCTTTCAAGACACGATTGCCCAAGCGTGTATCGTAACTGGCTGACTGACTCAAAACAATTTACATTATTTAACTTTTGTTCCTCGAAATAGTATAATTCTATCAACGGCAATCAATCCTGATGGTGAAATACAGAATTGAGATGAAACCTTATGAGTTTATATTAAGTATATATGTGCTCTTACGAATATATTTCGTACCTACTACGAAACTTCATATATTATTAGTCAAACTCCATATATTATTAGTCAAATTAACAAACTCCATATATTATTAGTCAAATTTTCCAAACTTAAAAGAGTCTTTTCATTTCATTTCCAGAAATTATTTATACGTTGATCGTATATCTATATTTTTTCATCTCATTATCATCTCAGAGTTTACATGCATATATATCGTTAGAATAAAATGTTTCAAAAGAATTATAGGGCCTAAAGGGATTTATTATTAACAAATAGCAGAATAGTAACATGTGCTACGTAGATGACTCAACATTAATTGGAATTAGGCGGAATGAATTCTTGTAAGTAAAACGGCCAGCCCAAAATGAGTTGAATATCGGGCATGTAAGTAGGTGCGTAAATTTGACTGTCTGGATAGTTATCATAACAGACAACGGAAAGTAAAATATATAAATTGAACGCGTATTTAGGGATCTCGTATAATAACGTTATTAACGAAGAAAGTTGGATTGGTGTGTAATGTTTACCTTCTTACATGGCTGTGAATGCTGAACAATCTCGACACAGATCCAGAAAAGACTTGAAACGATCGAAATATGGTTTTACCGACGAATATTGGGAATACCACAGAACAAAACACGTGACAAACGAGGAATAAAGAGAATATAAGCTACAAAAAAATTGTTGCATAAAGTCAGAAAGAGACGAATGAAAGGGAGCTTGAAGAATTTGACACTTACAGTAGACAAGATAAGCAAACGAAGGCAGTGAATAATCCTTACTTGTCTGAGCAAATGGGTGGAGACATAAGAACTACAAAAGCACAGAGAGATCGTAAAAGCATGTTCGCCCATTATGAAGGGATAGGATATATACAGAAAGAGAGAAGTGATTGGCTTTTTCATGAACTCCAGATATAGGAAGCGGTTAAATATTGTTAGAGTGGTCGTTAATCTGGGTCATATGTGGCAAGCAAAAATCACTCTTAGTTGATGTTATCTGGAGTCAAATATTTGGCAAAAATCTTGTAAAACTCTCTCACCAACACACACACACACACACACACACACACACACACACACACACACACACACACCTGTTCATTTTTTTTCAGAACTCTGCCAGTAGTAATTGTAATGGTAAAGGGGTCAAATGTTTGATGCTAATATGTCCGGCATTTTGTATGTATGTTTGTAGAAAGGATTTTTAAGCGAGTTATTTGCCGAAAATTGTGCCTTTTTTTCTTTCTTTTTACTTTTTCAACTTTATTTTATTATGCATTTAGTAAAAATGTATTTTGTTCGTAACAGAGTGATTGAAGTATTGCGTTATATCTAGAAAAATTTTGAACAAGTTAATGCTCAATGAAACGATGTACTCCAAAGAGAGACTGATTTTTTTTTTAATTCGCCTTTATTCGTTTTATTTGACTGCATTATAGAATACAGATACTACCAATGAAAAGTATAACATAAAAAAGTTCTAGAGATAAGATTTTTCAAATGGTTATATTCGCAATAAACTGTGAGGGAAATGAAAATGGAACTGCATATAATGAATTTAAAAGGGAGATATTGTTTTTAGGTGAAACTCAAGTCGTTTCAATTATTCTGAGAGCGCATATTAATGAGACGTTACAGTAAATTCATTTATGTACAGAAAAGAAAGAATTGGGGCTGGTGCAAGGTTCGCGTTTTCCGAATCTATGATCCGGGGGTATGGGCTCTCTACTACATCTCAATTTTTATAAAGTGGTATTCATATAAAATACACATTTTATTGTAACTTAATTGTGTATAATACTTGATCATATTAACCTTAAAAAATGATAATAAATATAACGTATCTAAATTCAAATTAGAGACGTATCATAATAGATCGTTCCATCTTAAATCAATGTTTTGCGGTAATTTTAAGCATCAACACGGGAATTTTTCTTCTTAAAATTTTGAATAATTTTAACACATTCAATATCATGGATAAAAAAATACTAAATTTTAGATACTGTTTTTTAGCTTTAGTTTGTTGCTTTGTTTTTATGGCATATCAACCTCGGCGGGTCATTTAATGCCAACTAAATTTTATTGCTGGTAATACCTTTTTTTTCAACAATTTATTGTTGTTTTTATATAAGTTTTGTGTCTAGTAATACTTTTTTCTTTTTCGAGTATCAAGATTCATTGGGATTTGCTTTTAAGGGGCAGGGTCCCAAGTCCTACCCTTGTTATTTAACCCATAACTGGAAGGAAGGGACGGATTAATACCTTTCCCAAGGGTACCAGTGTTTAAGTGAATGCAGGGTATTCAACTGGAATTCGAACTCGGCTCACCGATTTCTCTTTCCGAGCCGATATCCACTGCACCTCAACGCACATCCGTCACTATATGCTTACAGTACCTGGTATTCCCAAGCGGTCACCCATCTAAGTACTAACCAGGCTCAACGTTGCTTAACTTCGGTGATCGAGCGAGAAACGGTGTATTCAACGTGATAGGCCGAAAGTCTTTAGCTGTAGCATTAGCAAAACAAACTCACGGATTTGGACAAAATAAGATTCCAGAATGACGTTAAAAAATGCGAAAATATTTCATCATACAATAATTGTGTTTAGGTTAATTTGTAACGTATATAAATGTGGGTAGAAAAAAAAGCAAATGTTGATAAGATAGCGAGAGTCACAAAGCACTGCCCGGGGCCCCCAATCAGAAAGTACTGGTCCTGAAAACAATTTATGTGCTTTTAAAGAACACTACTTGAAAAAATAATTAATTAACATTAATTAATATTTGTATGAAAAGTTAAGTAACTAATGAGAATTTTATCAAAGAAAAAGATCATGAATCTTTTCAGAGAAATAATTTTTTTTTTTTTTCTCCGGAATGAAATATTTTATTCGCTTTGTATCTCATTCAGTGATGCTAATTTTAACACGTAAAGTTAATATTTAGTGATCATTAGTAAGAAAGAGCGTACCATACCGTTATCCACAGACTTTTGCAGTGACTCTTCGTCTTTATACGCTATAAATGCAGAAGTGTAGTCTCTACATATTTTAATAATCTTACATTTTCGGGGAAAATATTCCCGCCTAAGTCATAGTTAATTTCCATAAAAGTTGGTCTGTCCTGGTCGATAGCTGTAGTGATTATTGCGAAGTATCGTGCCATTGCTACTAACAGAACCAATTTGTACTATCCCTGAGCCCCCTGGCCTAAGAGGAGCCCAAGTCTGATTGGGAGTAGTGCTTTGTGACTCTCGCTATCTTATCAACATTTGCTTTTTTTTCTACCTACATTTATATACGTTACAAATTAAACTAAGCACAACAAACAACTTAATTTTTGCGGATCTTTACGTGATTCTGAGTTGATTTTTTTTTTCGTCCAGATCCGTGAAATTGTTTTAATAATGCCAAGTCTAAAAGAAAACACAATATAAAATAAAATGCTATTTTTAGCCATAATGTTCAATGTGTTAAAATTATTCAACATTTTAACAAGTGTAATCTCGTGTTGATGTTAAAAATAACCGCAAAATATTGTTGATTTATTTAAGATGAAAATATCTATTATGACTTGTCACTAATTTATATTAAGATATATTGTATTCATTTTCAATTTATTAGTTGACTTGTGCATCGAAATTACATATGATTCATTATGGTACATAATTAGGCTACAATAAAATTGGTATTTTATATTAATACTACCTTATAAAAATTGAGATGTAGTAGAGTGGAGGGGCCCGTATCATAGATTCGGCGAGGCATGAGATACTTGCACTAGCCCTGGCTACTACTGCCACTACGATTTGGGAAAACTGTTTGATTTAGCAGTATTTTATTTAATAACGTATTAAATCAATATTTTTTAAAATCAGTTTTGAAATTTCTATAGTGAAAGTTACCTTTCAAAATTTAAGCAAAGCAAACAGGAAAATTTCCTTAGAAACGAAGAAAAGAGTACTGAACTGTTATGTAATTCTTGTATGTTAGTGAATCCAAATGAAGAAGAGACTCGAAGTAACAGAAAAGTGATTTTACAGGACTGAATATGTGAGCAACAACAAAGTTTTAGAGAAAATTGAAACAAAATTTATATGTATACGTAACATCAGAAAGAGGCATCTAAAATTTGTAAGGTAAAAAAGCAAGGAAAGAAGGCTGAGAAAATTTGACACTCACAGAACATATTGAATGACCGAGAAAAGCGGAATTTAACAAGCAAAAGTGACTGGCAGACGTGAGATTAGGTGATAGTCAGTCAGTTTAGTGCTATACGTGATACACGCTTGGGCGATCATATCTCGAAAGAGACATGACTGACTGGGCAGAAGATTATCCCGCAGTAGGTTGCCATTGCTTTCTGCGGTAGACTGGTTGCCGACCAAGGCTATAGAACCCAATCTGTCCCGCTAGTTAACCCATAACTGGAAGGAAGAGACGGATTAATACCTTTCCCAAGGATATTTGCGCGTAAGTGAATACAATGTATTCAACTGGAATTCGAACTCGGCTCCCCGGTTTCTCGTTCCGAGCCGATATCCACTGTACAACAACGCACATCCTAGGTGATAGTAAAAAGACAAAATTTTTAATGAGAGATACAGAGGAGAAACAATTGCGGAGAGCCATGATCGCCCACACCCTGCAGGAACATGGCACATAGAAGATAATTCAGCAAGGGAAAGCATAAAAATAAAATTTTTAAAATATCAAATTTACTTTGCCTCCCCTTTCATATGCAAGAAATGATTTGGCTAGAAACAAGGAAAGGATTAAACTCTTACGTGATATCTGTCTTCCTGTATAGCAGTGAGTACTGGAAAATCTCCTCAAAGATGCAGGAGAGACTTGAAGCAACAGAAATGTTGTTCAACAGAAGAATACTGAGGATAACACGGGCCGAATATATATATATATATATATATATATATATATATTACCCCGAGCAAGGCGGTAACGCCACTGATGTGCAGGGGGCTACGTAAGAGTGAAAAGATTGGAAAAGAGAAAGCCGGAAACCACATCCTAAACAGGAAACAAGGGATGAGCCTCTTCACCTGTTCAATAGATGTGGGTGGAGTGTGAACCGGGCGATAGTTTAGTCTATCTACTCCAATTGAAAGAAAAAAAAGAGGAAAAGAATGGAAATGAGTAAAAGATTAGAAAAGAGAAAGCCGGAAACCACATCCTAAACAGGAAACAAGGGATGAGCCTCTTAAGGTATCTAGTGGGACCACATAATACTTAAAATATATAAATAATTTTTAACCGTAAGTTGAACTTTTTTTTTATATTAGAGCATGAGTTATAACTGACACCTTTTGATTAATTAAATTTTAACGAAAAACGTGATTTTTGTACAGTGATACTATGCTTTTATAAAGCATTTCAGCAGCTATTACAATATATATATATATATATATATATATATATATATATATATATATATATATATATATAAACTTATTTATAAATGGAACTTTGTGTGTGTGTGCGTGTGTCTGTTACCTATAGACTCCGAAACGGCTGAACTGATTTTCTTGAAAATTTACACAGTTGTACTATAAGCGTCTGCGAGTCTTCCTAGCTAGGTTTTGTGTCGATGTACCCCCGATAAATATCGATAATCGAAAAAAATCGGGTTATAGAAGGAGTGGTCCGATTTTAATCAAATTTGATACACTCATAGACAAAGACATAAGATATGATTTATGATCAACAAGAAAGTTTTAGATAAATTCTTTTTTTTTTTTAATCATATCACCCCGAGCAAGGCGGTAACGCCACTGATGTGCAGGGGGCTACGTAATAGTGAGAAGATTGGAAAAGAGAAAGCCGGAAACCACATCCTAAACAGGGAACAAGGGATGAGCCTCTTAACCTGTTCAATAGATGTGGGTGGAGTGTGAACCGGGCGACAGATAGATCTATCTACTCCAATTGAAAAAAAAAAGAAACCAAAGTGAGAAGATTGGAAAAGAGAAAAACCGGAAACCACATCCTAAACAGGGAACAAGGGCTGAGCCTCTTCAGCTGTTCAAGAAAAGGAAAGATACTTGACCTAGGGAAGAGACACTTTAAATTTTTAGGGAACATAATGAGAGAAGTATGAGTAAAGAGGAATGTGCGTCGTGGTGGAGTGGATATCGGAACAAGAAATCGGAGAGCCGAGTTCGAATTCCAATTGAATTCCCTGCATTCACTTGCGCGCAAATACCCAGAGAAAAATATTAATCCGTGTTTTCCCTACAGCTATGGGTTAAATAACAGGACAGATTGGGTTCTATGGCCTTGGTTGGCAACCAGTCTACCGCAGAAAGTAATGGCAACCTAGTGCGGGAAAATCTTCTGCCTCGTCAGTTATGTCTCTTTCGAGATATGATCGTCTAAGTGCGTATCACGTATTGCACTTAACTAAATGAGGAAAGAGGAAAAGGAAAATTTGATACACATAGGGCAGATTAATAGCAAAAGTAACAGAGAAAAACAACGTATAACATACTTGAGCTTGAATAAATGGATGGCGAAAAAGGCTTTAGGGGAAATAACAAAAAGACAAAATTTATTAAGAGCAACAAAGGGCAGGAAATTGTGCAGAACCATGATCGCCTACATCCTGAGGGGACACAATACATAAAAAGAAGAAAGTAAAGAATGCGTAATTTAAAATAAAAAGAGTTGGACACGAACTTTTTTAAATGAATTGCCCCACCAACAAAGATCGACTTTGTCACCATTTCTTACATTTACAGCTACTCTTTACGTTTATGTTAAAATTGGATATGAAAATTAAATTACGCATTATATAATTTTAAATTAAAAAGATACTTCAAATTAACAATTATATTGCGATAGATTAACACAAAAACACTCATTCATCATGAAATTCAAAGAAAAGAACTGACTATGCGCATGCTCAGCAGTCGGATTATTATGTTGTGAGAACTTGAGTCTCTCTGATTGGTTTAGCGTTTTCGTCGATTTCTCTGTCTTCTGCAGCTGACAGAGTGGGTGCTGCTATATATATATATTTCGTTTAAGATCCTGCCAGTAACAGTAGTCTGGGCTTGGGGATCACAGAATAGTGGCAGCTGTCAGAGTTCTCTTTCTCCTCCTCAGATTCATTCATCAACTGTGCTGGCCATTCACAGATGCAGATATCGACACAAAGAGAAACATAATTTATACAAATCTTATATTTACTTACAAACACTCGCCTTCTCGACGTTGGAGTGTGCACTGATTTCATCTTCATTGCCAGTGGAAGCAGCACTTAAATAAAAAAAGTGAGTACACAATTTCATTTATTCGTTTACATATTTATAATTCTTGCTAGATAAACAATTAGCTTTCTGCAAAAGAAATTGACTTAATCTTTTCTAATCAATTTTTCCTTTTTAATGTCAGTCGGTATCTTTGAAAAATCTGTCTGCTATTTTTTCTATACAGTTTTACTTTTATTATTCGTTTTATTAGCAATTTTTATTAATTTCGATGCATGTATATATCTAAAATGGAATGATATATATATATATATATATATATATATATATATATATATATATATATATATATTAATTTTGGCTAATATATATGTTTTTTTTTTATTTATATGCATAAAATGTTTTCCATAATATATAGATTTTTTATAATTTTGAGTAATAAAATAAATTTAAGGAAATGTAAGACTTCGTAGTTTATAAATGAATTGTTTGTCAACGCATTTTCAAATTCGCAGATGCCAAATCATCAGTGCATTTTTTAAAGAATCGAAAATTATCAACAATATAAAATTGTTCTATTTCATAATAATAACAGCAACAACATACTACTAGTAGTAATAATAATTGCTATTTTAAATGATCTAGATAAAAAAAAAATTACATGTAATTATAATAAGAACATTCATCATTGTTTGCTTTCTAAGAGATAAATATCTTTCGTTCTGATAAAATTCAGATAAACAAAACAGTTAAAACAAAACAAATTAGATATTAAAATCACTAGCATTCCTATCGTCAGCATTATCTATTTATTGATTTTGTTTATTTTTTAGCTTACCCTTGTTTTACGCCAGGTATTTTTATTCAACCAAAGAAATACGATCAGGTTGATACGCTTTTTTGTACTTGTGAATGAATAATGTTATGTATACTTTAAGGAAAGATTGCTTATTTCTGTTTTATGGCATTTATTATTATTATTATCATCATCATCATTGTAGTTGTTGTAGTAGTAGTAGTAACTTATTTCGTGTGAAGAAAGAATGTTGATCCTCCCATGAGAAAATTTTTATATCATCGTTTTATAATCAAAGATTATTGTAAGCTGAATTTTTTTTAAAAATAAATAAAAATAAAAAGATTTTTTATTTTATTTATTTTTTTTTTTTTTACATAGGGTGATGATAATGCAATAACAGCATTAGATTAACTGCTTTGTTTGGAGATTGCATTTACAGTTTATTTGCACAAAAACTGTGGTAGTGTTAAGAAAGAACGACAGTAAAAGGAAAGCAAGAGAGATAAAGAATGATTAGAGGCGCTGATCTTTGAACAGTTTTTCGGCTTCAATAAGCCGCGCGCACGCGCGCACGCTCGCGCGTGTGTGTGTGTTTATGAAAATATGTCCGCTACAAAAGATCGGATAGATAGATAGATAGATAGATAGATAGATAGATAGATAGATAGATAGATAGATAGATAGATAGATAGATTGAAAAAGTAGATATAAAAAAGATAGATTGAAAAAATAGACAAAAGGTAGATAGAAAAAAAAGATAGATTGAAAAAAATAAAAGATAGATAAAACAGTAGATAGCAAAAACAAACAGATAAGTAGATAGATCCATACATCCATAAAAATGATAGATAAAAAGGTACATAGAGAGATGAAAAGATACATAGAGAGATAAAAAGGTACATAGAGAGATGAGGGCACCGCGACATGATGTAATGGTTAGCAAATTTTGTCTGGCTAGAATCATTACAATTGAGTGGTGAGTTCGATCCTCACTGGGTGCCCATTCTTTCGACCTTGTGACACATATAAGCTGTGAAATAAAAAGAAAAGATATATAGATAAATGATAAACAAATAAAAAGATAGATAAAAATATAAAAAGATTAAAAAGATAGATATGTAAAATGATAAAAAGCTAGAAAAATAAAAAAACATAGATGATAAATAGAAAAAAGATAAAAATCAAAAAATAGAAAAAGATAGATTGAAAAGATAGAAAAATTGAAAAAAGATAATTATCTTTTTTCAATCTTTTTATCTTTTCAATCTTACTTTTTCTATTTTTTGATTTTTATCTTTTTTCTATTTATCATCTAATAGAAAAAAGTAGATAAAAAAAGTAGATAACAGAAAGATAGATAAATACACCCATGCATAAAAATGATACATTGATTAAATATATATACAGATGGACAGCTAAAAAGATTAAAAAAAAAAAAGTCTGATAGATTACAAAAGCTAGGGAGCAAGACAGATATTTAAAAAAAAAAAAACTTTCTTGCGGGGTTTAGTACGACTTGGATTTCACATCTTTTAAAGTACACGTGTGTACTAAGAGATAAAAGAAAACATTTAGAATTTGCATCGTGTCAACATCAAGCTTAGGGAGGCCATGTCTGTCTTAAAAATAAAAAAAACGCATTCAAATTCCCGACCATTATTTGAATCCGATTGCTGACTTCTTGCATCTATGATTGATACCACTCCGGTGACTAAAAAAATACAAATATGAATATAGATTAAAATGAGGGATTACAAATTTTACAAGTACATGGGTGCACAGATATTCAAGATGAGTTCGGAAAAAATGTGTGGTCCTGTTTATCGGAAGGTTTGTTCTTTCCTGACTTGATAATCATCACTGAAAGGTTATCTTTACAAATATTTGAACATCGACAGATTATCTCAAGAGCAAGCTCAGTTATTACACACACACACACACACACACACACACACACACACACACACCATATAGGCTAGGTAATGAGATAAGAATTAATTTAAAAAATGTTATAATAAAAACTTCCGAAATTGAGTTATATAGAAAAATACGTGTGAAACTAGGAACATGCTGAAAAATTCTCGGCCAGATCAACTTTCTAAAATTAGTAATACACATTTGGGTAAATAGGTAGAGTTGAGGATTTTTCAACCCTCTCTTAAATGTGTGCATGTATATACAGGGTGCGATGGAAAACTTGTCGTCTAAATTACGCAAACATGAAAATAAAACGGACATCTCAATTGAACAGATATATTTACGAAAATTACATAAAAATATCTTGAAAAACTAAAAAGTAAATTTATTCAATAAAATCGCCATTGGCCTCCCACGGCCTCCAGACAGCTTCGGAATCTCTTGCAACTCTTCTGCTCCATGTGGAAATATGAATGGAGGCATAACGTCGCTGTCACTAGTGAACTCTCCAAATACCTTCGTAATCACCCTTAGACTAATCTAACTCTTTTCTAATCCTCTACACTGTCCTCAAATTGACACCCAAACACACTGAAATGTTCGTATTAGAGATTCTGGTATGAGTGCCAAGCAGTACAGCAGGCCGTTTCTAAATTTCCCGCGGAGTAAACTGCCTCATGGTTCTCTTTTTCTCACGGAGATGACCTTACTATACTGTGCTTATATATATTTATATGCAAGTATATATACAGACACTCACACTACCTATTGTTTATATATATATATATATATATACAATTATACATACAGACACTCATATCTATTGTGTGTGTATATATATATATATATATATGCGCACCTGATGATTGCATAACGTATATTAAACTCCGAATTGTGCCATAGACATAGGATAATATGTATATTTATTAATATATACACTTATAATAATACGGCTTTGTTCATACATTAAGTACTGTTTTATTAACACCTGAATAATAATACTATACATATGTGCACCCTCATATGCATAAATATTAATTTACGTCACTATATATATAATTGTTTGCGCACTCGTAGACGTAAAATACATCTTGATATATTGATTTTTATGTATCAAACAATTTAAGATAATAATATCAATAAAAGTTTAAAAAATACAACAATAATCATAGTAAGAAGTTGGTCATGTCATCAAACTGCTAACGCACTATTCATAACCAGGAGAATTTTTTTTTTAAGTTTGAGGGATAAAGCAACCACGGTGACTTTGAAATCTGTTACGGTCTGAGTAAACTATGTTAACCGATGTAAAGTTTTTTTTTTTTTTTTTTTTTTTTAACTAGGTCCCGATCCCACCTGCAAAATTATTCGCTGCTTTTATCAAAACCTGACACGATTATCGCGCCCATTTCTCACTCAATAATAATAATAATAATAATAATAATAACATTTGCAAAGTGCTTTACAAAAAAGACGAGAACTTGAAATCCGAGGCTGAATTGTAATTATACAGACGACAGCATTATTAAAATCAGTAAGAATAGTATAGAGCGTTAAAGTATTGAAAAGACTAGCTTTCACTCAATTTTAAGCTTAAGCCTCCAGTTATCATTTGTGTGAAAAGAATGTAAACGATAATAAAATTAGTAATAATAGGTATGTAGAAATCAGTAAAAATAACAACAATAGAAATAATAAAGTCAGCAACAACAAATCAACAGAAAACAAACAAAAAAAGACAGATACAAGTACTTCATCCTAGAGATCTCCTCCCACAAAAAAAAGCAGTAACTTGTAGTTAAAAGAGTTACGTATTTTTCACAAATTACAGAAGAAAGTTAAGGTTTTCAAATGCAGATGTTTTTGTGTTGACAAGTTATTTCAACTTCGAACGCTAGCGGAGTACAATCTTTTCATGTCCTATTCACCATTTGGTCTTATGCCGCATTAAGTTAAAGTTAATAAATATTGAAAAGACAATAAAAACTGCAGCCGTATCTAAACCCAGAGGTTTTGTGGTGAAGTGGTAATCGGCTTGAAACAAGAAATCGGAAAGCCGCGTTCGAATTCCAATTGAATTCACATACGCGCAAATACCCTTAGGAAAAGTACGAATTATATATATATATATATATATATATATATATATATATATATATATATATATAGCCTTTATATATATATATATTTAGCCTTTATTCTTTCCATCTGTGAATATACATACTTTAAAATGCACTCTCACTCTAGCGAGCTATCTGAAATAATATAATATTCATTTACTTTATTTGTTAATTGGAAGCCATGTAAAATATCTGAAAATACAAATAATTTTATTCTTTATTTCGATGTATTATTCTTCTGTTCTTCCTTTTATTTGTTTACTTTTATGCATGTGCGTGGATATGTGTATTCAACTAAACCCCCCAACACACACGTGTGTGAGTGTGTTTATAGGCGTAGTTAAATCATTAAGTCTGAGGCCCCTCTATGAAAAAGATAAATTATTTAACACAACACATTTATCAATAGTCCCCTTCTTTGTCAATGCACTTAATTCAGTGATAAATATTATTCACATAGATGGAACATTATACAATGAAAATCGCACATACAAATTCATCGACTTTACGAACACATCACGTTGAAACACCGATTCCCGTAAGATCACCAAAGTTAAGCAACGTTGGGCCTGGTCAGTACCTAGATGTGTCACCGCTTGGTTATACCGGGTGCTGTAAGCTGGAATGTGCGGGTGATGTAATGGATAATAATTCGAATTGGTTAATCAAAGAGCTGAGTTCCAATTCCAGTTGGGTTCGTTATATTCACTTTCGTGCAAACATCCTTTGGAAAGGTATGAATCCATCTCTTCCCCCACTAGCTACAGGATAATTTTTTTAAATTGTTTCAGGAAGACAATTATCATCTTTAAAAATAAAAATTGCCTACAAAATATTTAGATTTCGGTATTAAATAACCCATATAGAGGCTGATATGGCGCTAAACAAAAACAACCAAATTCATCCAATAACTACTTTTCAAGTAAGGAACTAATCAATCTACTCTATCGCGTATGTATGTAGACATGTAATCCAATTTATAAGCAAATGTTTTACTCATAATAAGCACAGGAAAACAACAATAAGTATAGAAATATCTGCTAAACTCAGTCGCATGTGTTTGTTTCTAAGTCAATTATTTACTTTCTAAGAATGTCTTACGATATTACTTTTATCTTAGAAACCCAGATAAATATACTCGCGTTGTTCAACTCAATCTGCATTGAAAAGTTGCCTTTTAATTAACGCTGATTTTACCATATGTTGATTCCAGGGACTGCTCTTAAAACTTCATCTCCTAGAATAGTAGCGTGGAAAATAAGAACAGTAAAAGAGATTTCATATTAAGGTTCAATTTGCACGCCTTTGGGATAGAGATAGCCACAGGGAAAAAGGTTTCTGTGGAGAAATAGTAATTCCAAGAAGAAAAGAATGTTGGGATCATTTATAGATTTGCTTTCTCTATTCTTACATTTTAAAGTGAATTATATTACAATATTTATAAATAAACTACGAACAACTAGATGTATTGAAAGATATCGATTTCCTAAACATAAAAACTTTCGTTAAAAACAAAGAATAGAGTATGGAACATTTATGTCATATCAGTCTTCCTGTACGGAAATGAATGCTGAACAATCTCTTCACAGATGAATAAGAGATCTGATGCAACAGAAACGTGGTTCTACAGAAGGATGCTGTGAATACCAGTGAGTGAACATGTGAACAATGACGAAGCTTCAGAGAAAATGGAAGCAGAAAGGACACTTATACATAACATCAAGAAGAAACAGCTGAAATTTCTAGGGCGTATAATGAGGAAATGAGGCTTAGAAAATGTGTTATTCACAGGGCATATTGTAGGTAAGAAAAATGCAAAACCTACATAATGAACTTCGAGTAAATAAGTGGCGAGAAAAGGTTTAGAGAGACAACGAAAGTTATTGAGAGCTACAAATGATATGAAATCGTGGAGAGCCATGATCAGCAATATCCTGAAGGGAAACGGTACAAAGAAGAAAGTAAGTATCGACTTATAGGACAAGTGGCAGGTATTGTTTTTTTAATGTAAAAATAATTTTCAGTGTGGTGCATGATGAAATTAGCCAAAACTATATATGTAAATGTAATATAACAGATGGTGGATATATCACAGGTATAATACATTATAATACAAATACAGGGTGCGATGGATGAAATGTCGTCTAAATTACGCAAAAATAATAATAACACAGACATCTCATTTTAACAGATATATTTACTAAAATTACACAATATTATCTTAAAATACTAAAGAGAAATTTCATTCAATAAAATCGCCATTGGCTTCAATCACGTCCTCTAGACAAATCGGAATCTCCTGCAACTCTTCTTGACGGTCTCCTTGCTTAAGCTAGGGAATGCTGCCATAACCCTTGCCTTCAGTTCATTCTTGGTGCTACAAAGATTTTTTTTTTTTTGTTCTCTCACTCAACTGCGCTCCGCACATAATAATCAAGGGAGTTGCAGTCTGGGGAGTTGGGTGGCCAGATGTAAGGGGTGATGTGGTTGCAGAAATTGTCTGACAGCCATAACTGGGTGATTCTGATTGTGTGGAATGGTGCAGAGTCCTGTTGCAAGACATGGGGTCTTCTACCAGTCACCCTCTTGACCCAGGGTAGCACTTCCTTCTCAAGGTATTGATGTAGGCCTTGGTGTTGAGACTAAGGCCCTGTGGAAAGATAACATCACCTTTACTAGGGATCACTCCAAACACCTTCGTAATCACCATCCAACTCTTTCCGAATTTTTTGTGTGGTTCTCATATTTTTTTTTTTTTTTTTTATAAGCGTTTCACCCCGAGCAAGGCATGTCACTGCCACTACTGTGCAGGGGGCTACGTAGAGTGGAGAAAGGCTGATTAAATATAGGAAATAACAGAGGGTGGGTGATAGGCGGGTGAGGATACCGAGAATGAGGGTTGGGTAGATGAGAGTGTTGTGAGAATAGTTGGGAGTTAGTGTGATAGGAGGTGTCTATTGACCCTACATTTAAACACCTGGAGATTGTAACTGTCGGGAAAGCAGACTTGTGGAAGGGAGTTCCACAGGCGGGAAGCGCGAGAAAAGAAGCTGTTGGAGTAGAATTTACGGTTACATCTTATTTGTTTAACTGTAAAAGGGTGGGACCTAGTTGCTAATCTAGTATCTCGTGTAAATTCGTGCTTAGGCGGCACCAGTGATCTAAGCTCATCGGAGCAGAAGCCATGAAAGTACTTGTAGAAGAGGCACAGGGAAGCTACATCACGCCGGTGTGAGAGCGGCTGCAGCCGGTCTGCCAAGTCAGTATCAACCACGTTACAGATCCTCTGACACATAAACACTGAAATGTTCTCATTTGAGCTTCCGATGCGAATGCAAAGTGTTGTTTCTAAATTTCCGGCAGAGTGAATTGTGTTATAGTGCTTATTTTCTCACAGACTAAACCTAGTATACTGTTTAGTCAACAAAAACAAACAACGCGTACGCACGAAATTAAAAATATAAAATAGCGAAAATGAATCCACCACAGACTGTAGATTCAAGAAATTCTTTAGACAAACTTAAATATTTTCAAACCGAGTCAACAGCGGCAAAATATATTACCCCTATATCGGTCAGAGTCAGAGGTAACCAATAACATAGCTCTTTGTTACATGTTGGTCCCAAAGTTCCTTCAATCCACCATGGTTATAATCTAGTTTAACGCGCCGCTCATTTTACCGCTGATATTGTGCTGGCGGCATGGTTCTACACGACTTAGATGGCGTTTGTCTGCTCACGACTATCCACATCTTTGCCACGTTGTTTTGTTGTTGTTGTTTTGTTTTTTGTTTTTTTGTTTTTTTATCTCAGAAGATCGCTAATGAAGCAAACTTGGAGTGAGGACTATTCCAACAGCTGGGAATCATACTCACAGAAAAAGAGGAATTCTTTGGAATAAATAATTAACTCAGGTTAAACATATAACAACGATTTAGTTTATATAGGCTTTGTTGTTGCAGCAGTTTTAAGTCTGCCAACTTAAAATCAAATGACACTGGGATTGCCTTCGAAATCTGCATCTTGTGTTGTTAGTAATTTAAATTTCTAAGTTCTGGTCATTTTTGTGATCTTCTGATCTGCTCTTTCAATCTCTCCTAAGTGTTTTCTATTGTCTTGGCTGGCACAAGGTCTTGGTCAGGTGGTCTCGTCTAATGATATTGATTCCCATAATAGTGGTGTGGGAATTCTCCATATATCTCCCGGTTTCTTTTCTATATTCTCTGTTCCAAAATCTTCAGCCTACACGGAGTCTTGCGTCCGGCAGGGGTGATAATTGACCAGGGTTTTGGTTTGGTTGAATTCTACCGTTTTTCTAATATTTCATATTCTCAAAATATCTTTACTCAATTTGTTTTACAAATTTGAGGTTGTCCAGCCCCTTTTTGAGAGTGGTCAGAGGAGTCAAGACCTTTTCTTAGAGTGACTCATTTCACATATCATCTCATACTTACGCTATTCTCAAAATATATTTGCTATACAACATACTGTACTGTTTGGTATTCGCGCTTGAAGATTCAATGCGTGCATATTTCAGGGTGTTTGGGGGTCAATCTGAAAACAGTACAGAGGATTCGGAAAGTGTTTAATTAAACTAATGGCGATTACAAAGGTGTTTACAGTGATCACTAGTGATGGTAGGGTTATGCTTTCATCTTTCCACAGAGCCTCCGACAACACGAATGCTTACATCAAGTGTCTTGGGGAGCTAGTGCCGCCCTGGGCAAGAGGGTGGATGCTGGAAGATACTTTGTCTTGCAACAGGACGTTGCACCATGCTACACAAGCAGAGGAACTCACTTATGGCTGTCAGACAGTTTCTGGGACCACAACACTCCTTACATCTGGCCAGCTAACTCCCCAGACTGCAACCCCTTGATTATTATGAGAGACCATCAAAATTCCTTGTAACACTAAAGATGAACTGGATGCAGATCATTGACCAACTTAAACAAGGAGACCACCCAGAAGAGGTGCGGAAGATTCCGAAATCATATGGAGGCTGTGGTTGAGTCAATAGCGATTTTAATGAATAAATTTTCTGTTTAGTATTTCGATATATTTTTTGTGTAATTTTGGTAAATATATCCGTTAAAGTGAGTTGTTAGTTATATTTTCATTTTTGTAATTTAGATGACAATTTCTCTATCACAACATATATATATATATATATATATAGAGAGAGAGAGAGAGAGAGAGAGACAGACAGACAGACATACAGACAGACAGACAGTTATATATGTATAAATGTGTGTTTATGGATTAGTGTTTCTCATTAGTTAATCAATTTTCGATTCTGCTTAAAGAAGATAAGTTTATAGGTATATACAGTTGTATTGATAATTGCTTAACTACCAGTGCAGATTTGTAATTTTCTATATCTATATTTTTTTCCTAATCATGTGTGTGTGAGTTATATATCCTAAAATACATAAAATTTTAAGAAGAAACAAACAAAATATTTTTATTTTAGTGAGAAAGGTAATGCAAACTTGAACCTAGATGATATTCATTCCGAACTTATATGGGAACATCTACGAAAAGGTTGTCCTTTTTTGTCCGGGTTTTTCTAGAAATCGAAGAAAATTCACAAATAGGTAATCTAATGCCGAAAATATGGATGTTCTTCCTGTCAATATGGATGTTCTTCCTGACAGGGTAATTATGTCAGTTTTGTGATAAAGTTTGCAGAACTGACGTCGGGTTGAAGCGGCACAAGAGAGAGTTCCTTTCAAGACTCTCCAAAAGTCTTTCATGTAACACATATGTTTTTAAAAAAGTATGCAGGAGCGAGACTGTTTTGCAAAGGTATGACCGCACAATTCAATGTTGTACAGATGATATTCTTCCGTAAAGAAGTGGCAGTTATCATGCAAGGTGACCCATACAAAGTGCGTCAAACAAATGATAAAAATCAAATTTTTGAAAAAAGGCAGTGTCATTTTGTTTAATTTGTACGCGTATTCAACTTAGAAAAACAGAAAACTATTCCCTAACTCCCCCCCTACTAATTTCTGTCTGAATTTCTGGGATTTAAATGCGGAAAATTATCCTTGCCTTTGCTGTTTTCATTATAACATTTCGTCTTTTCCATGAGAAAAGTACTTATTGGATTAAAATGTTGGTTCGTGAACCTACGCTCAGTGGAAACGAAGCAAGCTATGGCCTGGAGATTCAAACACTCACAGGACATAATGAAGGCTAGTGAATGAGATGAAAACAGCAAGACTACGTAAATAGATAGCAAAACAACGACAAAAGAAAATAGAAAAGCGTCAAAGGTTACTTTGAGTTACAAAAGACAGGAAGTTGTGAAAAACCATGATCAGCCAAGTAGTGAAAAAACACGGTACATCAAAGAAAAAATATGGATGTTTTTATACATTTAAATTTTTTTTTTTTTTTGCATATTGATGTTACTACGCGTTTTTAGATGTTTTTTTCAAGCGTGTATTTATATGTGTATGTTTTTATATATTTTTCATCATTTCACCCTAAGCAAGAAGGTTACTGAGTGTGAGAGAATATGAGAAAAAACATTAAAGAGCGTGAACAGGAAAATAACTTGAATTAAACTACAGACGATAACAATTAATATTAAATTAATGATTAAAGTTGGCTGAAAAGCATAAGCCGGAAGAGAGTTCTACAAGCAAGAAATATGAGAAAAGAAACTTAGCATAGAACTTACGGTTACATCTAGAAATTTCAACTGTAAAAGATGACACCTTGCCATAAAACCCAGTATGAGGCTTGAATTCATAAAGTTTAAGCACGATAGAGGAAAGATTATCAGAATAATCACCATGAAAATATTTGTGGAAAAGGCACAGGAAAGCTTATGTAACGGTGGAAATAAAAGTTTAAGTTGATATTCCTTGAAGCACATGAGAAACAAATATATTCCCAAATTTTCTTTTGCTCGACTATTTTTTGTGGGAGATTAAGTTATTTTTTATATATATTTAACCATAGGGCATATCTTATAACCTTTGAAGTTTGAGTTATTTGTATGCAAAGAAACTTAATCCCTTTGGCAGATAGATAGAAAAATAGACTGGATTTTTTTATATGATTTGAGTGAAATATATCTTGATGGATTTGTATCAGGATGGAGAAAGAAAATTTTTGAAAATATAGATAAGAAACGGTTAGACATTATGCCTAGAAATGCTTTTTTAATATTCCATTCATCTGCGCATGCGTATCATTGAGATAAATATTTTTGCTGACATGTTCAGATATTCATGAAATTGCATGAGGAACTGAATCCTGTTTCCTTCCTCATTTTGTTCTTATTTATCTTCTCTTTTGTAATTCTCGCTCCTTTTAATATGTGTGTATATGTAATTAAATAATAGACTATATCGTAACTAATTACTTTTACCCCTTATATATAGAGAATGTTTTATCACGGAAAGAACGACCACTTCAAAGTTATTGTTTTAGAAGAAGCCTTATTTCACAACATGGAGATAGTAAAGCTCTTTTGAATTTCTCATCTACTTGGTGATGAGACACAATAACGATTCTCAGCAGTTCAACTCAAAAATTGAATAGCTTATCTCTCCACTATTGAAAAATACTGAACAATAACATTAACATCTTTACAAAAGCCAAATACATGTTAACTACAAGCAAGACGGATTTTCTCTTAAAGATATCATAAAAATACACAACACAAGTCAATCAGATCAAGAAATTGAAATAAATTATTTATTACAAAAAGTTTAAAACAGCTAACCTTATCATAAAAATTGCACAGCCGCAAAATAAAATTACAAAGAACCAACATTATCTAAGAGTTCAAATGACCCTTCAGAAACTGTGTTCCTGGTCAAACCAAACTCATAAATAATTACATTAGTCACACTACTACGTGCCTATCTAGACGATTCACGTTACAGATACCGACAACACTTCATTTAAACACACAAGAAATATACTAGTAGAAGATACAAGTATAATATTCTCATACACATGCAAAAAAAAAAACGATTAAAAATAATGGAAGCCATAATGATAAAAAAGAAAAAAGCAATGCTCAATAACATTAACTACGAACATGGCCATTCCTATAACTTCAGACACATACATAAATATATCGCCCTTGATAATGGCTAAAAGAATAGCCGAAAGCGATCGGATATGCAGAACTTTTTTCCACATGTCTTGGACGAGCACAAGAAAAATTAAATCGCAGTAATTTGTCAGTCGTCTTTAACGATCTCTCTCTCTCTCTCTCTCTCTTTCTCTCTCTCTCTCGCTCTCTCTCTCTCTCTCTCTCTCTATATATATATATATATATATATATATATATATTGTAACTAAGTTGTAGAACTCGTAGGTTTTTTAACCTGTTGTTCATGCATTTACTTTTATAAAGAGTGCTCGATACAAACACAAACGTAGAGCGTTTATTGTAAGTTATATTCTACAATATATATATATATATATATATATATATATATATATATATATCCTGGGTTAAAAAGCAATCGGAGTCTAACCGTGATACAGCGAAACAGATCTGTCTGCGGATGACTATATATATATATATATATATATATAATATAAAGTCCGTGAACGGCGAGGATAACCCAAAAATATCTATTTAATATATATATATATTATTAAGTGATAGATCTGTATAGAGAGCTCATTGGATTTTATTCAGATCAATATGATGTACACAAAGGAAAACTCATCATTCCTTTTTATATTAAGATACGTAAATAATACAAAGTAATTATACACATATACAGGCATATAATTTAAATATATAGCCAATTTCTTTGATACATAAACTTTATCAGAGAATAATTTACACAAATAGTAGGTGAATCTACAATTGTGTTATAGTGGGATCATTTGATTCCGATACCAACACAAAAACATGAGTATACTAATCAATAAAGAAAATCAGTTACATCCATAATACAAAATTAATGCTAACATACATATACGTAAGTTTACACATATACACACAAAAAAGGGGGTTATATTAAAATACATAAATAATACAAAGCAGTTACACACATATCCTGGCGTATATATCAAATACATAATAGATCTTAACCACAATTTATTCGGAAATCGAGCCTGTATACTCCCAATACAGGGGAAATACCGTTTTTAAATAGATATTCTTCTGGTTGTTTTATTAAAGAATTCAGGAGAATATCTATTTAGAAAACTTCAATTGAATTTCGTTTGCCATGAATCTTCGTTAACCTAGTCGTAAGACACGTCAGATCTAATGACGGCATCTCCCCGGTATTGGGAGTTCGAAGATTTCTGCCAAATAAAATTTCTCGAACAAATTAGGCAGGTGTACTGTTTAATTATAAAAACAGACTATCAACTGAAATGCGAGTATCCATTATAAATAATGTTCAAACAAATAATATATATATATATATATATATATATATATATAATAAAAAGTTAGTTTTAAAATATGCTATATTTTTAGATAAAAATACTTAATATCATGTAAAAGTCGACACTGAGGTCAACACCGAGCGGTGACAGTCTGTTTCATACTTGTAAGCAATACTTAGGCCAGAAGCAGATTGTTGCCGCTCGATACTCTCTCTCTCTCTCTCTCTCTCTCTCTCTCTCTCTCTCTCTCTCTCTCTCTCTCTCTCTCAACATCCAGCGGCAACACTGCGTCAGGCATGAGGGTTGCGCTATATTTTTTATGTCCTTGCGCGCTGTTTACAATATCAAATACTATAAATAAGGCAAACGAAATCAATCGGTTAGGCGGCAGCGTCGTCAATAAGAAACATTAGCACCTAAAAAAACAAATTACAAAAGATTCAATAAAACCTTTGCGCAAAGTATCTGCTGAACAACAATTGTCTCCTAAAACTGTTAAAACGGTCGTGTATGACGACCTCGGCATTAACACTTACATTGCGACGCGGTGGCACTTCCTCATTGTGTCTATGAAGGCCGGTATCCTGATATTTTTTTCCGAAATACGTCAAGAATCATTGGTCTGGTTTAAAATATTCTCACTGTTGACGCTGTTTTGAACCGCTGAAACAACAGGTACCGAACAAAAAAAATAATAGTTGATATCCGAGAAACATTCAAAATCAAACATTCAATGCAGATCATTGGGTGTCATGGTTTTCTACAAAATGTTCAAAATTTATTTATAAGTTCGAAGAAAAGATGGGTTCTGAGACTTGTCTACTACAAGTTCTTCAGTTACTATATAATCTATCCTCTTCTAGCTCAAACGTATACATTCTAGACTACGACATGCGATCGCTTTAAAACAGGCCACCAACAAATTCTACCAGTACAACATCAATACTGTCAGGCTTTCTGTCAAGGAGAAGTAGACAAAGATGTCAGTGGACGTCATGGTTAAGTGTTATGCAGCTTTCTGAGATCGTTTGGTAGTCGTATTTAATAATAATAGAAGCCAAATAGAATAAATTACTCATATACTGCAGAATTAATCATTCTTCTTAAGCATATTCAGTTATTTCAAAAGTTTGAAACATGTTTCGCTTCCATTCCATCTCTCTTTTTATACACACACACACACACACCCGCGCGCGCACACACACACACACCGTATATAAAGATAGATACACAGACGTACAGATATATATATAATATGTACAGAAGACGTACAAATATATAGATATACACACACAGACATTATACATATACATATATATATATATATATATATATATATATATATACAGACACATTATATATATATATATATACATACACAGTCTATATATATATAGAGAGAGAGAGAGATAGAGAGAGACAGAGCTTATATATATATATATATATAGAGAGAGAGAGAGAGAGACAAAGATATCATATATATATATATATATATATATATATATTGAGAGAGAGACAGAGACAGACATTAAATATAGAGAGAGATATATACACACAAACATTATATATATATATATATATATATATATATATATATATATATATATGATGTCACACATCATGCATATACAGACAAGGTTCGAATGACAAATTGTCCATTAAATTATGCCAAAACGAAAATAACACTAACATCACATTTTAACAGATATATTTGCGAAAATAGTTGGTGAATGCTGTCACAATCCTTACCTTCAGTCCATCTTTAGTGTTAAAAGGAGTCTTGTTGGTCTATCGCTCAAGTGTGCCCTAAACATAATATTTAAGGGGATTGCAGTCTAGGGAGTTTGGTCGCCAACATTAAGGGGTGTTGTGGCTGCAAAAATTGTCTGAGAGCTATGATTATGCTTTCCTGCTTGTGTGGCACGGTGTAGTATCCTGATACAAATAGGGTTTTCCAGCAGCTAACTATTTGTTCAGGGCTGCACTATCTCCTCAAATCACTTCACGTATGTCTCCGTGTTGAATCTTTGTCTCTGTGTGAAGATGAAAGGTGGAATAATGTCACCATCACAAGGGATCATTACAAACACCACGATGTTGTCTGGGCATATCATCACACTCTTTCCGAAGCTTTTGCACTGTCCCAAAATTGACACTTACACCTTCTGAAATGGCAAGTCTTACAGCATACCGTTTCCAAATTTTTTAACGAAGTGAATTGTGTCATGGTGATCTTTTGTTTTTATCATAGACGTTTCCCAGCTGACCTTAATATACAGCGAAGTCGATAAAATCAAAAACAAATAACGCGCATATATGAAATTAAAAATATAAAATGAAGACAATTTATTCTTCACAACCGGTATATATATATATATATATATATATATATATATATATATTGTTTAATTACTTAGTTTCTGGTCATAATGATATTAGAACAGTACACATTTGTATTAAAGAGTGTTCAATAAAATTCTATTGTAGAACTTTTGAATATTTGCCATTCGTAAAGGAGTGATTACGCGACCTAGGTTTCTAACGTTATAATTTCTTGTAATTTTAAAAATTGTGCGTTCAAAAATTCCCTGCCACGTAAGCGTTCAAAAACAAAAGAAAAAAAAACACCGTTACGTGTGCGTTATGTCGAACAACACATTTAAACCCTACCAAAAAAATAATGAAACCCCAACCTACATAAATGTCTACTCCAACCACCCACAAAAAATAATTAAACAAATCCCTACAATCGTAAATACTAGAATTAACAAACTGTCATCAAATAGCAAAATCTTTAATAAAAATAAGGTACATGACAACATCGATTTAAAAAAAAGTGGCTTTAAACAGGAATTACATCACTTAGAATCCACCAAAAGTACTGGAACTAAAGAACCTAGAAATAGACAAAGAAGAGCGCTATAGTTTAACCACACTTTCTGTAAACTATCTAATATTAATATCAGGCAATACTTTCTGAAATTAGTTGATAGGCACTTTAAGAAGAACAACCCACTAAGGAAAATCTTGAATAGGAAGACATTAAGAATTAGTTATTCCTGCACTAGCAATATTAATAGCATCATCAATTCACATAATAATAATATACTAAATAAATTTTATAACAATAAAAAGACAGGTAGTACAACCCTCTGTAACTGTAGAGTAAAAAATAAATGCCAAGTTGGAGGTATATGTAGATCCGAAGAGGTAATATACCAAGTAACCATCTATCCTAGCGAAGACAATAGCGAGAAAAAAATATATAAGAATATCCGCTGGACCATGGAAGCAACGCCTATATAATCACAATCAATCATTTTCTAAACCCCACCTAAAACATCAAACCGCTCTCTCTAAACATTTCTGGGAATTAAAAGACAGAAATCTTTCCCCTCAGATTAAATGGAAGATTATAGGGAAATCTCAAAAACCCAATAGCGTTAGAAGCAGATGCAATTTATGCTTATACGAAAAGATTAAAATTATCAAATTCAGAGAATCTAACCAATTATGAAATCAGAGAAATGAAATAATTTTCAAATGCAGTCATAAAACTAAATTTAAACTGTCTACAACATAAAATCTTAGAATCACCCCGTTCTGACACACTTGCCAGCTCTTTCACATTTGTGTGAATCATTCGTTGGAGGATTTTACAGACCGAAGAAGTGAGGATAAAGATCTACCATACAATGGGTTGACATGCCAATCTAAATACACAATGACTTTATATGATTAGTGTACGAAGTTAAAAACATCCTATCATGAACTATGTAATTGGAAATGATTTCACTATAATGACTTCGATATAAATATTTCACGTGTATAATGATGCACCTAAGTGTAAGGTTAGATATAAGGTTTCTCATATATATGGGTGCACCTACTTTTGTGCATGCTTCTACAGAATTTTGTGCATGTTTATATACATTATTGTATGTATTATTGTGTGTATAAGGGGGCACCCAAGTATAAGTGTATTTCATGTATAGGAATGGACCTAATTATGTATATGTTTTTCCATCATGTGAGAACACCTGATTATATGTGGGTTGTGTTAGTCTTGGATGCAGTCAATTGTGCATTCTTGAACTGATTATCCTCGCCGTTTACGGACTGAACATCTATAACTAATATATATATATATATATATATATATATGCACACACACACAGATCGTGCATATATACAGATTATATATATGTACACACTCATCTTACATATACACACATATCGTGTATACATATGTACACACACATTGATTGTACACATGTATATGAATACATATATATGTACACTCATTCTACATATACATATATATACAGATTGTACATATATTCACAAAAAAACATGCACATATATATACAAACATATATATATAAACATACATATATACACATATATACACACATATACATATATGCACACAAATATATATACTCACATATATATACACGCACATATACATATACATACACATGTATATAAACATTTACACACATGCACACATATACATATATATACAAATATATATAAAAATATACACATACACACACACACACACACACACACACACACACATATATATATATATATATATATATATATATATATATATATATAGTTGGTGATACAAAATTTAATACCCGCCATAAATAGGCATTTTTTTTTTAATTTTTTATTACCACTCATAATGATAATATTTAAAAAATGGCATTATAAAATAGGCTAGCTAACCGGTTTCGAACCTCGCTCAACAGAGCTAAATCGAGGTTAATAAAGAAATAATTATCAATGAAACGAAATGGGCAATATGCAGAAAAAAATCCTAGATGGAAATGAGTTGGAAGTCAAATATATGATCCTTCTGTTTGCATAATGAAGGTTTTGGAGATAGAATATAGAGGGCCTCTAACACTTAATAATTGGTCATTTGAGTGGGACAAGCTAAGGATGGAGAATGCGTCCACACTGGTATTTTCCATTTTCCCAACAAGGTGGATGCGACACAAGGTCAATTAGTGTAGGGATTCTGAGCCCTTCAGCTCAGCAAAAATACCCCGTAGACCTAGCTTAAGGTTGGGTCGGGCTCTAGTCTATTCACTTCAGACGAGACGCTGCCCTTCAGTGGAGCCTCATCTGTGTCGCTCTCCGCTCGGAAGCAGAGAGTTGACCAAAAGAGTGTGGCGGTTGACTCAAGAATGCGTCCACACTAAAATTAGCGGCACAATTATGGTTATTTATAAGGTGTTCCGCGATATAAAACCCGTATGTGTTGGTCAGCCTGTCTGACGTAGAATAGTTCAAATTATGGATTTTTGTAGGTACGTGTTGTTTCTGGCATCCAGTCTTTGAGTAGGTATCCCCATGTAATGCGATCCACTACTACATTTAAACGAATAAATCAAGAAACTATTATTGTGTGGGGGTAGAACATCCTTCCGTATACAGGAAAAGACAGGTTTAACAAAAAAACTACACGTGTTGACAGCAAATAACAGTGTCGAATTACAACAGAAACCCGAAAATCTATCACTAACAGTACCTAGCCAAGGGAGGCGCAGGTACACAGGACATATTTGTACTATAGCTGGTTTAACTTTATTGAAATCCAGTACTTTATTTTTAATTACCGATTGAACAATACCTAATGGATAGGCATTGTTGCAGAGAGTGGCAGTAATAAACCCGAGTTCATCAGCCAATTTGGTTTTAGAGCAAATCTTGAAGGCCCTATGAATAAGGTTCTTAATTAGGTTAATTTTACGTTTTGGAGGACAAAATGAATCCCACCTGGTATACAAACTAGCAAATGTCTTTCTTCGGTAAACTGAAGTAAGAAAACCGGAGGAAAATTTGATCACCAAAACATCAAGAAAAGGACGGTGAAAATTAATCTTTTGTGTACATTTTAAAGCTGGATGCATATTATTGAGGGGTAAGAGAAAATGGTACGCGTCAGTCTCATCATTAAAGAGACAAAACGTGTCATCTACATAACGAAAATAAACATCATGTCCATTAGATTTAGATAACACACTCTCCTCATGAAATCCAACAATGATATTTGCTAAAATGGGTCCCAAGGGAGAACCCATTGAAACACTAATTTTCCTATACATCGTCGAAAATAAATTCCATGGACATTGTGGCAAATTGCATCAGTTCGACAAATATTTCCTCGTGAATAACAGGAGGTGATAACTAATTACGATATAAAGAATCAGCAGATGTATCGATAGTCTCAGCTCAAGGGACGCAGGTGAAGAGGCTGGAAATGCCATAAGAACATATAACATTGTTGATTGATGGATAACGCTGTATGAAATCGGAGAACTCGAAAATATATATAAAGTAGAATAAATACATTGACTCAATAGCTATATCTACTGCTAAGAAGGTTGGGTCGCTATACCGAGCCAGGAAAGTTTTCTCGTCAGAATACATCTAGCACATTTATAAATCGTCCGTGCATTGAATACTGCTGCCATATCTGGTCAGGCGCTCTTGCTCTTCATCTCGGGGTCCTCGAAAAAAGATAAAGACCTGCAATGTAATTGGTCACAATTTGGCTGCTCGTCTTCAGCCCTTTTCTCGTCAACAGAATGTGGCTTCCCTCATTTTCATGGAATCTGCTGACAAGCTTCATTCCCTGGTGCACCGCCCTCGTCAATTTATCTGTGAAGGTAGATTGACAACTAGGTCCCACTCTTTTACCGTCAAAATATGTAAATGTAACCGTCAATTCTACTACGTTAGCTTGTTTACTCCCACTTCCTGTCTGTGGAGCTCTTTTCCCATGCTTGCTTCCTTGATAGCTATAATCTCTGAAAGTTTAAATGCAATCTCATTTGCTATCTTCTATCTCAGTGACTCCCGCTCCCTCTTACTTTTTCTGAAACATCACCTATACTGTGTTCTCTTCTGTCATCCATCTGCTCTTATTGTAGCCTCCTGCGCACCAGGGGGTTACAATTATTTCAGTTTCCACACGTGGCTAGCCAATTTTGTACAATTTTTAAAAGTCTTCTAATTTAAATGTAGACCTATCATTATTCCACCTAGTCTTAAAAGTGTCTTTGGTTGATCCTAAAAGTGTTTTATTTTGACCATTTAATTAATGTATTTTTGCTTTGTAAATAACTCCTTTTGTATTACAAAGCTCTTAAAGTAAATTTTTGTCTCTACAGTTACATTCCTTATTAATGATTTTGTTTTGTACATTGCGAATTAGGATTCTGTCGTTTGGTTTTTTTACGTAATTTTCTAAATTACTAGTACAGCTATAACTCGGTATGATTGTATTCATATTGAAAATTTTGTTTAATTCTGAGCTTTCTAGGAAGTGTTTATCAATCAGTTTAAAATATTTGTCCTATTTTGGTATTTTCTTCGAAATTAAATGGTGAATTGAATCAGATAATGCTTCTATTTCTATTATTGCTATAAAAATAGCCGATCCTTACAACGGTGGCAAAATATGTAAACTGCGCCAGGAAGAAAAGTTAGCTGTTATGTATTATTCCCAAACAAAAATGAATTACTAAATAAAAAAACAGAAATTATGACCAAGTGTAATAATACCAACAAATACCTATTAGGATCATACAATCATGAATGGAAATGTTCTAACTTTTAACTTTGAAAAATTGCGCGTTCATAAAAAAAAATCCCTGCTACGTGAGCGTTTGTAAAAAAAAACCAAAAAAAAAAACCGCAAAATCAGTTATTTTAAATTGCTTGATATCACCGAAAGGTAGAAACCTGGGTTGCATAAATAGCCGTTTACAAATAAAAAATATTCGAAAGTTCCGCAATATAATTGTATTTAACACTTTTTAATACAACTGTGTACTAGTCTAATTATGACCAAAAAGTATACATATATACACACACAAATGTATATATACACACATACATATACACACACATATACATATACGTGTGTATATGTGTATATATATACGTGTTTGTATATACATATATGTGCATATATATATGTTGCATATGCATATGTATATGCGTGCGTATATGCATATATATGTATATATATATTTATGTACACACATATACATCAAAATATCTATGTATATATACACACACATACACATGTATGCATATACACACATATATATACTTACGTGTGTGTATATACACATATATATAAACACGTACATATATATACATATTTATATACACGTATGTATATGCACACATGTATATACATACATATACATACGCACGTATGTATATACACATATATATATACACATGTGTTTATATAGACACATATATGCATACACACATATCCACATATGTATATATATATATATATATACTTACATATATTTATACGCTTATGTACATGCACACAAATATATATACGCTTATGTAGCTATACACACATATATACGTATATGTATATACACGCACACTTATGTTTATACACATATGTATAAATATAAATACATGTATACATATGTATATATATAAAAGTACACATATATACATACACATATACGTCTATACATGCATATATATCCAGATAAATGTATATTCAAACACATATATACACATGAATGTATATACAAACACATATATACATGCATATACGCACACATGTGTACATATATACATATACGCACACACACACATATATATACATACATATACACGCGTATATACACATTCATATACGCGCATACACACATATATAAGCATTCATATATGTACATACACACATATATACACATTCATATATGCACATACACGCATATATACACATTCATATATGCACAATATACACATATATACACGCACACATATCCATATCTATGCACACATATATATATACATACATATACACACTTATACATATATATATATATACACATACACATATATACACATGCGTATACACACATATAGACATATACATATATACATACACACATACATATGCACACATACATATATACACATACACACATATACACATATATATATACATATATACACAAAATATACATATATATTTATATACACACATATACACACATACATATATAAGCACACATATATATGCACATACACACAAATATACACATACTTATACACACACACACATATATATACACTCAAACATTTGCACACCCGCACATATATACACACATACATATACACACATATATGTATGCACACGCACCCACATATATATACACGCACATATGCATACACACATAATACAGACAGAGACACTCAGGTTGGGAAGGAAAAGAGAAAGAGAATCTTTCCCATTGATTTCAACGTATTAAAGCACAGTAACGGTGTCTGGTGTGCCACAAATCTCAAAACAGACAGTTTTCATTCAACACCCTAGTCGTTGGTGTTGCTGCTGTTGTTTCTGTACACTTGTTTTATTTTTCAGGATATGGTTGCTAACTCTACAACCATCCTTTTTTTTTTATCAATTCAGAGTTGTTCTTCTACTTGCCTGATTGCCAACTTACTATTAACCCTATTTAGGAGAAGAGAATGCGAATTCAATTTTTTCAAGCATATTTGTGCAAACACAATTGCCTTGGCTAGAACTCGAATTTGACATGCCGATCCCTGTTCTCATGCAACACGAGCATCCATTAATTAGAGCAGAAACTATATTAAAACAGAGAACATTGTGACAGAAATTTTCAGACTCACCATAAGAAATATATTTGTATACAAAAAGTAGTTTCAATTGAAAACGTTATGAACATTTACTAAGCATAGCCTCATAAACAAATGGATAAACATGTTAAGATTGCACTGTGTCAGTATCCCAAGTAAAAAGGATCTGGAAATTTGTATACGAAATGCTGTTTTTTTTTTTTGTTTTTTGTTTTTTATTTTGTTTTTTGTTTTTTAACTAGGTTTGGACCCTTAACACTAGCTCCAAGGAAAAGTTGACAAATGCCTCAGCTATGAAGCAGGTCATTTAGCATCTCTATGTTCTTATATTAGCTTTTACAATTTTGAAATGTTGTTCTGTCGTCAAGATTTTTTAAAAATGCATTTTCAGTATGAATATTATCAGATTAAAAAATGTTATTTCTGTCAAATCATGATATGGAAAGTCAAAACTGTATTTGTCTTTCAAATCAGGTTGACAACATTTTGTTTGTTTTTGTTATTAGCTATTATTTCTTAAGATTTTCGAGTGGCTTTTAATATTTTGTTTGTTGTCTCGTGAATTGTTTTACACATTAATACATTGACATCTGTAAGGTTTCCTTTAAAAATCAAACGAAAAGAAAACAGGATGATTGCTATTCTTTGTTTGGTGATGTCAGACAAATGTCATTCATACTGAATTATAAATAAGAATATGAAGAAAGATTCATGCATAGAAAGAAAGAAAGAAAGAAAGAAAGAAAGAAAGAAAGAAAGAAAGAAAGGGTTAAAAAAAGAAAAACTGAAAGAAATAATGAAAGAAAGCGATAAAGATAAGAAAGAGAAAGCAAAGAGAAAGAGGAGGAGTAATAGAAGAAATGATAAAAGGAAGAAGAAAGAAAGGGGAGGGAAGAAGATTGGAGGAGGAGGGGATGGAAGAAATAAAAAAGAGGTGGAAAAGATAGTAAGAGAAGGCGAATAAGGATAGAGAAACAGAAGGTTGAAGAAGAGAGAAATCGGAAGAAGAATAGAGGAAGAAGAAGAATAGAGAAAGAGGAGGACGAGAAGAGGAAGCTGGAGAGAGGGAAATCAAATTCTAACAAACCAAAAGAGCAAATCAGACATAAAGGAAAGTGTTAAATTGAGATTGATTTAAAACTGAGTATTATTGCTCTTGTCAAGAATCATCAACCAAATCCCGCCTATTATTGAAGACAACCCATTTCTACAGAATTAGCCATGTAAATTCAGTTCTAGCAAAACAAAGAAGCAAACTGAATATGAAAGGTGAATTGAGATTAAAGTCAAATATCATTGCTCTTAGAAATCAACCACATCGCACATATTAAAGCAGTCAAATCATCAATACAAAATTAACCATATAAATTCAGTTGTAGCAAAGCAAAGAAGGAAAACTGAATATGAAAGGTGAATTGAAATTACAACCAAACATCATTGCTCTTATCAGAAATCATCAAGCACATTGAAAGGTGAATTGAGGCTAAAACTTATTAATTTGAAACCAAATCTTACTGCTCTTCTCAGAAATCATTGAATATATCTTTGATTCTAAAAGTTTCAGATAATTCAAAAAGAACGTTTATTTAACTTTCTATTATCTTGATTTTATTCTACCTTTAACTGTAACTCATAATTTTCTTAGGAATAATATTTAGATTTTGATAGATGTTCAACAATTTCCTGAAGGGGTAGACCCTTCACAAACGTTTTTGACATCCTTGTACTAACTAAACTTAGTTAAAACCAAGTTTGTGAACTTCTGTTGCATACACGTAAAAACAAATTGTAATCTTATCGTGTAAGGCTATCGAATTATAAACATTCAGTTCTGGAAATTAGGAAATTTTGAAGTAATTGGTATAGTTTGGAATCAGCAGGCATTTGGGGTGAAAAATGCAGTTCTCGTTCAGGAAAAGGTAATCATATCACTTATTATCGTACCAATCTCATCAATCGTAAAGCAGCTTTAACCAAAATAATGCTGTAGTTAATTCACATACTAGTAACGTTGATAAATTCTTGTAATGTTGTGAATCTGGAACTGATGATCTAAGATAAAAGATGAAACCATTATAGTGAATTTTTTAAAGGGATGATCGTTTAAAGAAAACTGATGTTTGAGTGGTGAAATGTTTATCGGCTCGAAAAAAGAAGTCAGCAAACTGAATCCGAACTCCAGCCGAGTTTGGTTCATTCGCACAAATACCATTACGAAAGATATTAATCCCTCTCTGCTCCCTGTAATATATGGGTTTAACAGCAGGACAGACTGGGCTAACTAGCTTTAGCTGGCAAGCTATCACCCAACAACCTAAAAATCTCGTTAGAATTTGTCGGCATGAAAAAAGAAAAATCCAAGATTTGTAAGATATGTCACTTGCTCAATCTACTGCAGGTGGAAAAAGCGTCCACTTTTACTTTGAAGAAAACCGAAGTTCGTAATTCTTCGAACTAAAGGTAGTGCCATTTTAGACAAATAAGTTTTTTGTGTATACGTGTTAGTTATCACTATGAATTACTGTAAGCTTAAATCAACACTTTGCTTACTTCCTTTGTTTTTTCCTTTTTCTTTTTCTTTTTTTTTTTTTCGGGTGAGAGATTTCTTTCGGATTTTTACTAAGACTAAACTATCGCCCGGTTCACACTCCACCCACGTCTATTGAACAGGTGAAGAGGCTCATCCCTTGTTTCCTGTTTAGGATGCGGTTTCCGGTTTTCTCTTTTCTAATCTTCTCACTTTGTTTTTTCTTTTCTTTTCTTTCAATTGGAGTAGATAGACTAAACTATCGCCCGGTTCACACTCCACCCACGTCTATTGAACAGATGAAGAGGCTCATCCCTTGTTCCCTGGTTAGAATATGGTTTCCGGCTTTCTCTTTTTCCAATCTTTTTACTCTTACGTAGTCCCCTGCGCATCAGTGGCGTTATCGCCTTGCTTGGGGTGATACGATTAAAAAAAAAGTAGGTATTATCAATATCTTGCTTCCGAGGTTTCAATAATTTTCATAGTACAGAGGTTAGTGTTATGGCTTCAAAAATGAATATTTCAAAAAGTATGCATCAATATACAATATCTACAGAAAAATAGTAAGAGGAAGAGCAAGAAAAAAATGTCTCTACTTACGGCCATATCATGTTGCAACACCGGTTATTCTCTGATCACTGAAGTTAAGCAATGTTCAGCCATCTCAATACCTAGTAATGTCAGGTACTGTACGCATAGCTGTGCAACGCTCTGAATAAGAAATTAGAGAGTCGAGTTCGAATTCCAGTCTGATTCGTAACATTCACCTCGACTCAAATACCCTTTGGAAAAGTATGAATCTACTTCCTCTCCACTATCTATGGATTAAATAGTAGGATATGAATCTGAAAATAATTATTATTGTCAGAAATGCTAATGAAATATTCACTCAGAAAAAGAAAAAATTAAATGTTTTGGCGTTAAATAATCTACGGATTGATAAAGCGTAAATCAAAAATTACTCACCGTAAATCTCTCTCTCTCTCTCTCTCTCTCTCTCTCTCTCTCGTTTTAATATATATGCACATATTACGTCAGTCAGTTAAATATCATACGTGATACACGCTTAGGAGATTATATCTCTTTCGTTCCATGACTGACTAGGCAGATGATTTTCTCGTAGTAGGTTGCCATTTCTTTCTGTGGTAGACTGATTACCAACCAAGACTATAAAAGCCAATCTGTCCTGCTAGAAGAAGAAGAAATGATTACTACATTTACCCAAGGAAATTCGAAATCGGCTCTCCGACTTCTCACTCCAAGACGATATCCATTGCACTACAACATACTTTATGTCAATATATAATTTCTACAATGTCCTTTTTTACAGCCATAATAACATTTTATGCCCAACCCTTAAATTATTTAAGTAGTTAGTGAATTCGTTTTACAATTTTTTGCTACTTATTTTGACCTTCATGGGTGGGTTTATATTTGTAACTTTATAGTAAAATTATCTTGAAAATATGTAGAAATTCTTAGGATTTGTTTTTAATGTCTAATATACCATCCTTGTTCATCTAACTGTATTTAAGCAAGCAAACACACACATATATATACAGAAATGTATACCTGAAACAAAAAATTACTGTGACTACCCTGCACTAACTTTTGTAATTATCTGGGTGCTTACATAGGTTTAGCGGATTATATAATATATCAAACCTTGGGTTAATTCATTTTGAAATCTGTTTTTTATTATATTTGAGTCTATAGTTAAATATTGGTCGAGTTTATACTTGAGTCCATAGGTAAGCATGGATTAGTGTTTATACTCAAGTCTGTATGAGTCCACCATAAATTTGACTCTTTTAGATGATGTCTTATCCAATTCAGAGATGCAGTTGACGTATTGTAAACTCAACAAGTAGTCCAGAAAGTTATTCAAGCAGATTCCTGAGTTTGATCTTCACTGTGCGTCACACTATTATGGTCTAATGCCAAATTAATTTAAATCGAGTAAATGTCAAAATATTCGTCGTAGTGTAATGGATATCGGCTCGGAATGAAATAATTCGGAGAGCCGAGTTCGAATTCCAGTCGAATTCGTTTCATTCACTTACGCACAAATACCCTTGGGAAAGGTATTAATCCCGTTCTTTTCCCCCATGCTATTGATAGAATAGCAGGACAGATTGGATTTTATTGCCTTGGTAGGCAACAAAACTAACGCAGAAAGTAACGGCAACTTATTGCGAGAAACATTCTGCCTACTATGCCATGACTCGAAAGAGACATGATCGCCCAAACATGTATCGCAATTTATTGACTGACTGAAGTATCGAAATACAAGTAAAAGACAGTTTAAATAGAGCTTAGAAAATTTGATACTTAACGGATAAACTGGCGGCAAAAGAGACAGAGGAAATCAGCACATAACCTACCTATCGATCTTGTGTACATGGCTGACAGAATAAGGATGAGGAGAGATAGCAAATAAATTTTACTAAAAGTTACAAAATGCAGAAATTGTAATGGGCAATGATTGCCCACGCCTTGAAGAAGATGGCAAGTGGGCGAAACGGATGATTAAAGTGTTTGTTCATATTGTTAGAAAAAGAGTTATTGTCTGACGGAAAAAATTGTACAAATGCCAGTAACAATGGGGAGTTTATTCATTTCACTTCAAGCTTTTATGAATGTTATTTCACGCATTTCAATGGTTAACTATGTCAGTACCCGTCAGTAAACCACATTTTTGAAGCAACTCTTCTGTTTTGAGTAGATCACTAAGTTCACTTTTTTAAAAAATGACGGTCTGTTGTGCTTAAAGATATAGATTTTTAATTTCTGTTTTTTTGTTTGCCCGCGGCTTTTAAGGTTTGATGTACATAAACACCAGAAAGAGCATGTTTTTGTTACAGAGTTAATGCAAGTACAGAGAAAGAAAGTAACGAACGACGTGTAAATATAACAAAAATAGTGATATTCGTGTTTCTCTTACAAACCATTGAGCATAAACACAATACACGCCTAGTTCTTTCGAAACACAACCTTACATAAAAGTTGAGGTAAAAAAATATCTAAACTTCATATAGTTGCAGATTTCATACCAAATGAGAGCAGTGTTCAAGCCAAGATATAATAGGGCATTTTGTATTCGGATTTTCAAAAGACATCCGGGTTTCGTCACTTGGTGAAATACAATACTCCTATTCTTCTGACCTTTATTTCATTTGACTGTTATATAGAATGATTTTCAGTGTCAGTAAGCACTTCTAGCTTTTTATCCACCCTAGCACCACACACACTCTTGATCTGATATCGATTAACATTCTCCTTCGATGTGCCATTTCCCTTCAAGCCATCGATGATCATGACTCATGATTCCCTATATTTTGTAGCCCTTACTAAATTTTGTCTTTTTTGGTATTTCTCCTATACCCTGTTTTGTCATCCATTTACTCAAGTTTGCTTGGTAGGTTATATGTTGTTTCCCCCTTGTCCTTAACCTGCCTCGTGAGTATAAAATTTTCCAGGCCCCCTTTCCTTATATGCTCTAGAAATTTCAACCGTCTCTTTCTTATGTTAATTATAAATGCCCTTTTTGTTTCCATTTTCTCTAAGTCTTCGTCATTGTTCTCATGTTCGGTCCACAGTATTCTCAGCATCCTTCTGTAGAACCACATTTCTGTTGCTTCAAACCTAATCATCTGTGACGAAATCGTACAACATTTGCTGCTTTAGTAGAGAACTATTACGTAACTTTTCTTTGTTTCTAACGAAATTTTCCTGTTTCTTAATACTTTCATTAGCTTTTGAAAGGCATTCGGATTTCAGTATTTGTTGTTGTTACAGTGAGAGAAAAAAACAAGATACGGGGAATGTCAAAGAAAGGATAAGTGACGGATGGGAATCAAGGAGATAGAAAATCGCAATTGTCGTTGCATTTAAACTTTTGGAAATTGTAGGTATCACGGAAGCAAAAAAACGAAACAGAGTTTCACAAACGGAAAATGCAAGAAAAGAAACCGATAGAGTAAAAGTGGTGGTTACATTTAACTATTTTGTCGGTAAAACGGTGGGACCTTGAAGTAACATGCGTAAAAAATACATGTGGCCTGGGAACCATAAGAAAACCTTATATCCTACGATTAATAAATCGAACCCAAATATTATATATATATGTGTGTGTGTGTGTGTGTGTGTGTGTGTGTGTGTGTGTGTGTGTGTGTGTGTGTAAAAATATACTCAGTTATAATCTGAGATTAAGGACAGAATGGTTAAATAAAATAAAGACAAGGGGAAAACTGGATTTTAACTGGATTTTAAATCGCCTACGCGTTTCGTCCTGTGTTTCGCCTACGCGTTTCTCCCGCGCAATGTTTCGTATTATGTCAGATGACTCCACATGTGTGATGCATTATTTTTAGCCATTAACCGACCTTGTTTCTATGGACTGTTATTAAGCTTTATGTGCCTTAATTTAACTGTTGATATTGTAAGGTTATCAGAGGAAGAGAGAGAGAGAAAGAGAACTGTTACAGTAAGAAAGAAAATGCTGTGGGGGTTAAGGGTGAATACAAGGTATCGTAACAATATGTGTGTGGTGTGTATGATGATAACATGCATACATATATTTAAAGCGATCCTAATATAACTTCCAAAATTAGATGTATGTAGCAGTATATATGCAATCATACACATACTATCATACAGATACTCCTTACTACTCAGATCTCGAAAGATAATCTTCATAAATACATGTACGAGTTTGACTTGTTTATGAGTTTTATCAGAATTTCTTTGAGAGATGAAATTTGATTATGTTTTAAGAGACTT
Source organism: Ascarosepion bandense (assembly GCA_037127315.1). NCBI lineage: Eukaryota > Metazoa > Mollusca > Cephalopoda > Sepiida > Sepiidae > Ascarosepion > Ascarosepion bandense. Next base: position 4,810,023 of record JBBBDQ010000145.1, read on the forward strand.
ACAGGGAATTGTTTTCATCGTGGAATCATTCTGACATGAGCTTTGTCAAAATTATTGACAACTAGAGGAAAAAAGAAAAAAAGGATGGGCACAAGAAAGAAAAGAGAATGAGAGAGGGGAATGAATCTCAACTTGCTTGCTTTTACAAGTACTTTTAAAAAGGTGCTTACGAAAAAAGACAAAACTGTTACTCAAAGCGAGATTTGTGAAGAAACAAACATTCATTAAAATGACAAAAATATTTTTTTACAATATTTTTTTACAAATTGTTCAAAATATATAGGCCTGGCACAAAATTTGCCTTGAGCGTCTCAAATTATCAAGGACAGCTAAGTTCTTTTCAAAATACAAATCTGTTTTCTCTTAAAAAATTGCACTTCATGTAAAAATCTCTCAGGAAAACCGCAGTTCATGTAAAAGTCTCTCTCAGAAAACCGCACTTCACGTAAATGTTTTCTTTAACAACAAACGAATTCTAGCAACTTTCCTTGAGAGAAACACTTCATATAAATCAAGTTCTTTCGAAGGTTGAAAGTCGAAAGGATAAGAAAAGATTGGCCGACTAACAACAAACGAATTCTAGCAACTTTCCTTGAGAGAAACACTTCATATAAATCAAGTTCTTTCGAAGGTTGAAAGTCGAAAGGATAAGAAAAGATTGGCCGACTAACAACAAACGAATTCTAGCAACTTTCCTTGAGAGAAACACTTCATATAAATCAAGTTCTTTCGAAGGTTGAAAGTCGAAAGGATACGAAAAGATTGGCCGACTTCGAGAGAAGCTATTTTTCTGGGTCCTTTAAAAAAATATTCAGATGTTTGTAACAGGCGTTCTCAAATATGAAATAAACTCTTTATTAATTAAATTTTTTCCTTACTGATTGCCATTTTACCAAGCCTTAAATGTATATACAGGCATATCAATGGCATATCAATGCAGACCAGGTCAAAACTACCTTCCATAAGCTAATATTTTTATTGTGAAAATAAAACTCATTTCTAAATCTTTGGCAATTTTATATCGATGCTTATGATGTTTACTCTAAGTAAAAAAATTGATTTTGTTCTAACTTTCTAAAGGTCTCAACAAGAGAACTACATTTCTTTAGGTTTCTCGTGGCTGAGTAGTTAAATACACCTAGCTTACAGATGGTTTCCTATGATAAAGGAAATGCATGTTTCCCAGGTACAGTCTCTTTCATAAAACTTTCAATTTCCCAGCCCAGTAGATAGATATTTATAAGGGATTAACTATAAGGAAAATTACTGCGTCTTTTGTGTAAAGAATAAAGATGGAGTAATAACAAATGTGTCAGTCGTCATGAGTTGCCAAATCTAACAATTAAAAAGGATCCTTGTTGGTTAAACACTAAAATACATCATCGTTTAGTTAGTCTTTCTTGTAAGGTTACCAAAATTAAACAGAAACTCGGTTTTAAACAGTTATTGGTAAGTTATTTTACTTTACAATTTTTTTTTTTTTTTTTTTTTTTTTACATTTCAACCTCTAGGAAGAATAAATTTAATTTAACTCATTACTGGCTATGCAATTGATCATATGTTGAAAGGAAATTTCTATTTTAAATATAATTTTTATTAATCATATTAATCTTGATTAATGGTAATAGAAAATATCTTTAAAAGAATATTTAATAGGATTTTAATTAAAAGAAAACAGAAATCAGGTAAAGGTCACGTCATATGGCGGGAAGAGACAATAAGCACGACGAAACGATAGCAATAATAACTGCAGAGAAGAAGGAAAGGAGAAACAAAAAAAGGAAGAAGAAAGAGATTAGGAAGAGAAAATGAAATAAATTAGAGAGATTCTATACGAGAGAATCAGAGATAAGGCAAAAAAAATGAAAGAAAGACGAAGACAGTAAACAATGATATGGAAAGAAATGACAATGGAGTAACAGTAAGTTATCGTTTGGTTAAAAATGGACCAGATTGGAAAACATGAAAAAATGAAAAAGACTAAATAAAGAAGAGACGAAAAGACGATAGAGTAACAGTAAGTTATCGTTTGGTTAAAAATGGACCAGATATGAAAAACATGAAAAAATGAAAAAGACTAAATAAAGGAGAGACGAAAAGACGATAGAGTAACAGTAAGTTATCGTTTGGTTAAAAATGGACCAGATTGGAAAACATGAAAAAATGAAAAAGACTAAATAAAGGAGAGACGAAAAGACGATAGAGAAAAATCTAAAAGGACTGAAGGTGGAAAGACAAAATGAAAAGAAAAGTGATGATAGATAGAGAAATATGAGAAAAGAAAAAAAAAGTAAATAGAAAAGAACGGATTAACAAAAATGAGGAAAAGAAAAGAATTCTAGAAAAAAAGAGATGTTAAATAATAAATATAAAAAAAAGAGAGCAGATAAAAACATAAGCCAGAAAAAGGAAGGAACGAATAACAAAAAATGAGAGAAAATAAGAAAAGAATAGAATATCAAAAAGAAAGAAAAAAAGGATTAATCTAAACGAAAGACGAAGAAGAAATAAAAGAAAAAGAATCAAACAAGCAGAAAACTTAAAATAAGATAAAAAGGCTCACACAGGTTTGGTGAGGACAGCCATGTAAAAGATATAACAAATATTGAGTTTTAATCGACATGGCCATAGAACTTTGGTCGCGAATTACAAGCAGGCAATTATGGCGGCAGACAGACGCCGCTGCATCGGCCATTTAAACCACGCAAAATAAGAACAGGAAATAGAGAAAGCAAAGAGAAAAACAAACGGAAAGAAATAGCGGGAGGAAAAAAAGGCCAACGGAGACCGAGGATCCTGACTCGGCATTTCTCCTTCTGCTGACTCATCATTCATCGATGTCGGTTATTACCGAGCCAGCGAAATTTGTTCCGTGCAAATTGTGCACTGCCTTGTCTCCGCTACAACGATTACTTTTCTTTTATGTTTTCTTATGTATGCCGGTCTCTCGACGCCAGTTTGATTGAAACAATTTTCGTCTAGTTCATCATCATCAGTAGTAGTAATAGTATGAGAAAGATTTTTTTTTATTTTTATCTCTATTATGATGAGCACTGTAATTAGTATTTTAGCCATTATAATTAGTCTTTTTATGTTTACTCACGATTATTGTCGAGATATTTTGTTACTGTTTTAAAATGTTTATCATCTGTTGTGCTTATACCATAATCATCAATATTAATATCGTTATCTTATCCACTATTCATAATATGGTTTGTTCAATATGTATTGCTTCAGTTACAATTAATATTTTTCGGCATTGTTTTCATTTTTATTTATCAAGATCAATTGATACTATTGATGCTTGTTCCTACCTTCATTAGTACGCACGACCCTTACACCCTGCCAATACCTAATAAATAATAGACTATTCATTTTAATCTCTTTGGGGGAAGTTACTGCTTGATTTCAGTGAGAAAAATAAAAGAGGAAAGACAGAAGTATTTAACCCCTTCTGCCAAATACCTCATAAATAATCGACTATTCCGTTTCGATCGCGTGAAAAGGCGAAAAAATATTCTACTTGATTCATTAGTTAAAAAATAATAAATGAAAGAAAGAGGGGAAAATAGAAGTGTTTAATGGCTGTTTCAGTAAAATGGAAAAATTATAAATTTCAAATCTTTTCATTTCTACCCACTTCATAAAATAGCGAGCGGCATTTATATTAATGATTGTTATTACAATATCTTGTTAAAGTTGTTAAGCTCAAATGTTGAACGATGTGATAGGGAAATATCTAAGGATATGTTATTGTCGTAAAACTCGCTTTGAGCTTTCTCAATCATTAACTTAAGAATTAAGATTCAGCAGAATATTAAGAATAGAAAACCGTGAAATTTTCACGGATTAAAATGAGTTATTATTATCACTATTATTATTACCGTTGTTATTATTGTTCTAATTTTTTTACTTATTACAAACTTGTTAATAGGCAATGCTAAAATTCAAGTGATATATATATAATACGTTATTGTCTTGTGTTTAAGGCAAAATAGATTTCTTATTTTCCCCACTCTCTTTCGTGCTTCTAACTCTCTCTTCCTATTTCTTCGATACCAATTGACCCCAATGCACCCCAACATTCTGTACCATGTATTAACTTATATTCAGCTGCCTCCCTAAAATTAATCGAACGTGCAACAACATATGTATTGTGTCTAATTTAATAATACAACATTCATTTTTTTTTCTTGACCCGCTTTCACTCATGCTTACTGTCAGCCAGGAACCGGTAAAACTCGAACGGCTTTACATATATAAAGTACACGATAGTGTCAGTGTAACGAGAAAAATTAATGATTTGGGCGCTGAATAGGCTTCAGCGGATAAAAGACTACCGAGCTGAAAATTGTAGCCGTCGTTTCTTTAAAATATTTATAGTGATCTCGCGTTCACGTGAAATACAAAAAAAAAAATCTAATTCCCATGATTCCTTAGAACAAAGAAAACCGTCCTACTGGCGGGAAATTTAAAGCACTTTTTTTCAGCTGACCTCTTCTAAGAAAAGCACGCGGGATTGAGCAGCTCCAAAGACCACATATAAGTCAACTTACCCAAGTATCACTTTCTCTTGTTAAATATTGCCTTTATTGATATATTCATCACTTATAAAAAAAACTATTCAATCACAAACATAAACCAGAAATATTATACTTGCAGCCATATTACAAGAAATTTCTTACTCCACCGAAGTTGAACAGAATCTTTTGGATAAAAAATCCTTCTGATTATATATTAGAAACATTTCACTTTGCTGTTATGATAAATATATGCTGTAATTTACTGTGTGCGATGGATAAATTTTCGTCTAAATTACGCAAAAATGAAAATAATACTGACATTTCATTTTAACAGATATATTTACCAAAATTACACAAATATATCCTGAAATACTAAAGAGTAAATTTCTTCTATAAAATCGCCATTGGCTTCAACTGCGACTTCCAAACGGCTTCGGGATCTTCTGCATCTCTTCTGGGCAGTCTTCTTGTTTAAGTTGGTGAATGCTGAATAATCCTTGCCTTCAGTTCATCTTTGGTGTTACAGGGAGTTTGTTGGTTTCTCGCTCAACTGCACCCCACACATATAATCAAGGAGATTGCAGTCTGGGGAGTTAGGTGGCCAGATCTAAAGTGTAATGTGATCCTAGTTATGACTAAGTTCTCTCTTGTTCTTGTGTGGCATGGTGCAGATTTCCTTTGCCAGATATAGGGTCTTCTAGCAGCTACCCTGTTTACCTAAGACAGCACTAGATCCTCAAGGGACTTGATGTAGACCTCCGTGTAGAAATTGAGATCTTCACCAACAAATTCGAGAGTTCTTATCTGATCGGAACGATCAGAGTGTTTTCCGAGTTGCCGTACCTTCGTAATCATTATTAGACTCATTCAACTCTTTACGAATCCTCTGCACTGTCCTCAGATTTACACCCAAACACTCTGAAATGTTCGAAGTGAAGTTTCCGATGCGAATGCCAAGCAGTACAGTATACGGTTTTTTGACAGATGGTGCCCAACTGACCCTGATATACTGTACAGTCGACAAAATGAAAATTGACGTACATGCGCGAATTTAAAGTCTGAAATGGAGACATCCCATTCCGTCATAACTAAAACAGGAATCCAACAAGGCCCGTCCTAATAGATCTTTTTTGCTTTCTCTTAAAATTAGTTCAAATTTTTATAAGGCATTTTTATCTTTTCTTTTGTCAGAGGCACTTTATATAAAAATAATAGGTTTACTCTTGTCAGAAAAGACAAATGCATTGAAAATGATAAAAAAATAATTATAAAGAACTCGAAAACAATTGCACTTGAATGTCGACATACATTTGTAAATGAAAAATACCGGTGTCATATTAGTTATAGCGTGGCGAGAGTTTTAGTCATGCTATCTGCGGAGCTTTTGTTAAGGAGATTAACATTTATTTTAAAAGATAATTTCAATAAAATAAGCCTGGTTTAAAACATTTTACCAAGATAATATTAAATCTACGTGTACACTAACGCTTAAAGATGAATTTTTAACAGATAGCTTTGAAATTATTCTATAACATAATTACTCTAAACCATGTTGATTATACTGTCATTGAAAATCACACTATAAGGAAAAGAGGCTGTATGTTTGGTAAGTATGCTGTCTGAAATAGTGAAAGAATGCACATTTTTTGCTTTTTTTAGGATATATCACACAATGAAACTAAAAAGCTTAAAAAACAGTCGCCATTTTCATCTTAATTTTGGTTCCAATCTTCCTCACTAACAAAATAAAAAAACACAAAGTTATAATGATAACACAGCAGCTTTTCTTTTTACTAGAAACAAGTATATACATATATAAGACTATGAAAAGTTCTTATTTTGATCATCCCCTACAGAGAGCGAGGAAGATAAAGAAAAGAAAGAGGCAGAAGACAAATAGAGAAAAAAGAGAGAGAGGGTTAATATTTTTACTATTTTTACTTGTCTTTATTTGTTATTTGGCTCGTTTAAAAATACTCACCTGTTACATACAGAATAATTTTTGCTCAGTTTTGTTTACCTATCGATTATATCTTTATCGAATAACCTTTTTAAATAAAATTTTTAAAAGAGTAGAGCTACCTGACTCAAAACCACCTATTGTATCACTAGAATAAATTAACGCTTTTCTTTATCTCGACTGAAATATATTGTCTCCTTTTTGTCATCACTCGTTTAAAACAAATTCTTGTACAAACTAATTATGTGCAAAGCGGAGAACATAATTGTCCCTATTAATATCTTGTCTGTTTCGTGACGACCCATTTTTTTGTGCCTGTTTTAATCTTTAAAATTCTCACTTCAGATTTTTTTCTAAAATTTGTAGCAAAATACGAACCTTTCTAATTTAGCAGGCACAGTAGTGAGGTCACGTCACGTTATGAGTTAAACCTGCCGAAAATGCCCAACACTAATCTAAGATTATTTTACAAATCCTGAGTGAATGTACAAAATGAGTTATAAAATCCATTTCAAATAAATTTTAAGAATGATTAGAAAGACTTAAACAGGCCTTGAAACTCATGGACACACACATTACATACATGTACACACACATATCCTTCACAACAAATTCTATTTTGCTTACTTTGTTTTGATATTTCATATCAATCATTTTATCAATATATAGTTATTGATTAACAAATCGTTTTGAGAAAACCATTTGATAAAACTAATAAAATTTTAAGAAAACCAAATAGAATTTTTACTTCACACGTAAACACGCTTTACATCATTAAGACAGATATACGCTAATACAATTATTGATTTACAAAACGGTTTCAAGACAACCTATCATTTCGCCAAGAGTAATGTTGATTCATCCAATACTCTCGCTTTATATAATAATAATAATTATTATTATTATTATTATATTAATAATAATCTATTTAAAATGTGTGGGATCTTAGGATGGCTTTATGTTTTTTTATACAAAAATGATTAGTGGAAAATGATATGAAGCTATTTCTGACCTTGGGTCTCTGCTTGAGCCCCGGAAGGAAATGAGTATACAACAGAAATTTAAAATAATAATAAACACCTATCATTATTATTATTATTATTAATATTTAAACAAAATTAGTATCTTGAATTATATGCTTATAAAAGATAAAATAACATGAAATAAAAAGTGAAGAAAGAAAAAGAAAATAATAACAAACACCTACCATTATTATTATAAATATTTAAACAAGATTAGTCTCTTAGATTGTATGCTTATAAATAAGTAAAGAACGGAGAAAGAGAAAACAAGTGATTTTCACTTAAGTTCAAAATTGCATTAGTTATAATTCGATGGATGAAGGATTAAAGGCTGCATTCAACTCTTTTATGCTATTCACAGGGAGTAAATAATCAACTACTTTAAGCATTAAGCAAGCCCAGAAAAGGGTCGACTACATTTTCTTTTCGCTCAGGAATAAACCGCAAATCCAATTTGATAGAAAAAAATCGAACAACGATTAAATTAGCATAAAGACATAAATTAAAGATTAATCATGATAGATTTAGGCTTATTTTTTTAGCTTAAAGTATATAGTAAATGTAAAACATATAAATTTTTAATCATTTCACCCCCAAGCAAGGTAAAACTACCACTGGTGCGTAGGGGATAACAGAAAAGTTGAGTGACGAGGAAGAGGAACAAGTTACAGTGGAGTCAGAGAATGAGTAAGAAAAGTATGAATACAAGTGCGAAGAGAGTTGCATGAGAGTGGAGTGGAGTGGAAAGGAAGAAGAACATGATACAAGGGTTGTCAGGGAAAGGATGTGAGTCAAGAAGATAAGAGATGACAATTGACATTGCATTTAAATTCTTGGAGATTGTAGCTTTCAGGGAAGCAAGTATACGGAAGGGAATTCCACAGGCGGGAAATGTGAGCAAAGAAGTTGTTAGAGTAGAAGTTGCTGTTATATTTGATTGGTTTTACTATAAAAGGGTGGGACCTAGGCGCTAGTCTAGTAGCTCGAGTAAATCCATGCAGTGTGGGCACCAGGGAGCTAAGATATATTAGATAACGCATATGTTACTCTGAAAGTAATACTTACTATTTTTATGATGTTCGAAGTGAATGTTGTTGGTATGATAGTAGAATTTGAACCTCCCCACCAATAATCAACATATTTCTCACACGTTATAGATAACAACTGGGTGGAAATCTAACAAATCAAATTTTTATAAGGCATTTTTATCTTTTCTTTTGTCAGAGGCACTTTATATAAAAATAATAGGTTTACTCTTGTCAGAAAAGACAAATGCATTGAAAATGATAAAAAAATAATTATAAAGAACTCGAAAACAATTGCACTTGAATGTCGACATACATTTGTAAATGAAAAATACCGGTGTCATATTAGTTATAGCGTGGCGAGAGTTTTAGTCATGCTATCTGCGAAGCTTTTGTTAAGGAGATTAACATTTATTTTAAAAGATAATTTCAATAAAATAAGCCTGGTTTAAAACATTTTACCAAGATAATATTAAATCTACGTGTACACTAACGCTTAAAGATGAATTTTTAACAGATAGCTTTGAAATTATTCTATAACATAATTACTCTAAACCATGTTGATTATACTGTCATTGAAAATCACACTATAAGGAAAAGAGGCTGTATGTTTGGTAAGTATGCTGTCTGAAATAGTGAAAGAATGCACATTTTTTGCTTTTTTTAGGATATATCACACAATGAAACTAAAAAGCTTAAAAAACAGTCGCCATTTTCATCTTAATTTTGGTTCCAATCTTCCTCACTAACAAAATAAAAAAACACAAAGTTATAATGATAACACAGCAGCTTTTCTTTTTACTAGAAACAAGTATATACATATATAAGACTATGAAAAGTTCTTATTTTGATCATCCCCTACAGAGAGCGAGGAAGATAAAGAAAAGAAAGAGGCAGAAGACAAATAGAGAAAAAAGAGAGAGAGTTAATATTTTTACTATTTTTACTTGTCTTTATTTGTTATTTGGCTCGTTTAAAAATACTCACCTGTTACATACAGAATAATTTTTGCTCAGTTTTGTTTACCTATCGATTATATCTTTATCGAATAACCTTTTTAAATAAAATTTTTAAAAGAGTAGAGCTACCTGACTCAAAACCACCTATTGTATCACTAGAATAAATTAACGCTTTTCTTTATCTCGACTGAAATATATTGTCTCCTTTTTGTCATCACTCGTTTAAAACAAATTCTTGTACAAACTAATTATGTGCAAAGCGGAGAACATAATTGTCCCTATTAATATCTTGTCTGTTTCGTGACGACCCATTTTTTTGTGCCTGTTTTAATCTTTAAAATTCTCACTTCAGATTTTTTTCTAAAATTTGTAGCAAAATACGAACCTTTCTAATTTAGCAGGCACAGTAGTGAGGTCACGTCACGTTATGAGTTAAACCTGCCGAAAATGCCCAACACTAATCTAAGATTATTTTACAAATCCTGAGTGAATGTACAAAATGAGTTATAAAATCCATTTCAAATAAATTTTAAGAATGATTAGAAAGACTTAAACAGGCCTTGAAACTCATGGACACACACATTACATACATGTACACACACATATCCTTCACAACAAATTCTATTTTGCTTACTTTGTTTTGATATTTCATATCAATCATTTTATCAATATATAGTTATTGATTAACAAATCGTTTTGAGAAAACCATTTGATAAAACTAATAAAATTTTAAGAAAACCAAATAGAATTTTTACTTCACACGTAAACACGCTTTACATCATTAAGACAGATATACGCTAATACAATTATTGATTTACAAAACGGTTTCAAGACAACCTATCATTTCGCCAAGAGTAATGTTGATTCATCCAATACTCTCGCTTTATATAATAATAATAATTATTATTATTATTATTATATTAATAATAATCTATTTAAAATGTGTGGGATCTTAGGATGGCTTTATGTTTTTTTATACAAAAATGATTAGTGGAAAATGATATGAAGCTATTTCTGACCTTGGGTCTCTGCTTGAGCCCCGGAAGGAAATGAGTATACAACAGAAATTTAAAATAATAATAAACACCTATCATTATTATTATTATTATTAATATTTAAACAAAATTAGTATCTTGAATTATATGCTTATAAAAGATAAAATAACATGAAATAAAAAGTGAAGAAAGAAAAAGAAAATAATAACAAACACCTACCATTATTATTATAAATATTTAAACAAGATTAGTCTCTTAGATTGTATGCTTATAAATAAGTAAAGAACGGAGAAAGAGAAAACAAGTGATTTTCACTTAAGTTCAAAATTGCATTAGTTATAATTCGATGGATGAAGGATTAAAGGCTGCATTCAACTCTTTTATGCTATTCACAGGGAGTAAATAATCAACTACTTTAAGCATTAAGCAAGCCCAGAAAAGGGTCGACTACATTTTCTTTTCGCTCAGGAATAAACCGCAAATCCAATTTGATAGAAAAAAATCGAACAACGATTAAATTAGCATAAAGACATAAATTAAAGATTAATCATGATAGATTTAGGCTTATTTTTTTAGCTTAAAGTATATAGTAAATGTAAAACATATAAATTTTTAATCATTTCACCCCCAAGCAAGGTAAAACTACCACTGGTGCGTAGGGGATAACAGAAAAGTTGAGTGACGAGGAAGAGGAACAAGTTACAGTGGAGTCAGAGAATGAGTAAGAAAAGTATGAATACAAGTGCGAAGAGAGTTGCATGAGAGTGGAGTGGAGTGGAAAGGAAGAAGAACATGATACAAGGGTTGTCAGGGAAAGGATGTGAGTCAAGAAGATAAGAGATGACAATTGACATTGCATTTAAATTCTTGGAGATTGTAGCTTTCAGGGAAGCAAGTATACGGAAGGGAATTCCACAGGCGGGAAATGTGAGCAAAGAAGTTGTTAGAGTAGAAGTTGCTGTTATATTTGATTGGTTTTACTATAAAAGGGTGGGACCTAGGCGCTAGTCTAGTAGCTCGAGTAAATCCATGCAGTGTGGGCACCAGGGAGCTAAGATATATTAGATAACGCATATGTTACTCTGAAAGTAATACTTACTATTTTTATGATGTTCGAAGTGAATGTTGTTGGTATGATAGTAGAATTTGAACCTCCCCACCAATAATCAACATATTTCTCACACGTTATAGATAACAACTGGGTGGAAATCTAACAAAATTACGTGTGAAATGAAAGCAAATAAGCCAACTAAGGTTTTCATGATTTATTGAATATAAAATTTTCAACCACTTCGATCAATAATGGTGCAAAATATACTACTCAACAGAAAATCAAGCAGGTACAGAAATTTCAATACCTGGGAAATTTTTAAACAGAGGACGGAAAGTGTGACACTGAGATCTGAAGGCGTACTGACATGTAGAGTAGGATATTGAGAGAAGGAAAATGTCACTTGAAACAAATAAATGAGTACTGGACTGTCATCTATCCTACTATATGTCAGCGGATGCTGGACAATCTCCTCAAAGATGAAAGAAAGACTCGAAGCAACAGAAACGTGGTTCTCCAGAAGGATGTTGTGGATACCATGGACCGAACATATGAGCAGCAACGAGGTTTTGAAAAGAATGGAAACGAAAAGGAAATATATTTAAAATCAGAGAGACGTTTCTGAGACACGTAATGAGGAAGAAGAGCTTGGAGACAGATACCAACAGGGCGGATAGGGGTAAAGAGAGACAAAGAAAAACAGCGCGTGACATCCTTGAAAGGCTTAAGCAAATGGATTGCAGAGCAGGGTTTGGGAGAAAGAACAAGACAAAAAGTATTAAGAGCTACAAGGGACAGGAAGATGTGGAGTACCATGATCGCTTACATCCTGAAAAGAAAAAGAAGAACAGAACCACGTTTTTGCATACTTTAAAAAATTGTACAATTACCACATAAGGAACATTCGTTCTTTTCTGCATGCAGAATGATCCAATATACCAAGCTACTAGAAAATCAGCAGACAACGAAGAAAAAATATACATAGGTGTAACGGAAGGATCCTGGAAACAAAGAAACTATGCACACAAAACATCGTTTACAAATAATAAACACACAAACTGTACAATGCTTTCTAATCACATCTGGGAGATTTAAAACAACTAACATCAAAAATGAAAAATAAGAAAAAGAACATCAGCCTACAACAATCATTCCAAAAACTGTAAACTCTGCGTTGAGGAAAAATAGCTATAATTACCTTCACAGATCAAAACAAACTAAATGCAGTCAAAACAAATTTTTACTACGCTACTTAAATAAAAACGAAAAAGAATAAATGAAAATAAAATAAATAAAAGCAAGCAAACTAAATTAATCCAAACAAATAAACGAATAAATAATCTAACAAACCACACCCACTAAAATAGCCATTATAATAATACAATATACTGCACACAATGCAATAGACTACCCACAATACATCACTGACATGTATATATAGTCGTGCAAAAAAACAAGGCACATGGCCAGACGATTGCTTTTAACATGAGACAGACTGTCACCCTCGGGGGTTGACTTCAATGCCCACACACACACACACACACGCACACACACACACGCACACACACACGCACACACACACATATATATATATATATATAGATATATATATAGACAACAATCTTTCTTTCATGCAGGTTTCATTAAAAATGACAGACGAGGTATGATGGCTAAATTTTTTATGCGATCTTATTTTTTTTTCTTTTGAGGACATAAATTTTATAACATTGTCCAAAGGTTTTTTGTTTATTCGGGAGCTTTTGGCCATATTTTTAGGCATTTTTCCAGTAGTGTGTATGTGTTATGTACCGAACATGGTAAGCATATTGTTAGAGTGTTCGTAATTGATAATAGTATGTGTTGAGTTTTTCTTTTTATCAATAAAGCCTCCATTATTTTAGTCTTTTTTTTTTTTTTTTGCATGTGGCTGATGCTATAATATTTGTGCTGTCAACAAGTATCTTCCGGATAGGGTTTGATAGGTCTCACTGTGATCGAATTGAGCTAAGTTTAGAGAGATGCAGCGTGAGTCTTCGAGTCAGTTTGGTAGTTGTAAGGTCAATATAGTTATTTACAAAATTAAGATCAAGAACACAGTTCTTCAAGGAACATGTGAACTTTTAAATAAAATTGGTTTGTTGTATTTGTAATTACAGCACTTCCTAGACGATTGATCAAAATTCACGCGACTAAATAGGAACCCAATCGAATCTCTAAAAAATATATATTAAACTCATAGCATCTAATAATGCCATTATAGGATCCTTGAAAATCAAGAAAATTGTCGGCTATTATAAACCCGGATACTGATATGGTAACGTTAAAATACACAAACCTGGATACCTCGTTCGACCTATAATCTCTCAGATCCCTACCCCTATATACCAACTGTCTAAATTCCTGAAAGATACTATCACTCTACCAATTACAGCATCAAGTCAACCCACAAATTACTTCAAATTGTTAAAAGACAAACCAAGACACTCTCGCGTCCCTCGATGTCGAAAACTTATTCACCATCGTCTCTATTGCTGAAACCATCGACATAATCATTAACTCCGCATATAAACATACTTCAATATCACTACCAGCTACCAATCCTCACACTCTAGGAAAACCCTTGTTCGCATGCACCACCCAGACTCTTTTGTACGACCATGAAGGCTACATTTACACACAAACTAACGGAGTAAGTACGGGAAACGCTTTTGATCCATGTTTTTCTAACTTTTACATGTCTCACGTAGAAAACACATTTTTTTAGACCAAACCCACAATATACATCTGCTACCTAGATATTTTAATTTTTGGCGAGAACAAAAACGAAATCGATAATCTTAAATTTGCATTTGAAAAAATTCCGTCCTCAACTTCACATATGAGCTTAGGCAAAAAAGTAAACTCCCGTTCTTAAACGTCCTCGTGGAATGTCGTAATAATATGTTCATTACTTCTTTATATAGAAAAACCACTAGTAAAAATTCTTGTCCTCTTAATTTCATTAGTCAATGTCATTTTAGATCTAAAATCGGAGTCATTAAAAAATTTCCTCACGAGAGCCTACGAGAACTCATCTTCTCGCTCGCTTTTCTTCGAAAAACTTCATAACTCTAAACAAACACTTGTCAACAACGGATTTCCAAATTATTTGGTTGACAGCCACGTTAGACTTTTACTTTCAAATTTGACCAATAACAGCAAACACACCGGTAATAATAGCATTAATATCTTCCACAAAAACCAAATTCATAGCAATTATAAACAGGCGGAATCTTCACTTCGAAACATCATCCGAAAATACGCAACTCCCGTCGACTTAAAAAACTAAGTTAATCATCTATTTTACAACATTTAAAACGGCTAACCTTATCAACAAAAACAACAATTCACCCACGAGATCCAAACTAAAAACTACAACGAACCAATATTACTTATGAATTCACATTTTCCATGAAAAACTGCGTTCTTGATAATAATTTCGGAAATAATTATATCGGCCATACAACTACCAAACTGACTCGAAGACTCACGCTGCATCTCTCTGAACGGAGCTCAGTTCGATCTCATTTAAACACATCCGGAGACCTACCAAACCCTATCCGGAACATATTTGTTGACAACACAAATATCATAATATCATCCACATGCAAACAAAAAAAAAGATTAAAAGTAATGGAACTTTATTGATAAAAAAGAAAAACCTAACACTCAATCATATCAACTACAAACACGCTTACAATGTTCGGTACATATCACACACACACACTACTCTACAACATACATAATATCATATACATTCTGTTACATGTAAAATAACATTCACCCTCGAAAATGGCTAAATATATAGCCGAAAGTGGTCGGATAAACAAAATCTTCGGACATATTTTTATATATTTTATGTCCCCAAAAGAAAAAAATCATAAGATCACTTCAAAAATTGCATAAAAAAAACTTAACAACCACACCTTGTTTGTCATTTTTAATGAAACCTGCACACACACACACACGTGTGTGTGTGTGTGTGTGTGTGTGTGTGTGTGTGTGTGTCAGAGACAGGAAGAGAAAGAGAGAGATCGATTCATTTGTTTTCTTACGTCTTAACTTTCTACAAGTTATTTCAAGCCAGAAAATATTTTTAGATTTTAAAAATTTTTTGGGAATATGATTTACTCATAATTCTTACTAATCAACCCATAGCTGGGAACAAAAGAGGTGGATGTACCTTTCCCAAGGCTTTTATTGCATAAGTGAATATAACGACCCTGACTGGAACTGAACATCGGTCCACTGATTTTCAATTTTGAGGTATTATCCATTACATGACTTTCACATTCATTACAGTACCTAGTATTCCCCGAGCGGTTACCTATCTAGATGTTGTCCAGGCTCAACGTTGCTTAACTTCATCAATCGTACGAGAAACGGTGTTTCAACGAGATATGATCATAGATAGATAAAACAAACAAATGAGTTGGAAGTAAGAATGTAATATTTTATTCAGCATGAAAATTATATTAGATTTTCTCTCGATTACCTGACACGAAGTTCAAGTTCTATTAACCTGATATGTGTGTTTAGAAGCCTCTTGATTAATTCTTAATTTGACACTAAATACGTCCTTAAAAAGGAATGAATTAAAATCCTTCTTTGTTATCTATTTCGATAAGAAAAGTTTCACCTTTCTAAACACAACCGTTTGGATACTATATATATATATATATATATATATATATATATATATATATATATATATATATATATATATATATATCCAAGTATGGGTGGAATAATATTCCTTGTCCAAAGAAACACTATTTTTTAAAAAGTGCTCAATACAAAGTAGGGCTAATATTTAATCAGAAATTATAACGTGGATATGTTACAATATCACTACAAAAATAGCTATTTTGTTTCGACACTTCTTGTGTCTTGTCAAGTGATGTGGTTATTTTAAATGTGTTTTTGCGTAAGTATATATTTAATTCTGTTTATATGTTCATCCATTGAAATATGATTATGTCTATCCCGACCCAATTCATCCAAGGCCGGTAGCGTTATGAATTCACCTTGACAGTATCCAATATGTAGCATTTAGTCTGTTTAAAAGTTAACGGACAAACTGACGAGTCGATAAAGGCTAAATTTTGTAATTTGTGTATGTATATATGTGTGGGTGTATTAATCTGTATATGGGTCTGTTTGCTAGTGTTTGTGAATATACTCGTCTATTTTTCCATGTGTGAATGTTTGTAGGTTTATTTATGTATGCATTCTTTCTCATCCTCGTTTAAAATATGAATAACTTTATAAATCTACTAAATTGTTAAACTAAAAAATATTTATTTATTTTTTAATTTCGCAACAAAAATAAAGTAGATATAATAATTAACCAATAATTGCTGATCTCAATTTAATCAAATTTTAATACCAATGCCCACCAAGATTAATTTTAGTCTGTCCACATATTATCCAAATTAGAAGTTGGTTTACTCTGATTGATCCACATTGTATATACAATAATGCCTCCCTGATTAAAGGGGCCTTGCTTGTTTTTAACCGTTTAAAACCATTCAATTTAAAATAACCACATCACTTGACAAGACACAAGAAGTGTCGAAACAAAATAGCTACTTTTGTAGTGATATTGTAACATATCCACATGTTATAATTTCTGAATATATATATATATATATATATATATAAACGTGACTATATATAGTTATACTCGTCTCGAAAACTTTCGAACGAATGAAAAAAATGGTTTAAAAAAAATAAAAGGGAAAGAGCTTAGGACATGAAAGTCTGTCAAAAGTGTTCGGACAGAACTCAGCACGGAGCCTAAAGAAAAAACAAAAGGAAAACAACCCGACACGAGTAACCATCTAATAGAAAGGTAGAGCGAACTTAATCCAACCTAATGAGCCAGACGAACCCCTATATATATATATAAATATATATATATATATAGCTCTGAATATCGTTTCCTCAACTTTATCATCAGAAAACAATTATCCAAGCTTTCATATGCATGAATTCATCTTGACAAGCCGACGAATAGATTTAGTGATGTAAACGTGATTTCGAATAAATTGACATGATTGTTAAAAAACTATTAACCAAGACATTTCCATAGAGAGATTTTGTATGATTGAAGAATAGGAATGACAACCGTTAAATTTTAAATTTCTCTTCTGAAGCTAAGTCGATAAACCTCGTTACCAAAACATCTATGATAATTTTACCATGGTCCTTAACTAGAGTTACTCATAGCTATTCCGATTGTCGAAAATGTTTTCCTTCTCATAGATTGGTTGCCTCCTCCCGAACAAAAAAAAAAGAATCCAGTCTGTTCTGTAAAAGACCAAAAGTGAAAAGGAGTATAATGTATCAAGCGCGACAAAAAAACTTTTTCCAAATTTATGTTAATTCAATATTAACAGCTTAACAGATCAACATTATGGCTAAAGTAAGTATCAGGGAAAGATAAAAGTCAATAACTTCATCTTCAGAACAGAGTGTTTGCTGTTAGACACAATAACTGGCATATAAAGCAAGGTTAATCTTCTTTTCTTTTCTTTTTTGCTTAGCATAAAGTAATCTAGAATAACATATCTACGCACGCTAGGTAATGACTTTGAAAAAAATGAAACATTAACGCTGTGAATCTGTATGGCTGTTATACGGGCTAGAGTCATAGACAGCAGAGATCCATGCTGGGATATCAGTACTCATCAGGAGGTCAGAGTTCAAAGGGTTAACTCATGTTAAGCAATTGAATATTGCTAAGTTTCAAGAATTATTATATGGTTTTGTTATTCTGACTAGTATTCTATTCTCCTCCCAGTTGTGAAATTCCCAACATTTCAGCCATTGCACTCGCCGACCTTCTTCAGGAATCGGTGGTCGTACTCGCTAACTTTTTTTTTTTTTTGTGCATAATACGAGAATTCGAATTCCAGTCAAGTTCACTGCGTTCACTTACCTTTGGGAAATATATGAATCTATCTCCTTCGCCTCGCTATAGGTAAATAGGATGGATTTGGCTCTTTAGCCTTAGTTAGCAACCAATCTGAGAGAAGGAAAGCTGAATTCAAACCAGTCTAGAGAGGGTTGGGCTCTGTTAGCTACCTTTCCCAAGACACATTACTGCTGTTGTGGTTGCAGTAGCTATGGTGCTCCAACGACCCTAAGCGGTTACAGCATTTGTGATAGTTAATACGATAAATTTTGAACGAAAGTTAAAGACAAAAAAAGGGGACGTATTACACACGTTACTCAGTTTAAAAATCCTCTTATTCGAAACAGCAAGATTGAAAATACACGCAGCACAATAAATAATAAAACAAAGTAAGCAATGCAAAGATAACAATTGTTTACAAAAGTTAGTTTATATATCGACAATATTTGTTGTTTGGAAATCAGCGTAATTGAAGCTATCTTGTCTTAAAAAGTACATTCACCTAAATTGATGTAAAAAAAAATAATCAAAAAAAATAAACAAGATCTATTGTTTTGATAATATTAATGTTACGAAGCACCTTTCCCCGAAAATTTGAAAATAAGTTTTGAAACGAAAAGTGGAAGAAACACTAGGCTATGCGTCATCTAAAAAAATCTGGAATAAAAAACTTTGTAGGGTATTTTATTTATATTTTAATCTAAAAGCTGCCTAATACAAGCAGTATTCAGTGAGGGGTAAGAAAATCCAACTTTGCCAACAATTCCTCGTCTGATACTTATGTCCTCCAATAGTAAAATCATTAGAATCAGAAAAAGAACTTTTACTCCTGATATCCTTGTGTTCTAACTATCAACGCTGTTGAGAGTTTTTTTGTTTTTTTTGTTTTTTGACAATTTCTTTACAAATGTTATTGAAAGGCAAATGGTTGGAACCTAAGCCAATGAAGTGAGAGAGAGAGAGTATATGAGAGAGAGTAATGATTCCAGATTGAAATTTGGCCAGCTTTGAAATCAATGAAAACTTTTTTTTCATCAGTCTACAAATTCCTAATATTCACTGCAAAATTATGTCAGTTTTCAAATGAAATAGCCACTCTTGAAAATTGCATATATATATATATATATATATATATATATATATATATATACTAGCAGTATAGCCCGGCGTTGCTCGGGTGTAATGAAAGCTTTAAAACTAATCCATGGTCCTGGAGCTCAGACTCAGCCTAAAGAATAGTTTGGCTTGGGGTGAAACGATTAAAAATATATTTATATAAAATCAACTAATATTAGAAATATAGCGATGTCTTTCATATAATAATCTAATAATTGGTACGCTTTCATTTATAATTATAACTAGCAGTATAGCCCGGCGTTGCTCGGGTGTAATGAAAGCTTTAAAACTAATTCATGGTTCTGGAGCTCAGACTCTTTGGACATTGGCACAAAAGACTAAAAAGTTTCCAGTTAAAACGAAACCGTAGACTGAAAGAAAAATGAATGGATGTAAGTCAAATTTTGATTTCCTGGTATCGATTTATACATATATATATTATCGATTTTCTGCACTATTTTAAGAAATGCAAACTTGAAACTTCTGAATATCGTTTCTTATGTCTTTGTCTATGAGTGTATCAAATTTGATTAAAATCGGACCACTCCTTCTATAACCCGATTTTTTCGATTATTGATTTTCGATATTTATCGGGGGTACCGCGACACAAAACCTAGCTAAGAACACTGGCAGACACTTATAGTACAGCTGTGTAAATTTTCAAGAAAATTGGTTCAGCCGTTTCAGAGTCTATAGGTAACGGAGAAACGCACACACAGACACACACACACACACGCAAGTTCCATTTATAAATAAGTTTAGATAACATTGAAGTTTTTACAGGTTTTTGACTGAGAACGAAAGTTGTTTATTTCAAAGGTCATTATTTTATGTTTGTTGTTGTTGTTGTTGTTGTTGTTTAATTCCTATCAAACTTGTTTCTAAATATAACTGCTCTTTTTTCACTCGAGATCGAACTAGTGACCTGATATCCAAGTTTGGACACCTAACTTTCACTTTTGATGTCATTATTGTTAAAATTAGGAAATAGTTATTTCTTAAGGTGTCACTGTAAATTTAAGACAATCATTGTGTATTTGATAAAAGTGATAAATTAATTGAACTGAACTGAAATTTTATAAAAACTAAAAAGTTGAATAACAATTTTGAAAGAGAGATCAGATGTTACTCATGTCATGAAAGCAATGTGAATACATCTGTAACAACTGCTCATTACATAAGGCTGACCTCCGACCCTCGATTGCCACAAAACCGAAGCTATTTATAGTATGTCTGATATGACACGGGAGATAAATTTGGAGATTAATTAACGGTCGTGTGTCAAAAATATAATCGATGGTCGAATAAAAAGTGCAGGTTAGCATTGAATAATAACAATAAAAACTAATGACTGTGATTATCAGGTAATCCAATCGCGCGCACCTGTCGACCTGGGCAGATGGCTACCCGTGACGTCAGCATCAAGTTAATAGTTACATGAGGGAACAATGTTCGTTATCATAAGCCGTTCCCATTGATGAACAAATAGGTCGTAGTAAATATTATATACAGATATATAAATATATATTCTGAAGCAAAATAACTCGTCACACATGCGTATACTCACTACACTTATGCAAGCATTTAAATAACGGGGTGAATCGGCTTACTTTCTCTGCCAGGTTTGTGAGATTTTTATGTCATTATTAACTCTGCAAGATTTTTAAAAAATAAGTTCACAATGTATTATAAAGAAAAATGCAATGTTTTCTTTACTAACCTAATATGTTCGACTTTTGTGTTTGAATGCTCTGATGCGCTTATATTTATCTGAATCTTGTTACTTCATGGACTCATTTTAAATTCTGTTTTGAGTAGTATTCATCAGTATACTTCTAGAAAAAAAGACTTCTGAAATCTTCGCTATATTAGTTTATGAGTTATAAATTATTTCCATGCCTTTTGTGCTATGTCTTATGGTAAACGTGCATTTTTTACGAATCTTTGTAAGTTCAACATTGTATGTTTCTTGCTGGTGTAAAGATTAACCAACAATTTTATCTCCTTACAGGGATTAAATAACATTTTTAAATCATCTATTCATTATATTATTACATTTTTAACTATTTTTGCATAACAGTTTTCTGTTATTTGGGCCATGTTTGATGTGAAGAGAGTGATTAGTCTTTAAAAAATGTTAATGTCTAGACTTGCAAAATAAACAAAGGGAAACTCCTATGATAAAATTTATTTGTTACATTTATTTATTTCATTTAATTAATATTTGTTTAAATAAGTTTAGATTTAAAGAATTTATCCAATATTTTATGTGAGCCTAAACAAAGAGTAAGAGTGAAAAAAAGAAATATGAATGGAATATTTTTATTGATAGATCTATCATTGGCTTCGATATATGTAATAGTAATATGAAATGATAACAAGGGAGCGTGAGACCTTTAAAAGAATTTAATGAACTTACAAGATGGCTACATTTTCTACTAAAAAGTCAACAACGAAGGGAAGTTTTTAATAGTAAATCAAAAAGATTACTAGGAAAATACCAATTCCCAAAAGGAATAGGCAAATGTTCTGAATACTACATTTTGCCTTTCGTTAAAAACTTAGAGTTCCTGATAACAAGCAGGCTAACGGCATTCTTTTACAGGTCATCTCCGTGGCGCCAACATAACAGAAGCGGGAGTGGAAGGTTAAGTTGGTGATTGGGAATTGGAGTGATTATTAGATTCTTTGGGAGGAGAATTCTTTTGTGGTGGTCTGCGCTGTTCAGAAACATTCGAGTCTTCCAAGTCAGTAAGTGGAATCACCGATCCCATCGAACCAGTCTCAAATAAATGGTAGATGTCTTCCTGCTTAGTTGGCGCTAAGTTACACATTGAGACTGTCAATTCATGTCCACCTGCATATCATATGTGGGCGTGTTGTGGATTCGCTTTTAACAAATCTATTTTGTCAACCATATGATCGTATTTACTGGCCTGGATATGGCGACAATAGGGGAATACCGCTGACATGAAAAGAGTTTTCCGTGAGCTGTGGCATTTGTGGCGGTGCAAAGTAGAGATATAATAGAGCGTAACACTTTGGATAATATTCGCTATCGTTGAGATTCTCTAAATTTCTTGGGTACCAAAGTCAGTGTAATGTGTCTCCAGATAATGCTATTGTAACGTTTACATTTTCCATCACCATGTAGATTATAAGGCTGGTTGCAATTCCTTATTTTGTCAGGTATACTCACAACTCTCTTGACAGAAACGAAAGTCCCCGATCAGAATGGATACATGCAAGCGTCCCGAACACAGAGAATATCTGATTCAGACATTGGATAATGGTTTCCTCCCTCATGTTTGGGCATAGGAATGCAAATGGAAACCGAGAATAATCATCCATTACTTTAAGTAGCAATTTCAGAAGGCAAAGCGTAGAGGCCCTTTGAGATCAATGCTGATTCGTTCCATTGGTTGTGCGGCGTTGAAATGTAAAATCGTGGGTTTAAACGTGCACATACGGGACACTCAATGCATACCCTTACTTCCTCAGTAGAGTAGGGAATGTTTCTTATTCTAACAAAATGAGCTAGTCTCTTTATTCCGGGATGACAAAGACGAACATGGAGGTCCGATAATTTTTCTTTGTTGATGGCAGCCCCACAATGCGCTCTTGCGAGTGTGTATGCTAGGATAATATATTTACCGGGCCAGTACAGTATATTGTACTCGTAGCATCCCATTTCTATCCGCCATCGTTAAATTTTGTTGTCGTTTCCCCCACCCAGTCTTTTCTAGTGTAACAAAGTCTACAGTTTGTTTATCTGTGATTATTGCAAATTTTCGTCCCGACAATTAGTGAGATCATTTTTCACAGTCTCTACAATGGCACATGCCTCCTTTTAAACAGAGACATGCTTGCGTTCCGTGGGGTTGAGTGTACAGGAAAAGAAGGCAACCAAGCGACCAGCTTTGTTCGGAGTAGCTGCTACGGCATTGTCAGAAGCATCGGTTGCTACTATGAGCGATATTATCTCATCAATGGAATGCAACAAAAGCTTTTCTAATTTTCTCTTTAAAGTTATTTAAGGTCTTTACTGGCTCTTTATCCTAAAGAAAGGTTTTAGCATCACTTGCCTTTTCACCTATTATTCTCAGTGGATTTCAAAGTTTTCTAATCTTATCATAAAACTCTGAAATCCAATGAAAATAATCAGAGAAAAGGCCAATGACACAGCCTAAAGTGGTCTTGTCCTTAGGGACTGGTAGCTCTTTAAAGGTCCTAGCAAGCCATATGCGAGAAAGTCAATCGATTTTGTTGATATGACCGTCTTCTTTTCATTAAAGGTGATATTATGAAACTGGGCAGTCTCACGGCACCTTCCCAGATTTTAATCGTATTCTTGCTGTGTTCTTTCAGTAATTATGATATTATCTAGATAGACGTAGGTTCCAAGTATATAGTGTTGTCTTATTATATCATATATAGTTCTTTAAAAACAGGCTACACTATTCGTGACTCCAAATGGAATTCTGCAGAACTGGTAAAGCATGCCGTTAGCCACAAGTGCAGTGTATGGTTTATCCTCACTTTGAATAGGTATTTCGGGGTAAGCACTTTTCAAGTCTAACGAACTATAATGCTTCAACCGAGAAATGTCAAAGATCATTTATCCTCAAGAGAGAGTAATCATAAAGGTGGGTAAATCTATTGATAGTCTTGCTATAGTCAACAACCAGTCTCTTTTGGTGATATTTGTTGGTTACGATAAAGAAGCTGAGCGCTCCAAGATCTACTTTCTTCAAAAACTTCTTCCTGTAGCATTTTATCAGTCTCAGACTGTACACACATCTTGTCATCATTTCCAAGTCTTCTTCATTTAGTAACAATATGTTTGCAGTTTGGAGTCAGATTGGAAAATAGAGGAAACATGTCCACTGAAGCAGATGGCACACTGCAGGAAGAAAAACTAGAAATGTGAAGACATTTTTTGGGGGTGTCACCAAAAGCGAATGCTACTTCTGAGTGTTAGCCCATGAAGTCTTGACCTAAAATCACATCACAGCAAAGATCGGCTAAAATGGAAAGCCTTGTGTTAGGGCATCATTCAGAGTTCTTTTACTCGAGAGTTCAATGATGAAGCTATGAATACATTTCCCGCTGCAAAATCCATTTCCATCCTATGCATTTTGGCATCGTCATAGGCAATGAAAGACCCAGTACTTCCAAGTGTCAAAGAAAGCCGTAGCTTTCTTATTGTTGTATAAAATGAACACACAAGCTCTCTTAAGCAGCTCTGAGAAAGCTGAAAATTTAAAAGCCAGAGTTGCAGATGCTGTAGCAGAGGATACAGGTGATTTAGCTGACCGACAAACCTTAGAAAGTGTCCCGTTTTACTACACATGTGATACGGCCTCTTTCGCCAGGCAACGGTTATAGTTATGACTAGTGCCTCCACAAAAATAGAATCTATTTTTCGGAGCTGTAATGGTAAAAGTTCAAGCTGCAGAAAGATGATGATCCAATTCCACTTCAGCGGTGTAAAGAAACGAGCGTATCACTCAAAGCACTTCTGAGCAACATCAAGCGCCCTAGCTTGATAGACTGCTGTACTTAAGTCGAAAGTTATATTTTCCAGCAAGTGTAGGGCACTATTAAAAATATCTCTAATAGGCCATATTCGATTTTGTGAAGCGTTTATGGCTTTAAAACTGCATCCTTTTATCGATTAGTTGAAGCTGTTGGACATACCCGTCTATTGACTCTCCTTTTGTTCTAAAGTGGCTAAATCATTTTTTTATTATTTTTTTTTAATTTTTTAGTCCCTTCTAACACGTTCGAAGTTTTGGTAAAAAAAATCTTAGTTTGATTTTAGTTAGCGGGTAACCAAATCGTTACGAGGGTTTACAACGGAAAACGTAATATTACATAACTCAGGTTTTTTTCCGGTGACAAACACATTAATTTGATAATTCTTGCAAAAACCAAATAACAGTTGGATTTTAATGAGATTTCAGGACTTATTCACAAATGAATGAAATTATTTTTGAAATTATTATTTTTAAAAAATATCGGTAAAAGTATTTTTTTACATCTGTTCTTTCCCCTTCCACGTAAATTCATGAAATTTGAAGAAATTAAATTTTGTTGAGAAAATGGGTTTTATTAGTTAAACGCAGGACTCATTGGGGAATGAAAATCATCTATTATTTTTTTCAAACATTTGGCCTTTATTTCCGAAAATCTGCTCCAAATAGTAAAATACAAAATGCAGTATAACTATAACATTATTAAATTTGATAAGCTTTTAATTCCTTTAATAAATAATATAAATTAAGGAAGAAACATTTTTTTTCTATTAATAATGAAATTTAGAATTTTTTTTTTTTCAATTATAATAATTTCTACAGTTTAGATTTATAGAATTTCTACAGTTTTCAATTATAATAATTTCTACAGTTTCAAAAATATTTTTTAAATAATTCAAAGATTTTGGGGGGGTTAGTTTATAAACTTATTTATTGAAGATTACATTTACTAATCTAAAATTTAAAAGTTTAATAAAAATTTTCAGGCTCTCGCATTTTAAAATACTTTTTAATATTTTATTTTTTTGTGTATTAAAAGTTGTTGTTTTTTTTGTTTTTTGTGGGGGGGTTGCCTTACCAGAAAAAAATGTGTACAATTATGTCACTTGTGATCGCCATACACTTATTTTATCTCGCATCTGCCACCGTCAGATACGGTGGACAGGTCAAAAAGTTCAACTCTGTAATTAAGTGATATGGGCCCGGTATGGGACCATAAAATAATGAGTCAACACGGTGATAGGTCAAGAACATATATTACGTCAACAAGAGATACAAACAGATACAAAGAGAAAGAGTAATAATAGTTTGGCTACAAGTGATCGACAGACAGACAGACAGACTAGGCTGAACTGAACTGAACTGAACTGAACTGAACTGAAGTCGTATTGAAAACCAGTGTCTCTGTCACCCCGGCTCTGTCCTCGAGAGTAATTAACTCTCGGTTAATATAGGCAAAGAAGAGTTCATTATTAAGTGGGTAACTCCACACAACACTCCCCTTCCAAGAGATTTTCCCCCCTGAAAGCTGTTTAATATTTATTTCGTTTAGGGTCGCCAAACAAAGGATTCGTGAACTTCCTTTTCCTACTAGATCACCTTCTTTTGGGTGAAGCTTGGGGTGCCTCGAGGTCGAAATTTTCAAAGATGATATCTATCGGCTCTACATTTGACAGTGGTGAATCATTTATGTCAGTTGTCCGAGATTTTCTTATTTGATTTTGGTGATGCCTATGTGTATTCTTGGGACCTTGTATCATGCAGATCAGGTCTCCCACGCTTTGTTTTATAGTGCCCACTTCCCAAAACGTCATGTTATTTTTGTATACTTTGAAAGGTACTTTTTCGCCACAAGAGTAACGTTTTCTGGGAAGTGCGATTGTCTTTTTGAATTTAGCTTGCTTGGGGATAAGCTTGTCGAAAACTGATCTGATTTTTCTCGCAAACATCGTTTCTGCCGGTGAAAGTCCCACTGGTATATTGGGATTAGGAGTAATTCTATACACCTGCAGAAACTGTTGTAGCGCCTTCTCAGTAGGTGTGCCCTGTGCTTTCTTAAGTGCTTGTTTCAATGTGTCGACGAAACGTTCCGCTTGCCCAGTGGACCTAGGGTGATATTGTGAAGTCGTGATATGGTTCACTTGAAACGTTTAGCAGAATTGTTTGAATTCGCAAAATGTGAACTGTGCTCCGTTATCAGTTACTACGCAATTCACAACGCCGAAACGTGCAAACAGTTCATACAGAAAAAACTATCGTGCATCCTGTGGTTGGTCTTTTACATCTGAGGACTTCCGACCATTTAGTGTGGCTGTCTACGGCTATGAGGTAATAGTGATCTTCTAATGGTCCCGCAAAATCGACATGTATCCTCTGCCATGGCTGGTCTGTCTTCGGCCAAGGCTTGCATGTAACTGGTGGAGCTTTAGCAGCAAACGCGCATCCTTTGCATGCGTCAATCATGTCTGTGTTATCTCTGTCCATGTTAGCCTAGTAAACATAATATCGCATGAGGCTTTTAGTTCGGTTTTTTCCAGGATGTCCCATATGAAAGTCCCGAAGGATTTTCTTTTATAAACTTCTTGGTATCACCACTCTTTCGTTGTATAATAGTACCTCATCACAAACAGAAAAAAACTTCAGGCACACTTGTGTTTTTTTGGTAAATTTTATTCTTAGTAGACGTAATGAACTCGTCTTTCAAAGCCTCCCTTTTAATGTCGGATAATGTAACTTTCTTTTTTTAATCATATCACCCCAAGCAAGGCGATAACGCCACTGATGCGCAGGGGTCTACGTAAGGGTAAAAAGAATGGAAAAGAGAAAGCCGGAAACCACATCCTAAACAAGGAACAAGGCATGAGCCTCTTCACCTGTTCAATAGACGTGGGTGGAGTGTGAACCGGGCGATAGTTTAGTCTATCTACTCCAATTGAAAAAAGAAAAAAAGAAAAGAGTGAAAAGATTGGAAAAGAGAAAACCGGAAACCGCATCCTAAACAGGAAACAAGGGATGAGCCTCTTCACCTGTTCAATAGATGTGGGTGGAATGAAGAAAATTTTAAATTACTCTCTCTACTGTGAGTGGTTAGAATCTTGGAATAGTATTTCTGGAAGAAATGGCAAATTAACAAAAGAAAATTTCACTGCTTTGCATCATACAACCTATGCATTTCTAGAACTGACCAAGTATTTGCAAAGAAGAATTGAAAATGCTATACATATTATCTGGCAGTGGAAACGTATGCTAGAATGTTTTCTTCTTTTTCGTATTTTTCTTGGTTTTTTTTTTTTTTTTTTGGATTGAGGAGGGATTCTAATGGTATTTTTTCTGCTAGTTGGAAATCCTTGTCTATTAGTGAGGTGGGGTATCCTCTCATTTGTAATGTTTTTCGTAATTCTTCTATGCGTATTTTACTGGGGATTTTGTCGTGCTAGGGAATAGGGGATGGATTTTAAACAGCTTTTTGGATGGTGACTCTTGAAGTGGAGGTATTGTTGGGTGTCTGTGAGTTTGTGGCAAATGTCTGTGATGATGTGGTTGCTCTCGTTTTTTATGAGTATGTCTAGGAATGGTAAGTCTTTATAACTATATTCTGGCGTGAACTTGATTTTGGGGTGCAGGTGTTGTATTATTTTGTGTAGTTTGCTTATGTCTCCCCACCATGTTGATTTCCAAAAGATAAAACAGTCATCCAAGTATCATTTCCACGATTTCGTAAATTTTGTTTTTATGTTTTCCAATTTATGCCCTATTTGGATGTATAGGTTTTCTTTTAGATATGCTAGGGTGAGTGTTGCATATGTCGGTGCCATTTTTGTTCACCATCGCGGTACCTGTTGTTTGTATATAACTTTTGTTGTTAAACTGGAAGGAATTGTTGTGTAAAATTAGATCTATACTTTGTAAAATAAATTCTTTTGTGAAGCGTGTGGGAAGTATTTCTGAGTGTTTTTCTACCCAAAATGTAATGACTTGTTTTCCCTAGTTAATGGGGTATGTTGCTGTACAGGCTGTTCACGTCAAAAGTTACTAAGAGTGTATCTGGGTCTACTTCTTTTGGTAGGAAACTTAGGAAATGTATGCTGTCTTTGATGTAACTTTTTATTTTTGTGGTTTAAGGCTGTAATATTTTGTCAATTAAATTGCTCAGTCTGCTTGTAGGGTAGGCTGGTCCTGCTACAATTGGTCTGAATTTGAGGTCACTATGGTTTGGGGTGTGGATGTATTCCAATTTTTGTTCCTGGATAGCTGTTTTAATTGTGTCTGGTTTGTGTATCTTTGGAAGTTCGTAAAAATTACTGGTTTTTGAAGTAAAGTTTGTAAGGAAATCTTTTCTTTTTTCGTTAATATTCTACTGTGTAAGGTAGAGCTTTTTTATTTTTGATATGATTTTTACATCTATATTCTGGCTGATTTTTTGTAGTTATTTTCGTCTCCGAGCATATCTTGAATATTTGTTTGGTAATACGTTTTGTTCATAATGACTAGAGCCCCGCCTTTGTCTGCTTCCTTTATTATTATGTCATTGTTCTTACGGATGTTTTCTAGTGCTAGTCTTTGCTTGTGTGTGAGATTGCTATGGGTGTTGTGTTCGTTTTGACAGCCTGTATCCCAGATTTTTCTGTTCATTTCACTTGAATTGTTGTTTTTGTTAGGGCAATATTTAGATTTATTTTTTACTATTGAGTTATCTGTAGTATTGTTTTTGTTATGTAGTGTTTCCAGAAGTCTAAATTTCCGTTCGAATGCTTTAAGATCTTTTTTAGGTCTGTAATGTTCTTGTTGGAGGTGGAGCAGAATTTTAGACCTAATTTTAGAATGTTTATTTCTTCTTCTTTTAAAGAGTATGAAGAAAGATTGATGAGAATGGGTTTTGTATTTTTTAGATTTTTTAAATTGGTCTTTTCCTTCTGATCGGATATCCTAAAAAATGTTTATTAATTGGTGAGGTATCTCTATTCATTTCGCGACGGTAGGTGTTTGAGTTGAAGAATGTGGTGTTTGTATGCCTGGGTGGTCTTTGGTGGGTAAATGTATTTCCGTACAGGGATTTGTAGTAGTAGTTGTGGTATTGTATATTCTATGTTTTGGGGAATGTTTTATAGTTTTGTCTGTTTGTGTTGTGAGATAGCGGCCCTTTACGTGTGTTCGTTGATGTTTGGCCTGGTATGGGTGGACATGTAGGTATGTGAATATTATATAACATAGCTAACTTACCAGCCAGAACCTGAGTTGAAATCAATCTTACCTCCAATTGATTTATTAACTATCATGGGTACGTCATCTCTATAGTGTCCTATATTGTTGATGCCAATTTCTTTATACGCCGTGCTCTTGTACAAGTGGAATAATCCGACTAGATCCAAAGATTCTGCAGAATCCAGAGCTCCTATAGATAAATCAAAATTATCTGTTGAATTTTTCGTCCACTTATGGTTGTTGTGGATGAGAACTGATTTTCTGCCGTTCAAAATTATTTTGATTTCATCCTTTGAGATGTCCGACTAAAATTCCGCGAATTCCAGGGCAAGATTGAAAAGAGACTGATGGGCAAAAGTCCACGATGTTAAATTGTAGGAAAGTGGCATTATTTTTTTCCTCAACGTTCTCGAACCAGTCGATTACATCCAGTGTACCCTTCTATTGCATGAGCTGGACTTTTTTCTTATTAGTTGGTTAACTCTTCCTTTTTACTGATTCTACCGATTTCTGATTTTGTTGGGTTTATAATTCTAGTAGGTAATTTTCGGTAGAATTACGGCTTATGATCTTTTAAAAGCATGTATGCCCCCTTTGTTGTAATGTTAGGGACTCTGTCGCTGATTTTCAGTTTATCCGTGATTTGTTTGTCTGAGTAGTTGATTCTTTCTATATGGTTTTTGTGCCCCGTGTTAATTTTTCTGTAGTTTTTTGTTAGGTTTTTCTTAATTAGGTTTTTGCACTCTTTGGGGGTCCATCTTATAGAAATTCGAGGTTTTATCCGATTTGACAAAGACTTTGTTAGATTCGTTTATGCTACTGACCAGTGTATCTAGGTGTTTTAGGAATTTGTTTTTGCGTTTGTGAAAGGTGATTTTCCTTATAATATCGAATAGGTCGTTCTCAAAGTTAAAG
This sequence comes from Ascarosepion bandense, assembly GCA_037127315.1. Lineage (NCBI taxonomy): Eukaryota > Metazoa > Mollusca > Cephalopoda > Sepiida > Sepiidae > Ascarosepion > Ascarosepion bandense. The sequence continues at coordinate 4,841,286 of JBBBDQ010000145.1, forward strand.
AGTTGTCTATGAGAGTTGCAGTCTTTGGGTTTTTAAATCCATATGTGTCTTTAGTATCTGAAACATCATGGCCTTTAATGAAGAAATGTGCCTTCCATCTCATCCTTCCTATGAGGTCTTCAGTCTTTAGGACCAATTTTTGAAAGTACTCCTGTTTGTTTGGGATAGAAATATTTTTCAGCTAAATGTTGAAATTTACTTTATCCATGTTCAATGTTTATATTAATGGCAACAATGCTCAACTAACTGTAGGAGCAGATTATCCAAGTGAATACGGAACGAAGAAAAATTGACAACGTTCAAAACTTTAATTTAAAACAGTGTTTGATATAGAGCTATGAATATTTATTATATCGGGAGAGGAGAGGGGACGGTAAAGGGAGAAATAGTAGCTAACCGAACTGAGAAGTGACAGACGGAAATATATATATTGGTTGTCAGGGGATTCGAGTAATGTCACCCTAGCTATAGGGAGGCTGGGAGCTCTCTTATGGTGCTGGCGATCATGTTTTTTATTTTGCAATCCGTTCTCAATGTTGCGATTATCGAGTATTCGAAAAACTCTTTATTTTTAGGAACGAGTCTGGATAATTCGTCAGCTCTGAAAATATTCTTGGAAGACAAATGCTCGATTTTGAAATTGTATTTCAACAATATTGTTACTCATCGAATGAGTCTGTTAGCGGTGAACACCGGCAAACCTTTTTTACTTTCATATATCGTCAGCAGCGGCTTGTGATCGGTTTGTAGAGTAAAATGTCTGCCATGCAGATATCTGTGGAATTTGGTCACAGCAAAGATTATACTTATTGCTTCTTTTTCGATCTGTGAATACTGCCTTTCTGCCGGCAGCAAAGATCGGGAAGCATGCGCTATAGGTTTTCTCGTTCCGTCCGGAAGTTTATGTAATATACAGGCGCCAATGCCATAAGAGCTGGCACCGCACGCTACTACAATATCCAATTTTGGATTATAGTGGGTGAAGGAAAGGTCTGACGTAAGTGTATCTTTTATTTTCCCGAATGCTGATTGACATTCTGGTGTATAATTCCAGATTTTATCTTTCTTTAAAAGATCATTCAATGGAGCTCTCAAAGTTATGTATGTTCTTTATGAATACTTGATAGACATTTGCTAAGGCCTAAAAAGCTTTGCAGTGCTTGTACGTTATCCGGGGCCGGCATGTCTTTAATCACCATAGCCCTATCAGGATCCGGTCGTCGACTGTCTTTATCACTAATGTGTCCTAAATATTGGGGGGGGGGGGTAAATAAAATTTGCACTTAGCTTCTTTAACTTTAGCACCATATTCCTGGATTTTATCGAATACGCTTATTATATATTCTCTATGGTCTTACACTGATTCACTCGTAACTAGAATGTCGTCAAGATAGGCAGTTGCGTAATCAAGGTTGCCCAGCATGGTGTCCATGACCTGTTGAAAAATAGCAGGCGCGACCCTGACCCCAAAAGCCAATCTATCAAATTTATATAGACCTCTATGTGTATTAATCCACAGCAGTTTGGAGCATTCTTCGTCAACCTGAATTTGTAGGTAAGCGTCTGATAAATCGATTTTTGAAAAAAATTTGCTCCCGTTTAATTTGTTGAATACTTCTTCGGGGCTAGGTAGAGGATAATGATGGTCTTTTAACGAGGCGTTCAAATTCGTCGAGAAATAGCGCATACTTTGATTTGATGTGACTTCTTCTTAACGTATACCACTGGAGCAGCCCATTCCGAAAAATCAATTTTATACAGGATACCTGCATTTACTAATCTCTCTAGTTCTTCATCTATTTGGTTTACCCCTGCGAACGGAACGTTCCTCTTCTTTTTGAACACGGGCTGTGCATTGTCCTTTAACTTGAATTGAGCTTTTATTTTAGTGCATTTCTCTAAGCCGCCTGAAAACACCTCCGGAAATTTTTCCTTTAGTTCCAGTTTCAGTTCATCAATATTGAACGTTGTAATTTCTATTTTGCGACAGATCATACTCATTGGACAGTCCCACAAATTGAACTTTTCAATCCAATCTGTACCGAACAAAAGTTTTTCCATTTAATGTTACCGCGAAAAATGTTTATTTTTTCACCTGTCACAGAGCGTGCCGTTTTGTTAGTTCTCATTAAAGTTGACTTTTTCAGTCGCCTCCGCGTATACAAATTTATGATCGTCAGGTCAGATCCACTGTCCAGCTGGAATTTAATTGTTTTATTTAATATTTGCACGATTACATATTTGAGTAAATTTCCATCTTTCTTATCGCTTGACTGCGTCTGCCTTATTTTATTTTTTGTTTTTCTGGATTTTTTTTTTTTTTTTGCATACCAGCAACTTGATGTTATATGGCCAGCTTTAACGCAATTCTGACAGATTTTTTTTCTGGACGGGCAAAACCTCATCCAGTGTAATTTTCCGCAAATGTAACACGGACCTGGTGGTGAATTTTCTTGTCTTACAGAATGCTTGTCTCGATATTATCTTTTCTCTCTTTCCGAGGAGTGGCGTTTTGATCAGTTCATATTTTTTTTTTATATGAGCGATTCCCGATTCCTCGATATTCCTAGAGTCACTTTTTACGGATACGACCCTCTGGCAGTCTTCTGCTAATTTTTGGAAAGTTAAACCCGGCTCATTTTCTAGTTTTGTTAGCACTCGACATCTAACTTCAGCGTCTCCGGCTGAGACCAGACCTTAAGCAAAAATTAGACATTTAAAATCGACAGCAGATAATTCCGCTAATTTGAAATCTTTACAGTATTTATTTACCGTAGCGGCAAATGTTAAATAGTCCTGCTGATCCTCTTTGAATAAATTTAGGCACTTCCATCTTTTATGAAAAAGTGATGTGTTCGGTCCAAATAATTCCGACAGTAGCTTGACTGTTTCTGAGAATTCCAGGTCAGTTGTCTTTTGGGGGAAGATAAAATCAACAAACCTACTGTGCTCTGCTGCACCCAACTTCCTTAGTAATAAACGCACTCTCTTGGAATTTGGACAATTATTACAGTCGACGTTAAATAAATCCTCGTACCGCCTACAAAAAGCATCAAAAGGTTTTTCGTCTTCAGGTACATACTTAAAAGTTTCCATAATACTACCTGGGAAAAAGTGGTATCGTTCTCAGTTTGTTTGCCATTTAATGATTTAAGAAGTAACTCTTCAATTTGATTTTGTCGTTCCTCGGTCCTTTTAAAGATTTGTTCTTGTAAATCCATCTGTTGTTTATGTAGCTCCATAAATAATTGTTGTTGTTGTAACTGCTCGTCGCTTTTTTGTTGTCGATCCAACTGAGTTTTCATTAATTGAATTGTCACTTTTTGTAAACCTTCCATTTTTTTTTCAAACTCAACACGACCAATTTTTCGTAACCACGAGAGGATAAACACTCACTGTAGTTACAGTTTTTTCGTAATACGTACGTCAAAGAGAAAGAGATAGGCTCAAAACGAATCTACTTACAGATTTTTCTGTGACGCCGTTCCGGGCTTGTAGGGAATGTTTTCATTCGACTCTGAATAGGCCAAGAAGAGTCCATTATTAAGTGGGTAACCCCCCACAATAATTAAGAAATACTTTTATTCTAAATTTCATGCTATAAATAAGTAATACTTGTGTAAATCAGATTAATAACATTAAATTCGCTAATTTTCTTAAAAAATAGAATAGTGAAACATGTGTATTTACACAACATAAATCTGTACAAATCTGTGCAATATGATCAAAATAACCTACACTATGTTCAAGAAATCAGACATCTAAATCTCATAATAAAAATTATTATATCTGCTGTAAATAAGTTTATTTTCATATTTACGCTACAATGATTTTATTGACTACTTCGAAGTTCTCACCGCCGCTTCCTTCCTCTTTCAGACGAATTTTATAGACTAAAAGTCTAATTTTACTTTTAAGAACTTTATCAAAAATATAATTATTTATCTTATTCATCCAATTTAATAATGAACGAAAGTAACAAAAAAGGGAAACAAATAAAAAAAAAAGAAACATCGTTTCTTGGCTCTCCTGGCAGTCAATGACGTGGAGAATCGAATTAGTGAACAAAGCTCAAAATACTGATCGGGACAGTTTGCGCTCACGTTAAGAAAGGCATGAACTCATTGCATTCTCAAGCTATGAGTAAATAGTAGAGCAGTTAAAGCGCTTTAGCGTTGAAAGACAGTCTATGCTAGGCGCCGGGATAGAGTCACCGCCTTGTTAAAAATGTACTTGATACTGAAATGCAATAGAATTGCGTCGTGTGGTTTCGGTTCTATGCTTCACAAAGAAACTACAAGTAAGCCTATATACTTATTGTATTTTATACGGTTGACATGTATAAATGATAAAGTTTAACATTTACGATCAAATGTTCTAAAAGTAATAAAAAGGAAAATATTTTCAGTTAGCTACCAAAGTAGACGATTGATTAATGGAAAGAACAGAAAAAAAGAGAGAAAACAGAAAAAAATGAAGAAAAAGAAAAGACAAAGAGATATAATAAAAAAAAAATAAAAAAAAAAAACAGTATCCAGAGAAATAAATGTTAATCCCATGTATCAAAATAGCATCTCTAACACCCATCCGCTTTCTTAGAAAAACATGATGTGGAAAATTTAACTCTGAAATTTCGTTTCAAATATAATGGGATATATCTATGGTACAAAAATAAATTGTACATCATAATTTTAATACAATTTGAAAAAATAACTACTCTGACTTATTTTAAAAAATTCATATTAATTTTAAAAATTCAGTTAAAAAATAAAAAATAAAAAATAAAAATTATAATTAAATCTAAAAAATAGATAGAAAGAAAAAGAAAGAGAGCAAGATAGAACAGAATTTAAAATAATTAAAAAAAAACTAGATGGAAACCGAAGTCTATTAATATTCATTCTTAGAAACATGACATGGGATTTATTCTTAAATTAAATATGCCGACTATGGAGTATATATTTTGGGGGGAAAAATAAATCCTAAATCATACATCCTAATATAAATTACAATATAACCACTAGTTGTAATGATACTTCACAAAATTATTTTCTGTGACATATAAACCTTTATCGGGTGTCAAGTTTCAAACTGAGCCTTTTATTTGCGTGGAAAATTGTTATAGAGTGGAAGAAGAACTAAGATAAGGACATTAGTCCGGATGTAAATAATGAAAATAAAAATTTCTCGTTTGCAAAATTTAAATAGATATAAATATTAATCATTTATATTATAATGATCTGATTTCTGTTGAAGCGTGTGTTATCGTATTTGAGCAAAAAATGGAACACTGCAGTGAGGTTATTGTTAGGACATTCAAATGATATTGCCCTAATTTGAAGAATAAACCAGTTTTAAATCCAAATTATCGATTAAAAGATTTCTAATTACTACTTAAAATAATGATACCTATCTTCTTTTTCTTCTATCTGCCGTATCTCTTTAGGGTGTTGGTGATCATGGCTCTCCACAAATTCTTGGCCTTTGTAGCTCTTACTAAACTTTATATTTTTGTTATCTCTCCTAAACCAATTTCTGTCATTCATTTACTCATGCTTGCTTGGTAGGTTATGCGTGGTTTCCTTGTTGTTGTCCATTTTGCCTTCAATTTGTTCGATGAATATTAAATTTTCCAATCCCCTTTTTTCTCATTACGTGTCCTAGAAATTTAAGTTGTAAGTGTAACTTTCCTTTTTGTTTTCATTTTCTCTAAAACTTCGTCGTTGTTTATATGCTTCGTCCATGATATTTTCAACATTCTTCTGTAGAACCACATTTTTATTATTACAAGTCTCTTCTTCATATGTGAGAAAATTTTCCCACATTCACTACCATATATGAGAACATATTACGTAATAGTTATGTACACTTAGTTATTAACACAAAATCTTTTTATTACATATTGTTACAAAGAAATAATTTTATATTACACGATAAACATCATTTCAAAGGTTTTATTATTTTATAAGAACAATATTAATCGTAATTTATTGTCTTTCATCCTGGATATTTCCACACTTTATTACAAAACAAATTCACACTAGACTTCTGTTGATTAAGGACTAGAAGAAATACAAGGAAAGCTAACTGTAAAGTTGAAATATAGTTGGAGTTTGATTAATTACAGATTAGTCTCTTTTGAATTCAATAAATGGGACCTGACTTTAAATTGAGCTTAACAGCCACTTTTGACAGCCTTTTAAGAAATACAAATATAGGGTATGATGGGTAATTTGTTGGATTTATAGATTTTAAATAGTATTTATTTTTGTCTACCGGCCTGAATATCCAAGAAACCTTATTAGAGTGACGTCAGATCTAATGACTTTTCCCTTAGAAAAACACAGGTTCGAATCCTGCCGGAATGCACATATTTTCCTAAAAAGAATTCTTGACTATTCAGGCCCGTAGACGGAAATAAATACAGTGTAATAAATAAACAGCGCCTACTCAAATACGATTATCCCCTTAAAATTAAAATTAACTAATAATAGTTATATAAATTCTTTTCCATTCTAGTTAGTAAGCAGCATTATGTACTTAATTGTTACAAAGCTGTCATATCCTTTTGTTTTTGTGGCTTTTGTAAGCATACTTCGTTTTCTATATAAACTAATTAGATATTACAGGAGATTAAAAGACACTTGTATAAACAACAAGAAAACTGAATGCATGGTCCTCACTAAAAAGAAGAGCCAAAATACCAACTACAGGTCGGAGGTATTAAAATCAAGCAGGTACAGAAATTTAAATACCTGGTAAGTGTTCTAACAAAAGACGGAAAGTGTGACACTGAGATCCGAAGACGTATTTGGATGGCCAAGAATGCATTCTTAAAGCTGAGTAGAGGACTGCGTGACAGGAAAATTTTCTTGGGAACAAAGAAGAGAATACTGGATTGTTATGTGATGTCTGTTCTTCAATATGGTAGTGAATGCTTGACAATCTCATCAAAGATGAAGGAGAGACTTAAAGCGGCTGAAATGGGATTCTACAGAAGGATGCTAAAGAGACCATGGACTGAACCTGTGAGCAATGACGAGGATTTGGAGAGGATGGAAGCGGAAAAGAAACATACTTAACATCAAGAATAGACAGGTGAAGTTTCTATGACATATAATGAGGAAGGAGGGCTTGGAGAATCTGATACTCACATGACAGATAGAGGGAAAGATAGACAAGGGAAAACAACCCAAGACATACTTGATGAACTTGAGCAAATGGATGGCAAATCAGGGTTTTGGGAGGAGCCACAAGAGAAAAAATGTTAAGATCTATAAGGGATAGGGATATGTGGAAGGCCATGATCGCCTACATTTTGAAGGGACACGGCATGTAGAAGATATACTTGTAGGCATCAATGAAAAGAATCAGAGCTTTACTTTTCAAAATGCAAGAATCAATTGCTCTGAGCATGACTGGGTTCACAGTATAAACAGATTCGAGGAGAACGTCACATTTTTGTACTTTAATGAGGAAAATCGAATCTTCTATAATACTAAAAAGTTATTCGGTAGACTAAACAGAATAAAATTAATTCGTTCTAGTATAAAAACGAAAACCATTTACGACCATAACATGTGTCTACTCCACCCCAATCCTATACAACTTGTACCCGACTTGGGTATGACGATAAACTACATCCGGCAGTAAGACCTCTAATCGGGAGATTTTGAGGAGCATGAAATAACCTCTTAGTTTCTGCTGTTACCAGATCCACCTAGACCCGGGGTGGTAGCATCTGTTATGGTCTCAGCTATAGTGAACCCCCAAACTGGGGTCGCAACACTATAAAATAAATTTTTAAGGTAAAAATACCTAGATACATTAGACTCTCTTACAAAGATTTTTCTTTAGAAAGAATACATATTCTATTTATACGAATGTATCCTAAAATTCTTGGCGACATTAACTAACCAATTGAGGTTGATATACCGTTAAACAAAATAAACTAAACAAACTTGTGCCAAACTTGTTATTTTTCAACATTCTCACTTAATAAAACAGCATTCTCAAAATGAAACAACATGTGCTATCGTAGGATTTTTTCACAAATATGCCGTCTCATTGTACTTTCTTGCTTACATTGTATTTCTTGAACTTAGTGCATTTTAATCGATTAATCAGTTGTTAATCGGTCGATTACTTTGCCCGAAGGTGATGAAAAATTTCGACTGAATACGAAATAAAAAATATTGATTTGAGTTTACATCTGTGCAACACAGTTCTAAATTACCTTCTTGAATCTGGGTCGGTCATGAATTGTATTCCTTGTAATAAAAAGCAATCGGTCGCTTTTATTTATCGCTTACTTTCTCTCATTGGCCCACAACCACACATTTTTCTTTTACACATCTTTCTATTTCCTTATTTATTCTTTTACCTTGTTTTGAACTGCCCTAAATGCACGTATCTGGAATATGAATATGCATTTAGCTGTCATTTTGAAAGGGCTTAATCGATTTCAATTAAACAAAATAGCAGACTAAAAGATATTTACGAAGCTTTTGTTTACAAGACACATTTAAATTTTCTTTAATTAAAATTAGTTTCTCTAGTCCACGCAGCACTGATAACATCTGCTATAACTGTCATTGTATGGCAAACTTCCTCTACTTATGCGCATATATAAATAGTAAGTCAGACAAATAGACAAAGAAAGGCAGATATATGAACATAGACAAAGAGAAGCAGATAAATAGAGAGACAAAGATAAGCAAAGACAGAGAGATAGACACTGACAGACAGACAGACAGACAAAGTCAGACATGCAAACTAACAGAAAGACAAAAAATACTGACAGAAAGACAAAAAAACTGACAGAAAGACAAAAATCTGACAGAAGGAGCTAGAAAATATAGACAGACAAAAAGAGATACCAGGACAATTTAGATACAGAGAGATAGAGAGAGAGAGAAAGAGAGAGAGAGAGAGAGAGAGAGAGCGAGAGAGAAAGAGAGATTGTTAGAGAGTGATGCGCATAAATATTTATTTATATTAACCGAGAAAGTAAATCTGAACTTAACGGGAGGAAAAAAAATGTAATTAAAGAGTTTTTTATCGTTTTCAGCATATTCTTGATATAAACCTAACATCCTTTTATTTGTTAATATATGTAAAAAGAATTAAACTGATACTGCAATATAACTATTTGAGTGTATACTTTATGCAAGTGCATATTTACACCAGTGATAAAGGACAGAGTTAAAAGGACGAAGTGAAAGTTAAAATAACTGATACCGATCTCAAGAACTGCTCGTTGCTACAAATTTGCCGTAGGAAAGAAAAAGATTTACTACCGACAACGAACATTCTTGCTTTTAGAACTGCGATTTATAACTTGATATAAAATTAGTATATTGTTTGCAGAAACTTCATTTTAGACTAAATGCCATCACATCTGCTAATGGAAGATAATGCGATAGGTATTAAGTCGAAGAAAGTAAAGCATTTTATGAAAAACAAGCTTAAAAGAGAATGTTAGGGTAATCGGGTGCTTCTCATAACTAATTCAATTAATAGTACATAAAGATTTCAAAAGTGCAGTAAAGTCACTTTGAAAAGAAAAACTATTTTTTCAAGCCCTTACTTAAACTTGAAGATTTTGAGAGGTGTCAACTATAATTTGCATAATAAAATTGACATTATCAAAGATATGCCAATTCAACATATACAGAATGCGATCGTCTAAATTACACAAAAATAAAATATAACACTGACATTTCATTTTAACAGATATATTTAACAAAATTACACAAAAATACCTTGTAATACTAAAGAGCAAATTTATTCAATAAAATCGCCATTGACTTCAATCACGGCCTACAGACTACTTTGGAATCTCTTGCATCTCTTCTGGACGATTTCCTGATTTGAATTGGTGAATGCTGCCTTCGGTTCATCTTCGATGTTACAAGGAGTTTTGTTGGTCTCTCTCAACTGCGTCGCTCACATAATAATCAAGGAGGTTGCAGTCTGGGGAGTTAGGCGGCAAGATGTAAGGGGTGATGTGGTCGCAGAAATTGTCTGACAGCCGTGGCTGGACTTTCCTAATTGTGTGGTATGGTGCAAAGTTCTGTTGCCAGATATAGGGTCTTCCAGCAGCCACCCGCCTGACCTAGAGCAGTACTACATCCTCAAGGCACTTTAAGTAGGCCTCCGTGTTGAGTTTGAGGTCATCGCCAACAGATTCTCATCAGAACGGTCAAAGTGAATTTCCGAGCTTCGTAATCACCATTAGACTCATCCAACTCTTTGGAATCCTCTGTAATATCCTCAGATTGATACCCAAACATATTGAAATGTTTGTATAGGAGCCTTCAGCGCGAATGCTAGTACAGCATGCCGTTTCCAAATTTCTGGCGCAGTAAATTTCGCTATGTGCTCTATTTCTCATAGACGGTGCCCGACTGACCCTACTATACTGTGCAACCGACAAAATCAAAAACAAACAACGCATATGCGCGAGTGACTGACTTCGATAAAGTCAAGACTGGTACGAGTCCATGTTTACGATGCACCTATTGACAATAAAATACATAGTTTTATTTTCATTCAAAATTGTTACATTTCACAAATGCCATTAGCAACAATTGTATTTTTCAGAACCCTTGATATATGTGTGTGTGCGTGTGCTAGTACATGTTTGCGTGTGTGTGCGCACGCGCGTCAAGTGGGTTTAGCATTATGATCATCTCATAGTACTGCTCGGAGGGTGTTTCAAGAACAACTCCTGTATCTATATCAATAGCAATGTATGCCCTCTGATCATTCACCGCGAGGAAAATTATGGCCATGGTTGATTGCACAAACTGCCGATTAATTGCTTGTCTCTTCAGTCTTATTTACGGATGAGGCAGCATTTGGATGAGATGGTATAATAAATTTACACAACCAACATTTGGAATCAGTACAGGCTAGACACCAAACCCCGCTACCATTGTCACACTGGTTTCGATATTATACCAATCCTAGTCCTCTTAGTGCAATGAGGAATTGTTAGAAGGGATAGAATCACCGGTACAACGCATCTACGCCATTGCAAAGCGAGGAGAACATACTATATATTGATCCCGACACAAAACACTTTTTATGACGACATGTGAAAGCCAAAAGTTCTCAAACATCGGACAATTTGTATTGAAATTTTCACAAAAAACTAGAAAGGTTTCAGAAAAAAAATCCTTAGCAAAAAAACTTTCGTTGGTCTTTAACCAAACCTGCATAATCAAAAAACTGATGACCAAATACTGTAAAGCAGACAGAAATCGACTGCAGTGAAAACATTTTGAAGAACAGCTTTCATATTGAATGTATGTAACGTTACGACCAGTGGTGGTATCATACCCGTTCTTAAACACGTAAAAACTAATTCTTAAAATTATAAAAGCTTAGCGAAGCGGTTGCTTGATTATCAGAAAATAATCTTATATATTAATAGCCGATGGTCTATGTGAAATTTTAGTTACATTAGGCTCGTGCGCACGCTCAGTAAAAAAATGCGACAAATCATCATCAATTTGATAGGTCATCTATTTGATCTTTGGGACTGCTGGAATTCAGTTTGAATGTGGCTACGAAACTGTAACAGCTGATGAAACTAGAGTCAAAAAGGCATCATACTTCTGAACAAAAATATGACGAAAACAGAATTTTGAATCCATTGCATTCACTTACGCACAAATACCCTTTGGGAAAGGTATTAATCCGTCTCTTCCCTCCAGTTATGGGTTAAATAGCAGGACAGATTGGGTTCTATAGCCTTGGCTGGCAACCAGTCTACCGCAGAAAGCAATGGCAACCTACTGCGGGATAATCTTCTGCCCAGTCAGTCATGTCTCTTTCGAGACATGATCGCCCAAGCGTGTTTCACGTATGACACTTAACTGACTGAAGTTCGTTCATGCATTAAAGATAATTGTCACATCTCGTCAGGTACTTCTGCTATATATTTAGAAATTCTTTACAAAATACAAAGGAAAATCTACAATGCTATCGGTTTTGATCTGGCATCTCAGCTTCAGCCACTTTCCCAGATAGATTGGTCAGATATGTATCATGTGTATTAAAGCAATGAATAATTTTTAAATGTATCTGCGTGGAATATTTTATGGATAATAGTGTATGTCTGTATTGAATCGTTTGTCTGTTTAGGTGTCTATTAGACGGTAACGTTAGTTAATATATGTGTACGCATTAATACACGTGTATTAAAGCAATGGACAATTTTTAGATATATGTGAGGAATATTTTGGGCGGTAAAGTGTGTGATGGTGCGTGTGTGTGTTTATGTAGAAACACATCTATTGCTTTAATACACGTGACATATATCTAACCAATAAGAATTAACCCCAAATCACAACATGCCAGTATACTGTTTCTTTGTTATTTTTTTCATTTTTCTCTCGGTCTCTGAAGAACCTTTTCATAAGTGAAAAATGTTATACTGAGATACGTTTCCTATGTTGTTCGTTTACTTTATTCTTGTCGGATTCCAATCCATATATTCAACTCTCTTTCTTTCTCTATATATAGTGGGTTGAAGAAAGTTATTTACGTTTACTTGTTTGTAAATCAATCTTGCTAGTTTTTTTTTTGTTTTTTTTTTTTGTTTTTTTTGCCTTTTCATCTGATAAAATAATAAATGCGAAGATCTATTAATAAATTCTCAATGTTCTGTTTAAATCTTTCTGCTGAACAGAGAGAAAGATAATGAGAGACTGATAGAGAGAGTGATGAAAAATCTAGAAGTACGTCTAATACATGTGGTGTCCTTTCGAGACGTGGATGATGATGGCTCTCCACAATATCCTGTTCTTTGTAGCTCTTAGCAAATTTTGTTTTTTCATTATCTCGCCCAATAACTGTTCTGCTCTCCATTTGCACAAGCTCTTTAGTAGATAACTAATGGCTTACCTCTGTCCCACTTGCATTTAATATGTCTATAAGCAGTAACATGTAGAAGGAGGATACAGCCGCGGGCACCCATATCAGGAGGGCATCCAATCAAAAAGTGAAATAAAAATTTAGTTTTTAAAATTTGAAATTGTCTGTTAACTTCGTTTTACAAGCGCCCTAGAGTTTCGCAAGCTGGTGTGAATGTAAATCTGTCTTTTTATAAGCGAGACCAGAGTATCGCAAATCATAGACGAATATATTCATGCTATTGGCCCCCGGTCATCATCAAACCTCTACACATGAGTGTTAGATTACCCAATTCGTTTTTCCTCATTATTATTATGTGTCTTATAAATTACATCTGTCCCTTTCGGATTCTAATTATAAAAGAAAAGGTAGACGAATAACTTGAAAAAGAATTAATATATAATTTCGAAACGCTTTGTAATATTATCTTTTGTTATCAGTTCGTTCGTGTCTAAGTAAATATTTTCTCAATTAGATTTATGGATCTTGATACAAATAATTGACATGGGTTCTTCATGCACGCTTTTGCAACCGCACATACGCATATGTTTTTCTTTTACACTTTTCAAAACGGACATTTTCTTTTACGCTTTTCAAAACGGACATTTTTTCTTTTACGCTTTTCAAAACGGACATTTTTTCTTTTACGCTTTTCAAAACGGACATTTTTTCTTTTACGCTTTTCAAAACGAAACATTTTACGTAACAACTGTTCATCGTTTTCGGTTCATTAATGTAAGCAATTTTATTTATCGTTTAACTGACCGCACTATATCGCGATTCTTCCTCCTCGATCTATTTTACAAATTTGGCTGATTTGTGTTTTACATACATACATATACTCGAGGTGGTGTAATGGTTAGCAAGCTTGTGTTCTTACAATCATTACAACTGAGTAGTGAGTTCGATCCTCACTGGATGTCCCATATTTTCAGCCTTGTGCCACATCTAAGCTGCGCTTAAAATATCACCATATATATTCTAGAATGAGGGAGAAAGAAAGAGGGGGCTACACGTATATAAGTACATTTGGTGTTAATATGAATTAGTTAAAATAGGGTGAACATTTTGTGCGATTTGCATTATTACTCGAATTCGCTATTCATAGTTTAAGAGATAATCGCACATTCTCCTTTACTACGAACAATAAAACTAACCCCACCGAGACTGTATAGTAACACGCACACACATTATGACGCTAGATCGTATGAACTCTTCGCTATGGTCAGTCAGTTAAGTGCCATACGTGATACACGGTTGGGCGATCATGTCTCGAAAGAGACATGACTGGCTGGGCAGAAGATTATCCCGCAGTAGGTTGCCATTACTTTCTGCGGTAGACTGATTGTCAGCCAAGGCTATAGAACCCAATCTGTCCTGCTATTTAACCCATAACTGGAGGGAAGAGACGGATTAATACCTTTCCCAAAGGTATTTGTGCGTATATGAATGCAAAGAATTCAACTGAAATTGGAACTCGGCACCCGATTTCTCATTCCGAGTTGATATCCACTGCTCCAAAACAGGACTTGTGTCGGGGTCTCATCAATTTACAGTTAAGATGTAATCGTAAGTTCTATGCTAACAGTTTATTTTCCTGCACTTCTCGCTTGTGGAACCCCCTCCCGACAATGCTTTCAAGTCAACTTTAATCTGCAAAAATTTGAATGCAATGAAAACCACTATCTACTGTCCACCTCTTCCGGTCATTATTAATAATGTTTCTGTTCCTCATTTTTCTCCATCCTGTAACCCCTTTTGCCTTAGTGGCTTTACTGTTTTGCATGGGATGGTATCAATATATATTAAATAAACTGTAAACATTGTGTCTGCTTATTTTTAATAAAATCCGTTCATGCTCACGGATAATCTTTTGCGTATAATAATTGTAAGATGTAAGAAATGAGCTGTAATTTTGACAGTTGATTTTGACAGTTGATTTTATTATTCATTTCTCGGTGTTACTAAGTACTTTCAATCTCTTTCCAATATCATCTTCAGCTCACACCCCTGAAGATGATCTCGGAAAAAGGATTGAAAATACTTGGAAACATCGAGAAATTAATAATAAAATCAACTATCAAAGTTACAGCTCATTTCTTACATTTTTCAATTAAAATACGCGAAAGTAAGTATGAACGGATTTTATTAAAAATAACCAGACACAATGTTTGCAATTTATTTAATCTGACATGACTAAAAGAAATGTTGCTGCCTAAATACACACACACACACATACACACACACACACACACACACACACACACATACAGACATATATATATATATATATATATATATATATAATGAGAGAGACTAGACTTGCATATGTATTGGGCATATATATTTTCTATGACTCTGAGAGAATGCTACGATATCAGAAGAACTGTAACATCGCTTCACATAAAAAGCACCAATTTAAATGTTAGGCCCATTTTACACGTTCTCTATAATCGTAATACCGTTGCGTTCTTAAATCAAAGAATCAATATTTGTTTTAAAGTTTCGCTTGTTCCTATAAGCGGGCAGGTTTTAACGTGTTGCAGTTGCAAGCTACAAAACAAGAACGTCATTCTTTCCAAATGCTAGCGTTTCCTTAAGATTTCTCTTTGGTTGCTCTGTCGCGTGGTATTTTGTTTACATTTGAAATAAAACTGGCCTTCCAAAAAAAGAATATATCTTAGCTTATAAAGAGTAACAAAATTAATTAAATTTTGTCTCCTGCTTTCCGATGTTTATGAATTTAAGATGTGGGCGATTTGAAGTTTTTGTTCATCTGAAAAGAGAGAGAGAAAGCAGTCAACGTGTTGACTGACAACAGCTGACTAGTAAATAGGAAATAATAAACATTAATAATATGAAAATAAAGATTTCTGGATAGATTTACAACGAAAATTAAAAATAAAAAATGCTGTCGTTGTTGTTATTATTATTATTATGCTGATGCCTCCAAAATTAAACCATGTGCGCATTTTATATATAAACGGTACACATACACTGAATAGCGATGTTGTCATAATGTAATTTCTGTTGTAAAATGTCGTGAAATTGTGTGTGTATGTGTGTTATATTGAAAGATGGAAGAAATTATTCTTCACACATTCATCTGCAAAATATACATCTTTTTGCAAAAATAAATATGAAATTATATTTATTTAACTTACTAATTAGGACAAGCCTGCCACAAGGTCATTTTCACGAAGTAACAATGAATTAACAGTGCCTTAGAAGTCTGGTGCACTTTAAAATGCACTCTCACTCTAGCGAGCTATCTGAAATAATATAATATTCATTTTACCTTATTTGGTACTTGGAAGCCCCTCCCCTCTATCATATATATATATATATATATATATATATATATATATATATATATATATATACATACACACATTTGTTCATATTCTAAATAGTATTAACTTTTTCATTCAACGTTAGATATTCATATCTAATGTTTATCAATACTTTTGTAGAGCAAATTATTCAAATATCTAGGCCGATCTCCATAAGCAATGGTATATAATAAAAATTGTTTAATACTTGCTGGATTAATAAAAGCAGTTCATTTCAAGCCCAATATAGCATCCAGCCCATATAATCGTGAATTGTGTGCGTTTGTGTGTATCATGTAATGAAGATTGCAAATGGTGAACGTCGAAATGACATACATCGAGCATGTTCTTTATTTACCGCTGACAAACAGCTGGTTTGCTCCTTGCACTATACGAGCAGATCTCTACTGACATTATGTCTATAACATAATACCCCAACCTTTTCCCATCTCTCGTCTTTCATCCTGCCTGCTTACCAACTTCACTCGGGTCTAAATAAGGGCTGCTGAATCGGCCAATCACTATCTGAACAGCTTTCTGCTTTGTTTTGTTTTTGTTTTTTGTCTTTTCACCTCTCTCTTTCCCTATTTCTCTCTCATAAAGCATTCACGTACGGTAGCAGAAATCTGAGAGTAGGAAAAAGTTACGGGCGTTGTAAAAAAATTGTCCAGAGCTGCCTTTGTTTTCGCACGTAAGTAAGGGTTTTTCATATATTATACAGGTTATTTGCCATAGTATCGTAGTGTTAATGATTATTTTTTTAATTATATAACGGTAACAATAATTCATGTGATCTTTCTTTAATTATGAATGATTATGAAAAAATGAGAAATGTTTTTCTGAGATATGTTGTATCACTAATATGAATATGTTCTTTGACAGTTTTCTTTCACTAAATAATTATTTTCTACTCAACAATAGAAAATATAGACCATCTATGGCGTAAGATACAAATTCTTTAAATTACAGCCATTAAAGCTACAACTGGAGAACAGTTTTCGATCTTCAATTCATCAACGATCTCATATAATAACTGATAAAATAAGAGTAGGTTCGCCAACTGCCCAGTTCGCATCCTCCCGGTCTTTTGAACAGAAGTAAAAGTTTATCCTGTGCTTCTTGTTCCTTCTAAAGCCTCCTCACTATTTTTCACTCCCAGTAGCCCACTGCGTCTTAGCGGCATTATCGCCTTTTTGGGGGTGAATTGATAAAAAATAAATAAAAGGACGACAGGTGATAACGAAATTTAACCACTATGAAAATTTTGTAAAGGATAATATTCGCTTTATATATTTTGGTAGCATAAAATTCTCTCGATGTAATTTTCTTTTTTTAAAATCAGTTTTTTTTTTTATTTCTTTCTTTAAAAGAAAACATAACCTGGGAAAAATAAATATTTGGATTAATGTATGTAAATTATATTAAGATTTTAATTATCTTCAAATGTTTTGTTTTATTTTTTGGGTGGGTATTATTATTCATTTTTTGTTTTCCGTACTCTCGCAAAATACAATGTTATTGAAAGATTTTGAGAGAGACAAAATACAGTACATTGTTTTTTAATTTTCTAATATTGTACATAATTGTTTTCTTACGTGAACTTACAAAAATGCATACATACATCCAAAAGTGCGTGTGTTTCGCGCGCCATCATAACTTCAACACTCTCGAAATAATTACACATAAGGCCGTGCGTGCACTCCCATGCACACTAAGATACACATATATGCACGTACGACAAACAGATAGATAGATAGATAGATAGATAGATAGATAGATAGATAGATAGATAGATAGATAGATAGATAGATAAACATTATGACAAGTGAAACTGTGGGAAAATGAGAGTGAGAAGTATTATGCTATTTCTAGATAACTAATAAAAAAAATGTGGAATATAAATTATCAGAGATATTCAAAATGATTGAACATTCTTGGATAAGAAAAAAACGAGGAGTAACTGAACACGCCTACCTCATTTTTTGTATTATATCTTTAAAAACAATTGTTATACAGAACAAAAATAAAATGTATTAGAGTCAGAGTACAACTATTTTTTCGTCCAATTCTTATTTTATTTGTATGTTATGTAACATAACTGCTTTTAAAGAAACTAATGTAATTTAAATATGCTGATTTATAATTGTAAATCCTGGCAAATATTACATTAGTTTTTTAATTTTATTCATTTTTTTTTTCTGTTCTTTACACTGTGGTGTGAGTTTTTCTAGCGCAAGTTTGGTTTAAATTTCCTTACGAGATTTTATTGCTTGTGGTGTTCTAATTACGAAAAGTATTGTTATTTGTTATAATAAGCAACTTGGCTAGAGTAAAATTAGCAAGCATCAGCAACGATATCGAGGAAATGCATGACCGGGAAGACTCAAAGAATTACTTATCTTTTACCTGATGAACTACGTTTCATTTTCATCATTTACCTTAGATTATTTGGAAATGTCAAATAACCTTATGATTTGTCTCGTGGGTGAGTGTAAAATTTCTAAAGTTTATCTGACTAATTATTCAAATAACCTTTGTTTGTTGTTTTTTCTTTTTATAAACATTTTCTGAATCTCAGGAACGCTAAAACATTGTTGATTAAGAATGTCTAATGTTGATAATATTTTGGAAATTAATGTTTGGTTAATTACATTTGAGTTTTTATTTCAGTTTTAAGTTTCATTGTGATTATATAAAAGCTTATTATAAAATATCTTAATTTTTTTATGTATTATTTTCCATTATTTTACGATCTGTTCATTCACTTTTTATATGTTACAGTTATCCTAGATTAAAATAATATTAAGAACATTATCTTCATCGCTATCACCATTATTATTATCACTAATGCATAAATATTATCCTAATTACTTTTTTTATGTACTGTGCATTTTGAGGACGGGGGTGACCATGGCTCTTCACAATTCCATATCCTTTATAGCTTGAAGCAGTGTTTATCTCCCTGAAGTCTCTCTCGGTCCTGTTCTGCCATCCATTTCAGTCAGTTAAGTGCCATACGTGATACACGCTTGGGCGATCATGTCTCGAAAGAGATATGATTGATTGGGCAGAAGATTATCCTGCAGGAGGTTGCCATTGCTTTCTGCGGTAGACTGGCTGCCGACAAAGGCTATAGAACCCAATCTGTCCTCTTATTTAACCCATAACTGGAGGGAATAGACGGATTAATACCTTTCCCAAGGGTATTTGCGCGTAAGTGAATGCAATGAATTCAGCTGGAATTCGAACTCGGCTCCCCGATTTATCGTTCCGAGCCGATATCCAATGCACCACAACGCACAACGCCATCCATTTACACAATCTTATTACTCAATGCTTCCCTCTGTTCCGTGAAAGTGCGGATGGTGTAATGAATAGCGACTCGGAATGAGAAATCAAGGAAGAGTTCCAGTTCCAGTCAGGTTCGTTATATCCTTTTACCATTGAGAAATTTATGAATATCTCTCAGTTATAGATTAAATACTGGGACTTGTATCTGAAAAAATCATTTCTATTTTCAAAAAATTGTTAAATCAATATTAATTATTCTTACAATGCAGAGAATATGTTTCGGCATTATGTGGTTTCCGGCTTTCTCTTTTCCAATCTTCTCACTTTGTTTTTGTTTTTGTTTTTTTTTTTTTTCAATTGGAGTAGATAGATCTATCTATCGCCCGGTTCACACTCCACCCACATCTATTGAACAGGTTAAGAGGCTCATCCCTTGTTCCCTGTTTGGATGTGTTTTCCAATCTTTTCACTATTACGTAGCCCCCTGCACATCAGTGGCGTTACCGCCTTGCCTCGGGGTGATACGATTAAAAAAACAAAAAACAAAAAATAACTCCCAGGTAACTCTATATCATCACAATGAAGAAACTTAAAAGTGAAATAAAAACTCAAATGCAATTTATCAAATATTTCTAAAATATCACCAACTTTAGATATTCTTAATCTACGATGTTCTAGCGTCTCTGAGATCTGAGATTTAGACTATGTTTGTTAAAAAAAGGGGTTACTTGAATAATTAGTCAAATAAATTTCAGGAACTTTACACTCACCCAAAAGATAAATAATGACATTTCCAAATAATCTAAGGTAATTGATGAAAATTAAACGTAGTTCATCAGGTAAAAGGTAAGTAATTTTTTGAGTCTTCCCTGACATCGTTGCCGGTACTTGCTAATTTGACGAAAAGGCGTAAAAATAAAATTAATCAATCACTCCGTTCCTCTTGCTTTCAATATAACCTGTGAGTATCAAATTCTCCAAGCTCTTTTCTCATTCAGTCACTTAAGTGCCATGCGTGATACATGCTTGTGCGATCATGTCTCGAAAGAAACATAAATGCCTGGGCAAAATATTTTCCCGCAGTAGGTTAACATTACTTTCTGCAGTAGACTGGTTGCCAACCAAGGCTATATAACCCAATCTGTCCTACTATTTAATCCATAGCTAGAGGGAGAAGCGACAAATTAATACCTTTTCCAAGGGTGTTTGCGCCAGAGGGAATACAACGAATTCGACTTAAATTTGAACTCGGCTCTCCAATTTCTCTTTCCGAGCCGATATTCAATGCACCACAACGCACATCCGATAAATGTTAACTGTCTCTTTCAAATTCTTTTTGCTCCCTTTTTATTTAAAACTTCCTCATTTTCCACCTTTTTCGTCCATGGTAGTCCGAGTATTCATCTGTTGACTCGAGTTTCATTTTCATCTGTGAGAAAATGATCAGCATTCAATACCACACAGGATAATTGCTATTACTTAGCATTGCAGCGTTCATCTTTGTTTCTAACGAAATCTTTCTTTCGCTTCATTAGTTTTTGTACTCGTTGACTTTTTATGTTGATGGTTTTCTTGAAGATCAAGTAACAAGTTTTCACGATCCTCCAATCCATTCCTTCATTGTTCTTAATGATTTGAGTTATACTGTCATCTGGATGATTTCAATGTTTCTTCAGATTTGTTTTCAAGCTATTTCAAGCTTGTTGCAAAAACAACTGTCTATTAAAATTTGAAGAATCATTTTAATAATTTACTAACATTCTTGAAATTTTTATAAACGACATTTTTTTT
Organism: Ascarosepion bandense; assembly: GCA_037127315.1. Taxonomy (NCBI): domain Eukaryota; kingdom Metazoa; phylum Mollusca; class Cephalopoda; order Sepiida; family Sepiidae; genus Ascarosepion; species Ascarosepion bandense. The sequence goes on from JBBBDQ010000145.1 coordinate 4,862,624, forward strand.
TTTTTTTTTTTTACCATTTCCATAGTCATGGGATACTTATCCAGTTTTTCAACCTGTGATCTGCGGGTACGGTGACTGGCAAACAAGTTTGTATTTCATTACAATGATGAGACATTGTTCCCTAAATCTGTATATGGTGATCCTTCTGTGTTACTATTCTGAAGAACAGTTTCCTATTTTATATATCCCATTTGCTTGCATGATCCAGTCGTGCGTAGTTGTTTAATTTGATATATTCACTTATTACTGAATTTACGATTTCATTTCAGTATGTACCTCTTGTGAAATCTATGCCATTTATTTAAATGCATTTATTCTGAGTTTCTTGTTAAATGTTCTCTGTGCAACCCTACGGTCTCAAATTCTCTATGGAATTGTTTTTCTTCCTATCTTTTTAAGTCTATTTTTAAATTTTTATTTTCTGATCCAACGTGCTAACTTTTTGTCGCAACTTAAGATTTATGATTATTCTCACTTTATGCAGTCCTCTCATTTTTTTGATAGTCGATTCTATACACTCTCTTCTTCCATCTTTGCACTTCATATGCTGTACCTTCATTTCATTTCTGGAGATTTTGAGATTTACACGTTAATTTTCTTTAAGCTTAGGAATAACTTACTGCTCATATATTTATGCTTTTTATAAGAGTTTTACTGGTTTATTGTTTTCAAATTTTTCAGAGATTTTATTTTGCTTTTTTCTTCAATTTTATTCTTATTTATTGACTAATTCAGTATGCTTATGAATTTACTGTTCTGTAGCTAAGTTTTTCTTTATAAATTGCGAAGACAACACGCATTCCATTTCTAAATTACATAAAACTGTACTAAAATCACAGTTTGCATCTTTTCTTCTTTCGTCTTCTAGCGATCATGGCTTTCCACAACTTCGTATACGTTGAAGCTTTAAGAAATGACTGCCCCTTACTATCCTTCCCATTCCCTGACCAGTCATACACTTTAGCTTTCCCTTTGTCTCTCTTGCCTTCAATATGTCCTAAGAACGTCAAGTTTTCCAAACCCACTTTCCTCATTAGGTGTCCTAGAAATTTCAACTGTATCTTTATCTTCTAAGTACCTTTTACAATTTTCCTTGTTATTCACACGTTCCCTTATGGTACTCATGTCCACTTAATTTGTGAGTAAATTTTCCAGCATTCACTGACATATATAGCGTGGTTCTAATGCCGTTTTACTTTTAGCAATTTTAAAATCATACATGTATATCCGTTGACTGATTTTTTTGTATCATGAATTCATTAATATATTTTCCCCTTTAGATTTCCAGAGTTGAGAAATGTCATAGCGATGATGTTTGTGAGTTTTCTTGAAAAATTAATTTTATATTGACAAAAACAGTTAGCCCTGCTTTCCACTTAATTTCTTTCCATACTTTGCAGTTTCCAACATAATTAAACGTTCTCAAATCTACAGATTAAGGATCATGTCATAAGTCTTTTGGGGTCAACTAACACTATTGCAGAAATATTTCCTTCAATCTTAAAGAAATTAAATGCAGCGTCAATCGCCATTTTCTATCTTCCTGAAACCTACTTTTTATTTTAAAGTCGATTATTAGCTTGTTTTTTTATTTTTTGTGGTTGCGCGTATTTAAGTGGTAGAAATTCTAACTTGGTAATGCTTGTTAGTGTTTATGTGTGGTGTATTAATTTTACTACGGCAGAGACGTTTAATTTACATTAATGATGATTGCGTATTAATACTGTTATAGTAAATATTTGATGATAACAGTTGTGGTAGTAAATAGTTGTTGTGAAACGGGAGTAGTGATTAGTAATGGTGGTGTGATGATAATAACAATAAATGCAATTATTATGGTGGTAGTTTGAACTAGAGAATAGTTGATAGGATTATGGTATCAGCGGTTAATAAAATAAAAAATAACAATACAGCCTTAAATAAAATAATAGCAATTCTTACCTATCATAGTTTCACACAGAACCCATCATAAGTACATATGTACGTACGAGAAAACGACAACTGTCCGCGCGTTGACATCGCTACACTATTCGAATACACCAACGGCACACATATACATATATATGCCGAGCCCCGCATGATTTGCATGTGTATGTTTATGCAAGCCTCAGTAAGCGAACGCGCGCGTGTGTGTGTCCTTGCGCGCGTTAATGGGTGTACATATATATGTCTGCGTCTGTCATGACGACAGATTTCCCCCACTTCCACAAAAATACACGAATATACGCAACCCTACATATAACCAATTTTTTTAAAAAATTAATCAGTTTGTCTGACGATCCTTAGAGCGTGAAACCCAGGTTTACAAACTCACACCTCTCTATATGAATATGTCTGCTCTATCACTGATATTGAGCGCTTTTAAATAAGTACCACGCATATATAATATATAAATAATATAATATATATAACAAATTGCATATATATATATATTGATATTTATAATTATATACATACACTTTTCACACACACACATATATATATATAGTCATCCGCAAACAGATTTGTTTAGCTGTATCACAGCTCATCAGTACGGTTAGACTCCGATTGCTTTTTAACCCAGGATTGAAACTCGACCGAATTGGCGTCAGGCGGCGATTCTACCTCTGGGCTATGGGCGTTCGGTGAAAGAAGGCAGGCCTTTTAGCGCGTATATTATCATTATATGGGCCCATTTATATATATATATATATATATATATATATATATATATATATATATATAGGGAGGATGATCAAACATTTTAAAGATCAAATAAAGTTTCCCTTAAATTAAAATAAATTTGTCACAAATGTTCTTTATAATTATTTCCTTATATTTAATTATTTATTTATGCACCGCCTTTGCAAAACTGCATTTCAATTAGTGTTAAAGTTATGCTAACTAATTTGAATAGTTCGCTTGTCAGAAATGAATTCGCAACGCCTTAATTTTTAATGTCTTGGCTTATTATTTTTTTTATTTCACTGTCAACTGTTTTGCACTTTCGAATATATATATATATATATATTTAGTAGTCGCCAAATAGGGAATAATGATATTAGTTGTGATACTTTTAAGTATTAATATTAAACATGTTCCTACTTTACGTGCATTTGACATTCATATAAAAACAATATCAAGTTTGACATATGGCTGTGTTCATACTATATTCAATGGGTAAGAGTTTCGCTGTCATTGGTTTGTGAAAATAATAGTGCTGTTATTCTACTCTAACATTAAAAACATTCTGAAATAAGTTGTGGTTATACAAGATTTGGTTGGACTTTGCAATATCACGTTAAAGTATTTAACGTGATAGTGCAAAGACATAGATGAGGTAGTTTTGATTTTTTTCCCGATTTCAAAGCTTTCTTTTATGTAAAATAATCAAGCACGGTACCAAAAAATAAAGTCAGCGTGTTATGTTAAAGTGCGGGGGTGGTCAGTTTTAAAGTTTTCTGATTCTATGCTTTTTATCTGATCATCTCATAAAATGAGTATTTTTTTAGATTCATTATCTTAATGTAAACAATCTTTGTTTTAATTTCAGTTAAAGATTTTTCTAGAATGCGACATGAATTTTTTTGCATATAAAACCTATATAAATGTTTTAGAAACTAATTTTTCGAAAATAAAAAAAATGAAACAAAAGATTCAATTTTCTGATTTATTTAGTTTTAAATAAATGATATAGCTCAGCTAAATAGCAGTGTCATTATTTGGGGCAAGAAAACAAAGTTGGTCTTCTACTTAATTTTCGGCTTCTGCAAAAAAAAATAATGAGAGACCTGAACTCCTCCCTCAACACTTCCTATGGATGATGTCTGCCATTATTTGAGTGTTACTATTTGCTATTAAAAAAAGGAAACATGTTCTGTTTTAGCGTATCGTATGTGCGTCGTGGTGCATTGGATATCGGCTCAGAACGAGAAATCGGGGAGCCGAGTTCGAATTCCAGCTGAATTCAATGCATTCATTTACGCGCAAGTACCCTTGGGAAAGGTATTAATCCGTCTATTCCCTCCGGTTATGGGTTAAATAACAGATTGGGTTCTACTGCTTTAGTCGGTAACCAGTCTATCTCAGAAAGCAACAGCAACCTACTGCGGGATAATCTTCTGCCCAGTCAGTCATGTCTCTTTCGAGACATGATCGCCCAAGCCTGTATCACGCATGGCACTTAACTGACTGATGCTGTAGACGCATCAAATGCAACACACGATTTTGTGTAACATTTTAAGTGCTGCAATCTGCAGTGAAATACTCACATGAAGAATAAAATAAAGTTGTGCATCAAGGTATAACGTGGACGCATTCTTACTTCTGAGTGCGCTTACTTCCTTGTAAAGATATATAAACTTTATGGTAATAAAAATGTACATTTCAACAGTGCGATGTACGGGCCGATATTGTTAAGAGTATTTACCTTTACAGGTGCGTATACAAACCAATCCTAAGAAAATCCTTTATTCAGTTCTACGGATGAGTCAACAAAGCTTCTCTTCAATATCAAGGTGACATGTGATGTAAAAAAGCGCTTGCAATAGCTTTTTAGTTGACTTGTTCACAAAATATCTCGCGTAACGATAAACCCTGAACAAATTTTGCTGTGAAATACTGCTTTTTAAATTAGGTTTTCATGGCATAAGTAAAGCATTTTTGTGTTGTTCGATGTGATGGTTCAAACTTTCAATAAAACTAATATTTTTCATTTGAATTTTAAGGTATACACTTTAGTATATGATGTATGTCGCATCATCAAAGAGCCTTCAACTTCAAGAACTCACCCCAATTTTGACTCACAAATTAAAAAATATGAAAAAAGAACTTTCCTTCGGTCTGTAACATACTAAGCAAAATAATGTCTTCGAGAAATAATAATTATATATATATATATATATATATATATATTAATAATAATAATAATAAAACCGACTCTGTCCGTATCCTACTCTTAAAATATTACACAAGAATCTTTTAAAGACTATGAATAAGCAACAGAATCTAACTCCGTTACCGTCCTCGGCTATAGAGCTTTGGACAAAGAGGGGACAAAAAAAGAAAACTGCGTAGGACCGACAATGCATACGGTTCTTCACAGTAAAGAAAAAAACCCTCTAACGGAACGAACCACCAGGAAAGAAAAGTGCTCGATACAAACTAACCAAAAGTGTTAACCAAAAGGCAGTTACGCAGAGCAAAACACACGAAAAAAATCGCAAGATCGCCAAGACAGAGGAAAACGTACCGTCAGCTGACGAGCCGTTGTGCGAAACCGCGGTAGGTCTTGGCGATCTTGCGATTTTTTTCGTGTATTTTTTTCGTATATATATATATATATATATATATATATATATATATATATATTCCATTTTTAAACAAATTATTTCGCTACTCAGGTTTTTACCATGAATGGTGTCTTCAGGCGATTTTTAATAACTGATGTTACCGTTTACTGTTTTTCTTTTTACGAACGCTCTTGTAACGGTGTTTCATTGGAACGTTCACGTAGCAAGGAATTTATGAACGCGCAATTTTTAAATTAAAACAGATTATGGCGTTTTCATCCATGGTTGTATGAACCTAAGAGGTATTACTTAGTGTGGATTCATTTAGTCATAATTTCCGTTCTTTCATTTAAAAGTTCGTTTTTATTTGGGAATATCATTATTTCTAATTTTTCTTCTTGGCACAGTCTACATATTTGTCCACCGTTGTAAGGCTTGGCTGTTCTTACAATGCTCAACATTATGTCTGGGTCTTTTCCATATTTTGATTTCAATTTCCAGACGTGGCTAGCCAATTTTGTATTGTTTTTAATTTTTTTTTTTTCTAAATATAGAACTATGATTGAACCACCTGGTCATAAATGTGTCTTTGGTTGAGCCCAAATAGATTTTGTTTTGGCCATCTGGGTCATGTACCTCTGCCTTGTAAATTATTAGTCTAATCCTAAAAAAAATAAGTATTAAACAATCAATATATATATATATATATATATATATATATATATATATAAACTTATTTATAAATGGAACTTTGCCTGCCTGTGTGTGTGTGTGTGTGTGTGTGTGTGTGTGTGTGTGTGTGTGTCCGTTACCTGTAGACTTCGAAACGGCTGAACAAATTTTCTTGAAAATTTACACAGTTGTACTATAAGCGTCTGCGAGTGTTCTTGGCTAGGTTTTGTGTCGAGGTACACCCGATAAATGTCGAAAATCGATAATCGAAAAATTCATGTTATAGAAGGAGTGGTCCGATTGTAATCAAATTTGATACACTCATAGACAAAGATATAAGAAACGATATTCAGAAGTTTCAAGGTTGCAGTTCTTACAATAGTGCAGAAAATTTGATATCGATATCAGGAAATCAAAATTTGACTTACATCCATTCATTTTTCTTTCACTCTACGGTTTCGCTTTAACTGGAAACAACTATTGCTTTTTAGTCTTTCGTGCCAACGTCCAAAGAGTCTGAGCTCCAGGACCATGGATTAGTTTTCAAGCTTTCATGACACCCGAGCAACGCCGGGCTATACTGCGAGTATATATATATATATATATATATAAAAGAGAGAGAGAGCGAAATTACTTCAAACATTATATTTCGTGGGTACCTGTACTTGAGCAGACGGAGCGTCTATTTTAATCAGTATTTCGTCTTCAAGACTGCATACTCGAGAAAACTTAATGAAGAAGAGGCTCTCTCCATTTTCTTTAAATTTTCTCGAGTACGCAGTCCGGTAGACGAAATACTTTTTAAAATGAACGGCGCGTCTACTCAAATACGGATATAAACTAAAAATGTTTGAAGTAATAAAAATATCGGATGAAAATTAAAGTCCATAAATTCTTTAGAAATTTTATGCGTGTGGGTGTGTGTATACACTACAAAGATTATACAAATCACGGTTTGTAGAATTAGCATTAATCCACGGTTAAGGATTAACGATATTAGGAGATATTACAGGATATACTTATATACTACGTGAATTTCAGCATATATCTTTTTTTTCTTTAATATTTGCAATAACGTATTCGGTGGTACCAGCTCTTCTCGTGTATTTTGATACATGCTTGGGTGACTAACTGAGCAGAAAATTTCCTGCAGTAGGTTGCCATTACTTTCTGCGGTGGACTGGTTGCCAACCAAGTCTATAGACCTCAATCTGTTCTGCTATTTAACCCATAGAGGGAGAAGCGACAGATTAATACCTTTCCTAAGGACATTTGTGCGCATAATGCAACGAACTCAACTGAAATTTAAACTCATCTCTCCGATTTCTCGTTCCAAACCGATATCTACTATATAGCCATAACGCACATCTGTTGAATAGAGCTTCCAAATACAATCCAACAAATACCAAGTCTCTCAAACAAAAACAAAACTAAAACGGATAAAGAAACCAAGAAAATAAAACGACAAATGCAAAAAATAAAAAAACAGAAAAAAAGGCTTCCATTTACCGAGGCTATAACTTAATGTGCTCAATGTCTATAGCAAACAGACCCAGATATATCAGTAACACTATCCAACGAAACAACACTACGTGACTATGTTTAAATCATTACTTGAAGTTTCACGGAGCGATCGTCGAACGACAACAGTTTTGTTGTCTAGTGATCATTCTACGTGAAACTTGTTACGATTTAAATTGTCTCTTAGTACCATTTCGATCGATCGATCGATCGATAGATCTCGAAGGTCTTGACAAAATCCAACGAAAAATTTGCAATATAATTGATCCCGATTAATTGCAGCTCAATTCCAGTCACTTTCTTACCGACGTAATGTGACGTCCCTGAGTCTCTTCTACAAATACTTTCACGGCTTCTGCTCCGATGAGCTTAGGCTCCTGGTGCCCCCTCTGCATGAATTTCGTCGAGCTACTAGACCAGCGACTAGGTCCCACTCTTTTACAGTGAAACCGATCAAATTTACCCACAGCCTCTACTTTATTAGCTTCTTTGCTCGCACTTCCCGTCTGGGGCATTCCCTTCCGTATACTTGCTTTCCTGACAGCTACAATCTCCAAGAAGTTAAATGCAATGTCAATTGCTATCTCTTATCTCCTTGACTCGCATCCTTTCTCTGACAACCCTCGTATCATGTTCTTCTTATTTTCCACTCTACTTTTATGCAGCCGTCTTCACACCAGTGTTCTCGTCATTCCTTTGCACATTCTCTGAGACACTTCTGTAACTTGTTCCGCTTTCTCATCACTCACCTCTTATGTAACCTCCTGTGCAGCAGTGGCAGTTCTGCCTTGCTTGGGGTGAAATGATAAATTGTCATTAACATTTTATGCCTCGTTATCGGAATAAACAGGATAAAAAATATGCGTTTGTAAATGAGGAAAAAATAAGCACACACTGCTAGTTTTCTTCTTTATAATTGGATATCATACACATCGGATGGGCGTTGTGGTGCAATGGATATTGGATCGGAATGAGAAATTGGAGAGCTGAGTTCGAATTCACTTACGTGCAAATACTCTTGAGAAAGGTATTGATCCACCTCTTCTTCCTCCAGCTATAGATTGAATAGCAGGACAGACTGACATCTATATTTATATATCTACGGATTGGTAATCATTCTATCGTAGAAAGTAATGGCAACCTACTACGAGGAAATCTTCTGCTTAGTCAGTCATGCATCAAAAGAGCCATGATCTAACTTGATCACGTACGGCACTTAACTGACTGATCACACATGTATAGACTCAAAGTATCTGAGGAGAATAGATATTGCACCAGCATATTTTGCATCTGATATTTGTTGAAAGCCGGACTTTTTGAAACAAATAATTTACGTACATTTGAGTTTCGCTTAACGTTGGTTCACTTAACTTTTTTTTTCAAAAGCATGTGTGTATCGATTAAAAGTATGTGTGTATGTTAGTATCCTTGTTTACTGTAGGATCATATAATTCAAACTAGGTATTTCGGCAGCTAGAATTCTCTCAAACATTTTGTCATAATATGAACAAGGTAAGTCTATCCATTGTTTCCATTAAATTTTTCAAATTTCTGAATAAGTTGTTTCGTGATATCGGTAAATTTGCCGTATTATTCAACAAAACATGCATGAGATCATTCATGCTTCTAAAATACACCTTATTTAAATGTATGTATGCGTGTACATATTTTTGAGTCAGTATCACTCCATGCGAAGCAGAAAATCCGCTATGACACAAGGGGTTGCAGGATGTGAAGAAATTAGGACTAGAAACATTAATAATGAGCGAGAAGAGAAAATAATAATCAAGAAGACAGTAGGCAGCAATTGACATTGCATTTAAATTTTTGCAGATTAACGTTGACTGGAAAACATGGCGCCTGAAGTGAGTTTCACAAGCAAGAACTACCAGAAAAGAAACTGTTAGAATAGAATTTGCGGCTACGTTTTGCCAGGTCAACTGTAAATTGATGAGATCTTGAGAGTCTAAAATTCAAAAGGTTTATGAACCATAGCGAAGAGGTCACTCGAACAATTACCATCATTCAAAAGACAAAGGCTACCTTATGGCGTTGAGAAAGTAGCTGAAGCCGAACAGCCAGTAATATTACTGATTCTTCTTTGGCTTTTATCTAGGAGCTCAATGTAAATAGCATGGACACCGGACCATACGTGGCAGTAATAAGCATGGGTGAATGGTAGACTTCTATAAGACAGATTGTGGGAAAAAATGTCCTACGTGACACAGTGAACAAATTTTATTAGCAACTGACCTAGCGATTGATTCAATATAGTTTTCCATATAATCTTTCTCGGTATTCTAATCATGCAATAGTATAAGAATTTACTCAGCTTATTCTGCACTAAAAAAAAAGTCAATCTTAAGAATAGAACTCACTACAGTCGAGATAACCTGTAAGGATCGTGCATCTCGGCGCCGACTTTGCATAATGCGTGTTTGAAGTTTACTCAGCACTTTATTTCTTGTGCAACCAGTTAACTGTAGTACGTCGTTCAAAAAGAAATTAACAAAATTAGAAACTAGAAAAATGGGTTCTACAAGAACCTACGCTAAAGAATATCAGTCACTGTTTAAACACTTGTCGTTCCCTTCTTGCTTAACAGTCATTTTTGCTACTTGCAATAAAAAAAGAGAGTTACTTACTTAACTACTCTCAGCATATATATATATATATATATATATATATATATATATATATATATATATATATATGCACGAGAGTCGGCAAAAAAGTAATGCTTGTTCTGATTTAATTTTAAAGTATTAGTCAGAGGCCCGGGTATTTTTTATTTTCTTTATAAAATATAAAGTGTCTAATTCTAGAAACCCTGAAGAAATTTGTGCTTACCTTATGTTTTCATAACCATATTCCTCTTTAAGAATAATAACCTCCCTGAACATACGTAAGAAGTAAAAAGCTGACGTAGGATTCTGTTTTTATATTGGAGAAATTGTTGGAAAAAATTAATTAAAAGTTAGGGAACATTTATGGAAGTGATGCATCTGATGCAAGTAGAGTAAGGAAATGAACAGAGTTCATAGCAGAACTAGACAGAACTGAAGAATCGACTTTAATGACAGGCCTCTTAGTGTTAGGTCAACTGCTGCTTTGAATGAGGATAAGGCGAAATAAGTTCATGCACTTTTAACAGCTGACAGAAGAATCAGTATTACAAAACAGTAAAATCCTTCATGTGACTTATGTTATTAACAGAAATTTTGTGCAGTTCAATTACTGAAAGATCTGTGCAAAGTAGATCCTCAAAACTAATAGACATCTTGGAGGAGCAGATGGTGGTTACTGACCAAGACCTTCTGGAGATGTGCAACACAAATGGCTCTTTAAGTAGAATAGTTACAGAAGATCAGACCTACTAAAAATGCAGCCAAGAAGCTTATACAGGGTCATTATAATTAGGCATCCGTTTATCTCGCGAGATAAAGATAACGCCTTGTTAGGCCAAAATTCAGTAATTTATAGTGACTGGAGTGACCTCTCCATGGCACAAGAGTGGGCGATAGTATATCAGGGCCGTACCTCTCGGTCGTGCCGACAATATTTAATTCGAATACAGGATTTGCCGGAAAATTGTTAGGGGTTCCACTGCGGGTTTTCTGACAGTATTTACCTCCACATCTTTTTTCGTGTTTTGATAAAACCACAAGGCAGCGGAAGTTAAAAATCAGGGTTTTTCTTCACCTAGATGGACTGCCTTCCCGGGCTATCGAGCTTCGCCTACCCGGATCAGCTGGTTAGGAAGCACCAGTTTTCCGCCTTCACCCATTCTCTGGTTTGTCCGAGACCAGTATATATATATATATATATATATATACATATATATATATATATATACCATTCGGCAGGATTCGAACCTGTGACCCCTATCTACATAGGGGAAGCTACCATTTGATCTGGCAACGTCTTAGACCGCTCGACCACGAATGGCCTCCAGTCTAAACGAGGTTTTAATCAAGCCTATATAGGCCATTCGTGGTCGAGCGGTCTAAGACGTTGCCATATATATATATATATATATATATATATATATATATATATATATATATATATATATATCCTCATTCAAATGCGGATTACCACGAGAGGCATTGAATTGATTTCCTGAGAACTGAATTTGTATTTTCGAAACATTTGTGTCTGCATTAGTATGCATTGTGCGGTTCTTCTATAAAATCTGTTGTTATTAAACGAGAACAAGTATTACATTTGAGGGGCGTAAGATAAGGATGCGTTTTCTAACCGGACCTATTCAACTTATACAGCAAAACAATTCTAAAATAAATAAAACCCTTGCCAGGATTCGTCATTGGCAGCCACAATCCAAATGTAAGATACGCAGATGACAGTGCTGATAGCAGACACGGAAATGAGAATGCAGGACCTGCTACAGAAGGTAGTAAGAGAAATAAAGGAGAAAGGACTAAGCATAAACTTCAAGAAGACTTAATGTATCAAGATCATCAGCGAAGAAGACCCCAAAATGCCAACAACAGGTTGCAGAAACTAAAATAAAACAAAGAAATTTAAATACCTGAGAAGTATGCTGACAATGAATAAAAAGTGTGATGTTGAGATCCAAAGACGCATTGGTATGATCAAGGACGCATTGCAAAAACTAACTAGAGTACTGAGAGACAGGGAAATCTTATTGGAAACAAAGAGTGCTGGATTGCTATGTGATATCTGTCTTTCTGTATGCCAATGAATGTTGACCCATCTCATCAAGGCTGAAGGAGAGACTTGAGGCAGCAGAAACGTGGTTTTACAGAAAGATGCTGAAGATACCATGGACTGACAACGTAACTAACGACGAGGTGTTGGAGAGGATGGAAATTCATACTTAATATAAGGAACAGGCAGATGCGGTTTCTGAGACATGTAATGAGGAAGGAGAGCCTGGAGAATTTAATACTCACAGGACAGATAGAGGTAAAGAGAGACAGGAAAAAGCAGCGCGAGACCTACTTGACAGGCCTAAGCAAATGAATGGCACAGATGGGTTTGGGAGAGATACCAAGAGGAAGAATTTTGAGAGCGACAAAATACAGAGCCAAGTCAAAGTCCATGATCGCCTACGTCCTGAAGGGACACGGCGCATGAAAATTCTGGGATAGATATATGTAATATTAGCCGTTTCTTTATGGGGAACGTTTGGCATTCATTGATAGAACAACCAGTGCAACTGTCGGTTAAAATTTATAAATTATTTCTGTAAAGACGATTTTTTCAGAAAAATGGGGATCTCAAGTTCATTTACTGTTATTATCTTTTCAGTATTGACAGGGGCTTCCTTCCTAACCTTTTGTACAGTATAGCGTAAAGAATCAACATCTTGATTATGTCATTTTCTCTTCTGCTTGCATATGCTATCCGTTTAAGTTGTTACTGCTGTTGAAATTCTCCAAGTCATGTAAATTCTGTTTTTTCGTACAGTTCTTTGTTTCTGATTACGAGTGTCGAAGAAGGGTGGTTTTCTCTCACAAACCTACAGGTATAATTTGCTCGAATCCATTTTAATCATTGATCTAAAAAAGCGCTTGGCTATCCAAGATAGATAGATAGATAGATAGATAGATAGATAGATAGATAGATAGATAGATAGATACTTCTAAATTGTGTCAAAATTACCTAGAGTAAAAAGGGGTGAAATTTTGTAAATTATGACTTGGCCACTTCAAACTCCTGATCTCTCTCCCATTGAATCAGTATGGAATGAATTGAATAGGAGAATTCGAAGAGAATGCAGAAAGAGTGAGCTTCTTCAATGCTTGAATAATACTTGGGAAGGTCTGCCATCGACTTTTTACAAAAACTGTTGGAAAGAATACAAAGAATTTGTATAGCAGTAATTAAGGCAGATGGTGGTTTTATTGGCGAAAACAAAATATGATAATCTTTCTATAGTTAAGTGTTTTTGTCAAAAGAAAAGCAAATACACTCTAATCACTGAAAGTTAATTTTTTACTTTAAAAAACACACAAAATTCTCATTCTAAGGTATTTATTAAAGAAATGCGCGGTGTCCAAACTTTTTGCTTGTAGTGTAGATAGATAATTATTTTATCAAATTAATTTTTTCTTTTATATAATTTCACGTTGTATGTGACTTTATTTCACATGAGTGCAAAGATACAGAGTTTCTTTCAGGTAAGGAATTTATAATCACTTTTTTTTTCTTTTATGGACCGTGACACTTCAGGTTGTGGGCGATCATAAATTTCTCTAACTTCCCATCCCTTGTGGCTCCTTGCAACGTTTTTCTTTTTACAATTCCTCCTACGCCTGTTCTGGTATACATTCACACAAACTCGTCAAGTGAGCGAGCCGCTGCCTCTACCTGTTCCTTTTGCCTTCGATATGTCCTACGAGTGTCAAACTCTTCAAACTTTCCTTTCTCCTTATGTGTCCAAGAAATGTCAGGTATCACTTTATGATACTGATTTTATAATCACACAAATGTATCTATTAAAATATCTGTGTGCGTGTATGAACATGACAGTGAAACAGAGACTAAGTGGATTTGTGCGAATATTTGCTGTTGCTGCCAACATATTTTCAGCTTAAGATGTTTAATTATATTTATTTTGATATTAATCGAACAAGAAACAAAGTAGTATATATTTTTATTTTTTGGAAAATATTTTCAAAACGTGCCTAGTATAAATTTTATAAATGCATGAATCAGTTGCAGTGCTTTGTGGATTTGAAAGGCCAGATTCTCTGCTAAAATTCATGTCCAAACTCGGACCAACCAGCTTAATAACTTATGAAACAAAGACAACATAATTCTATGTCAATCTTGAAGCATTTACACAGAACAGCATTTTGTAGGATGTGATAGAGGATGGTTGAGAATTATTTTTCGTTATTTTCCCGCCTTCTACTTAACTGTAAATGGAAGATCTCATTCTAATAATACAGACATGCTTGAAGAAATTACATATATATATCTGTCTGCCGATGACTATATATATATATAGTTTTAAGGTATGTAATATTGTTGGGTAAAAGTGCTCAATATCAGGGATAGAGCATATGTAAATATAAAATTAGACATTGAAGTCAACACCCAGAGTTGACAGTCTGTTTCATGCTAAACGCAACCGTCAGGCCATGTACATTGTTTTTACTCGACTTGTTAAATGTGCAGGTCAGTGATGTATTGTAGCAGTCTATTATATTCTTCTAACTTCAATATCCGCTTTATATATATATTTTTTAGAAAAATTTTGATATACTACAATTTCAACAGGTAATGCATATTTCACCGCACAATGATGACCTGGCGGCTCGTCAGATTTCACTGCACAATGAAGACCTTGGGTCTGACGAGCCGCCAGGACATCATTGTGCGGTGAAATATGTATTACCCATTGAAATTGTAGTATATCAAAATTTTTCTAAATTATATTACTCTGTTAAATTAAATAAATGAATTTAACATTGAGTTCTTTTGAGTTCGTCTCTGTCGGAATTTACCTGGATAATATACCAAGTGTTCTACGTTATATATATATATATATATATATATATATATATATATATATATATATATATATGCTGGATGTTAGCAATGAAGTGAAAAATGTGATCCACATCATTAGCGCTAATGGAATGCTCATGCAGAAAGAATACAATCTTCCATGATAAAGTGGCATTCCATCTATATTGCTGGCTATGTAGGAAGTATAAACTTGATGTTGAACGGAAATGGTATAGCCACAAACCAGATTTCAACAACCAAAAAACCAGCAAACCAAACATCATCGTTGTCGGAAGGTGGGTGCAAGAAAATGTTCACTCATCCACGTCGCTATTTCTATTGATCGTAATATCAAGATCCTATTGAAACGCTCAAAACGTTCAAAACGGAGTGAGGTTGCCAGAATATGAGACGTTCAAGCCACTATTATTCCAGTTATTATTGGGGTCTATACCACCGAATTTAAAGACCGACACCCATTTGCAAATTAACTGAAACAAAACAAATAATGTCTTCGTAGGATCTTTCACACTTTCCCTGATTACGTATACGACGTCTCTTAGCCTTGGCGTTGTTTTTGTTTTGCATTATTTTTTTGTTTGTTTTTTTCTTTTCTCTTCCGACCGCATTTTTCTTTACGTTTTGGACTGATGGATTTAGTTTGTTTCTTCGCCTTGATGACGCGACTGACAGTTGAAAAGATGACACCAACAATATCTAATATCCCTGTAAGTCTTGCCAGTGTATTCGTGTAGCGTCACAATTTTCGTACGCTTCCTTAGAGTAACGTCCATCGCCGTCAATGACCGTAGGAAAACTAATCGATCGATCGTCGGAACAATATTGTCTGGGAGTGATAAAAATCTGATGTAATCACGGATGACGCCATATTTTTCAAGGTCAAACAAATTTCATCATACACCCTGAAAATAGATTTATATTATTGCACACCACTGCAAATGATCTAATCTGAAAAAGATATAAAAATCGATTACCCTCTGTAATACCAGTGAGTCTAAAACTGATTGTATGATGAGAAAAGGAACCTAAAGCAGTTGTTTCAATTAATTTGCACAATTGGAGTCCTCAGATTGATTAGAAAAGGTTCAGATAGACTTATTGAAGGGATTCATGGTAGCCAATGTCTTAAAGAAATAGAAAAAAAGTGTACTCACAAATACAGCTCACACATTATGAATAGCTTCTTCTACGTAAAATGTGTCATCATTTTTTTTCAAAAATGATCAGTGGAAAATGCCATAAAACCATTTCTGACATTAGGTCTCTGGTTGAAATTGGGAAGAAAATATACAACAGTGATCAAACGAAGATAAAATAATAATATTTAAAAAAAAGAATCTGTAAAGAAAATCACAGAAAAAAAAAGTCGTGATGACTGAATCTAACATAACATGGCGTAAAAAGAAATGATAAAGGGGATTTATGAAGTCAGAAATAAAAAGTATAGGTGATTACATAAATAATAAAAATAACATTTTCTTTGTTGAAATGAATCCAGTATTTATTGACAAATGTAAGGGGATAGGAATGTTTTGTCCGAATTGATTTTTTTTAATTTCAAAATATTTCAAAAGGCGACATTAACATACAGATGAACAGAGTTTTTTAAAATATTTTTGAGTTGGGCCGACGTAAACGTTATATAATTTAAATAGAAGAGAAAGAAAGTAAGAGAACCAGGAAAGGAAAGAAATCGAAAAAAAGAAAAAAAACTGAAAGAATTAGCAGAAAAAAAAGAGAGAAAGATAGTAAAACGCATGAAAAAATGTTAATAAAAGAGACGCAGGTGACAAAACTAGAATGAATGGGCCAATGAATATAATTGTATGGCTTATTGACTTTTATGTAATAGTTGCAAAAAGTAGAGGAATAGAAAAAGAAATAGGCTGTAGAAATAGAATGAATAGATAAACGAATGTGGTTTTGTTGACGTTTATATAAACGTATTGATATGTTGGGCGATATAAAAATTGGATTATCAAAACTATAAATTCGAGTCTATACTAAATATGTTTAATACCCTATCACTCTAACATAATAGAAGTTGGCTGTTTTGTATATATATATATATATATATATATATATATATATATATATATATTGTGTGTGTATTTTTGCAGTATTATTTCATTAATACAGGTTTCGTTGAATAATATAGACAAGTTTTGTCTATTTATTTTGTGTAGGATCCGTTCGTATCGTCTGATAAGCTTGATGGTGCTATCGTTGCAAGACAACAAGAAATCACAGTAATTTTGGTTTTTTTATCAGGTCTAAGCTTTCTGCTTACATAAGCCATTATCAAAGAATCTCCATCACGTTTTATATATATATATAGTGTTGTTTGGATCAACAAAAGGGACTTATGTAAGCCGAAAGCTTAGACCTGTATTAATATTATATATATATATATATATATATATATATATATATATATATACAACACAAGGGCACTTCAACTTGGTGTAATTATTAGCAGATTACTTGTGATCCTCACTGGGTGCTATTTACTTTTTGTGCCACATCTCATCTATGCTTAGAAAACTGCCTTGGGTACTTCGTCGTGGTGTAATGGTTAGCAAGCTTGTATCGCTAAATCAGTTACGATTTAATAGTGAGTTCGATCTTCACTGGATGCTCCTCAATTTCGGCCTTGTACTACATCTAAGCTACGCTTAGAAAAATCACTATATACCTAACACAAAATAGAAGTGTATCATTGGGTGCAGAAGAGGTCAGTATAAAGGTAAAAATGTGAACTTTTGTGCCATGTCCCTTCAGGAGATGGGTGATCATAGCAGCTTCCTCTCTTTGGTTCTTCTAAGTAAACTTTTACCCTTTACCCCACCTTTATAAACTTCTCTTGTCTTGTCGTCGATTCTCTATGATCTCTTTCTGCATTTTTTTTCTATGTGCTGTATCCCTTCGGGACATCGGCGGCCATGGTTTTCCACACCTCCTTATCCCTTGCAGCTCTTAACACCCTTTCTCTTGTTACTCCTCCCAAGCCCTGGTTTACTCTCCATTTGCTCAACCCCATCAAGTATACCATGCGTGACTTTCCCTCTATCTGCCTTGTCAGTATCAGATTCTCAAAATCCTCTTTACTCGTTATACGTCCCAGAAACTTCAGCTTTTCGTGATATTAAGCGTAAGTTTCCTTTTCGTTTCCATCCTCTCCAAAACCTTGTCGCTGCTAACATGTTCAGTCTATGGTATCCTTGGCATCCTTCTGTAGAACCACATTTCGGTTGCTTCAAGTTTTTCCTTCATCTTTGATGAGATTGTCAAACATTCCCTTCCATATTAAAGGACAGACATCACATAATAATACAGGACCCTCTTTGTTTCCAACGGAATTTTCCTGTCTCTCAATACCCTTACACATCTTTGGCCATGCCAATACGCCTTCGGATCTCAGTGTCGTACTTTCCGTCTTCTGTTAGAACATTTCTTAGGCATTTAAATTTCTGTACATAGTTGATTTCAGTATAACTTGTAGTTGGCATTTTTACTGATGACTACGCATTCAGCTTTCTTGTAGTTTATGTTTAGTCCTTTCTTTCCGCTTCCTTTAGCTACCTTCTGTAAGAAATCTTGTTTCTTTTCAGTGTTTGCTATCAACACTGCATCATCTGCGTATTTTATATTGCCTCGCTTTATATGTTGAATAAATCTGGTGAGAAGACATCTTTGGTTTTTTATATCTACTATACTCATATCCTGTCCGCGTGCAGATAGTTTGCTGCCAGTACAGGTTCTTGATTATTCTAATGTCTTTCCTGAATCTGTCTCGATTGCCGAGCATCTCTATCAAGTCTTTGAGGTGTACTTTGTGAAATGCCTTTGCGTAATTGATGAAGCACAGGTACACGTACTTCTGCATTCCTAATGCTCCTACCGACAACATTCTAAATATTGCGTTCCTTGTTCCAGTGTCTTTGACGAAACCGTACTTGTCCTATCTCTGGCCTAATTCTTCTGTGCGCTCTGTTCATCAGAATCCGGGTGATGAGATTTGTTATGTGTCTCCAAAATCTCAGTTATCTCTTTCTGGTTGTCATTATACATTTCTTTGTGATTGTCATTTTCCTTAAAACTTCCTCTTTGATTTGTCTATGGTATTCTTAGTATTTGTCCATAGAGCCATATCGCTGTCGCTTTAAGTCTCTTCATCGTCTGTGAAAGAAATTGTCCAGTTTGCCATAGAGGTGATTTGATACTACATTCTTCTTCATGTGCTGTGTCCCTTCAGGCGATCATGGACTTCCATTTGTCTCTTATCGCTCTCAATATTTTTCATCTTGATATCACTCCCAAACCCCGCTCCGCCACCCATTTGCCTGTCAAACATGTCTCGCGATGCTTTCTCCTGTTTCTCTTTCCTTCTATCCGTCCTGTGAGTATTAGATTCTCCAGATCCTTCTTATTCATTACGTGTCCCAGGAACTTCATCTGTCTTTCTGATGTTAAGTATGAGTTTTCTCCTCGCTTGCATCCTCTCCAGCACCCCATCGTTGCTCACGTGCTTAGTCCATGGTATCCTCGGCATCCTTCTGTAAAACCACATTTCTGCTGCCTCAAGCCTCTCCTTCATCCTTGATGAGATCGTCCACCATTCACTTCCATACAGAAGGACAGATATCACATAGCAATCCATCACTCTTTTCTTTGTATCCAATGAGATTTTCCTGTTTCGCAGTACTCTGGTTAGCTTTTGAAATGCGTTCCATGGCCATGACAATGCGTCTTCGGATCTCCATGACGCTCTTTCCATTCTCTGTCAGAAAACTTTCTAGGTATTTAAATTTTTTTACTTGTTTTAGCAGTTCAGAAATATTTTCTTCCTTTGTAACGATATTTGCCTCTGCCTTCATACTTTGCTTACTTTCTGAAAAGCACCTTACTTTTGTTACAGATTTTCCGTCGTCTGTTACTACACTGCCAAACAGATAAATTATATATATATATATATATATATATATATATATATATATATATATATACAATTAACGGACAGTCCTTCTTGCTCGCCTGAGAGTTCTTTCAGTATCCTTTCTGAGTGTCATCAACACAGTCATATGCACATCTTATATTATTAAAATTATGTCAAGATTTAAATCCTGTCAAGGAAAAGTAAACAGAAATAAAGAAAGCAGTAGAAAGGACACTGATGCAACTGAAGTAAGAGCGGTTGATTAGAGAGTTACCAAGGAACTATGTCTAAGAATAAAATAGATAAATAACACAATAGGAAACATATACACAGTCCACAGTCTGACACATAGTAACTGAATTTTTATTTGAAATCTTGCGTGTATAATATTCGAACTATATAATTAACATTTGCTAGTGGAATACGTATTTTATTAATGATATCTGGGTTAATTCTTAATATTTGTGACGCTGATATGAATTTCAACTCGGTTTAGCTCTATCAGGCCTACATGCCATTTTCTAGATTTCTCAAATTAAGACGAAAAAATTAAGCCATGAGTTAAAATCGTTTTTCAATTTTCATTAATAAAAGCTGTTCAAATTACAGTAAAATTACATTTTAACTATAGAAATGACTTAAAATAAAAACAAACAGCCATTGAGCATTCACTGTAGCAAAAAACATTTTTACGAAGTCAGTTATAATTGTTCCTTGATGTGAAAATATAAAATTTCCACACACAAGACAAAAGGAATCAAGTTTTTTTTTACATTTACTTTCTAGTGCTTGATGATATATTGCTTGATTGTTCTGCCAATTTGTAAAGGTATGTAAAACCTTATTTATTCATAAATTTAAGAAAATCTTAAATATAAAAACAAAAAGTTTGTTTAAATAGGAATTTATTATGAAATAGATACTTACAATCAATGGAATTAAACTAGAAATATGAATGAGTAGATACAATATAAATTTTGTCTAATTAAATCAACTATTAAATCACGATAACCATTTTGCTCACTAATTATGTTAATGTCCAAAATTAATTAACTGACTGATTCAATTGGTTGATTAACTCCGGAAACGAATCGCTTTTATATAATTAACTGTCTCTCTAGAATATTCTGCAGAAATTCTAGAATTCTATGATATTGCTAGCTTAATTCACTAATATTAAAATGAGTAAAAAATCACAGAATGAAAATTCTTTTAGGGTGCTACATATATAAGTATTCATAATACAACAATAACATATCAATAGGTGCAAATGTCTAGACAAAAACCTAGTTGCATGATGTCTAACTGCAAAAAGACTTAGGAAGTATTGATAAAAAAAACATTTTTATGAATACAACGAAAAAGGGGGGTATTGAGCAAAACCAATTAAAAAATTGTGTTCAGGGCAACTAAATTGCATAAAACTTAATTAAATCTAATTCAACAAAGAAAATTTGAAATTTATTCTTAGTGTTATTGACAAGGAAGGGTATCATTGAAAAATAAATATTTGTCTTTATTTCTGATATGAGGTATTGTAATTATTTACATTGTTCTAAGTTCTCATCTTTGTTGCTATATTCACGACGTTTCGGTCATTGCACGCTCCGACCTTCTTCAGGTGATTAGAATGTTAAACTGAACCCTTTATTTCGTTCACTGGTGTAGATTGTTCTTGTTCCATAAATCAGACCGCTTCCAGATGTCCCAGGTATCTCCATTTAACTCAGGTCTCTAAGTTTTTTTGTAGACGGGTATTGAACTCACAACTCTCCGGGTCAAGAGACTGGATCCAACGAGCGGTTTTATTCACTGGATCATGTGTCCTCGAGGATCGTACAACGGCCGAAATGTGCTGAGGACAACAGTTCGAACAATGTAAATAATGTGAACAATAAATATTTGTTATATAAAATGAATGGTTTTTTCGTCATTAAGCTATCGAATCATTGTTGCACATACTATATATATATATATATATATATATATATATATATATATATATATATATATACATGTGTGTGTGTGTGTGTGTGTAACTGTCATATATTTGCCAATTTCATAACTCGTATTGTGCAATTTTGTTAAATTGTACTTCTAAAAGTTTACTGGTTAACCTTGACAAGGAAGCTAACCTGTTTTTGGTAGAGATTAAGATATAGTCATATTGTATGCGTTAATAGGAGGATACACTGTATGCTACCAAAAACAGACACAGAAAACACGGTGATCGCGGTTTTTCATGACGTTGCTCAAAATAGTAATCAATCTACCACTCAGTAGTACAACGTTAATGATGTGGCTCATACACACACGATATGTGTAAACATTGATATCAACACTGCATGATGACCAACAGTTTTACGCCTCAAACGATCATCGGAATTTTTTTTCTACAAACTATCTTCGATACTGAACACTTTCCCTCATATATACACACTAAATGTAAACACACACAAACACACATATATACAGATAGATAGATAGATAGATAGATAGATAGATAGATATCATGTAGTGAACAAAAGAAGATCTAGATTTAAATTTCAAATACTAAGCACTGACTCATTGATTTTGTTAGAAAAAACGAATTTACAAAACCTTGATTAGCACACATGCAAAAGCGAATCCAAAACAAAACACATGAAATTTCACGAGTTTTTTGGATTCATATTTGCGTGTGTACTAAGAAAGGTATTGTAAATTCGAGTAAATTCGTTTATTGCTAACAAAATCAATGAGTCAGTGCTCAGTATTTGAATCTTAAATCTAGATCTTGTTTTGTTCACTACAATCATATTCCCATATATATCAGAGCAATGTTAGGCAACTGAATAACAAACGGAAAATATTCGATGTAATGCGTTTCGTCCTCTAGAAAGACTTCATAGGATTAAAGTAATGTTTTTGTCAATGGAATTATATATAACTGGGATGAGGAGATATAAATGCGAGATTTGGTTGTAACTATACACCATTTGTACTTCAAATAATAGTTTTCTTATAACATAATTTCGACTTTTATAGCGAGAGAAAGATTATTTACTAAGTTTTAATGAGTCCGTTAAAATGTTACAAACAGCATACAGAAATCTGTGTTTCTAAGCAGACCCCAAGCTAAATACCGAGCGAGCAAGCCAGAGACAGGAGGAGAGAGGGTGTGAATAAATAAATAGAATATTCATTCAGAAGTTGTTTGAAATAATTGAGACCGTTCCTACTTAAACGTGAATGTTACACAAAAAATACAGTGACACTGATTAAGTGTCGTTTATTTTTCTTCCTTACTAGAGCGGATATTGATGTGTACGCCAGATTTATGTGCACATATACATGGGTATTTGTTCCTATGTTTGGACATATAGGTATTTAGACGTTTCTTACATCCATGTTTGTGCTTACATACTGGGTCGTGCGTGTACGTATGACTGAGCATTCTTGTTAAAATTTTAACACTTCATCCTTCCGTGTATAAAAACGTAAAACACACGCAAGTAATATATATATGATCACTTGGACGTCATATTTTACTAGATGCACGTATTTGAATAGATGCCCTGTTTTTGTTTTGAAAGAAAACCGAGTACATAGTCAATAATGAAAAAAAAGAACCCAAAATGTCAACTACAGGTTGGGGATATTAAAATCAAATAGGTGCAGAAATTTAAATATTAGGGAAGTGTTTTGACAGAAGAAAGAATGTTCAACACCGATATCCGAAGACGCATTATCATGGCCAAAGACGCATATCAAAAGCTAAGCAGAGTATTAAGAGACAGGCAGATTTCGTTCAAAACAATGAAAACACTGTTAAAAACAAAGAAAAGTCTGTACTGAACTGTTAAGTAACATCTGTCCGTCTATATGGCAGCAAATGCTAGACGATCTTCTCAGAAATGAAAGAGATACTCTAAGCAACAGAAATGTGGTTCTACAGAAGGATACTGAAGGATACCATAGGCAGAACATGTGAGCAATGACGAGGATGCAAACGAAAAGAAAACATACTTAGCATTCAGGAATAGACAGCTGAAGTTGATATAAAGGTTTAGAAGTCTATATCTACAATATCAAAAAATTTAATGTGTTACTGGAGGGTAACGCCGAGCAGACTTTGACTACTCAGTATTAAGATATTATAAAATATAATTCTGCATATTATATATATATATATATATATATAATTTCACCCCAATCCATGCAGTACCGCCGCCATAGGTGCGCAGGTAGCTACATGAAAGAAAAGGAGAGAAAAAAGAAACATGTTATCGAGGATGTCGAAGAAAGGATAAGAGAAATTTGGGAATCAATATAAAAAATGGCATTTGATGTTACACTTAAACTTTTGGGTATTGTAGTTATCAGAGAAACAAGTATATACACGCATAAATTAAAAAAAAAAACTTGTTGATTTCAATTTGGGTCCAGGTGTTTCGATTCATGATGTTGGAAAAATTAAACATGAACCAAAAAAAAAAATTATAAAACTGATTTATTAAAGAACTTGAATAAAATAAATCTATCCAGGTTCTTGGTCAAGCTATTTGCACAGAAATTCTACTTTTCGTTTTATTTATTTACAAATTAATAGTATCTAGTGGAGAAAGCCTGTTATCAAGCCACTTCTCTCCCGGCTAATCAATTACGCTTTGGAAATGCTAAGAAAATTATGTAGGTTTGGTTTAAACCATTAAAAAGACTGATTCTGAGAGAGCCATTAATCCTTTTATAATCAGAGGGTTAAACATCGTATAGTGTTTTTGTTTTGTTTTTCATTCAGATAGATTCATTACAGATAGATTAATTACAGATTTCTTGTATCTTAATGTAATTCTGTTATTGATTTCTAAATAAAATTATTACTAAAAAAATTATACATCGTTATAAGCTGAAATATAAACCATTATACTTTGTAAAACTCTGGCTATGATCTATGAGTAAAGAAAAACTTTTTTCTCAATTCTAAGAAACAGGTAAGTTTTATTTGCTTTAAGTAATGTGATATATTAATGTTCGCTAAACCAAGTGAGGTTCTGAGATCTATACATGTCCGCTAAACCAAATGAGGTTCTGTGGCCTATGCATGTCCGATAAACTTATGGTCAACCAATTTGGAATACAGCATTCATAATTAAGATTACGGCAAGCATACAAGGTCTTGATTCTATCACAACAAAATTCATGCCTTGTAAAGAAACGAAAAGCAACTAATGATACCCAGCATTATTATTTTTTTTTTTTTAGAGTTAACTGAATTTGTTTCAAATAGCCATCTAATATTCTTTTTGGCAAATCTCTTCAAATAGAAGATACTTTTGAATTGAATTGTATGGTTTATTTGCCTGTTTTCTTTTCTTACTAATTTGAGTGAAAAACATCCAAGTAAAAAGATACATTCCGTTGTATAAACAACATTAAAATTTCAAGTTGGTTGAATCAAATTTTTTTACGCCCATTGCCTTTCTTACGAAAGGCGCTAAAACTTATTCGAATTCGTAACGACACGGGTATGTGCATGGGTATGAGAATGAACATTCATCTTGTTGAAGTGTCTTTCGAAAAATAATTCTGGCACCTGTGGACCACCAAAGCTGCGTTCTAGTTAATTATAACAAAAACTAATAAAAGAACGAAAAAGAAAACACTTTTCCTTTCAATTTTCTTTTATTAAAATGTTTGACACTCACGTCAGCCGAACCGAAAGATTTCAGATTTGACAGTCAATAGCTGGAAATATGTGTATGTATGTTTACGTATAATTATGAACCCTCTACCCATGAATATCGTTTTACACCGGATTTTTTTTTTTTTTTAACGAGCATCGGCTTTGTTGTATAACTAACTTTTAATAAGGTATACGAGTCTTTCTTCATTTTCCACTTATTATTATCTATTCTTCGTACGATGAAACAGGCTTGCCTATCGACAAATGACCTAACAGGTGGCCTGAAGCACTTTTCATGCTAAATGTATTTTGCCAAATCGAAAACACTACTGATTTCTTATGAGTATACGATTAGATGTCCCAAAATATTGAATATTCCAATATTTCTTCCTATATAGTAAATTTTACCAAATACAAGACTGAAGAGACGCACTGGAGGAAATCTATGCCTGTTTATATGTGAAAATGATGGACAAAAGTATCAAATAAACTTTTATAAATAAAATTTTGAAAGTTCTTAACGGTTAGAATTATTTCGCTACAATTTTAAACGGAAATGTATTTTGTTTTGTCACTGACACACATACTAAAGTTACCGATATATAAGCACACTTTCATACATTAAACCACACATAATTCTCCCAATACACATAATTTAAAAGTGTGTTTATAGTTTAAATACGCACGACAAATGTATTATTTTCGCATACATACATATAAACACACATTTACACACTTACATTTAAAATGAACATATATTGCTCTTATTATATGGAGCACACACACATAAACAAGTATAGATTTCCTACATTTAACACTGATAGGTTATTGCTTTATTACACGTGACATGTATCTGTCAAATGAAATCAAACCTCAACATATTGTTTTTGATGACTTTTTAAAAATTTTAATCAATGCCTTAAAAACAAATCACAAAAGAAGCTTAAAATAAAACATGTTATATTAAAGACACTTTTACTAACTTTTCGTTACTTATTCCATTCACACACATATATATATGAAAAACAAATATAACATACATACACATTGTGTATATATATATATATATATATATATATTAAGGCACACACTACCTATATATATATATACACACACACACATACACACACAGACACACTACCTATTGTTTATATATACAAAACACAAACACACTACCTATTGCTTATATATATATATATACAATTATACATACAGACACCCATATCTATTGTGTATATGAAGACACACACACTACCTATTGTGTGTATATGTATAGAAATTTATATGCAGAAACACACACTATATATATTTATATGTATATATATTGTATATATATATTGTATGTGCATATATATATATATATATATATATATATATTGTGTATATATATTTGCAGACACACACGACCTATTGTGTATATATATATATATGTGCAGACACACACTACCTATTGTATATATATATATATATATATATATATATATGTGTGTGTGTGTGTGTGTGTGTGTGTGTGTGTGTAAAATACAGTGATAAAACACATTGCGTGAAGTGGACGTGCTGGTAGTTTAACGGTTATCGGCACGGAAAGTGAAATAGGCGTGCCGAGTTCAAATACTAACCGAGTTTATTTCCTTCACAATAATGCTCTTGGAAAAAAGCCATATGTTAAAATAAAAAAGTGAACTGGGCTCTCTTGTCTTGAATGGAAGCTAGTCTAAAAGTAGAAAAAGCCTAAGGTGTCAACTCTACACAAATTCTGAGTGTCGTTCCTGAAACACTTGGATGGTGTACTGCAATATTTTTCCAATTCTGTATTCTGCCTGAAACATTTCGATGGCGTACTGCCATAATTTTGCCATTCTGTAATCTACCAGAAAGACGGAAAGGAGGATCTTGACGTATGAGCAGTCCAAGATCCCAGAAGCGCCGCCTAAGCCTGTAGAGTTTTGCGTCACACAGACATCTCCCGAGATAGAGAGACGCCAAATCAACGCAAGTCTATAGTCTTTAAATGGATCATTATCGTAATCCTACCAGTTGTTCGTTCTAATATTACTATTTTCATTTTGATAATGTTTAGACTGACGTATTCTTCTTTGTCCCAAATGTATAATTCATCTAGTAGGAGGTAGTTCCTATTATTTATTGCTGAAAATAATCAGGAACCCCTCCGCTCAGACACTCACGGGAAGCCTCGCACCTGAAAAAGTTGCTTCTCATGTCCCACAAGCTTTTTGATTATATATATATATATATATATATATATATATATATATATAGCCAGATTTTTTTTCAGTCTGTGAAGAAACAGTGATTTACGTTGCTCTCTAAGATCTGATATCTAGAAGCGACGATAGTAGCAAGCCTCTCCTCGTGAATAAATGTGAGAAATGTCGAAAAATGCATCGACCGAAACTTCGTAACTAACTTCACAAAAAAGTGAGCAAACTTATAGAATACTGAAGTTGATATATGTATTAAATTCAATGTACAAAAAAAAAGCTAAATATATCAGTTAAAATCAAATGTTTGTGCAGCTTTATCTGTTTTCAAAAATAACAGATCTAACCACCTAAAATACAAATTTTGGTTGGTAATAAATTTTAATGCTTTTGGATGTCATGTCTATATTTGCCGTAATGAGTTAGTATACATTTTAGTAATTTAAATGCAATGTCTTTATTAATTTATATCGCCAAAAGAAAACAGACATTAAATAAATATGAATAAAAATATTTATTTGTATTTTCTTGAATTTCTGTATGTTAATGCATTAGTTCAAACTCGCGTTGAAAAATATTACAAAACCCATTGAATCTATCTCGACAATTTACTTATCCACAGTTTCGTTAATAAGGAGCACCTTCCTGTTTATGGCGTGTATAAGTATATAATATTTTTACAAGTAAATATTTTATAAATATTGATAAATTGGATAATATTTTATAAAAATATAAAATATTTTATAAATATTGATAAATTGGAAACCATACTGGTTTCAATGTATATCGAATCTAATGCCTATATTAATTTTAGTATTCTATAAGTTGCTCATTTTTTGTCGAGTTTATCACTATGTTTCGGCTAATGCATTATTCGACATTTCTCACGTTTATTCATGAGGTGAGGCTTTCTATTATCGTCACTTCTAGATTTAAATGTCAATCAGAAGAGAATAACTACCGTACATTTCCACGTGTAGACCGACCTATAGATAAGACTAAACCCAAAATCTAGGTAAAATTTTGTGATTTTATCTGATAACCGTAGTATAAGCCGACTGACTGAGATCCACATGACGAAACTGTAAAAGACGATGTTTATGATAAACTCTTTGCATCAGATGCTGATGGTCATAGTATTTTTGAAGGGTTTTAATTATGTATGTGTGTGCCTTATATTTTTTATTCGGTGATGAGAAAATGATTTATTGGTATCTTAAATGTTTTGTTCCTTAACATCGTAAAATACCGTATAATGTATGTTATCGAAAAATAATGTTCGCATGTTATACTAAATATTGTTATTTAACACAACAATGATAATGAATTTTAATTAGAAATATAGATTGCATGTTATCCTTGGTGTGAACTAATACACTGCTCTACAAATCAATAAGAAAATATTTGTTTGTGTTACGTACATGTTGCGAGGCAGAATCTTTGAAAATTGTTGTGTAATCGTCACTTGAATATTGCATTTTAATGTGAAATCGAAAAATAGTTTTATAACATTCATAACTGTAGTACAGCATTATGTGAACTGTTTCAACTAGAAATATTTAAATCGTTAGTTGCTATTCCAAGATAGTTGTTAGCCTACTGACTAGTGTCGATTTATCACAAGATTTTTGGTTAGCTATTTCCTAACATTTGTGTTAGACAACAGCCTATTTTGTAGGATTAATTTTAAGCTTTAAAAGGTCGACTTATACGCGGAAATAGACGGTATAAGTAACATTAAGACCGATCCTGCGCTTTCAAAATTATCGAAATACCATTTGCCAATATATAATTTATTCATAGAAAAAGTATGTAGTATCTTTTTATTACTAGCGTAAATTTAAGAGTCAAATGATTGAGTTGAGAAAAATGCAGTAAAGTGGAAGAAAAGTTATTTCATAACAAATAATATTGCATTTTAAGAAACTGTTGAACATTTATACTGTTCTATTTAGTCAGTCATTAATTCTTTAAGTGTACCGCTATTTATGAAATAAGCCATTAACAATCCAAGAGAGGCAATCTGGGAGTTACGTGAAACAGATATTAAGAGACATTAAGATGAAAGAAACATTAATAATTACTTCATTTTCTATTGCAAAGATAAATTAAATAGTTTCCACGAGTTCTTTTAGTGTGAACCGTGAGAAAAATTATATAATCCCTATGTATGCAGTTTTTCTAAGTACCATATCTCTTCATGAATTAACTGATCGTAAATCTCCACAAATTTTTTTTTTTTAGCTCTTAGTATTTTTTTGACTTTTCGCTATCTCTCCTAATCCCTGTTCTGTTAACCGTTTACACAAGCTCGTTAAGTTGTTTATGAGCTGTTTTCCTCTATCCCTCTTGGCTTTTATATATCCTGTCAGTGTCAAATTTTCTAACTCCTCTTCCCTCATTATGTTTCCAAGGAAATTTCAAATGTTTCTTCCTAATGCGAAATATAAGTGTTTTTTTTCTTTCCCTTTTCTCCAAGCCTTCCTCATTATTCATATATTCAGTTTATAATATTCTCAGCCTCCTTCTGTAGAGCAACATTTCTTCTGCTTCAAGTTTTTTTTTCATCTGTGATGAGATTGTCCAGCATTCACTGCCATATAAGAGGGACGATATTACATAACAGTTAAGTACTATTTTTTTTGTTTTTAGCGATACTTTCCAATTCGTATTTCGCTATCACATTTTCCTTCCTCTGTTAAAACAATTATTTAAATTTTAGTAGTTGCTTGATTTTGCAATATCCAATATAGAATGCGCATGTTGGGCTCTTCTATTTGCTGACAGCCATACATTATGTCTTCTTACAAATCTTTCTTTTTGCCTTCGTTTATTATCTATATGAGAATTCTTGTATTTCCTTTCTGTGTCTGCTATCAACACTATGTCATCTGCATATCTAGTGTTGTTAAAATTGTGCCCGCCAATAATTAATCCTCTCAGGATCATCTCACTGTACTTTCTATTTTTGTATATTTTTTGTATATTTTATATTTTGTATATTTACTGAATTCATTTTCTATCCCTACGGAAGCTGTTTGCTTCCAGTATAAGAGCTGGATTATTGAAATATCCTTTCCAAGTATATCAATCTTACATAACAGTTCCAACTAACAGTACTTTGTAACGTTATCAAACGTTTTTGCATACTCTTTAAAACATAGGTATGCATCCTTTTGCATTTGTATTGCTCTTTCCAATATTGTTCTAAGCATAAACATCGTATTCCATATTCCAGTAATATTCTTGTCTTTATTTCTGGTTTAATTCTGATGCCTGTCCTATTCATTAGGATTCACATGATCATTGTTGTGTGTGGCTCATTAGGCTGATTTTCCGATGGAGCTCACATTCGTTTACAGCTTGTTTCTTAGGCAGTGCTATGCAAATTGATCTATTTAGTTCTTCCGGTATATCACTGTTATATATTTCATTTATTATGTCTGTAATCTTGTCAATGCTGAAATCTAAGGCTGCTAGCATCTATTACAATTTTATTTTGTCCTGCTGCTTTGTTCCTGTTCAATTTTGGTCAGTATTGATTTCATTTCAAATTTTAATATTTCTGATCTTTCAACATTTGTGTATTGCGAGCTATTTGAGAAGGTTTCAACAATTATTCGATTCACTGTACCTTGAAAATCAGTTAAAAATGGACTGTCAAGGATCAAGATTTTTTTGTTTTAAGCATTCTCTTGCAGAGCTACTAAGACGCAGGGCGTTAGTGAGTGTAAAAAATATAAGAAAGAAACATTTTTATGGATTGAGAACAATAATAGGAAAGTCAGATCACGACTGACATTGATCTAAAAAATCTAAATACAAAGTTGACAAAGAAAAAAGATTCCAGAAAAGAGTTCCACGGGCAAGAAGTGCGAGAGAAGAAACTGTTAGCATAGAACGTACTGTTGTATCTAGCCACTTCAATTGTAAAATGACGAGACATTGCCGCCGATTTAGCAGTACACTTAAATTCATAACGTCTAGGTGTCTATAGCTCACCAGAACCAATTACCGTGAAAATATTTATAGAAAAGGCACAAGGAAGCAATGTTATGGCAAAGGAAAAGTGACTGAAACTGAGATACCAAATCAGAACTAATAAAATTGCAGATTATTCTTTGGATTTTTAAAAAGAATCTCTGAATACATAGTAGAAGGACTAGACCAGATGTGATAGCAATATACAATGCAAGGACAAATTAGTAGCCTTATAAATCTGTAAGATTTACTGTTCATATTAAAGCGATGACTTATATTTGTATTCTGCTAATTCGTCCTTTGACAGAGCCGAGTCTTAAGCAGAGAAGAGCACAACCAAAAATTGTGTATGTGTTGCTTCCTATGGTTTTGTGATATGAAATATAAAGGTAAGGTTAACCGCGATTTAATATTAAAACTGGAATAACATCGAAAATTCGTTTTCCATAGAGAGACCATGAGGTTAGGTATGGCTGATCATGTGTAGAGAGAAAAGTTGAATCACCAGACTGTGAAACTAATTAAGAATAATATATAGCCGTATCTTTGTATAATAAAAAACATAACATTAAAAAAGGTAACTTTACTCGGTTCTCCCTAGTTGCACCATGCCTATGGTTTTGCATCTGGCTATGATAAACTTAGTAAATAACAAAGAATGAGAAAAAGAGGAAGAAAACAAAAATATTTAATATGTCAATAGTTTGAAAGAACTGAAGAAAATTTATAAATCAGGATCTGATGATACCATGACAGTCATGTAGTAAATCTTGAAGTCCTGCTTTAAATCACACTCCTTTTTTCAGTTCTATCAATACACTGTAATGTAATGTAATGATATGCAGTCGCTTTATGTGATATCGCATGAAGCTAGAATATTCTGGACCCAAATCTGGGATAAAATATTGTGCAAATGACTGAAGATATTTTCTATACCTTAATTATTACCTAAGTAACAAAGTATAAACATTCAATCACAAATAAAATTTCAGAAATACCTATGCATTGTGTTCACCAAATAGTCCGTTCAGTAAACTTTCTACGTTAGCGAACGAATATTTTAACCAACCCAATAATTACGCTAAGGATGATGTTTGGAAAGTTTTAATTTTTCGGCTAATTCCTGCAAAAAAAATTTAATTTCTATAAAACTGTAAGATTGATAATGTTTATTACTAAAATTTCTGTTCTGAATGTCAGCATATCTAAAATATTTTCATATTATATATTTTATTATATCTTAAAAGCAATGGCAGTGAATGTTATCATTCGAAAATGATCAAAGATTGAAACACTAAGGACATAAATTTGAAATAATGAATACCGAATACAAAATTGATACATTTTATTACTACTAATACAACAATAATTTAATGTATTTTCTAAAATTTAATTTAGATAGAGACATACGCGATCAAAGTTGTTTAATCTGACTGGACTTTGGACACGTACTACACTTTGATCTTAAACAAATGGCTGACAAAAATATATATTTGCATGGCTCCGAACCTAATCATTGAATAAAATTCTCTGAAAACTTCTACTGAAATTCCCCTATTTTGGATACAAGGCGTAACAGACATACAGACAGGCAGTAGTAAGCATATAGCTTACTGAAAAGATGAATAAACAAACTGTAGAATATAAACTTCCTCATCGTGTACAATATAACATCTCTTCTAAAATATAACTGCACTCGTTGTCTTAACTGAGTCTGATAAGGAGAATATTTTTCTTTGATGAGTATTCTTTAATAAACAATGATAACTTATGTGTCAATAAAAGTCCCATATTTTTCATTTCCATATCAAAACAAGTGCTCGTCTTCCCATATTACTGAATGAAATTGACACTTGGCAAAAGCAGAACACAGCTTTACTAAGGCAATCTTTCATAAGCATGACTCGTGAAACAAATTCAAGACTAAGACTTTGGTTCATCCATTCAAGACTAAAAGTAGACAATTTTATTCAAATTTTACTAATCCTACAAAATACTATATTATGTAAATAACATTTAGCATTTGCTTTTAAACAATTTTCGATATAAGAAAAGCATATAAACATTTCACTAGATGCATGTAAAGATGGATTCAAAAATTCGCTAATTTCCTTGGCATTATTCAAAATTATTTGATTTCCAGTTTTTCTAGATTGGCTGCGAAGCCTGACTTACTATTTGCACAAATATATTTTCCTTAACCAACTCTAATAGAAAATATTCTATAAGATTCAAACGTTGGGTATTTTTGTCCGCCACCCATCAATGAATTGGGATTTTCTTTTAAGTTCATTGAGTAAATGTGATATTTTGATGAATTCATCATTCACCAAAATACCACATTTACCATGACAAAAAGTCGGGGGTTAATGTATAATCCATCCTAATTATACATACAGAAAAGTGTTGCTACCGTTTTTTAGAGAGAGGAAGTTTTTTTTCCATCCGAAACAAGCAAAAACTCACTAACTGGGAGATGGACAGTTGAGAGGAGGAGTTCATTTCTGCAAAATGAAAAAAATGCGTAAAAAGAAAAATAAGAATCTCGTAAGGAATCTAAAACAAAAATTTTGGTTGAATGTCACAAACACTGATAAAACTAATATTAACAAGTTTAAACTGGGGTGTGTCACCACCTCCTCTATATTAACCAAGGCCTGTCCTATGATTAAAGTTGACTTGCTGACGTCACACTTAGTAGAGTTCTGTTTTCTACGGAGTCCGTTAGCGTTGACTTATTTTCAGAACCAAACATGCCTTCCTCTTGCAAAGGGAATTATAAAACTGGACCGAAAGTTCATTGTTTTTCGTTTCCAAAAAATAAACATGTCATTAAAAGGGAGAATTAAGTCCATTTAGCAAAGTAAGTAGTTAAAATTTTATCACCATTTATTTCAACAGTCGCTAAAATCAAAATTTGCTAAAAAATTAGTTTTGCCGTAGCACAAGAAAGAAACCACTTTGTTTATATCTTTTAAAATAATACAATAAAATAAGATATTATTTTATTTCTTTGAATAAAATTGAAATAAAAAATATCTGAATTAAAAAAAAAATTAAATACGGCTATTCGTTCGTAAGTTGTTTTTTTTTTCGAAATGTTTTAAAACTTAAACTGAAGCCGAAAAAAGTTGTTAAACATTATATTTTCTAAAAGTATTTGAATTAATATTTTATTGATATTTTATTTAAGAAAATAGTGTTTTCTTTTCAAAAAAAATTCTTAGAAAACGAAAGTAAAAACTTAACTTTTCTATACTTCTTGCAACTTTATGAATCATTTTTAAACATGAAAAAATATTCCTGAATTAAATTTTTTTTATTCTTTTTCTTGTATTAACAAAAACTACAAAATTTATTTTTTAGTCAATTTTAAAAGAATTTGTTTGATTTTTAAGGTTTTTTTTATTTGAAAACTCCGTGAAATTTTGTGACAAAAGTCATGTCACTGTATTTATTATTACCGAAACGAAAATTTAAACTTGAAAATGATGATTTAAACTTTGTTTAAACCTATTATTTCTGACTAAGTTTTGAATTTATTTGAAACATAAAGGCCTAAATCACACCACACTTGAATTTTAAAACCTAATTTTTAAAATATTTAATTTTTAGAAAATATTTAGATGAACACCCTCAAAATATATTTTCTAAACATTTTTTCCTATTTTTGATAATTTGAAAGTTAATTATCGATATTAATCCATAGAAAAAAAATTGGAAATAAAAAATTGGAAATAAAAAATTAGAATTTTAACTGAAGAATTCTTTTATAGTTGGTTTAGGGTTTTTTAATCCTTCAAAAATTAATAAGTAAAACATTAACCAAAAAAGAGTTTTGCAAAAAAATGATTTTTTTATAAACAGTTTAATATCATAAATGGAATAGAAACATTAATTTTTACTTTTTTTTCATTTTTTACTATTAAAATATTTTAAAAATGTAATTTAATTACCAAATATCCTAGAATTTTTTAAGACGAATAAACGAAAAGTTTTGTCTTTAAAACTGTGTTTATTTAAACACGACCGACAGTCAGTAGTCAACAATGATGTTTATATTTTCTTATTAATTATTGTTTTTCTTAATTTTATTTAAAATTAATAAAACCAGCATAAATCAAAACGTATGTCTTTCTTCTTTTTTTCTTGTTACATTTTAAAATGTTTTAAAATCTTTATTAAAAAAACGACTTTGTGATTATCAACATTGTCATGAAGATGGCTACGCTGATTCATGGCTCTACTACCGTGACGTCACATTTCATTTGCTTAGGCCTTGGTTAATATAGGAGGTCGTGGGTGGGTGCTGAAGCAATTTTCATCCCTTCATTGACACTTTAAGACTCAGAAAAGTCACTCAAGTCTAGCTCTTTTCGCACAAACCAAACTCATCTTATTCATCGACCTTGCACGAAAAGCTGCTATCTACCACGTCCCAATTCTTTCATTTGTCTTTATTACATTTTTATTGGTATTACATTTTTTTAATTTGGCAATATTACATTTTGCTTGGTACTATTCTCAGTTTGAAAGTAAAATGGTATAGAAAGGAAAATAATGATATAATCTTGATGTTTATTTTCAATACCACTTTTCAAAAAAGTTTTCAGAGAAAATGTTCATCAATACTAGAAAGAATGTTTTCTAGCAATACTAGAAAATGTTTTCTAGCAATACTAGAAAGAATGATAACAATTACTGGGTATAAGTCTAATTTCCGAAAAAAACTTGTTTAAAAAATTTTTTTATAAATTTCAATTTACAGTAACCCAAAATATTCAATCCATGAATGCTGAATATTTCTTGTATGGAAACGGCTATCTCACCATTACCATTCTTAATCAATTCAACCCAAGCAAGGCGATTATGCCACTAAGACACAAGGAGCTATTGGGAGTGAAAGGTAATAAGAAAACTTTAAAAGAAACCGTAAACTCAATCCTACACAGGAGAAAAGAGATAAACCTCTACTCCGGTTCAAAAGACTTAAAGACATCTTACTTCTCGGAATCATTTATAGGGTAACTAATAATGTATTCAAGCTAAAATGATTGGAATAAGAAAACTAAGTCGATAGAGGTCGTACTTTGAAAGTTACAATGATCATCAGGGTGTCTCCATTTCCATCTGTCTATTTCTACAGAGAGCTAGAGTTTAATATCTCGAATTTCAAATCCACCTCTTTTCAAAGACGGAAAAAAATTCCGCTAAAATCAGTCGCAAAAATATTATTGTACTAAGATGCACAACTATTTTATTGACGTATTCTTGCGTTTTAGCTACGCTTTGCTAAAATTTTTAAAAAAATCGTCTTATCACAGTCCAGACTGAATTTTTTACAGTAACGATGAACAGTTCTATTCTCAATGAGGCTCCACACTTTAAACATCTATTAGGTTTCAAGTTCGCCCCAGATCTCAAGTGGAATTCATCTATATACAGTCCATTGCTAAAGATGCTAGAAAATGATTAGTTGACTACATCACTCTAAAAAGTATATGACTCCTTTATCTTTTCAAGAGTCAGATTAGACCAAAAATGAAACTTTTCCATTCTCAATTTCTAGCCATAATAGTCCAAACTACGTAGTCTTGTGAGTGATTCTTTTCTTTCCCCTCTTCAATCTCTTCTCACACAGACTCAATATTGAAACTTGTATTTACTCTATTCCCATAACAAATGTTCAGATAAGCGCCATTTTTTAATCCACCAGTTCAGATCTCTACATGCCATGCTCGCTTCTTCCACATAGTCCAATCTCATTCATTTCTTCCGTGTTCTAAATATAAGAAATTTCCACTAAAACAATTTTCCCAGTAACTACTACCTTGCAGAACAGGCTACCATTTAAGTTTCATTACTGAACACTTCAACTATGACCACTTCAAGTCAAGGGTCAACCGTTATCCTCATAATTTTTACTTTTTACCACCTTCCGTTAATATCACACAATTCTCTCATCAGTACCTCTTTGGCTGTAACCTTCCAATTTGATTGGCTCTCGAGTCATATGTTAGATGAAATTTATTAAAAAATATCACTAGTTATTAACACATTTATACGGATTAATTTTCTCTTTTCTGTTTGTTGTTATATAAAAACATAAACAAAATAGGCGTACTTTAATTATAGTAAGGACTATGTTAATGGCAATATTACCCGTTTCTTTATATAATAATATTTGGCATTAATTGGCCAAACAACTAGTGCTACCGTTATAAAATTTGTTTCTTAAAACAATTTTTTTTTTTTTGTTTTATGAGAATAGGTCTCAAGTCAAGTTATTGCTCGTTCCCGTATGGAAGTAGGGGCTTCCTATCTAACCATTTTTGGAAGATTATGTCATTATTTTCTCTTTTTGTTACATGTCTTACCTATTTTAGTTATTGCTGTTGTCGAAAGCCCTCAAATGATATGGTTTCTGTTATCTGGTACGTTTCTTTATGATTCTGTAGAACCAGTCCAAGAGGTTCAAAGAAAAAAAATCATCGCTGAGAACTATCGACTTTATTGATTTGAAGCCATTCTTATTTATCTGAGAAAGCCGTTGTATACAGCTGACAGTTTAAATATTTTTGAACGAATTTGGCACCATACATGACATTCATATGAATGTCTCGATTTGACGATGTATTTAAGAATAAGGAAAATTAGCAGTTTCTAAATATTAACTCACAGAAACCCTCTTCCTACTTAGAATGCTTAATATAGTGTCTAATATGGTAGTTTATATTATAAAATGCTTCTTGATCATTATTATTATCACTAATGAAAAAACAAATGTCTGTAAATAGAACATAATTTGAAAAGGAAAAGTGAGTTTTATATTAGCAATCTTTGAGAAAAAATTATTTGCCCATTTTAACAGGATTATTGAATGCTAAAATATTCAGAATGCAAATTTGAAACTTTCTCAATGATTCTGAAATATCAAAATATTAGTAAATGTATAAAATATTAAATATTTGTTCATATGGCAATTTTAAAATAAAAACAAAAGTAATTACGACAACAAGTAAAATATAAACATTTTTTATATTTTATTTTTGAGATGTGCATCTGTCAATGTACTTTAATTTATTCGAACTAGTACTCCCATCTAGATTATTACTGGTGTTAATAATGACAACGTTTCATACAACTGCATGGTCATCTTCAAGTATCCATTATTTGGCTGATATTTGACATCTTTGTTATGAACAATGAACACCTGAAGATGTCCAGCAGATACTTTGCTGAAACGTTGTGTCTATAATAACATCTATGATACTCAAGCTAAGTACAATAATTTGTTTGTTAGTCTGTCATATATGAATAAAGTGTCACTGCCGACACTTGAGTTTGAACACGGATCGCCAGAGAATAAACATAGTCGACTTTCTTTTGATGTAATTAGAGAAATCATGCTGCTGGGATCACGTGACGTAAAAATAATATATATATATATATATATATATAAGCATGAGAAGGAAAAAAGAAAAAGGTTTGACAGTCTTCTTCGAAGGCGTCATTTCTAGTATTTGTGACTTTACAAAATAGTCATTTACCATTACTGATTGTGTTCGGGGGTAGTTATTTTCACCCTATATGAAGAAACTGAGCGTAATTTTCTCTGAAAATTATTATCTTTAAATCATAATATATACTTATTCAGAAATGAATTATCTTTTATTCCTCAAATTAACTTTTTCTTTTAGGAATTTTCATTTTACGTTTTAAAATTTTCATCACAAATTGTTTAAACGTTTTATTTTATTAATCATATCATAATGGTTCATAAAAACTGAACCTTGTTTTGAACTAATAATTTAAATAACAGAAACCTGATAAAACATCTCAGCGGTACCGACAAAGACACGCAGTCCCATTCTTTGGCTGGACTCAAGATCTCAAATCAGTTAACTAAGAAACTTGTAACCCAAAACAAAATTGTACACCTTAAAGGCTACATAAATTGTATGTGAAAAGAAAAACATCTATGTAGGACTCAAGAGCATCGAAGACTGTGTCCAACTTGCCAAAATGGAATTGGATAAGTGCATTCAACGGTACTAGGAAAATGTTATTAAAAAAACTGCACACAACACTGCATCAGAATATTTTTTTTTAATAAGGAAGAATGAAGAATACAAGAAATAAAGAAAAAGAAAAAAGAAAAATTCCGTGTTGAGATTTTAAGAGACAAATATCACAGAAGGAAAAGTATAAACAAAACTACGCAGAGGGCATATGAAGAGAGAAATGGAATACCTTATCATTACATCCTTGGACAAATTAATTAGGATAAACTAACTCAAAGCAAAGATTTACCAAAACTTAATACCAGTAAATGCTGTATCGGCAAAGAAAAAGATGAAACAATCAACCACGTAATCAAGTATTTTACCCAGCAGGAAAACAAAAATCACGATACGACATTGTTAAGGGGGTCATACACTGGGAACTGAACCAAGTGTTTGTGTCCGACTATGTTGACAAATGTTTTCAATATGAACTATGTTGACAAATGTTTTCAATATGAACTAAAAACCTTTTTAGCAACAAATGCTTGTGCGTTGTGGTGCAGTGGTTATCGACTCAGAACGACAAATCGGGATGACGAGTTCAAATTCCAGTTGAATTCATGGCATTCACTTACGCATAAATACCCTTGGGAAAGGTATTAATCTGTCACTTCCTTCCAGCTATGGGTTAAATAATAGAACAGATTGGGTTCTCTAGCCTTGGCTGGCAACCAGTCTACCGCAAAAAGCAATGGAAACCTACCGCGGGATAATCTTCTGCCCAGTCAGTCATGTCTCTTTCGAGACATGATCGCCCAAAGCGTGTATCACGTATGGCACCTAACTGACTGAATACTTGTGAGATTTTGACCCTCCCTCCAACGATCCCATCCAAACAAAACAAAGCTCTTTGAAAAAATTAATCGAATACACAAGTTTAAAATAAATGCATAAAGGAAAGTTATCTGTCAGATCGTAAACATGACTCTCCTAGCGAAACAGAGTAAACATGAAGGAGAGCGAGAAATTGAAAAAAATACCTGGACCTTTCTCGGGACAGGAAAATATGGAATATGAAATCGTACCTATAATAGAATGTGCGTATGAACCCGTGTCAGAAATATTGGAATACTGATGAAGGCTTGGACCTGAGCAGTATTGTCGGTATATGCGATGATACTGAAAAGTGTACAGAAGATTGGAGAAAACTTGTTATCATCCAAACTTCAGCAATTGATAGATTGATTTATTTTTATATCTTAACCTTAGTGGATTATTTAAAGCTGAAACGAGTTTTGGATTTTTAAAATTCTTTTTTTCTTTTTCTTTTTTTTTTTTTTTTGACACAAATGAATATTGCATTAACATTTTTTTAAGATAATTAGAACTTATATCTGGAAAAACTATTTAACCCATATCTAGTAGGGAAGAGACAGATCTATAACATTTCCAAGGATATTTGCGCATAAGTGAATGTAACGAAAACTTTAACGAAAACCACGATATATACAGCGTAAACATGCAAATTGCATTATTATGATGCAAAAATGTAATTTAACTCTTTTGTCATAAATAAAAAGAAATCTATTTTTAAATATTACCATTTAAAAGTGTGACGTCATCAGAGACTAAGTATGGCGGCCAACTGAATGTTTAAAATATTTTTCAGCTTTCATACATCTGTTCTGTGTAAAGACTTCCAAGGTAGAGTAGAAAAACTCATTTTATTTAAAGAAAGAACTTTTATGAAATACTTTCGATTTGTTTGGAAATAATATTTTCATTAATTTTTTTTTTTTTTTGTGGCGGTTCATGTTTAAAGTTATAAAGAAACTTCGGTTATCTCTTGGCAACAATGAATTTTTCTTCATCTTCAAATGAGGAAAAATAAGTGTGTTTGACTTGTGCCTTAGGTGTCACCAAATGACGGGTACCGAGGGAAACTGAAACATCTTTGTTAGTAATATTATATATTAATGAGATCCACACTTTAAACACGTCTTTGTACCATCTGCCGTTCGAGCGGGCGTGAAAATAAAATAGCTGTGCTCCTTTGGAACACTTCAACAGATTTTTCCCTTCTTTCATTGTTATATTTTTAGTACTTGCTGCTAACATGTTTAATTCTGAAAAGTTAATTAAAAACAAATAACAAAAAACAAATAACTTAAGAAGGCTGTTTAATTCACCTTTTGATTTCAGATAGGAAACCAAACTATTTTAAATACATTTTTGTCTTGCAGTTTAATGGCTTCAAAATATTTATTAATGAAATTCACTGAACATATGTTATTGTATCTATACCGCATAAACTGGTTCCTATGCTGAGAAATGAATCCAGACCTCCTGCGAGAAAGTCATTTTGATATTATAAAATAGTTGGGATTAAGAAGGACTGTTTCTCCACAGTTGAGATCAAAGAATCCAGTAAATTAACTTTGAAGATGTCCATGCATCAACTTATTTATGAGCCTTCCTAGAGATGATGCCCAGCATTCTGTAGTGTGAACAGGTTAATAAGAGTAAATAGGTTTGTCTATCACTCGACCAGTGCTCGTTCCATGTTTATTGAACAGGATTAGAATTTTTCCCTTGTTTCCTGTTTAGTATATGGTTAACCAGTTCTTTTCTTTCTTTCATTGCTTTAATGAAAAATTCTGGAATTTTGGTGAGCCTGGTGGCTTTTCATTGTTAGAGTACTGGGTTGGCAGTTTTCTGGTTGCTGCGTCCCCACTGGTAGTAAAGATACCGGACTGTTTGGTAGAACTTAGGAGAGCTGTTTTTTTCAACGTTCATATATCAGGATATTTCCAGTACTTCCAGTGAGCAATCTCGAGGCTACATCATGAGTTTGTCTTCGTCACATTCTAGTCAGTTGGTACAACCATAGACAATGGACAGTGGTAAATATTTTGGCATTTTTTTTTCTTCGAAAAACATATGGCTCTTTTAGTGTTACTTTTGCTTAATGTTTTCCTTTTCTCAATCTTTCACGCCATTTAACCCTTCGCGTTTTAGTGGCATAGGGAACTCTCTTCCGGTTTGATCATTAAAAATTTAAGTTCAATTCAATCGTTATCTTCTGCTGTATTAATTTATGTTCTTTTATTGTTCTCTTTCCTTAATAATGTTATCTTATTCTCATTCTCTAGCACTCAATAACCACTTGCATTTTAGTAGCTTTATTGCCTTGCCTGAGGTGAAATTATTTAAAATAAAAACTGATTTCTGTCAAAGCTATAAATTTAAGCTTTAAATGTATGGAGGAAAACCGAAAACAAAATGCCCTGTGGTAAACAAACCATTAATAAAAACAATGAAGGATTAAAAATAAATATTACTTCTATTCATTGTAAAAATTAGAGTAGTTTATGATGATTAAGATAATAACTGTCACAATTAATATTTCTTATAATGAAAAACAGACAGTACCAGGCTATGGTTCTAATTAATGATAAAGATGGGTTTAACCACCATCATCCTCAGGGAATTTCTGTTGTTCTTTTCTTTACCAACGACTACTAAAGATGATAAAAACTTTGTACAATTCACTGAAAACTATTATGACAACCACTAGCATCAATGATTATCATTGTCAAAAGAATGTATATTTTGTGGAAGTCCTTAAACGTAAACGAACATTCTGTTATAATAATTACTGTTAATATAACAACAACTTCTATACTTAGTGCCACTCTTAACATTACTACTAATAACTATGATAATGTGACCGTCACTTATAAAGAGAACATCATTGAAACTAGTTTTGTAGGTATTGCAAAGGCTATTATACTATAAAGTGCCTATGAATTTTATTTTCTATTATTTTAAAAAAGATTTCATGGAGCCAAACTTGTGTGTGTGTTGGATTGTTGTGGTGTACATAATGCGTATTCATACTACCACAATAATCTATGACTAATGGAACCCGTGGAATTTCCACGGAAGGATAATTATGATTTCCTGGAAAAGTTTTTACTTTGTCATACTACAAATGATAGTAACGTCTTCAAACATAAATTATTGGATAATAAAACGATAACACAGAGTGTAATTTTATTAAAATATCTATAAAAGTAATGTCCATAGAAGCTACTTTATTGTAATCTTATATTACGTTAAACAGCGTATGCACAGACCATATCCAAAATACTGTACGCTATTTTGTGAGAGATTTTGAAAAAGGAAATTTTTTTTATTACTGAAAAATATGGCTCCTGTGTCCATTGTAAACAAAAAAGACCAACTGAGTAATGGCCAAGGGTGTAGAGGCCGGAAATTTCGTTA
This sequence comes from Ascarosepion bandense, assembly GCA_037127315.1. Classification (NCBI taxonomy): domain Eukaryota; kingdom Metazoa; phylum Mollusca; class Cephalopoda; order Sepiida; family Sepiidae; genus Ascarosepion; species Ascarosepion bandense. The sequence continues at coordinate 4,906,708 of JBBBDQ010000145.1, forward strand.
TTAGGTCTCGGGATACGACAACAAACCTACCTATTTTTACTGTATTGTACAGTACACACACATATATACACACAATTACTGCTACAACCACCAGCTTAAGCTGCTACTGCTACGGTAATGCTATAAGATCTCTCCTCCTACTCTCTCACTCTTTACTACCCTTCCGTTCGGCAAAGGTGAGAGAAAGGCTGAGGAGAGTAGCGTTTATAGATTATAAAAAGATAGCGGAGAAGGAAAAGTTCGTGTAAAGAGTAACTTTCTTCAGTGGCGTAACGGACGGAGGAACTAAGTAACTAAGGAAGGAACGAGCAGAATTATAATATGATTAACAGTAATAGAATTATTTTTCGTGCCTCCAAATCACTACCATCACTTTCATGTTATTAATAATGGTCATGATAGTATTAGTAAGTGTTATAAAAAAAAAAACTACAAAAGATAGCTTAGAAATATTTTTAATGTTATCTTAAACTAACGTAGGTTTTTATTAGTTTCCCGTTCAAGAATACTAGACAAGATTCATATTCCTAAATATCAATATGCAAACCATCGACTTACCGTGAATGTTTCTTTTAGTTATCTATTAAACTAGTTTAAATTGTGACCAAATTCGTAATTTTATAACACACAGAAAATTAAACTCGTATTCATTAGCTTTGTAAATCTAAAATTTTCCGGGAGCAAGTCCTATTTATTCAACCCATACATCGAAGTAATAGATTCATACATTTTCTAAGAATATTTGTACATGTAACACAAACTCAATGAGAGTACGAATATTATGTATGTTTCAAAGAAAGAAAAAATATAAAGAAAAGACTAATAATAGATCCATTGTCAAAGGTTATACCGTTGATCTAGTATTTTTGTAATAAGATTATATTAGTTTATCAGAATGCTGAAATCAGAAAATGAGCTCCTCCCGCTAAGCAATGGGTAGCGGGTTAGTTTTGCAGGCCATTTAGTACTGACTAGATTTTATGAAGTTAGTTTCTCAACAAAGTTGGAACAGTCCAACAAAAATCTATATATTGAGCAAAATGTGACATTGGATTTACAAATTTCCAACTGAAAAAAATAACTTGCAAGATGAACGCGTGAATTATCACAGATACTCACAAAACTTATTGAAGTCGCTAACCTACCTATCAAGCTTGTGTAAATGGATGGCAGAATAGGGAGTGGAAGTGTGACTAAAATTACATACATTGCTAAGAGGGTCATGATCGCTCACAGCTAGTAGATGATGACTAGATAATTCAGTGCAACAAATATATATCAAATTTCAGCATCATTTGTCGAAGATCAATAATTTAAAAAGGCTACGAGCGAGTGAAGGCTAAGGGTCTTTACAAAAATCACACTTCATTGAACATTGTGGATTGGCGATTCAGAATCACAAACAAAGAACAGTACTAAATAAAATAAACCACATCATTTAAGGACTACCAGCATCAGTAACAGCTAAAATCGATAGCACATGTAAATTGAAGAGAAAATAAAAATCAAGATGTTGATATTATGCACTACTTCAAATAAAGTAAGGCATAAAACACCCATCAATACCGGAAAGAGCAATAACAGCTACCGGACTTGAATAACCTACTATTCCCATGAAAAATTGTTTTAAGAAAAATATTTTATACATTTTAACCGAAAACTGTACTTGCTGCTCAGTCAATGAATTCCAAATGTTTCCTTATAGGGAAACGGCTATATTAACATGTAATGGTCTTGTAACAGTTTGCAGGTCATTGAATAAGAGTTGTTTCGGGACTTTAATGTGTGTGTGTGTGTGTGTGTGTGTGTGTGTGTGTGTGTGTGTGTGTGTGTGTGTGTGTGTGTGTGTGTTGTGATGATGCTTAGTGCCAAGATTGTTTTTTCAGGGGTTTACTGATAAAGATATTTTGACAAGCAGGCTTTTTGTTGTAAAGTGCTCGATATCGAGATAGAGAGTTGATAAGATTAATGTAAAGTTTACTTAACTGAGCAAGCATGTGTGTGGGGGGGAGTGTAATAAGTGTTGACGTGGGAGTAAAGTGAGATGAACGAGTAAAATCTAAATCGTTGTGGGCTAAGTTGTTTTTGAGTGGCAGCCAGTCTATGAGAAGGAAAACTTGATTTAATCCTGAAGAGTATTTGTGGCACTCAGTGCATATTTTCTGTTATCAGTTCTTACGAAAAGTGTAGCTGATTCTACGCAAGCCCAAAATCGACTTGTCTATGTAAGTAGTCTAGCGGTTCAGTTCTTTAAAAAAAAAGACTGTTGGTCTTTCATTCTTTACAAAACCACATGCAGGGGGTGTAATGGTTAGAAGCTGGGAACGAGAAATTGGCGAGTCGAGTTCGAATTCTGGTCAACATCGTTACACTCATTTTCGCACAAATAACCTTGGAAAATATATGAATGTTTGTTCTCTACCATGAGTTAATAGCAAATCATACTGGACTAGTATAGCAGAAAGTCAACAGTGAATTAGAGTATATACTTGAACTGTAAGATCCGTTCAGCATAGTTAGGTACCTCGACGTGGTGTAATGGTTAGCAAGCTTGTCTTGCTAGAACCTGTTACAACTGAATAGTGAGTTCGATCCTTACTTCTAATTTCGGCCTTGTGCCACGTCTAAGCGGCGCTTAGAAAATCAACCGTTTAGCATGGTTGCATTATAAACCATAGGTTGGCTTAGAAACATAAATAGGCCTGAGCAAATGAGCATGCTTGAAGTCAACCGGTCCTATTGAAGATGAGAAATGACATTGCTCCTTTACGGTGTGCCTTCAAGTCGAAGCATCTCTGATTATAATAAAACCATAACTTTTAACTACTATCAAAAGAATTTTACTTATTACGTATTGCTTTATATTTCTTCTCAATAGCTAAAACGGTTATTTCGAGAGATATTATAAACAGAGAAATCTGATTCATGAACACCACGTATATGCCCGGTGTGTGAATCAATGGTTGACACAAGTGTAACATGACGTTTGTATCAGAAACCCAGTCGACGACTCCTCTTGCTTGAAATAACATAATCGCAATGAAATATTCATAAGGTCGAAATTAAAGACAATTCCATCTAAGGTCATCGCAGAATAAATAGGACACCGGTAATAGAACATTGTTCTCTTATATACATCTACATTCCACTGACCTAGCTTTCATAGCAAACATCATATTTGCGACTAGCACTAATTTGACCGACATTATTAAGTCCCCAAATCTACCGTTCGAATCTAAAAGGTTGGCCGCGAAAACTGCCAGCTGAAACTTCGCTTCTAAACTGAGAAAAATGTCTGAACGGGATGTACTTTTAATAGAAAATTGCAATTGAAAGGAATATTTCTCTTTTCATTTTTATTTATTACAAATGTGTTAGTTTGTTAAATATACTGGTCCTGGGCATTACCTTAAACTGCATCCGGCAGCAAGGCCTCTGATTGAAGGTTGTGAGGAGCATGGAACCACCTCTTAATTGCTGTTGTTCCCAGGTCCACCCTGACCCAGAGTGATAGCACTTGTTAGGGTCCCAGCTATGGGTAAATAGTTAACTCCCAAACCGAGTTCAAAATGCTTTGAAAGTATTTACCAACAAAACTTTTTTCAATGAAAAATATTACCAACAAAACGTTTTGAAGGAAAAATGTTACCAACAAAAATATGTGAAGGAAAAATTATTACCAGCAATACATCTGACTCTCAACAAAACCCACTTTACAAAGAAAGTATATTCTATTTATACAAATCTATTGTAAAAATCTTGTCGGCATTAAATAACCCCTTGAGGTTGATATGCCATAAAACAAAATAAACCAAACCAAATTATTAAATATACATAAACTTGCAAAGGTGCATGGAAATATGTACTCATGTAAAGGATATCTAAAATAGACAAGATACAAAAACTATAAATTCATACACGATTTTTTTTCTATAGTTTATATAAATAGACAGAAAATCATTTATTAATAAAATCATTCTCGATGCGTGTATGTTAATAAAATATTGATTATCTACAAATATTTACTTCTGAGTTAGTATTTATTTCATCCCAGATCGTCATTCTACAAACGTAAAGCGTAGGTCGGAAATAAGATTAAGCCTTCGACGCAGCTCGGAAAAAGAATACTTCAGATATATTAATAAAAAGGAGATTAAAAACGAAACAAAAACTACCTTATACGTATTACTGCAGAATGAACAAACAACCAGTTATAAAATATTGCACTTCGTGGTTAAATTTTAATATTTTGTCACACACGTTTTTGTCTATGACCAAAATAGAAGCTGAGATGGTTGAGGTTTCTGCTGAGATAAACCGAGTCTCAATGCTATATTAAAACTACGTTAATAAAAAAAAGATTTCATTGCATTTATGATTGATACTGGACAGTTACAGTGTTACATGAGATTCTCATTGCTAATGCTGGTAATTTGTACAATTTCCCCATTACACAGTAGCGTTATATTCAAGTGTCAAGAGAGATGTCGACAGAAATAAAAGTTAAAGGACAAAACTTAAAATTTGACTAAACAAAAATTTGCAATTAGTCAGAAGAAAATAAGTGAATATTATACAATGTAACTGCACGAAAAGTGCTGTTTAATCTACTTTCATCGTATAATACAATAAAACCAAAGAAACTACAATTCACTAAATTCTGTGATATAAAATTAAAGTAATATTTGTGCCAATTCTGATTAAAACTTCAAATTCAGCTAATTTTTCTCCAATAACGTTTCAAAAAAGTATATTTCAGTTTTGTTTTCTTGTTTTGTTTTTGTTTTGTATTTTTGTTTTTTTAATCAGAATTATTTTGGTTTGACAGATCTGTCAATATAGACAAACCTATAGATTTTACAGTCAAAAAATATTCCGATCAATTTAAATTCAGTTTGAAATACAAATTATTTTGATATTAGAAATATTAAAATTAGTCTATTAGACTGAAATTAAAACTAAAATTAAAGCTTCAAGAAAGATTTTTTTAATGCACTTAAAATTTAGGTATCGTTTTTTGTTTGTTTTTTGTTTCTGTTTTTTTTTTTGTTTTTTTTTGTTTTTTTTCAGGGTATTATAAAACCAAAAGACCTTATTTAAAAATTTTTCAAACATAAGCAAAACTTTTCTGTGCTGAAGGTCTGGTTCTCAGTGTTTTGTGACAACTTTATTTTACACTTTGTTAAAAATACGAGTTCTAACAATAACATAATTTTTAAAAAAAACTGTTGTTTTCGCTTTCCTGCTTGAGATTGAATCTGGACGTTCTTGAAAAGATCCCGTCTTGAAAAGCCATGTCACACAGGAAGTTAAACTTTTTTATTACTTTGTATTCTTCTTAACCAAAAGACAACTTATTGAATAAAAGTTGTGCAACGATCTTGTAATGGATTATGCAACACTTGCATTTTTGCATCACGATTAGTTAAACATTTTCCTTTAATTATTTCAAAGTTTTTATGGTCGTATAGAAAAGCACGGTGGAGTAATGGATACCAGGATTGAGGAATTGGAGAGCAGAGTACAAATTCCAGTCGAGTTCATTACATTCACTTACGTGCTGATACCCTCTCCCCGACTCCAATATGAGTAAATAGCAGGACAGATTGAACCCTGTAGCTGATCTAAGAAAAAGAAAACTAACCTGGTGAGGGATGGGCTTCGTCATATTGTCTTATCTATGAAACACCGCTACTGCGATAGCCGCAGAAGATGTAGTGCCCTTTTAATGCTAAAGGGTTACGAGATTCGTGATTTCTCTTCATGTCATAATTAAAAGCGAAATAGAACACTGTGCTGGAATTACTACAACCAGTGATACAAACTCGCATTCCAGATTAGGATAATATTTGTTTTTGCATTTTAAATAAAAATAAGCATAATACGTCACTCTGCTACATTTTAACTGAATTTTTATTGCAAACGAGAGAACTAGAATGGTGTAAATTTTGGATAAGCAATGACAAATTAATTATACAATTTGTTGAAGGCTATTGAAACAAGTCAAAATATGAACCTAAGTCATATATTTAAACGTCCCGTGATAAAAAATATGAACCTGAAATATTAAAAATTGTATTTGTAAAAGCTTTGAGACTTTTTTTAATGACAATAGAATAAACAGGAAATTTGAAAATATTTTCTAAGTTACAAATGTCCAAAAAAACATCAGTGTATTGTATATATTTATCATTTATTTATTCTATTGAATATCGTTGTTGAATATTTATTTTATTGAATACCATTATTGAATATTTATTTTTATTCTACTGAATATCATTATTGAATATGTAACACTATTCAAAGTTTATATTTCATTATATAATCATTATTTATTAAGTTTATATTTTATTATATATTCATTATTTATTAAGTTTATTCCCATCAAATAATATGAGGTTTCGTTCTATTGCATCTTTTTCGGTGCCCAGCAGAAAATAACTTTTCTCTCAGACAATCAGTCTCTATAAAATTTAAAATACATATACCGAAGAAATATTTTTTTTTTTACTTCTTTCTATGAGGATGTAGCGTCAATCACAACTAAAAATATTTGAGCATCTGAAAGAAAGGCAGGCGTTGCTTTTGCGGTTATGCAACTGACCTGTAATTAAGGTTTCCATCGTAGTAAAAACTGAGGCGGGAGTAATGGCCTGCACTGACCTTTACTGAATCAGCCTCTATTAGACGCATTCTTGAGAAGAACCGCATAGCATTGATTGAATATTTATTATATCCGTGTCTTGTACGTGTAATATATATATATATATATATATATATATATATATATATATATATATATATATATATATTCTAGTTATAGAAAAATTATTTATACATTAAATATATTTTCAGTATGATCTTTTCCTTGTCTATGCATTGAACTTAGTAGTGAATATCGATTACATCGAACTTTATAAAGATTTCAGACCAAAATTAATCTAAGTTTCGAATACCTGTTGAATCCATTGTATTCACTAACGCGCAAATACCCTTGGGAAAGGTATTAATCCGTCTCTTCCTTCCAGTTATGGGTTAAATAGCAGGACAGATTGGGTTCTATAGCCTTGGTCGGCAACCAGTCTACCGCAGAAAGCAATGGCAACCTACTGCGGGATAATCTTCTGCCCAGTCATTCATGTCTCTTTCGAGACATGATCGCCCAAGCGTTTATCACGTATGGCACTTGACTGGCTGATCAGACGACTAAGAATTTATTGATTTACTTTCATATATGTATAAGCAGTTACAATCAAAAATGTGGTGATGCCCGGGGTCAACTCTTTGGTTGTATACCCCTTAGACTCAAGTAGGGAGTAGTGCCGAGAAATGTGAGAAAGGAAGATATTTTAAATATGTAAAAACTTGAAACTCGAAATAAACACTTTATTCAAATTATATATTTAGTATTCAAAATGAACAATTAGGGCACAAGGCCTAGGAGGCTGTGGGGTGAAGCTGATCGACACTAAGTATCCTATACCTAGCTAACCAGAATCACAACCATTTCATGCATTAGAATTTGCCCATTCATTCATCCATCATCATTCAATCCGACATGTACCACAATACTACGTATAAACCGAGAACCTACAAAAACCCCATGGTATAAAATCTTAAAATGTTCAATAAAATGTCCAATAAAATGTCCAAATGTCCAACGATGCATGTTGAAAGGGAAAGTGACTAAACCCAAAAAACTAAAATATAAGCAAAAAGGATAAATTAGAATAAAATATATTAGGACTCATCCACCCAACAAAAATAAGAGCGGCAACTGTAGTCTGCCTATAGGTAGAATCGAGAGGCTCACTCAATAAGAAAGAAAGAATGCCAAAGTGGTGGAATGGGAAACTCAAAAGACTGACCGAGCCGAGATCAAACGGGACCAAAAAGCAAACTGGAAAGGTTGGTAATCACGACATGGATCCTAACCAAAGAGCAACGCCGGAAACAGACCAGGAACAACAATCAGTCACATTAACTAGGTACACAAGAAGGGTCTAGCTTAACCAGAAGAGGGATTCGACAAGAAACAGCTGCGTTGTTTTAAAGGGGTTTTAAAAAGTAGAATCAAAGCTGGCCTTATTCACTCGAACCAAGCTCGCCACTTTTATCCACCTTTCGCTGAAACTGTCGACACAAAACGCTTTCTATCACATGATTTTCATCTTGAGCTAGTGCCCAAAGAATCCGATCAAATCGCAATTAGAACAGCATTTGTATTGCAAAATCTTCTCCATATCACAATTCTTGCCACGGCTAGCAACGTGAAAAACAGCATCCATTTTACCCCAGAATACAGAAGCGACACATTATCACACGCGTATGCGAGATCGATGATCAAGAGATGTTCGGGAGCGATACGAGCCGTTAACTCACCGACACAGTCCCAGATCGAGCGCACCTTAAAACAGTAGTTGAATGCATGCAATGCCGTTTCCTCTAGACCTAGGCCACACAATTGACAATTGGGCAAATCCACACAGCCCATCTGAAGGTTACGCCATTGAAAGACAGTACGTTTTGAATCAATTGCCAGGTAAGCAAAAACTCAGAGTTGCTGAGATATTAGCCACTGGCGCCCAGAACCAGAAAGAGAACAATTTAGTCGCCGACAAACCAAGCCGATTACAAAGTGGATCCGACGCGATCCTCTCCACTAAAGCCCGATATAAGACCTTTTTAGGTCGTGAAAGGTCAGTTAACCGAGGAATCACCTTCAACGCTTCTCGACTCTATTTAAGAATATCGGCTGTTTTCGGAGCTTAGGTCGGTGCTCAGCCCCAGAAATCAGGAAGTGATGGTAAGGCTAGAGAAAGCGTCCTTAACACTCCATTCCAAGACCAAACCTTTCGTCAACGCATGGCGTAAGAAAGCCAACTTTGAAACGCGTCGGTGACACACCAAGTATGACATTCCCAGCCTTCAATGTCACGGATGCTGGATACAGACCGTTCTTTAAAGCTTATGCATGCCACCACCCGACAAGAGGGAGGATAACAAGTGCTCGATCGTCTTTTTATTATCCTTGCAGAGCGGGACAACAGACAACATTGTAAAGGATAAGCAGAAAGACGTACGTGGAGAACACCTCCGCCCTACTCTTTAAGGACAACCGTGATCGGAGCCTAGTCCAAACCGCTTATCCTACCTTTGCCTGTACATCCGAACAATTTTTCTTCAATTGGAGATCAGGCCGAAGTACACGTCAATCCAATTAAAGAGCCCCGGAAGAGCAACGCCCTTCCAATCACTTAACCGCAAGCCGGAAATCTGTTTATGGTTAATCTTAGCACCTTCTCACGCTGTTCAAACGCCTTCTGCACTACCTCAATGTCGTTGCGACATGAGACAAAAACAGATACGTCTTCGGCATACGCGGAACCCTGGCACAAGCACCACCAGAGACATCTAGATCGACTCTTCTTACTAACATTTTCTCCAGGTAGCTGATATCAGATCAACCAAGCTACGATCGCCCGACCTCTCGCTAGATTTCCGCACCCATTATAATTTGGGATCCAGAACAGCATTCCAGTCACCCAATTAAGACTAGGCGCGACGAATCCATCAAGAACGGCTCTGAACCAACGGAAAAAGAAAACACGCTTTGTCTGGTCATTGGGTGCATAAACCGCAACGATCCAAAACAAACCAATTTTTACGCCAATATTGGCCACAACCAACCACCATCCCCACATAGATATGGACGAGGTCCATCAGCGTACTCAGGGTAAGTTTAACCAGCAAAGAAATACATCTGGCCAGCTGTCCCCGTATGCTCAATAGATAAAGTCGCCAGACAGCATACAAGAATCAACTTCGCAAACAAAGTGTGTCTCCTGGATCGCGTCCACCTCTCCACCGAAAGACAAGAGATCACGAAACAGGCGGGTAACATTGCTCCGGTCCCTGAAGCTCGTCGCATTCAAACTGGCTAGCTTGAAAAACATTTTAAAAGTTTATCGCTTAGACGCAGACTGGACAGAAGTCTGCGGATGTCGGGACTCTGACGGATAGTTCCAGACTACCAAAGCCCATATCGGACGTAGTTCGTCCGTCCAGTACAATACCACCGACATCTGTAAGAAAGGTTTGTTTTAGGACCCTATATAGTGAAGGATGGAGAAGCACTGGGACCATTCCAGCACAAAGTTTTGAAAGCTTCTTTAAGTCCTCCGACTGCCCTTGCGCCATTCATATTTTCGGGAATGATCTTTTGGCAACGTCCCACATTTCTAATCAAAGTTATTACTCCAGGAGCGATAGGGAAATTCCTTGTGTTGATGGAGGTACACCTGAATAATGGCCTCAAGAGGGTCTTTCTATGTGCGGAAATGTCCCTCTCGAGAGGCTTCCTGTCTATTTGACAGATGACCTCTCCCTTGAAGAAGGGGTTCTTTTTAGGGGTGGGATGAAAGCTGATATAGAGGAGCGAGATGACGAATCCTTAGTGAGGAAGTGGGGAAGCTTCTTTTCTATTTGGCGAAGCAGGGGCGAATTGAGACTTGGAATTTTCCATTGCCCTCTCCGTTATTTTTTCTAATCTTGTCCTCCCTCTCCTTCTTCCTCCCTCTTCTCTCTTTGTAAAGAAGATCGCGGTGACGACATATCCGCCACATCCATACCGTAACACTTTATTCAGATTAAACATATGCTAAATGTTTATTTCACTCTTTAATTGGATGTCCTCCTGATATGGATGCCCTGTACCGTAGCACCCTCTGTACCCGCTTCTGCACGCTACTGTGTATAAGCGAGATAGAATTATCGTTATATGCTTGAGGGACAATTTTTAAGTTTGAATATATGAATGAAAATAAGTTTAATAATGAGTATATGTTTTTGAGTGAAAGAGTTTTAGTGTATGTACGTGTTTGAAAAAAATGAGCTTGATAGTGACGAGAGGGGATGAATTGTGGTATAGTATTTATGTTAGTGTGTAAATATGAGAAACTAAAAAGTTTTGTGTGTATGCATATGCTTGAGTGATTTTATAGGTGTGAATATACATACGTGTAAGTGATGAGTTTAATGTAAGTGGATATTGACAGCTAATCTTTTTTTTCATTAATAGAGTATTTTTTAGACAACGAATTGTGTGTGTGTGAGAGAGAGAGAGTTGATTTGTTAAACGCCAATTAGATGTGGCACAAGGCCAAAGCATAGGACACACAGTGAGTATCGAATTCACTATTCAGTTGTAATAGGTTCTAGTAAGACAAATTTGCTAACTATTTCACCACGTCGAGGTGAGAGAGTTTGTTTTTTGTTCTTGAGAGAGTGAATGTAAAAGTCAGTGTGAATGTAAGTATGATTTTGAGTGAGTGTTTTTAGGCATAAAGAGAGAGAAAGATGGCGGCTGCTGAGAAAGTGTGTAAATGACCACGCATGTACGTGTCTGCGTCACTAAGGGAGAATTTACTATATGAATTTGTGCAAGTCGGTATATTTCCAATGCATGTATTCTGGACTTCCCTAAAAGATTTGCTTTCAATTGATTCTATGCCGGACAAACACACGAGTAAAAAAAAACAGTGGCAAACATGGAAAACTATGTCTTTAGAAAACAAGGTAGAGATATATTTTCTTTTGTTTGGGCTTTATTTTGTTTTTTTGTTTTGTTTTGTTCTTTTTTTAATAGTGCTATCATTTAACAATTGTCTTAGCAATAATGTCCATAAACATAATATAAAAGTAAAAATTTTATATGATAATTTTTCCTCGAAGAGAGTTTTTATTTTTATCACTAGCAGTGCAGTATTTTTTCATAAACTCTAACATATAATATAAACAGTCGTAAAATACAGTCATGTCAGCAGAACATCTCATTTCTATTTGCTAAACTTTTTCTGACAATAAAAAATAAGAAACGAAATATTTTAAATATGTATTCAGAGAATTTTATCAAACAATTGTATATATATATATATATATATATATATATATATATATATATATATATATATATATATATATTGCTTTTCAACATTTCAGAGTTTTAAAATTAAATATGAACATTCCCGCCGAACTACAATGAAAAATAGATAAAACCTTGAGTATTTTATTTTGATATTATCTTTTCGGCTTCTCCGATTTAAAGGACAGTGTAATTTCACAGTACCTAATGATAAAATAGTATATGGAGTAAATTAGTTTTCTTTATCAGAGTTTCATGTCAATGACTAAAATAACATAAGGATAGATTCACGATACCCAAGGTTTAAAATGAATTTTTAAAAACTGAAAAATCTTTCTTGAGGCCTTTATTTTAGTTCTAAGTTCAAATTAATCGATTAAATTCAATATTTTTATTATTTCAAAACTAAATTGACTGAAAGTTTTTTCGCTAAAAAACTGATTTCAACGGCATTTGTAACACGTAATTCTTGCTATTAAAAATTCTTTCAAAACTATAATATAATTTTCTTAAACTTTATTTGCGGGAATATTTGCCGATTTAAAGTATAATTAATCTGATTTAAAACATTTACTCTAAGTTTAAAATATCGCAGAAATGCTTTTTACCACGCCATATCTGTTTATTTAAGATGTTGACTGCTTGATACATGAATGTTTACCTAATTTTTTTTTTCTGCGGTGGCTATATAAATAAAAATAATCATTAAAGAATATAACGTTTTGCATTTTATCCATTTAGAATTGGGGTGAGGAATTTTCATTGCCAAATATATAAAAATAGATAAGTAGATCATGATTTTCAAAAAAAAAATACAAAGTACTGCTGAAAAGTGACATTTTGTATCCGACCAAAAGAGGGTAACGATGAATTTCGCACATGAAAGAAACTGAGTATGTCATAAATATCTTCCCAAGAACATTTTTTTACACATTGCAGATTTAAATTTTTAATATTTAGAGATTTATAGTAAAATTTTTTAAAAATTGTCGTTTCTTAATGTTTATTCGAAGTTGAGGTTAGAGACAAATAAAGCAGATAAAATATAACAAAGAATTATTAATTGGACTGAATTTGGTGTTGTTGGGCTCCGAAAGACACGTCATCTATTGTAAATTGCGACGTACAAGTCGACTTCAAGATTTTAAGTTTAGCCTATACTTACCGTATAGGTCGACCACCAAACATGCGGTAGGCTATCAGTGATCCAAAATTGTGACTCCAAACAAAAATTTTAGGCTTGCAAACCCAACCCAAAAAGATATTTTAGGCTTGACAACTCGACTTTTATGATACAATTCACGTATGTCATTTTTAAAAGGTGTCAAGTTAAACCTGTTCGTCATCTATAGCATTCAATTCAACAACATTTCAATAATTTTTCTAGCAAATAGAAACAGAATAGGCAACTATCCAAAACTGATCATCTAGAAATAACTGATTAAATATTTACGAGTTTTGATTAACTTCACACGGTTATAATTTGACAAATGCTTGGAGCTAGGACAAAGTTAGACCAATTCTGAAATCTTAAGATTGCCTACTTTGAAACAAGTCACTTGGAAAATATTCCAGAAATGCTAATTATTTGTTTGCAAGTAAACAAAGTATTATTCTTTACCAATATGTGTTAATCCTCCCACCCCAAAAAATAGAAGTATAGATAACTGATTTTCTATACAAGGCAAGTTCTGTGAAAAATTGATATTTTGTTGCCGAGCACCTGAAGCCAAACTTGGGTAATTAACAATTTAATGTATGAAAGGATCTGAGTAAATTTTAAATATCTTCCTGTGTACAATTTTCGTATATTTTGAAGATTTCAATTTTTAATATTTGGAAAGTAGCACTAAAATAGAAAAAAATTATCTTGAGCATTTTTTTCCAAAGTTAGGTGTTCAGAGACAAAAAATTGGGCAAAATATGATAAAATTGATTTAATTTTGCATTTTACAATCCCCAATTTGAAAAAGTGTATCAAGTTAAAATTGTCTGTCACTTATTTCGACAAGACTTGAGTGACTTTTTTAACTAAATGAGGAAAAAATAGCCAGAACTAAGCATCTAACACCAAATGATTAAACATGTACAAGTTTTGATTACCTTCAAATGATCAGAACTTAACAAATACTTGGAGTTAGGACAAAGTTAGACATGTTCCGAAATCCTGAGACTGTCTACTTTCAGACTAGGTATAGCTCATGTCACTTGAGAAAATTTTCAAAAATGCCAAACGTCCCCTTGTGAGCCCATTGCGTACTTACAGTGGCTGAAATCTCTGCTATCTAGTCATAGCTACATTTTGTCAACTGGGTCCTCAAATCTTTCGTTGGTACAGTTTAATATATCGGTCGCTAGGTTAGAACCAATTGGAAACAGGAAAGGACATTTGAATTATAAGTTCAGGCTGCACTAGTCTCTCTTGTACATTTTTATCCTGACATTACCTTTCTGATGACCTAACTTTTTGTTGACCTACTGTAGAAAAAACTCCATTGAAGATAACATTCACTCGTGCCTCATTATTGATGAGAAGAATACTAACAACCACATCACGTTGAAACACTAGTTCTCGTACAATCATCGAAGTTAATTAACGTCGACCCTGGTCACTAACCTAGAGGGGTGACCGCTTGGGAATACTAGGTGTTGTCAGCTGTGGGTGATCTAATGGATAACAACTCCGAACTGTTATTCGGAGAACTGAGTTCTAATTCCAGTCAAGTTTTTTATATTTACTTACGCGCAAATATCCTTGGGAAACATATGAGTACACCTCTTTTCCTACAAGCTATGGGTTGATTAGTAAGACTAATATCAATAAATCATTATTACCCACCTTCCAAATTCTTACAAGCTAAAATTATTTTCTGACTCTAAATTACCTGAAAAACCGTATAAATCAAATCAATCAAAAACAATGATGACAAGAAGCTTCCTTTTCAAAGACTTACGTCTATCACTCCATTGTTCTCAATTTGAATTAGAGCACCTTGAAAAAGCTGTCAATGTTTTTTTTGTTTTTTTATATGCGCTGTAGCGCAGTGGATATCGGCTCGGAACGAGAAATAGGGGAACCGAGTTCGAATTCCAGTTGAATTCCTTGCATTCATTTCCGCGCAAATTCCTTTGGGAAAGGTATTAATCCGTCTCTTCCCTCCAGTTAGATTGGGTTCTATAGCCTTGGTCGGCAACCAGTCCACCGCAGAAAGCAATGGCAACCTACTGCGGGATAATCTTCTGCCCAGTCAGTCATGTCTCTTTCGAGAGATGATCGCCCAAAGCGTGTATCGCGCATGGCACTTAACTGACTGACTCAATGTTGATAGTCGCGAAAAGATGCCCATAACAGAATCAGAAAAAAATGTAGGTCTACCACGGGGTCACACTCAAGTAACTTTATGACAACCTGTGTCAAAGGGTTTCTGGTTTTAGTCTTTATATTTTAGTCATAATATTTTTGTGAATTAAAAGCATTTTTTTCTTTCCCCGAAATAAAATGGAACCTATTTTTTACATATTTTCTTTTTTTTAATATTGAACTTTTAATTCGATTTTTTAAAGTAAAACTTTTTCAGATGTATTTTTGCTATAAACAAACAGTCAAAACAATATGTGTTGTGTAATGCTACCTTCTTGCGGAAAGTAGTATGTACTCAACTGCCTCATGGGTAATAGCTATTTATAGCTATTGTGATTTTATGTGTAAAGGAGTCAGCTCAATAGGTATGTATAATATTTTAAATGTGGTATTTGAAAACTATAGTAACAATACTATGGTGATTACTACAATACTAACAGGGTATTAATCCGACACTATCCTGCTTAGTGACTTGCCTATTTTCAAGAGTTGATGTTAGAGTCCAGATAAAGCCAGTATAAACCCTCCCCAATTTGGAAAATGGCTTAACGCAATCTTCATACACGCATTTCATCTTCATTTTGGTTTATGAGTTTGTAGGGTAAACTTAGTACACATCAATACACGAATTTGTCTTTATTTATTTTTAATATACTGATCACTTGTTTACAATTTGTATTTTGCAGGTTTCTCGGGCAGCTGTCGTGTGGCACAAACATGAGTAACGTGACAAAAAGAAAGCAAGGACTGTCTAAGACGAAAGACATTAGCTTCGTTAATGGCAAACTCGACTCTTCGACCAGTTGCGATGTCTCAGGTAGTTATGAGAAAGTACTGTTATTCGTCAATAAGACGTTACTTCCTCTAATACTGATGATGTTCACGCCAAACCTGGTGATGATACTTTGGTACACAGCTACAAAATTCGAAGGTAGCCTTTCAGCTTGTTTATCTGATCTCTTTAAGAACTCTTCTGTAAATGGATTCCGGGTCATCTGGACGGATGTAACTATCTGCAGCCCGTTAGCCGTCAGCGTCATCTTCGGCTTCAGTGCTTGGGCTGTAGTGACAATGAAGTTCTTGCCAGGGAAGCAAGTTGAAGGGCCGGTTACTCCAAAAGGAAACATACCTGTCTACACCGATAACGGGTTTACTTATTACCTACTCACCATGCTTCTGTTAGTCATTATCGAAGTAACCTTACAATCACTAGGAATGTCAGTTTCAATCATCTACGACAAGTTTGGTGATATCTTGGCTACGTTGAATATATTCAGTTTCCTATTTTGTGCAGTACTCTATGTTAAAGGACTCACATCTCCATCGTCGACAGATTCCGGTAGTTCAGGAAACATTATCTTCGATTACTATTGGGGTATGGAGCTGTATCCACGAATATTCGGTATCGACATCAAAATGTTTACAAATTGTCGCTTTGGTATGATGTCTTGGGCTCTTTTCTCGACTATATGTTGCATCAAGAACTATCAGCTATACGGTTTTGTTGACAGCAACTTTGCTTCGACTGCATTGCAACTGGTCTACATCACTAAATTCTTCTGGTGGGAGGCTGGCTATTTGCGAACAATTGATATCATGCTAGACAGAGCTGGTTTTTATATTTGTTGGGGATGTCTAGTCTTCGTACCAGGTTTCTATACTGTAGTCAGCATGTATATGGCTAACCACCCGGTGCATCTAGGTACTACCAAAGCAGTCTGTATACTTATCGCTGGCCTTTTATGCATAATGATCAATTACCTGGCCGATATGCAAAAACAAGAAGTTCGAGGTACCAACGGAAATTGCTTGGTTTGGGGTAAAAAACCGGAGCTAATTCGGGCTGCGTACAGTCTAGAGAATGGTGAAAAAAAGGAAAGTATTTTGTTGGTATCTGGCTGGTGGGGTCTTTCACGTCATTTCCATTATATCCCTGAAATTTTGCTCGCCGTCTGCTGGTCAGTACCGGCGCTCTTTAACAACTTTATGCCCTATGTCTACGTCACACATTTATTCATTCTCCTCACACACAGAAGCTATCGCGATGATGACAAATGCAGTAAAAAATATGGCCCTTTTTGGGACGAGTATCGTCGAAAAGTACCTAAACGTATTATTCCATATATTTTCTAGATGGATTGTTTTTAATCTTTTTATTTTAATAAATTATATTTATGGTCGGTTTTCGTAATTTTTATTTATTTTTGTATTACTGTTTTTTTATGTTTGTTTTTTTGTTTTGTTTTGGTATTTTTGTTGTTGTTGTTTTTTGTGGGGGGGGGGGGTTGCAAAGTAGATTATGCACACTGGAGTGGAAACTGACCATGATCAAGGAGTATTTTAATTTAAAGGCGTGATATTTTTTCCATTCCTCAAATGCAGTCATATAATACCAAGTACCATCAACAGTATATCATTGGCTTCATCTGTTTCCAGAATTAAGCGGCATCAGATGCTAAAATATTGATTATTAATCAAATCCATCACCAATAATAAACAAAGTCTAAGGGAGATAACTAAGGGGTATTTTAAAACTTACTTGCCTCTTTAGAATTAAAGCACTTATGGAATGTTTCTAGAACAATAATCACTTGTTAACAACTGCATAAACTACTGCTGTTGAATTCGATCCGTATTGGGTACTTCAATATTGTAACCTTGTGTCATACAAACTAAACCATAAAAACAATTGTCTCTAGTTTTTCGATTTTTAAACACTGTCTCAGTTCCGTTGACGATGCCGTTCTTGTCCAAACCAAACTAAATCGGTCGGACACCGCACGATGAAATAAAAAAACTAATAATTCTCTGGATAATTTAGAAGAAAAGAAAACTATAAGAGATTACAGAACGTTAATATTTCTTGCGAATTTTGACTGCGATCTTGTTTCATTAACTGAGCTTTAGGTCGCATGCATGTGGAGGGAGTACAGAGGTACCTCCACTTTTCAGTATAAATTTCCGATACCTGATTTTAAAATGAAATTTTTAAAATGAAAAACATTCTTGAAGATTTCATTTTAGATTTAATTAAAAGCTTAATGATTAAATTTATTATTTCCATTCAGTAAAAATTTCTGGTGTATTTCAGATAGAAATTATATAGATATGAAGTCACACTTAATTTCAATTTCTGAAATTTTCTTAAAAACTGCCATTTTCTTAATCTTAAGAAATTTGTAAACAAACAAAAATTTATCAAAAATATTTCAAAAAATTTATGACACTTTATTTTAGTAAAATTAGAAAATTGAAAGTTAGATTAAGCTAATTTTTTAAAAAAATATTACTTACTTATAGCATAAAAAAGTAATATACAACCAATTATTAACGATTGGTCGTGTTCATCTGATCGAAGGTTTGACGGTTTCGTGACTGATTTGGTGATGACAGGTTGTACGCATGCCCAAAACCGACAATTTTCATAAATCTAAGTGAAGGGACAAAACTCTTAAATTACATAACCGTTTCATAATAATGGCAATTTCAGTCTATCATACATGAAAATGTAAAAATATAATAAATTAAAAATTACTTTTAAAAAAAAATAGCGTAACTACGTTTATTAATCTTTGCAATTTTGAACTCGTAAATTTCATTTCCAATTAACTACTATATCACATTCCATAAATGTGCCAATACAGAATTTTCCACGATTTTAAACTATTATAAATTATTATAATTAAAATGCAAAAAAAATTAAAATCTTCTTCTAAAAATTAATTATTCATCAGAAAAATTTTATTTCTTCAGACGATTTTTAATATTTCTTATTTACAAAAACAATTAAAAGCTTTTCTAATGAAGTAATGTCATAGTTTTATTGGATTCTTTATTTTTCAATTCAGAGCAGATTTCCAGTTAAATAATACAAATTTGAAAAATAAAGTAGGTGATTTGCAATCTCCAATGACTCCTACTTTTAACAAAAAAAAAAACAAATTCTATAAACGTGAAGGTTCTGTGCGAAATTTAATGAAATTAAGTAAGTGCGGGCTAGTAAAACATTTTAATTTTTTTTTACCAATATTGTCTAAAAAGAAATATTTCAAAAATAATTTCATTCATTTGTGAATAAGTTTTGAAAATGTCATTAAAATCGGACAATTATTTGATTTGTACAAGAATTTTCAAATTAATGTGTTTTCAACAGAAAAAATGCACAAAAAAATCTGTTAAACTTTGTAGAAGTCGATGACGTAAACAAACAAGCATTCTAACCAAAATTTCGAACGTGTTAGAAAGGATTTAAAAAATTTTTTAAATTATTTGATCTTTCCTCTTAATAATAATATTGACTATAAAACTTTATTTTCGTTACGTTTATGGCGTTTTGCATTACGCTATGCTGTTTTTCCCGTGAAAAAGAGGATGTATAGTTTACGTACCGCCACTAATTAGCTGAAAAAAAAAATCAGCATAGTATGAAGATAAAAAGCCCCAAACTTAAAAAAGAACTTTTTTCCGTAAAAATGTTTATTATTAAGAAAAAAAGATCAAAATATTTTTTAATTATTTTTTTAATTTTTTAATCCTTTCTAACACGTTCGAAATTTTGGTAAAAAAAATCTTGTTTTGTTTATCATTAACACTAACAGAGAGCCAAATTGTTATCAGAGTTTGCAATAGATAATGGTGATTTTCTAAGCGTAGGTATGATACGACACAAGGCCAAAAGTAATGGACACCCAGTGAGGATTGAACTCACTACTCAACTGTAATGGTTCTTGCTTGCTAACCATTACACCACCTCGAGTTGCCCTTACAATAAATAATATAAATTATAATGTAACGTAACTCAGTTTTTTTTTGTTTTTTTTTTTCGTTGAGAAACACATTAATTTGGAAATTCTTGCAAAAATCAAATAATTGTTGGATTTTAGACTTTCAGGACTTATTCACAAATGAATGAAGTTACTTTTAAATTATTATTTTTAGAAAATCCTAGTTAAGATTTTTTTTTTATATCTGTTACCATCCCCCCCCACACACACACTTGCACATAAATTCATGAAAATTTAGTATCGAAAATTTATTTTATTAGATAAATGCAGGACTTCTTAAGGAATGTAAAATCGTCTATTATTTTTTTCAAACAGCTGACCTTTTTCGAAAATCTATTCCGAATAGTAAAATAAAAAAAACAATAAAACTGTGACATTGTTTAATTAAATCAGTTTTTAATTGCATATAAATATAAGATCATTATAGTCTGAAGGAAAAATACTTTGATCAATAATTGTTTTTTACAAGAATTGTTTTTCTTTTTAGTTATACTATTTTATATAATTTCAAATTTTTTTTAATTCGACAAAATCTTGTTGGGTTAAGAGAAGATTAAATGTACTAATAATACAAATCATCGAGCTAATAGACTTAATTGTGTGTGTGTGTGTGTGTGTGTGTGTGTGTGTTTAAAGTCTTTTAGTATGGTATTTTCAGTGTTTCATTAAAAGGTCATGTTTTTCATGGTTTCTTCTCACAAGAAAAATATATGAACAATTATGTCAATTCTGATCAACCGTACTTAGCTTATCTCGCTATATGATTGTCATCACACATCAATCACTTACGGTAAAGGTCAGTGATTAATAGTTTTATTCCAAATGTCATGCTATAAACAAGTAATACTTGTGTAAATAAGATTAGTTTAGTTTTAAACTTGCTAATTTTCCAAACATAACGTGTCACCGATTTTTTCAAGATTTTTAAAATCGATAATTAACTTGTTTACAAATGTCTCGATCGCTCAAAAACAACCGAAAAATTGAAAAAATAATTAAAAATTAAAAACTTTAGATTCCAATCAATATAGTTTATGTTTGAAATATACTAGAGTGTTTTGCTTACTGGAAATAGTAAATTTAATCATTTAGCTTTCAATTGAAGCTAAAATAAGTTTCAAGAAAACTTTTTTTCTTTTTAAAAATTCAATTTAAAAGTTATCGAGATAAGTGGAGGTACCTATAATAATTACATTATCCATTGTATACTCTCGTAACGATTTGGTTATCCGCTAACGGTTTCTTCCCCTTACAGGAAAAGAAATTGACAATTTTGTCAATTCCGGTTGCCATCCACATATCTCGCATCTGTCTGGCTGTCATCTATAGTGGGTTATCCATTCTTTTCCTGTTTATAGTGGGGAGTCCGTTCACACTGTGTTTAAGAAATAGTTTTATTCTAAATTTCTTGCTATAAATTAGTAATACTTGTGTAAATCAGATGAATTTAACTTTAAATTTGTTAATTTTCCAAAAATAAGGTATCACAAATGTTTATTTTATTTTTGAAAGATTTTTAAAGCCGAGTATTAACTTTTGTTTACAAATGTGTCGATCACTCAAAAATGGCCAAAAGATTGGATAAACATTGCCGAAGTGAAGATATTAAAAGAAAACAAAAAAAAACCCAGTACGGTGCCATTAGGAAAACTGTCCTTTGACACTACGTTTTATTGCGGACTAAACGTATCTATGTTTGCCGAAAATTTATAGAATATTTCACACACAATCTGTTCGAAAATGTTTTACTTCCTTTAGGTTGAAATCAGCATAAGAGGCAAACATTTTGTTTTCATTGAACCAAAACGCCAACATGAAATTTAGACTTAAGATATATTTTTTGAATTCAATGCGGTGTTTCGATAAACCCAACAGATTTATTTTTACTCTCCAAATCTTGCCGCGAGGAAAGTCAAATAATTCTCTCATCTGTAGAGATGATATTGGAAACGTCAGTCATTAGAAAGCGGATAATCGAATTCATGCTTCTTCATGTTCCGTGTCCCTTCAGGACGTAAGCGATCATGGACTTCCACTTGACCCTGTCTCTTGTTACTCTCAATATATTTCCTCTTGGTATCTCTCCCAAACCTCGCTCCGCTATCCATTTGCTCAAGCCTATCAAATATATCTCACGCTACTTTTCACTGTCTCTTTTCTTCTATCCGTCCTGCAAGTATTAGATTCTCCAAGCCCTCTTTCCTCATCACATATCCCAGGAACCTCAGCTGTCTCTTCCTGATGTAAATTATGAGTTTTCTTTTCGCTTGCATGCTCTTCAACACTTCATCGTTGCTCACGTGTTCGATCCATCGTATCCTCAGCATCCTTCAATAGAACCACATTTCTGCTACTTCAAGCTTTGCCTTCATCCTTGAAGAGATTGTCCAACATTCACTGCCATACAGAAGGACAGATATCACATAGCAGTCCAGCACTCTTTTCTTTGTTTCCAATGAGATTTTCCTGTCTCTCTCTATTCTGGTTAGCTTTTGAAATGCGTCCTTGGCCATGCTAGTGCGCCTTCGGATCTCAATGTCACACTTTCCATCCTTTATCAGAACGCTTAAACAGAAATCACATAAATCTGCAGAAAGTAAAATTTTGGTCAATAAATTTATCCACTAAATTTAAATATTACCTGTTATCTGGTGTCAAAAGTAGTTTTTAATCTGCACCCTCTTTTGTGTCTGTAACACAAAAGTTTTATCGAGGTTTTTTACTTAACAACCCAGGCTTTGATTATATTGAAATGTGGTAAATTAAATATCTGAGTTAAAATATCATTGATTTGTGGCCAAAACGACCGATGTTGTTGCTAGCGCTACAAACTCTCTTGCTAATAATTTTTTTAACCTTTTATAAAATCTATGATTGGGAAATATCGTTTTCTGAAAAATTTTAATCATTCTTCTTCTTCTTCTATGTGCCCTGTCCCTTCAGGACGTAGGCAATCATGGCTCTCCACGTCTCCCTATCCCTTGTGGCTCTTAGTATGTTTGCTCCTGTTGCTCCTGGCAACCCCCGTTCCGTCATCCATCTGATCAGGCCCTGCAAATATGTTATCCGCTGCCTTCCTCTGTCTCTCTTGCCTTCTATCTGGCCTGTAAGTATCAGGTTCTCCAGGCTCTTCTTCCTCATTGCATGTCCCAGGAACTTCAGTTGTCTCTTCCTGAACGCACAGCACTTTAATCATAAGGCTATTCATTAATGAAAATATGCATAAAATATGGCACAAAGCCAAAATTGGGGAAGTGGGAAGCTGGTTTTAAACTATTCTACGCTGAATTTAGATCGTCTCAATCACTGACTCCCTGATCCGATAATGCCACGTTCACCATAATACCACTTACATACTATTCTTACTACAATCACCAAAATACATAAATTTCTCTATGAGATTTTAACAACTCCCCATATGTACAGTTTTTACCCCCCGTGGTAGAAATAAAAATAAGATTTATCCTCAACTAGCAGTATAGCCCGGCGTTGCTCGGGTGTAATGAAAGCTTTTATATATATATATTATCGATTTTCTGCACTATTGTAAGAACTGCAACCTTGAAACTTCTGAATATCGTTTCTTATGTCTTTGTCTATAAGTGTATCAAATTTGATTAAAATCGGACCACCCCTTCTATAACCCGATTTTTTCAATTATCGATTTTTGATATTTATCGGGGGTACCTCGACACAAAACCTAGCTAAGAACACTCACAGACGCTTATAGTACAACTGTGTAAATTTTCAAGAAAATTAGATCAGCCGTTTCGGAGTCTATAGGTATCGGGGACACATACACACACACACAAAGTTCCATTTATAAATAAATTTAGATGTGTAAAAAAGATGTTAGTCAGTTAATTGCCGTACGTGATATATGTTTGGGCGATTGTGTCCCTTTCGAGACATGAATGACTAGGCAGAAGATTTTCTCACTGTAGGTTGCCATTACTTTCTGCGGTAGACTGGTTGTCAACCAAGGCTATAAAACCCAATCTATCCTGCTATTCAACCCATATTTGGAGGGAGAAGAGATGGATTATGCTGTTCGCAAGGGTATTAGGGAATGAAACGAATTCGACAAATTCAAACTCAGATCTTCCGATTTCTCATTCGGGGCCAATAACTATTACACCACAATATATATCGTAAAAAAGGTTTATAAGAACTAAAAATTGTGTTAGTAAGTATCCCCAACCTAATCCTAAATTGATAGATACAATTATTAGTAGTAACAAAGAAATTCACATAATAATCTACAAAGTCACATGCTTTTTTTTAGATTTTTTGTTTCTTTTCCACACAACTAATTTTCACGAGTTTATTTAGCGGGGGGGGTGTATTTATTTGCTAGTTGTATTCTCTCACATATATAGATAGATATGAATGACGATAGGATCCCTAAACAGTTACTATAGGTTGAACTGGGTGAAGGAAAAAAAAAACAATACCCAAGCGGGAATGGAGATTGCATGAAGAACATACTGAAGACCAACTTCACGCAAAATAACTAAAAACCTAGCTCTCGATCGTTTATCCTGGAGGAAAACTGTCAAGAGAATCATGTTGTGCATGAAAAATTCGAGAGGTGTCTCCGTAAGAGTCTTGATGTTTATTTCCCTGGATGTGTTGCTACAAAATGTGATATAACGTTTAATGAATGTGGTCGCGTCTGTCTAAGTAGGGCAAGCCTGGAAAATCCTCAGGCGCCAGAGACAGAAATCACTTATTACACATTATGCTGCATTTATGTAACAATTATTCTCAATGACGATGAACGTTGCTACATCTGCTCATAATAATGTAAAAGGTTAAAAATCCACATCCGCGCTGCCCATATTTGAGGATGGACCAAGTGATGACTGTGACTCGATTTAGAGTCGCAACCATCACAAAGTTATTTTTGTAAGTAAACGTGAATAAGATAAAATTAATGCATTAGATAAATTTACGTTTTGCCGAGGCAAATCTAAAAAAAAAAAGAACAAATCACTAAGAAAGTGCATTGAAAGTGCACTGATCTCACAATTCTCCGCGATAAACCTCAGACCGAGCTCAAACACAAAATCACCTATCACCGCATAAGCGATATTAGCATAAAGCAGTATACGAACAAGAGAAATAATAAATTTACTCAGAGTGGATTAATTTAAAATCTAGAAGACGTTTACAGCTTCAATAAAAAAAGCACTTGCTGACCGTAGCATCTAATAAGCTTATTCATTACCATTCCCTAAAAATTCTAATGGACCGATTTGTCTTTTTTCTGACCTGAAGACGCCTACTATACAGAAGTCAAACGAGTTGTTAGTCAAAAGTTTTCCACTTGTCTTGTATTAGTTTGCTTTTTTTCTTTTTTCTTTTTTTTCGTGATCTAAAAATCTGGTATCAATATCTTAATGTTGCGTCACGATATTGTCTCAATTGAATCGAATTTCAGTAGGAAATTTCAAGGTGTGAATGACAAAAACTGTTGTTGGCGGAAATATACCTTGTTAAACCGTTAATTAAATCCCCATTCTACTTCCGCTTGAACAATAACACAAATACGAAATATAAAAACAAAACTCGTTTGTTCTTTAAGATCAACGAGAGAGCGGCCTTATTTGTTCAAACATGAAACTATATTGGAGGTGAACAGAAAAAGGAGAGAAAATCCTAAAATTACAAGTTTAGCCCAGGACTGATACGAAACCGTACATCCTCCAAAGCAAGTTTGCTCAAATAAATAGCGCCCTCTTTTCTTTCTCCTTTCAAACTTATATTGTTCTTTCATTGGTCAAAGATCAAGACAAAATGTCAGCATTTTCTTTCTCTTTGATTATTTATTTTGTTAACATTTTTCAATCTAAAATGGTTGTCGACTTTAAGCTAAACAATTATAAATTACTTGAATTTATGTGACTAACAAGATTATAAACAAAGAAAAAGTGCCGATCTGCTGTTCTAAAAATCCTTCTCTATAGTATGGAATGCTGGACAATTTTTCATAGATGAAGAGAAGACTTGAGACAACAAAGATGTGATTCTAGTGAAGAAAGCTGATAATACCATGGACAGCGGATTTAAGCAACGAGTAAGTTTTAATGAAAACGCAAACAAAAAGGATGCTTATATTTAGAATCAGAAAGGAAGTATATACTTCTGAAACGAAGTAGTATTTACATTACTTACATTGTTCAGGCTGTTGTTCTAATCTTTATTACCATATTTACAACGTCTCAAGGACACATGACCCACTGGATAAACGCTTTAGTTAGATCCAGTGACTTGATCCAAAGAGTTGTGAGTTCAATACCTGGCTACAGCAGTTAAAGGAAAATAACTAAGACATCTGGAAGTGGCATGACTCATGGAGCAAGAACAACATACTCCAGTGATCGGTTCGAAATTTCAATTACCTGAAAAAGACCGGAGCGTACAACGGCCGAAATGTTTTGAATTTGGCAATAAAGATGAGGACAACGGTCCGAACAATGTAAATACTGTACAAAAAGAAAGTCGAAATTTCTAGGACACATAGTGAGGAAAGAAGGTTTAGAAAAATTGACACATACTGAAGCCAGAAAGGAAACAGCGATTAAGCTAGTAAGTTTGTATAAATGGATGACAGATCATAGAATTAAAGGAATATTAAAAGGCAAAAGTTGGTAATAGCTACAAAGTATAGGAAGTTGTGGAGAACAATGACTGGTAATGTTCTGAAGAAGACTGGTTTACATTTAGATGAAACACAAATTAATGCAAACGCCCAAAATAAATGATTGATGGCAGTAAAGAATGTGCAAAGCATAAGACTATATGTTTCTAATAAACTACAACGGTGAAGCTGGTTCTACTATAGAATTAAGTTTCTTTTATTCGTGTATTAATTGCATGTAACTGCCTATTCCTGTCTTGATAGCGAAAGCAAAGAATCAAATTTCTTTTCCTTGCTATCAAAAATGTTCCTCATTTAAACACAGCAATACTGTTTTAAGTTCACGGGTTTTGTTTTGCCAATCAACAAACACGCATAGGCTCACGTACCATATTTCAAAAGTCCTATCCTCAGATACAAAAATATGCTTTTAAGTCTTATTTAGACAGTCATCATCAGAGAGATTTATTACAAAACAAGAAACATATTTTTCTTTTCTATAAACACTTAATTATTTTCGAGTTGCCTGGGTAAATTTCTTAGAGTAGGAATGAATTATCAGCACTTAAAGCAATTTCTAAAGAGTGCCCAATCAGCATGAAATATTATCAATGGTTTGTGAGAACAAATAACTAAGTTCCTCTAAATCTGTATGCGTATAAATTACGAGTTCAGTAAATGTACAAAAACAAAACAAGAAAGACAAGGATGCATCTTCTCGCCAGATTGATTTAACATAAACAGCGAGATGATCCCAAGAAAACTGCAAAACTTGCCATGATTTATTATCGGCGGATATAATATCAACATAAGATAAGCGGATGACATTTAACAGAAGACTCATAGAAAACGGAAAGAGTTCACAGAAATAATAGAAAATAAGGGACTAACTATTAGTTCTAATAAGACAAAATTCATGATCATGAGAAAAAAGGATAAGGAGAGTCAAATGTATAACATTTTAGGCATTTTAAAATCAAAGTACACAAATCTGATATTTAACTATTTTGATAATAACAGAAAATGGGATAGAAATCTGAAGATACATAAAATAGCGAGAAACTGTCTTCAAAAATCTAAACAAAATATTAAAATATAGGAAAATATCTTGAGTACTGAACTGTTCTATATTACATAGACCTCTATATGGCAATGAATGTTGAACAATTTCCTCACAGATAAAGGAAACGCTTGATGCGACAAAGATATGTTCTTGTGACCTCCACTCTTTAAGTTTCAAAATTATGTTGTGTGCGCTAACTGGCCGTAAGTTAGTCGCACCTGAGTCTGCAGCTGTTCGCTTCAGTTCCGCCCCCAGGTGATCGAAGATGTCAAATAATCAGTCGAAAGTCTTTCACTTACTCTGCCACGTTGTGATTTCTGATTTCAGAGAAATAAAGGACCTAAGGAAAAAGAAGCTGTCGATCTTCGTGCTGCATTCCTCAATTACTGAAAACAAGAGGTGGTTGGGTGCACATGCAGAAATAAGGGAAACAAGCAAGAACAAAAATAAAATAAGGCAGTAGCGAAGGCCAGTCTATGTAGACTAATGATTATATTGTAATTCTCTGTGCATCAAAAGAGAAAATAATAAAAATAAAATTGAAAAAATAAGAACTAAGAATAAAATACAATCCAACTTTTTCAGAGTCCACAATTTACTTGCGGCTACTATGTTTGTTGTTGCTAGAAGTAATACAGTCTTTTTACTTCCCTGCCTATAAGCGATGGCTTGTGTTACTCGCGTGTGGAAGAGAGAGAGAGGGGGGATTTTTCCGCGTCTTCACTTCACGTGTTCTCTTATCTGTCTCATGTCTCGTCTCTGACTTGATCTTCAAATCCGTTGTGTTTTTATTGAAACCGTTTCAATATGGCGTGGAGGTGGTAAGTGATCAGAATGTCTCTCCATTAAAACTTCAGCTTCGATTATCTGGCTTAGATAACCCGTGTACAATTTTCGCCATGCTGGAAGCTTAGAGACTCGATTCTGTTCACTCTCTACTTTTACCTGTCAGCGTTACTTACAATTACATCCTTTCGTGGGTAGCCTCTTGCAAAATTTTACAGATAATTTTTTCATTTCGGTCGCTCCTTTATTTTCTTTCTCCGAGATAGCGAAAGGGAGAGCAACAGATAAGGGAGAAGAAAAAAACAGGATTCTCTCCCTTTTCGCAATGCCATCTCTTTTTGTTTAAGATTGTTATAATGTTATATCAACGATGTCATCTCGTAAATGCCTTTTGCTTCGCCTCTCCCTTTCTCTCGGCCACATCGACGCTTATTTCCTTCTTCCTTTCTCCCTCAGCCCTTACTACAACAAAGAAAAACGTTAATTTCTTCGGAAATAAAAAAAATAGATATTTTCCAAATATCTATTCCTGGATTCGAATCCAAATTCCGTCGATATCCGTTTAACGTGTATGCATAAGGAACACTTACAGTGTTACATTATTCTACCGACGAATAATAATACCATGGATTGAACATGTTATCAAAAAGAAAGTTTTAAAAGAAATAGGAACATCAAGGAAACTTTGACAATTAGATCGATAGTTAAAAATTTCTTGAATTTTTGCTTAAATTTATAGTTTATATACCAAAGAAGAAAACTCATGAGAACAATTACCATGAAAATATTTATAGAAACGGCACATGGAACCTACGTTAGGACGGTGGGAAAGTGAGTGAAGCCGAAATGCCAATTTAAAAGCGAACATATTGCATTATTTTTTTTTTTTTTTTTTTTTTTTTTTGTATGAGAGCACTCACAACGCATATTGAAGACAACAGAAGCAAGGAGAACTAACTAGTAATCGATTTAATTAGTTTGTATGAATCAATTTCAGAATAGGTAAAAGATGAATGGTATAGAGTCAAAAGTTACTTAAAAGAAACAGAAGATAGGAAATGGATAGCAATGATCACCCGTGTCCTGAAAAGGCTTGACGCATAAAAGAAACTTTAATTCATGTGGTGGTATATTTTGGAATAAGCGGTTAAATAATGATTCAAGAAATATTTTTGAAAAAATAAATAAAGGTTTTTACAAAAAAAATGGTAAAACATACTATAGGAAACAAAATACTAAATCATATCTTCGTCCTTGCATTGAATATTGCTGCCACATCTGATCTGGTGCTTCTATGTATTTAGAAATCTTTGATAAAATACAAAGAATCTGAAAAGTTATCGATTCTGGTCTGGCATCTCGGCTTCAGTCATTTTCCAAGTGCCGTAAATGCACCTTCCTTGAGCCTTTCTCTATAAATATTTTTATGGTAATTTTTCTGATAAACTTTCCTCTTTGGTACTTAGACTTTATCAATTGAAGCTTACTACAAGATTGATGGCAAGGTCTTAATTTTACAATTGAATTGGTTAGATGTAATCGTAAATTTTTATGCTAACAGTTTCTCTCGCACTTTACACCTGTGGAACTTTCTTCCACCTTACTTCCCAGTCAGCTTCGATCTCGAAAAATTTAAATGCTATATCAAATCTTTTGTCTTAATTCTTGCTCATTTATTGTTCTTTTCTAAATGTTTTCTGTTCCCCATCCTCTCTCGTATTCCTTAACTCTCTCCAGCAAGGAATTTATTGTCTTGCTTGAGGTGAAATGGTAAAAAAAAAGAATACTAAAGAAAAAAAATGAACTTATTTCTTTCGTATTTTTAACCTTTGACTTTATTAAACTGTATACGAGAACAGGCTTGTTTCAATTTCATTCTAATAATTTGTTCAATACACTAGAATTTTTTAAAATGAAATTGAACAAGAGACATAGAAACATACATGTAGCACACACAAGAAATATATATATATATTAGTTGAATTTTTATCTGAAATTTTAATTCAATAAACTCCGATCTTTGTGATTGATATGCAACGTTTATCTATGCAGTAATAAGGTATGATTAGCAATAATAAAGCAGACGACTAATGCAATAGTCTTGTTTTGAAGGGCGCGATGTAGATCTTAAATTTAATTAAACATAACGAAACATTTTCATAGCGTATATTTCGGTTGAAACGGAAACAAACACCAAATCATGAGAGTTTTTTTTTAAGTATATATCTAGAAACGTTTCTAGATATGCACTTTACTCGATCATTTTTCTTGACATAGGCCAATTTTCAACGTTTCAATCTAATTACGCTTTCATTTACCCTTGCGTTTACATTGTAATATTCGTATTCGGAATAGATACTTCAAAAGTATTGTAAAGTATATCCATCGATAAATCAAATTGTACTGACCTATCCAGTTCGGTGTTAACCGACTCCAACATAGCAAAAGGCTAAAACAATTATTATTTAAAAAAGATGTCTTTTATGATTATTTTTTGGGAGATTTTTTAATAGAGAGAATCACATTGTGATGAATGACAACTAGAAATGTGAGCTAGTCAAAAATGCAAAATATTTTCCCGCAGTAGGTTGCCATTACTTTCTGCAGTGAACTGGTTGTCAACTAAGGTTATAGAAACTATCCTGCTATTCAACCCGAAGCTGGAGGAAGAAGAGATGGATTAATACCTCTCCCAAGAGTATATGCACGTGAATGAATGAAACGACTTCAACTGGAATTCGAACTCGGCTCTCCAATTTCTCATTTGGAGCTGATATCCATTACATCACAACACCATGCTAATCAACTATTTTATTAAAATAATTCCTGCCAATTTAAATTATTTTGTGAAAAACAGAAAAGTAATTTACATATTTAAAATACTGAATTTATTAGCTTGAAATTAAAACTAAAATATAATCTTCAAGAAAGATTTTTTATTTTTAAATTGTGTGTGTGTGTTTGTGTGTGTTTTTGTGTGTGTTTGTGTGTGTTTTTGTGTGTGTTTTTGTGTGTGTTTGTTTTTGTGTGTGTTTGTTTGTGTGTTTGTTTTTGTGTGTGTTTGTTTTTGTCTGTGTTTGTTTTTGTGTGTTTAATGCAATAACTGTACTTGATCCCGTGCTGAAAAGATTTCAGCCCTGAACAACTTCTAAATATCTGATCAAATATTATGGCTTTTTTTTTTTTTGGTGGAGGGGGGGTCTTGTTTTTACTTGGTCGTGTCGGCAACTTTTCAGCACACGCTCGAACATACAAGATATCTTGAAATTAACTGTAAAAACTTAAAATTAATATTGGTTTTCTTTTTGCTGGCTCTATTATGAACGAACAAGTAAATGAATCATTGGCATCAGCTTCAATGTTAGTCCCACTGTGACACATTTGTGGAAACGGATGTGCGTTGTGGTACAGTGGATATCGGCTCGGAACGAGAAACCGGCGAGCCGAGTTCGAATTCCAGTTGAATCCATATACGCGCAAATACCCTTGGGAAAGGTATTAATCCGTCTCTTCCTTCCAGTTATGGGTTAAATAGCAGAACAGATTGGGTTCTATAGCCTTGGTCGGCAACCAGTCTACCGCAGAAAGCAATGGCAAACTACTGCGGGATAATCTTCTGCCCAGTCAGTCATGTCTTTTTCGAGACATGATCACCCAAGCGTGTATCACGTATGGCACTTAACTGACTGACTGATATGTAAATTAGCTGTTTATGTCATTGTCACGGGCATACATTTAGTTACCTATATACCAAGACATTCACTTACCATAACAAACGCTTCTATTGTGAAAGATCTAATTGTGGCGAAAGGAATGAAAAAATAATCACAATAAGTACCAAACACACAAAGTAAAATTGCACACCCGTAAAATTGGATCAAAACGACTAAAAACATTTTGGAAAAACCCAGACCAAGGCAAATATCACAAGTCAGTGTGAAAGTTAAGATTCTATATTCTGAGTGGATAAGAAATAGAAAATTGATCTATGATCCTGGTCAATTATTTTTCACACCTATAAATTGGGTAAGTTGTTAAAGCCGGTCACATGAGTAAAATCCTCTACTCAAACCACGTCTCTTGACCGGTCAAAACATAGAAGCGAATCTGAAAGATCTCGTCGCAATGTAACTAAAGAAAATTTGCCGACCAAGATGTAAGGGCGCGGTCCTTTCTTTCCATTTTTCCTTCTTCGTCTTCACCCACACACCGTCAAAGAAAACAGCAAAAATATACTTTGGCTGACTTCGAGAAGTACAATCTCCTTTATTGCCTGACTATCCTCATCACTTTTTCTCCGGCCATAAAAAGGAAAAAAAAACACAAACTTTTATTATCAAACGTTTTAATCTTTTTACATACACACATTCTGCTTCTTAGAATATTGTTATTCTGTTAATAAAACTTTTACTTTAATGTACAAACGAAATATTTTTCCTTCCACATTTTAACATCCAAACTTCAACCTTCTCATATTTTAAACTGTGGAGACTTCGGCTGTGTTTGGCACAAGGCCAATTTGACAAGCATAGCCGAGGCCCCAACAAACTTAACCTAATTGGGACAATGGCTAGAAGAAATTTTAAAATATTTTTTAATCTTTATAAATTTATCATAATTAAAAAATAAAAGTTAAAACAATTCTTGTAAAAATTAATTATTCATTGCAATTTTTTCTTTTCGGACTATGTGATATCCATAATATATATTGTTCTTAAAAGCAATTAAAAGTTTATCGAAAAAAAAAATGTATAGTTTTATTGCATTTTTGTTTTCACCATTCGGATCAGATGTTCTGAAAAGGAGCAACTGTAAGGAAAAAAAAGGTGATTAACATTTCCTAAGAAGTCCAGCATTTAATTAATAAAACAAAGTTCCGTGACGGTAGTCAATTTCTAGAAATTTCAGGAAATTGGAGAGGGTAACATCAGTCAGTCAGTTAAGTGCCATACGTGATACACGCTTGGGCGATCATGTCTCGAAAGAGACATGACTGACTGGGCAGACGTTTATCCCGCAGTAGGTTGCCATTGCTTTCTGCGGTAGACTGGTTGCCAGCTAAGGCTATATAACCCAATCTGTCCTGTTATTTAACCCATAACTGGAAGGAAGAGACGGATTAATACCTTTCCCAAGGGTATTTGCGCGTAAGTGAATGCAATGAATTCAACTGGAATTCGAACTCGGCTCCCCGAGTTCTCGTTCCGAGCTGATATCCACTGTACCACAACGCACATCTTAACATATGTTAAGGGTAATATATGTAAATAAAACAAACAAACAGAAAACAAAATATGCAGAAGAATTTTGTAAAGTCTCTGAATTTTATTTTAAATGTCCCTCGCTAATTGTTGACACGTGAATTCCCCTCCCCTCGTTATAAGTATATGTACTTATATGCATATTTATTTTGTGGGATATCATTATTCACATCCACATACATATTCAACATGTTATACACACCTGCGCATAAAAACAACATGGGTGTTTTCATCCGAGAGACACGCCACGTTAACAGAAAGTGAGTAGTTTATCATAACTGATCATCCTGTGTTCACGTGTTAAAATCTAATTTTCCCGCCCACTCGAGCTTATGTAGCAGGCTTCCACGTGTGGCAAGCCAGTGAGGTCTCAGCTATCAAGGTATTTGTGGGACATGCGTATAATTCTCACTCATACACACATGCACTCGAATTTAGGTAGCAATCGATGGCGCGAATTTATTTCTTACGCATACATGCATGTACACACACATTTCCTACATACAAATTCCAATGGGAACTCAACAACGAACTCAAGAACTACATGTATATTATTCTTCTCTTTAGAACTTTATTTCAGTTAATCTTCCAAAGAACATTTGACTTTCTTGACAGTCTAAGGGAGAACACTCTTTCTCCTATTCATTTTCACAGTAATTTGCATGCTTTTCTCGATTAATAGTATTATTGTTAATACATGTTTATTCTGGTTGTTCTGGCGTCGTTATTATCTTAGTTCTTATTTCCTGAGTCATGCATCTTTGCTGAATCCTAAATATAAATATTGTAACGATATATATATATATATATATAGTCATCCACAAACAGATCTGTTTCGCTGTATCACAGCTCATCAGTACGGTAATTATATCGCCCCAAGCAAAGCATTTTACTGCCACTGTTTTGTGAGAGTTTATAGGGGGTGTCAGTTTATAAGGATGAGAATACTGATGAGAGTGGAGTAGAGGGAGAAAGGAGCATGAGAGAAAGGATGCAGGTTAGTGAGATAGGAGATGACTATTGACTTCACGTTTAAATTCTTGGAGATTATAGCTGTCGGGAAAACAAGTAAATGGAAGGGAATTCCACAGGCGGGAAGTGCGAGAAAAGAAGCTGGTGGGGTAGAATTTGCGTTTACAATTTATTGGTTTCACAGTAAAAGGATGGGACCTAGTTGCTAATCTTGTGGCTCGAGTAAATTTATATACAGGGGGCACCAGTGAGCTAAGTTAATCGGAGTAGAAGCCGTGAAAGTATTTGTATAAGAGACACAGGGAAGCCACATTGCCCCGGTGAGAAAGTGACTGAATCCGAGCTGCCAAGTCGGGATCTATCACATTACAGATCTTCCGTTGGATCTTGTCAAGGACACCCAGGTGAATAGCAGGAGCACCCGACCAGATATGACAGCAGTATTCAATGCACGGGCGGATGGTAGATATATATGTGTGCAGGATTGTTTTAGGCAGAAAAAAACTTCTTGGCCCGACACAGAGAACCGACTTTCTTAGCAGCGGATTTAGCTATGGATTCTATATATTCATTCCACTTGAGGTCTGTTGTCAGAGTTAAGCCGAGGAGGCGCACTGTTTTGCTTTCAGGGAGACTAGCTTGATCCATGCTAATTGGGGACGGGTAGGAACAATTGTCTGTGATGGTTAATAGATAGCAGTTTCGTTTTGGAAGCATTAAAATTCACGAGCCATTTCTTACCCCTGTTCGCCACGGATCAGAGGTCTTTTTCAAGCTCGGCAGCGTGGTTTGCTTTGTCAGCCTCAGCAGATTTTTGATCGATGCGAGAGTAAACTGTAGTGTCGTCAGCGTATATGCCCACTTGGGATCTTATTACATCTGGGAGATCTTTAATGTAGATAAAGAAAAGCATAGGACCTAGAATAGAATATATATTACAAACTTACAATCGTTTCTCCCTCTTTTTTGCTCTTCATTTTCGTTGTTGAGAGGGCTTTTGAGACTAATAATAAATTCCTTGTTTTAAAATAGTAAAAAATATATACATATATGTATATTTACCAAGATTTTATTAAAATAATGATTTAAAAAATAACTTCAGTCATTTGTGAATAACTCCTGAAAGTTTCATCAAAATCTGACCATTATTTGTTTTTTGCAAGAATTTCCAAATTAAAGTATTTTTCACCGATAAAAAATGAGCTGCGTTTGCCGTAGTAAATTCTTGTAAAAATCTGGTCACTCGCTGATGAGAAACAAGATTTAAGAAAATTTCGAACGTGCTAGAAAGGATTCAAAAATTTTATGAAATAATTAAAGAATAATTTGACCTTTCCTTTTAATAACAAACATTTTCACGATAAATATTTTTTATTTTTAGTTTGGGGGCCTTTTAACATCATGCTATGCTGGGTTTTTTTTTTGGGGGGGGGGGTTGTTTTTTTCAGTGAATGACTAGAAGTACCTAACTTTATCGCTTCTCCGTCATTTCCACACGGAAATCATTTTCTGTCTTAAAATATTTCTAACGACAGAGGAAAAAAGATTTAAAATACAGAAATTTGTCATTTTTCTCCAAATAATTGTTTTAAAGTGTTTCCTGGCTGAATATGTTGTGCATTGAAAACGCGAGGAAAAAAGGGATTGTCAATGATCAGGAGTTAATTGAAAAGTTACTGAAAGAATCAAAGTTATGCTCAAGTCATAAGCTGAACAACTGATCAATGGGAGATAACTTTGTTTTCTCTATTTAAATTAGAGACCTACGTGATATAATCTATTTACAACAGAAAGTTGTTGAGAGACAACATCGAACAGTGTTAACTGTTAAAATCGTTTTTGTGATTATCTTTATTAAATTCCTGAAAAATCAGAAATTAATTTCGTCTGTGTTTTCACCTTTAAAAGACATCAACAGAAATCTTACCCCACAAATATAAAATATAGGAATCCTTCTACTGCGGTTTTTGTTAAAAACGTCAAAATTTGGAGTGTCGGGATTCGATACAATAAATTTAAATGTTGCGGGACTGCTAGTAATCCGGCTGTTTAAAATAATCCCTCGATTTTCATGGGAATAAAACAACGTCGTATGAACAAATGACATTAGTTATAATTTATATACAACAAGAATACAAGTTGGTTAATGTATTGAAAGAATAATATCATTTTTGGTTGTTAATAGAGTTCTTGGGTAGAATATAAACTGCATTGGGTACGTATGTGAGAACAGTGGTGCGAAAAGAGTCTTTGTAATAGTAGAGTGAATAAAGAAGAGGTAGGGAGAATTGGTTTTTACAGTGGACAATGGCGCCGTTGTCTAAGATGGTCTTTATAGTTTGGAGTGTGCCGAGTTGAGCACTGCTTTTGCGTATGGACGTGGATAGGATCTTGAATAGCAGCAGCTGGAGGGATGTGAAGATTGGTGGCATTTGTGAGTGTCTTTCTTGTGTCGGACTTCGTGATATTTCTATTTATTTATTTTTTTAAATCGGTAGATTTTATTTATTTCAAATTGACCCTAAAATATCACATGGTTTATCTACTACTAAATCCTAGCGATATTTTAGCGATAATAATCTAAATTATGAAGAATAATGAAAACTTTTTCTATGTTTCCGTTAAGAGTTTAATAAATATTTTAGTGGACATGACAGTCTTATAGACTGGGGCTAGGAATGTCTTACCATGTAGGTATTAGAGATTTTTTCTTTTAATTCACCTCAAAGTAAAAATTATTTATATTTACTTAAATAAAGATAGTTTGATCCTCATCTTCTACACATATCCATAGATAAGATGAAGATAGATAAAGTTACATCGATAGATTAGAGTGATAAGATTTGATAAGATTAGATTGATAACATTAGATTAGATTAGACAGATAAGATTAGATAAGATTAGACAGATAAGATAAAATTAGATAAATAGATAAATAAGATTAGATAAATAAAATTAGATTAGATATAAATATGCTTACATATCCGATTAGGGCACACTTCAAACGATCTCTTGAGAAAGAAAGTTTAAAATTATTAATTCGTGTCAATTTTGCATCCCTATGAAAATAGAAAAAATTATAAAGAGCATTTTAGACACTTAATGTACCGCAGAAAGCAATGGCAACCTACTGCGGGATAATCTTCTGCCCAGTCAGTCATGTCTCTTTCGAGACATGATCGCCCAAGCGTGTATCACGTATGGCACTTAACTGACTGACGGTGAACGTACTTTCTGGTCGCCAAGATAATTGCGCAACTTGACCCACACAAAGCGAGCGGCGGTGACGGAATCCCAGTCATAGTACTGAAGAAATGTGCCCCAGAACTCTCCTCTGTCCTCTCTAAACTCTATAACCTCTGCCTATCTGCTTCCTGCTTTCCTGCCTGTTGGAAGTCCTCCTGCGTAGTACCTATATTTAAGAATTCTGGCGAACCCTCAGACCCCGCCAATTACCGTCCTATTAGCCTCCTTCCAATCTTTGGCAAAGTTTTCGAAGCCATTATCAACGCCGAGGTGATTCAACACCTTATGACCAACGGGCTTCTCTCTGACAAACAGTATGGGTTTCGCTTCACCAGGTCTACTGCTGATATGCTAACGACCATTACCGAGTACATATACCAGGCACTCGACAAGAATGGTGAAGCCCGAACCGTTGCCTTGGATATCTCCAAAGCATTCGACAGGGTCTGGCATGCTGGCCTCTTGTGCAAACTGCGGAGCTATGGGATAACTGGACATCTGTTTGACCTCATCCAGTCCTTCCTCTCTAACCGCACATTAAAGGTGGTATTAAATGGGCATGCCTCCCAAAACTACCAGACGAACGCAGGCGTCCCTCAAGGTTCTATCCTAGGTCCCACGCTCTTTCTGATCTACATTAATGATCTCCCTGACACCATTAGATCCCAAGTTGGCATGTATGCCGACGACATAACAATCTACTCCCGCATCGATCAGAAACCAGGTCTGAACGACAAAGTGAACCTCGCTGCCGCACTTGAAAGGGACCTCCAATCTGTAGTGACCTGGGGTAGGAAATGGTTGGTAAATTTAAATGCCTCCAAAACAAAGCTGTTATCAACTAACCACCATAGACAATCGCATCTACCTCCCATTAGCATGGGACAGGCTAGCCTCCCAGAGAGTAAAATACTACGCCTCCTTGGCCTTACACTTTCGGCGGACCTCAAATGGAATGACTATATCGAATCCATTGCCAAATCTGCTGCTATGAAAGTCGGCTCTCTGTGCAGGGCCCGGAAGTTTTTCCCAGCTGAATCTATTCTGCACATATACAAATCTACCATCCGCCCGTGTATTGAATATTGCTGCCATATCTGGTCGGGTTCCCCTGCTGCTCTCCTTGTACTTCTTGACAAAATATAAAGAAGGATCTGTAACGTGGTTGATACTGACTTGGCAGACCGGCTGCAACCACTCTCTCACCGGCGTGATGTGGCTTCCCTGTGCCTCTTCTACAAGTACTTTCATGGCTTCTGCTCCGATGAGCTTATATCACTGGTGCCGCCTAAGCACGAATTTACACGAGATACTAGATTAGCAACTAGGTCCCACCCTTTTACAGTTAAACAGATAAGATGTAACCGGAAATTCTACTCCAACAGCTTCTTTTCCAACAGCTTTCTTCCCGCCTGTGGAACTCCCTTCCACAAGTCTGCTTTCCCGACAGTTACAATCTCCAGGTGTTTAAATGTAGGGTCAATAGACACCTCCTAACACACTAACTCCCAACTATTCTCACAACACTTTCATCTACCCAACCCTCATTCTCGGTATCCTCACCCGCCTATCACCCACCCTCTGTTATTTCCTATATTTAATCAGCCTTTCTCCACTCTACGTAGCCCCCTGCACAGTAGTGGCAGTGACATGCCTTGCTCGGTGTGAAACGCTTATAAAAAAAAAATAAATAAAAATAACTGTACAGAAATGTTTCTCTAAGTTTAAAATTGATGATTGTAGCCTTATCTATGAAGAACACTCAGGCAGACACCTACCTCCCACCCTCAACACTACAGATGATAATCAAATCAAGGTAATGACTTAGCCGCATTACACAATTGCAGAAACACTAGATTTATCAAATCCACCATCCATGAGCACTTATGGAAGCTTGGGTATTCAAATCGCTACGATGTTTGGGCACCACATGATCTGAGTGAAAAGAATATTTTGGATCGCATTTCTGCCTGTTATTTGCTGCATAAACACGATGAAAATGCACCCTTTTTAAGAAAATTGTGACGGGAGATAAAAACTAGATCGTTTATAACAATGATCAGTGAAAAAGATCCTGAGGGGAAACAATCCCCAAAGCAGGTCTTCATCCTAAGAAAGTTATGCTGTGCATCTGGTAGGATTGGAAAGGAGTCCTGTACTATGAGCTTCTGCCAAGTAACCAGTTAATTGATTCTGGAAAGTACTGCTCGCAACTAGACGATTCAAGGCAGCAATTCAAGAAGAAACGCCTAGAATTGGTAAACAGGAAAGGTGTTTTCCATCAGGATAATGCCAATCATTACGTTTCTTTGGCGACCAGGCAGAAATTGTTGCAACTTGGCTGCGATGTGATAACTCACTCGCCATAATCACCAGGTATGCTCCTTCGGATTTTTATTTAATCAGGTTCTAACAAAATAATCTCAATAGTAAAAATTTTAATTCTTTGAATGGCATAAAAACAAACACTTTAATGAATTCTTTGCC
Organism: Ascarosepion bandense; assembly: GCA_037127315.1. Taxonomy (NCBI): domain Eukaryota; kingdom Metazoa; phylum Mollusca; class Cephalopoda; order Sepiida; family Sepiidae; genus Ascarosepion; species Ascarosepion bandense. The sequence goes on from JBBBDQ010000145.1 coordinate 4,947,234, forward strand.
GAAAAGACACCGAAATTCTGGGAGGATAGGATTTTTAAGTCGAAGAAAAAATAAAAAAGCTGTGTAATAAAATGGTTCAATAATAGTTGAATAAATATTTAATAGCATAATTCTGTTTTTTTTTTTTGTTTTAATTTCCCTTAATAATCGGCATGAACATTCTGAACAACCTGACATTATATATATATATATATATATATATATATATATAAGCGACAATAATACCATTGGAGAGAAAAAAATTCAGCTCTACAAACACTATAATAACTGCCATTGACAATGCATTTTTAAGGCACTCTTCATTTTGTAGGTTAACAGCTATGCAACACACATCCCTGATGAAATTCATTACTCACCGTCACAATACTACTTATATACACTGTTTAATCTCCGTAAACATTCAATAAACATCAAGAAATATCAATGGTTGAAATTTTTCTACATAGGCGAATTTTACATATCTTTGCTTCAAACGTATTTTCATGTACGACGCCATTTTATCAGATTTCTATTCGATTATTATTGGATTATTAACTTGAAGGTCCAGTCTCTACAGACAGATACGTAACATCTGCCTCTAACGTCGTGGCCTGTATAAAATAGGCATTCGGAGTGTGTGACTGAAAACCATTCATCTGATATATGTGAAGAATTAATGAATTCGCTTTTGATTCGACATTTCTATTACTTCAAACTTTATTATAGTGGACTCTTCGTCCTTGAAATCGACGTGCCATTTTTATTTATTAAAAAGTGTGTATCACAATTGCGCATTCGAGGAAGGTTTACTTCTGCAGGGATTGAACTTCAGATACGAGGTGCCCACTATCACAACGTTTGAAATAATAGTGGGTGGGTGTCGCAATAAGGTTGTATTTACTGATTGAACATTATGCTCGATATGTACAAATAATATTCATTTTTGAATTAAGTACATTGACAAAGAGGAAGATTATGGTTGGAAAATAAATATTTGTTATGCAAAATAAGTTTTTTGTCATTACACTGTGCATATACACACTACGGGTGTAGTTCTTTCCTTTAGCATTCTGGAGATTGCATACATATATGAAACCCGGCACTTGAAGCACTCATTTGCGTATCTGTGTTCACTTCTTTGCTTACGACATAAAGAAACGGAAAGGACTTGGTGGGTATCTTACAGTTAATGTTTGATATATTGATGTTTCTGCACCATTATCCCTCAGCGACTGTCAGTTTTATATACTTACGCAAACTTCAGAATGGTAAATGCAGCTTACCGAACGCTTCCAGGTTTCACAAGAAACAGACTTCACCTGCAACGCATAGGAAATGCGTACAAATTGAGCAAGGCAAATTTCACAAGTCAGTTTAAAAAGTAAGATTCTAGATCCTGATTGGATAGGAAACAGCAAATTGATCTACGACCTCCGTCAATTTCTTTCACACCTAGAAAATGGGTATGTGGTTTTGATTCAGTCACGTGATAAATTTCACTACTTAAACCACGTCTCTTGACCGGTCAAAACAGTCCGACATGGGAGCGAATCTGAAGGACCTCGTCGCAATGTGACTAAAGAAAATTTAATTTACCGACCCGGACTTAAGAGCGTGCCACACGTTCGTTTTTCCTCTCTTTCCAATTTTCCTTTCTTCGGCTTCACCCACACACAGTTAAAGAAAATAACAACAACATACTTCAACTGACTTCGACAAGTACAATCTCCTTTATTGCTTGACTTTTCTCTTCACTTTTTCTCCAGTCATAAAAAGGAAACAACACAGACTTGTATTAGCAACCATTTTAATCTTTTTACATACACGCATTCTGCTACTATCAACTATGAACTCTTAATTTCTGTGGGACATTTAAATACTTATATTTCTCTTTGAACAATTAACGGCATGCATTTTCTCTATGAACATTTTCTTTTTCTTCTTACAATTTTGTTATTCTGTTAATAAAAATGTTACTTTAATGTACAAACGAAATATTTTATCCTTTCACATTTCAACATCCAACCTTCTGATATTTTAAATTGTGGAGACTTCGATTGTGTTTGACACAAGGCCAATTAGACAAGTATCACCGAAGCCCCTACAGTTAACAAAAAAGATTTTTAGTGCAGAAGTTCAGCTCAAAGGATTAAAAAAAAACATTCATAGAACGCATCAGAAAATATTTCAGAATGTCTGTATAAAATTAAAATAAATGAAGAGAAAATAGAAGCAAAGAAAAGATTGACTTGACGTTTGAAGTAAGCATTTAAAAGATTCTACATTAAAATGTAATTTTTATATATATATATTTTAAGAATGTCTTCTGATAATTCTATCAATAGATGTGTCAATCGTCTTTTTACATATCAAATTGCAAAAAGAAAAAAAAGATATGATGGCGCTAACAATTCAGTCAATGTTTTTTTAGTTTGTTTATTCATTCATTTTTATCAAAATCAAGACGAACACAGTATAATCATAGAAGATAAAATTGTTTATTTGTTGAATTATTAAAAATACGAGATATGCTGAAGTCTAATTTAAATACCAAATAATCGTATATACACATCCTTTTTACAACTGGTCAAACGTATTTGCCTTTTACTTTATGAAATAGATTTCAGAATGAATATAAGATAAAAATGAATGCTAAGTTTTGTTTATTTCATTTATTCTATTCTTGTTATCCCAATAACAAAATTTAACTTACCACGGAAAAAATATCTATTCTACGAAAATTCTGGTTTAAATTAGGAAGCTCCATGGAAACAAAGAACCTCTGATTTAAAATGAAAAATCGTTCTTTAAACTTTTGTTTTAGTTTTAGTTAGAATCTAAGAGATTAAATTTAGTTTTCAAATAAGCAAAATACTTTACTGTATTCCAAAACTAATTTAAATTGACTTGGAGTTTTAGCATTGAAATTTATAAATTCAAGTGCAGTACTAGATTGACAAGATCTTATTTTACAGTTGAAATAAGGAGGTGGAAGTGGAAGTTCTATGCTAACAGGAATTTTCTACTGGCGTCTGCTTCAATGTCAACTTTGACCTTCAAAAATTTAAATTTAATATTTCCAAAAACTAAATTAACTGGAATTAATTTGTTTTTAAAATCACTATTTTAGCCATCTGTTAGTACAATATAATTTTTATTCAAAAATAAAATTATCTGAAATTTTATTTGAGGAATATTAGCTGATTTAACTTTAATTAATTTGATTTGAAACAAATATTACTTTTAGTTTAGACTTACGGCTATATCACGTTGAATACCCCGGTTTTCGCTCGATCACCGAAGTTAAGCAACGTTGAGCCTAGTCAGTACTTAGATGGGTGACCGCTTGAATACCAGGTGCTACAAGCGTTTAGTGACGGATGTGCGTTGTGGTGCAGTGGATATCGGCTCGGAAAGAGAAATCAGTGAGCAGAGTTTCGAATTCCAGTTGAAAACCCTGCATTCACTTAAGCACTGGTACCCTTGGGAAAGGTATTAATCCGTCCCTTCCCTCCAGTTATGGGTTAAATAACAGGGTAGGATTTGGAGACCCTACCCTTAGAAACAAATTCCAATGAATCTTGGTACTCGAAAAGAAAAAAGTATTAGACATAACACTTATATAAAAAAAAAACAGCAAAAAATTGTTGAAAGAAAAAGTTATTACCAGCAATAAATAAATAAAATTTAGTTGGCAATAAATGACCCGCCGAGGTTGATATACCATAAAACAACCAACCAACAACTTTTAGTTTAAAATATTGCAGAAATGCATTTTTTTTTAACACGGATGTAGGTGTTTAAGGTATTGACAGGTTAACTGACAGACAGCAGTTTATCTAATTTGTTTTTCTACGGGGGATATATCTGTAAAAATTACTTGAAAAACGTAAAGCGAGCACCATTTGTTACATAAGTTAACTACCTAGTAATCATAAAATTTTAGGAAAATATTCTTCGCGATTTATTTTTTTGTATTTTAGGTACTTTGACTTTAGATTTACTATAGTTATTGCTCCCTAATTTCTGAATGTCATGTACTGACGCCCATATTTGCAAAAATCGGCACGTTTATAAACATACAAAAAAATTCCAAATTCTTTTTGAAATATTGAAGGTCGCTAAATTGTAGTAAGCTTTTCCTTTTAGGATTAGTAAATATAGTTTCACTCAATTTGACACGGTTAATTGATATTGTTATGAAGACAGAATTTTAAGACTTAAAAGTTTATAAATTAGAATCTTAAAAATTAAAACAACTATTGTAACAATTCATTCATTCATATATATATATATATATATATATATATATATATATATATATATATATATATATTGTTGCTGGTTTACGAAGAAGCCTACATATCTGTTCATTTTCTAATTAATGCAATATTTTAAATGAACAACTGAGATTTTAAATTAGGTCATCAGAGAAGCGATAGATGCCGAACTAATAGTCACAAAGCAAAATCCAGATAAAATTCGCTCAGAGCAATTTTATTTTCTCTATTAACCATCGGTTATATTAAATGTTTAAGAGAAATATAAAACCAAAAAAACAACCAAGGAAAAAAAATAAAGGGGTGATAACTTAAGGTTAAAGTTATCTGACACTGAGGAGAAATCATATTTATTGTAATTAAAAGGCAATCGATAAGCCACTAATATCAAGTGTTATAATCCTCATTTAATCTCGTAGTTTCTGGTTCATAGTATTGCAAAGAAGACACTAGAACAAAAGATCAGCGAAGAAAAGTTTAATCATATGAGGGACAAAGTTCAATAATACAATAATAGAGAATACCTTAGTAAGGTGCAGCAATGCGTATAACTCAACACTACGCCTTGCGACCACTGTTTCGATGAGCAGATGTCCTACTCATTGTGAATAGATGAGTATGTTCAACAACTGGTATAGAGAAGGTCGGTAATTTTTCTATACAATTTTTCTCCATTATTTAGATTTTTTATAATTTGTAACTTATTTTACAAACATTATTTTATTTCTAAATAAAATAACATTGGTAATTAGTCAATCACGAATAACATAATAAACTTCTAATAATTGGGGTAGTATTTAAAACTGCAATTCATTTAGATATTTAAAAGAATTTTTTTATATGTGAAGGGATTTGGTTTTGTGGGCTCATTTTCTATAGTTAAAGTCTTGGCAGACTTCCGCCCCCTAAAAACAAAAATAAATAAATAATTAAATAAATAAAAAGCCAGAGTGCCAAAAAGTATGGTTTTCCTATTAACACCGCAATGATTTTAACTACTTGTCATGGTGGCATCACCCATACAACGGACTGAACTCTTCCTACAACTACATATACTTCCCCTCACAAGAGGTGAGAGCAGATTAGCAGGTGAGCAGAAGAGCGATAGGCAGAGATAGCCAAATACTGTTACCGTACTACCATTGCGAGTCCCAATTATAGTATTACTACCTAACCCGTATTTATCGTTCTAATAACAGAGTTCCAAGTACTTGTATTTTGATACTTGTTTGTGATTTTGATACTTGTTTGTTATTTTTGTTGTCAATTCTCAAGAACAAAGAAAATGTATAAACTCACTTTTATGTTTGTTTTATTAGTTCTAATTTTTAAAACAATAAACCTTGCTGAGGAGTGAAGATACTTTAATATAAGTATCAATCGAAATCCTGTCCTTTTAACACTCGTTTTTATTTACGGACACGAAGATTCAAATTTGCCAAAGACTTATTGGAAATATTCATAAAAATAGACGTGTGATATAAAATTTGTGCATTTTAGTAAATATTACTCAGAATTTATAGTAGAAAAGAAATTATGAGAGTATTACTATTAACTAAGAAAAACTGGCCTGTATTTTCATTTGAGATGAGTTTTTCGATCTCTAGCCGCTTCGATTTCCTCTTCCCAAGTTGGCAAGTATGCCGATGACACAACAATCTACTCTCGCATCGATCAAAAACCAGGTGTGAACGACAAAGCGAACCTCGCTGCCGTACTTGGCCTTAGGTAGGAAATGGCTAGTAAATTTCAATGCTTCTAAAACGAAGCTGTTATCAACTAATCACCATAGACAATCGCATCTACCTCCCATTAGCATGGGACAGGCTAGCCTCCCAGAGAGTAAAATACTACGCCTCCTTGGCCTTACACTTTCGGCGGACCTCAAATGGAATGACTATATCGAATCCATTGCCAAATCTGCTGCTATGAAAGTCGGCTCTCTGTGCAGGGCCCGGAAGTTTTTCCCAGCTGAATCTATTCTGCACATATACAAATCTACCATCCGCCCGTGTATTGAATATTGCTGCCATATCTGGTCGGGTGCCCCTGCTGCTCTCCTTGGACTTCTTGACAAAATATAAAGAAGGATCTGTAACGTGGTTGATACTGACTTGGCAGACCGGCTGCAACCACTCTCTCACCGGCGTGATGTGGCTTCCCTGTGCCTCTTCTACAAGTACTTTCATGGCTTCTGCTCCGATGAGCTTATATCACTGGTGCCGCCTAAGCACGAATTTACACGAGATACTAGATTAGCAACTAGGTCCCACCCTTTTACAGTTAAACAGATAAGATGTAACCGGAAATTCTACTCCAACAGCTTCTTTTCCAACAACTTTCTTCCCGCCTGTGGAACTCCCTTCCACAAGTCTGCTTTCCCGACAGCTACAATCTCCAGGTGTTTAAATGTAGGAATCAATAGACACCTACTATCACCCTAACTCCCAATTATTCTCAGAACACTCATCTACCGAACCGTCTTTCTCGGTATCCATACCCGCCTATCACCCACCCTCTGACATTTCCTATATTTAACCATTCTCGGTATCCCTACCCGCCTATCACCCACCCTCTGACATTTTGTTTATTTAATCATCCTTTCTCCACTCTATGTAGCCCCCTGCGCAGTAGTGGCAGTGACATGCCTTGCTCGGGGTAAAACGCTTATAAAAAAAATGTATTTGTGTAAACGAGCTAACGTTATTACTTGATCTATCGCAAAATCTTGCACCTGTTTTTAGGTAAATACTAACTGCAAAGTTTTTCAATTTGCTAAAACCAACAGCGATTGACTAAAATTGTTTCACAATTTGTTTTCTACGCCCTCAAATTTTTTGTGTGGGAGAGGGGCGTTTTTCTTAGAACCTTCCCATTTGATATATTTATGTTGATCTTTCTTTTTTGTGTAACTTTTTCATATAATTCTTCATACGCTTGTTAATTTATTAAAATATTACTACACGTCTGTATAAACATGTAGTCATGTATTAATATTATTTGGTTAGTCATAGTATGCAAGATTAACCTAACTATTACAAACAAGCAAATGCCCATCTAAAATTTTTCTATGGAACAAGTTGGACTTGCTTGCTGGTAGAAATATTTTTGCATTTTCTGCTGTTCGCCAGTGGCTGGTAGTGCGGTTTAGTTATAGCGAGTGCTGAATGCAAATGGGCCCTCCCCACTCGGAAGATTCTCATAGCACAATTTTCGCACTTGCCTTTCGGTACTTTTCCACACTGAGATAAGCTTTATCAATACCTGTATGTAAAAACAAACATTCTAGATGTCGATTTATTTTTTCAATCAACAGTGAACCGAAAGACATACGTAAGATTTCAGGTAAGCAACTTGAACTTTGAAATTAAAGTCAAAATAAGCGATAAAAATGTTCCAAACAGAAGCGGTCAATTACACATGTATCTACCTATTACTATGTATACCGTACCTACTTCAGATTGATGTTGAATCAAGTAGTCAGGTAGGAAATAATGAATTCGTTCTTTCTAGTTTAAGTGTGTCGGAAAAAAGTATTAAACGCACTTTGTATTATTTTGCTTTCTAACTAATATATTTCTTTACATTAAATAACATTTACACAGACACTCTCCATACATGATACACGCTTGGACGATCATGTCTCGAAAAAGACATGACTGACTAGGACATAAGATTTTCCGGCAGTAGGTTGCCATTACTTTCTGCGGTAGACCGGTTGACAACCAAGGCTATAGAACCTAATCTGCCCTGTTATTCAACCCATAGCTGGAGGGAGAAGAGATGAGTTAATACTTTTCCAAAGGGTATTTGTGCGTAAGTGAATGAAACGAATTCGAACTTCTCGTTCCGAGTCGATATCCATGACACCACCACGCACATCCGAACTATATACCAGGATTAAACATATTGTCTAAAAACTTCAGATTGTTATTATTTAAACTTGTGATCCTTGTATTATTCTTAATCTAGTGCATCTCTAAAAACAGGAATGACACAATGTCTATAATGAAAGGAATGGGACATGGGTTGTAGCGATAGAAAAATAAATTAAAAATAAATATATAAATAACAAGGAGACCAAAATTTCACCATCTTTAAACATGAATGTATATTCAGAATCAAGTCATAAGTCATATTTCAACCAATCAATCAGAAACCGTCTTGACCAATATATGAACATCATTGACAAACAAAACAAGTTCGGTTTCCAACGAAAGAGAAACAAGATCGTATGTACCTACGCGAATTAGGTGGGAAAAAAAACAGCATAGTATTAAAAAAAAGGCCCAAAACTAAATAAAAACAGTTTTATTGGCATAATGTTCATGTTGTTATTAAGAGGATAGATCAAAGTATTTCTTAATTCTTTCTAACTCATACGAAATTAGTTTGGTATAAAATCTTGTTTTTCTTTCGTCCGTGAATGACTCAATTTTTACAAGGGTTTATTCCAGCAAACGTAATATTACGCAAGTCACTCTTTTTGCTAGTGAAAAACAATTTAGAAATTCTTGCAAAAATCAAATAATGGTCGGATTTTTATGAAAATTTCATGATTTATTCATAAATACCTGAAATCATTTTATGAAATAATTACTTTTAGAAAATCTTGGTAATTTTTTTTCTCTTTTACATATATTACTCCCACTCACCAATTAATTTATTATAACAATTTATAAAGTTTCCAAAAATCTTTTAAAATTTCCTCTTTCGTCTTCCACGCTAGGTGGTTAAGTTAATATGTGAAGATTATATTTACTAATCGAAAATTGAAAAGCTTAATACAAATAATCGAGCCATTCGGTTTTTAAAATAAAACATTTTAATTGTGTGCATACTGATGACCCGTATTTTCTTTTTACGGGTGGCCGTACCTAATATATATCATTAAAAGGTCACGTGTTTCAAAGGTTGAGCTCCGTAAAGGAAAAACTATACAAACATTTTCGGCAGGGTACAATACTTTCATCTCGCTTCCGTGTCTTCTATGCCTTACGTTTCAACATTCAACGAGCTTTGCAAATCATCGCTTCAAAATTTAAAGCAAGTTTTATATTTTAATTCCTAGTTTCCTAATTTTGTTAAGAGAAGTAATTGTGAAATTTAGAATTTGTAGATTGTACCTAAAAATAATATGAAAAATAGATATTAAAAACAAAGATTAAATGCCATAACATTTCATAAATTGAGTTACCTCTGTCATATTATATTTCATTCTTTGTTATTAAATTTTAAAACCATTATAAAAGATTTTTTATTTTAATTTTTATTTTTCATTTTAAACATCTGCAAACGTAAGGCTATAATGCTAAACGAACTAAAATTCTATAAAATATTAGATAAATACTGAAAATATTGTTAAATTTTTAATTTTACTATTTAGTTAAAAACCAAAAATTAACGATTAAGTTACATAAAATTGTCAAATTCGTCTTCGATACTTAGTATTTTTTGACTGCTTCCGTCTATGACAGACGGAAGCAGTCAAAAAATACTAATTTATCGCCTCTGATAATACGCTGATGACCCCTGACAACAAGGCTACTGTAATTAAGAAACGCTTTTATAGTATATTTCAGGCAGTAAGCGATTAATACTTGTTTCAAATCAGATTAAGGTCAGTTTAAATTTGCTAATTTGAATAAAATGTGTCAGCGAGGTATTTTTGCAAGACTTTAAAACCGAGAATTGGCTTCTGTTTACAAAGTATGTCGATCGACGAATCCGGTATCACAGAGCCCTTTTTTAGGGACATTCGTTTTCTTGAATATTCTGGAGGTTTTCTTAAGTTAGGATTATTTGTAAAATATAAATATATTGCTTCTGTTTATTTTTCTATTGTTTAAACCCCTGGCTTCGTAGTATCATATATATATATATATATATATATATATATATATATATATATATATATATAACATAGTACACTTGGTATGTAATCCAGGTAAATTCCAAAAGAGACGAACTCAAAAGAACTCAATGTTAAATTCATTTATTTAACATAGTAATATAATTTATAAAAGATTTTTTATTATTACTATGGATAATACATATTTCACCGCTTTGGTGTTATTATCGTGGCTCGTCAGTTGGGCATGACGAGCCGCGATAATAACATCAAAGCGGTGAAATATGTATTATCCATAGTAATAATCGAAAATCTTTTGTAAATTATATATATATATATATATATATATATATATATATATACACGGCGAACTGTGGAAGGTTAGATTTATAACTGTTTTATTGTTTGAATATAAGGAGACGGGGAGAAGAATAACCACGATATTTGACACAAAGAGAAAAAAATCAACACCAATAGTAACAGCTCCTAACTAACGCATAAATTAATTGCAAACTTAGTATAAAATGACGAATAACAATAACGACAGTCATTTCTTAAAACCTCCAGATGAGTGGACTGAACAATTTCAAAAAGGGTTCGTCTACGAAACTCTGCATTTGTGATTGAATATAACATCAATTAACTTAATTTATATTTGTATTAACCCAATAATTTTTTCTCTCTGATATCGAACACTTTATTGTAAAGAATGCTTGCCTTAAATGTCCTTTCTTTCAGACTTCCACTGACTGACAACATTTGTTTTTACACTATCTTTGTTACCGCTATCTATTGCCTTCGCTTCTGAAAACATTTTCAGTTGAGCCCTTTCCATATTTTTGTTTTATTTTGATCACTTCCCTATACAGTTTTACAGCATTTATTTTTCCTATCATAAAAATAAGATTAAAATAGTCTCCATAACAAGAATAAAGTAATTATAAAAAATAGAAATTAAGTACAAAATTTTAAAAATACTAATTAGCATTAACATGGAGTCAAACTTTTACTACTTAAGAAATATAGCCACACGAAGCCTACATGACAAAATCAAACTCACAGAGAAAAAAAAGAACAGTTTATAAAATGTTTAAATAGAAATCATTCTATTTCCCCCAACAAAGTCAATGACAATAATAACATAAGCAACAACAATGATAATGATATAAACAACTTTGGATTCACATCACTGAAACCTCCTACCCAGGACCGCCTTAACGGCATTATGAGCCCTTAGGCAAACCAATATGTTGAAGCCTCTACGACAACCAATCACAAGAATAGAAAGTAAATGGTCGATAATATTGAACATTAATTTAATTGGAACTTCAACAAAATTGGTGTTAAGACATTAAAAATATTCTATACAGCAGCAACTAATCAATATGATGAACATTTGAACAATACACAAGGCTTGAAAAAGAATAATATTCATTAAGCTACACAGATTAGATGGGATATTAGAAAATTACTACGAACTTCTTAGAAGTATTTGCAGTGTTTCTTTTCAGGAAATTACTTTATTATTGGCTTGAACTCAGTGGTCTTCATGAATAGGATATCATTTTTCATGCACACTAGTGAAGACCACTCCAAACGTTGCTGCCAACGAAGTAAATTTTGTCTTGATGAAGAACGTTCTTCTGTATAGTTGGTCACCATCATTCACATAAACACTGAATGCAATTTTAACATTCGGAAATACAAATTTCAAAAATTGTCCGAAATTATTTTTGTATAGTGCAGAGAGAGTTTCGCAGTTTACATCAAGAGCCATGTAGTGCTTGGGATGCTTATATTTATTTAAAAAGATCATCATACTTCGGGTCTTTGTGATACATATTAGCCAGGTGTTCACACTTTTCATCAGTGCATCAAAAGCTAGGATTTTCAATTCATTGAAGAAAACAGATTTCTAATCTGTGAATAAACCTCCGCACGTTTTGTCAGTTCAAAGATTAGAATGTCCAGAACAGGGACGAACGTTTTCACCCTAAACCTTTCGGTTTTACTGAGTACTTTTTCTGCTAATCTATCATATCTATTAAGATACACTCTTTATTTTCGTCCCCGTTTTTTCCCATCACTAATCTGTAATTGATACATACACCCGGCTTTGTATTCATATTCACTGAATTTGTCTCTAATTTTCTGAAGATAAGTTTTCATAGACTAAAGATTCGTGGCAACAAAGATGTTCACATCTCTTGATTACAGTACCTTCTTTGATTTGTTCATTCTTTCTAAATATCATTCCAAAGAATTGTGAGAAAGATTGTTCCAGGTTTCCCATTTTTCCTTAATCTTTCTGCCTCACGCTTTGTATTCACTTGCTGTTCATTGTCATCATAGAGAATCTAGTGCGTGTTTTATTTTCTTGAAACCTCTATGCAGAGCATGATTATCGTGTGTCAGACGGACGCTTGACCACAAAATCTTTTCATAGAGATGTCAATACATTCTAGCAATGAGTAGAACTAGTAAAAAAATGAATATATATGCTGAACAAAGTCAAAGAATTTTAGTTTGAAGACAACAATCTGCTGCATTTTTTAACTCCCAAGTTCAGGCTGTCTCCAGCACAGGAAAGATAAATGACAAACTTATTGAGTTGATGAATCCGTGCATGTAATCAAGTATATCATCCAGACATATTTGAAGCATTATCGTATGACTGACCAGGGAAGTTTGATAGTGAAATTTTATTCTCATTAACAAAATCCACAACAGTGTCTGTTAGATCCTTTACTCCATGAGAAAAGATGAGGATAAACGTTCCACAGACTCACAGACTTTCGTGTATCGGACAATAAATGTCAGTTGATCAGTAGTTATGTGATGTCTGGAGTCGAATCAACACTTACTGAATAACATTTTGACTTCTTCAAGAATAGTACAAAAGCCTGTTGTCTCATTAATTCAATATTCCTCACAAATATTTGCAGATAAATATGACGGATTCGCTTTTCCAGTATTCCATACATTTTGAGATGTTCTTTTAAGAAAGGGTCAAATTCCCTCAGTAGCTCTAGTATTCCTAAACAGTTGCTATTTTTGCTGGCTCAATAATTTGATTTATCTACAAAATGGCGAACGTCTGGAGGCTAGAAAGCGAATTACAGAAGCTACACTATATGCCAATATTCCTGCTCTTAGCGATGTTGCTCAAAGAATAAAGAATCTACACTTCCAGTTTCTTTATACCTAATCAAATATGCTGTCATGCATGTTCGATGTTATTTCCCATTTTCATGTTCTATAATAACATTGCTTTGTTTCCAGCCATTGAACCTCGATGTAGCTAAGATAATCTTTCTTGGATAATGAAAAACAAACAAACAAACGACATTATGATGATGAATAGAGTAGCCATTGAGGATTTACACACTCGCCATTCCGCAGTTCACTTTTAAACACATTGTTGGATAAATACATTGCTTTCATATTCTCTACTGCAGATGCTTTATACACTCTGCGTGTGTTTGAAAGGTTGCTATCATAATTCTGACGTGATGAGGGTTCACTATGAATCCAGTAATCTATTGTGTTAGTATCATTAATATTCCATACCTCCGAATCTGTCTCTTGGATTGCAAACTTACTGTTACAAATTTCTTTTTGTAAAATTTCACCAGCAACAAGCAATGATAGTGTGTCTGCTGAAACTGATAGCAGGAATGGATGTAGACGTGGATGCTATATCTGAAGGAAGGGTATGAGTGGCTGTCATTGCTTTGCGTTGAGCCACAATGTTAATTTTTGAACCAGCCTTTCCATTTACATAGGTGGGCGGCATCTTTGAAGAAAGACCTCGCCATTTCCGGTGTCTTCCAGATTAAAAGGACATTCTCTCACTTTTTTTTATTTGAGAACCAACTCAAATGAAATTGTTTTTGTTTTTTTATGACATTTTCACCAATCATAATAACTTCTTTTTTTAGTATTTCCTAAAAATGAGCTTCTGTAACAAAGTCACTTAACATACAGATTAGTTTGTATGGGGCCTCTATGCCCGTGGGGCCCATCTGGCCCATGCCTCAAAACGGCTCTGGACCCACCTCAACAAAACGAATTTATTGCATTTTCAAATGACTTTTTAAAAAAATTTAAAAGAAATACGTATATATTAACCAATCAGAGAACAGAAAAATACACTTGAAAGTGATCCTCTTTTGTCTTCCAAAAAAAAATGAGTACGAACGATTCAGAAGGCATTTTGGCCGTCTCCGATTGACGCACGAAGAATGAAAGAAAAATGAATGGATGTAAGTCAAATTTTGATTTCCTGGTATCGTTGTCAAATTTTCTGCACTATTGTAAGAACTGCAACCTTGAAACTTCTGAATATCGTTTCTTGTGTCTTTGTCTATGAGTGTATCAAATTTGATTAAAATCGGACCACTTCTTCTATAACCCGATTTTTTCGATTATCGATTTTCGATATTTATCGATGGTACCTCGACACAAAACCTAGCTAAAAACACTCGCAGACGCTTATAGTACAACTGTGTAAATTTTCAAGAAAATCGGTTCAGCCGTTTCGGAGTCTATAGGTAACGGATACACACACACACGCACACACACACACACACACACAATGTTCCATTTATAAATAAGTTTAGATAATTCTTATACACCATCTTGATTGATAAACTCACAAGTCCACTACAAGTTGAATACATAGCCACCGAGCTAAAATTAGACAATAAAACAACAAAAGTAGAATCATTTATCAGATTAAAAGACCTTAAGGTCAACTTTGGGCACTTCGGCGTGACGCAGTGTTTAAACAAGCTTTGCTTGCTAGATCAATTACAAGATCCTCGCTGAGGGTCGCATACTTTCAGCCTCATGCTCCATCCAAGCTATTCTTAGAAAACCGCTATAAGAACAACTTTACACCCAAACTCACACGCAAATTAAACAAAACCTTGTAGAGACAGTCGGCCATGCATGGTACAAGACCACTTAAAAACATAGCCGACAATCCCCACATTATATCAGATCATTGAAAAATAAACGTGTTTTATTTGTAAAATAAGTGAAATTTTATTAACTGAAAAGAATAACAAATACGTAAAAAGGAAAATGTTCAAATAGAAAATGTACGTAGTTAAATGTTCCAGAGAAATAGTAGTAAGGAGTTAAATGAATCCAGAGCTTACAGTTGAAAGTAACTGAATGTGTGTATGCAGAAAGATTAACAGGTTACTAATAAAATGTATTCCTTTCCTTTTTTTATGGCCGACAAGAAAGTGAAAAGGAAGGTGAAACAATAAAGGAAATTGTACTTATCGGAGTTAATATTTAGGAGTCAGTTGAAGTATCTTGTTGTTATCGTCTGTTGACTGTGAGAATGTTGATGATTGAGAAGAGGTAACGGAAATTAGCATGAGTGAAGAAGAAAGAATGTGTGTCGGGACTTTACATGTTTCCTTTGACACATTTTAGCTTGTCGTCTCTAATTTATGCTCCTATCTGAGTGTTTATGGCCGGTCAAGAGACGTGGATAAGTAGTGAAATCTAGTCACGTGATCAGATACAACAGCATATCCATTTTTTAGGTGTTAAAAAAATTGACCGGGATCATAGTTCAATTTGCTATTTCTTATCCAATTTGAATCTAGAATCTTAATTTTCACACCGGCTTGATAAAATTGCCTTGGTCTGGTTTTTCCAAAATGTTTTCCAATCATTCTGATCCAATTTTGCAGGTGTGCAATTTTACTTTTTGCATTTCAGTTAATTCTTATATAGGAATCCTATAACCTCACAAAAGGCAACGTTAAACATTAGAAAATATGGTTAGATCTGAGGAACATATTAAACATAAATCAAGAAAAGCATGAAAGTAACAATTGGTTTAATAATATTAAGGAAGAAAAAAGGCTTCCTTCACACAATTTAGAGACTAGTTTTTCGTCAATGGTAGCTATCTATCCCATTCATACAAGAAAAAAAAATTTCACGCTAGAGCTCCCTTTAATTAGCTTAGTTGGACAAAAAAGCCGTTTTCGCGAAGATCCAATTCACTGTTGCTACGGGACTAGTCAATAATGGTATGTGAAACATGCTTGCTGACCATTATTTTTATTGATATGCCGTTTTCTTTGATAGCGAATTGGCCACGGTATCAGTATGCAATGACATTTTTTACGCTTCTGAGAAGTGAACTAAAAAATGAAAAAAATGTATTTTGAAAATTGTGCCGTATTGACTAACTATTCAAAATTTTTTAAAAATTAAGTTATAATATTCTGTATTTACATTTGGTAAATACTGCCAGTAATTGTAATTAATTACTAAGAAATACATTTTTTCCACAAAAAAAAACATCTACACAATGTAAATACTTTGTGTTTTGTGAATAGTTTTTGTAAGGGAGATAACACGTAATTATATTTATCTCCCATGGAATTTGGAAAACGGAAGTTATTTCTCAACGTGTCCAGTGCCTTAAGCTTTTATGAAAAAAGATAACTAGCAAATCACCAACTACTTTGAATTTTTTTTTTTTTTTGGTAAATATTACTCTTTTTTTTCTTTTCTTTTTTTGAGGGGGGAAATTTTCTGTCCGAGTAGAAAAGAAAATTAAGTTTTTAAGTCACTACTTCCAGTTGTTTTGTATTTTACAGTTTTAGTTTTAAAAAATATTTTTTTTTTATTTTTACTTTTTTTGTCTTACACAATTTGTAAAAACAGGATGCAAAAAATGTTTTAACGATGCATAAACTTCAAAAGATATTGTAATTAATATATTTCGATGTACGATGCACATAATTGAATTTTAATTACAACATGAATTTTTTTGTTTACTCTAGTGCAGTTTTAGATTTGACTAGCATTTTTTATAAAAAATTCTTGTACAAAATGCATATTTTTATTCTGTGAAAAAAAAAAAATAACCGAAAATGATAGAGAGACTTAATGACTAGAGAGAAAGAGGGAAATAAAAAGATTATGAAACGTGTTTTTCGACATTTCACTTTCAGCTTAGTTAGCAAGTTGTTTTTTTTTTTTTGTTTTTTGTTTTTTTTGCAAATCGAGGAAGCTTATTTTTCTTTAGATGCTCATAAATGCGCCCAAATCAGCTTGTTCGCAATGAGAGCACTTTGTTGTGATGTACCAATCCGGTCTCGCGGCTCATTACGATTGAGTTTGTTGTTCCTTAATGCACGATGGCTTCTCTTTTGAAGTTTTGACCGACAATACCTTTTTTATTGAATATGTTTGAGTAACACGTTGTTTCTTCTTGAGCAAGTCTTTATTATTCATTATATTTGCTAAATAAATATATTTGCTAAGGTTGCGATGGTCTAGTTTTACTAACTATCTTTTTTTTTCTCTTTAGAAAAGCATTCGCTCGACTGCAAACTGCTGCTAGTACCACTCGTTACCCAGGAAAAAAAAAAGAGATAAACAGAAATAGAAACTCTACCCAGTAGTGTGCACAGCTAAGAAAAAAAGACAAGGTTACGATCAGAAAGTGTCCACACTCACCTCATTGAAAACAATTTAAATACGAGGGAAAATTTCAAATTATAAACAATGGCGCTCTCTAAAATACGTAAAGTTGCTGGCAACCTGTTCAGCAAATATCTTCTTCTCACCAACACTGTTTCATGTGGTGGTCTTTTAGCCATTGGGGATGCGATTACACAGAAAATTGAACACGGGAAGCGTGACCCAGCAACCTTCAAATACGACTGGCCTCGTACAGGTTAGTAAAAAAAAAAAAAAAATAAGCCTATAATTTCAATTATGTGCGTAGAAAATGTTTTTCCAACTGTTACTTTTCCATGGAGTGGAAAGTTTTTTTGTTTTTTTTTTTCATCTTCGTGCTTGCTGTTCTATGGAAATATTAAAAGGAGATAAATGTCCTTTTAATATTTCCATAGAACAGTGAGTGAACTTATGAATTAATTCGTTAATTTATCACGATAAATGGTGATAAATTAACGAATAATTCATAAGTTCACTTTAGCGTTTCAAACAATATTTTTCTTGGCATAACAAACACTACTGTAATTCTTTATTTACCTCATTTGTGTTTAAACAGCTTCAAAAAGAAAATAAAACACTGTAAAATTGTAATTTATTGTTATTGGAATTATTAATTATTCAATGTATTTCTTGTGCAGATTAAAAGCAATAAGACGAGATAAAACGAATCCTACTGTGACATGGTAAAGCTGCAGAAATACGAGTCAATGATGATTCACAACGTACATAAAAAATAAAAATAAAAATGTACAATGTGGGAAAATGTTCAAAGACGTCGAAACAAGCTTAGAATATTTGCTTCTATGAATTTATTTAACCGAAAACATCTTCCTAACACTGAGAACTTTGTTGGTGATTTTCTAAGCGGAGCTTAGATGTGGCACAAGGCCGAGAGTATGGGACACCCAGTGAGGATCGAACTCACTACTCAATTGTATTAGTCCTAACAAGATAAGCTTGCTAATCCATTACACCACCTCGAGGTGTCCCACTGAGAACTTTGTTACGTACAAAGAGATTTTTATCATTATTTATGGAAAAATTAAAACATTTCCTTTCGGACAATTTTTGTTTGTATGACTTCGATTCAAAAAGGACTCAATATATGAGGTGATAAAAATATATTAAAGAAAGGAATGTAAGGAAGATGAATCAGTATGCAAGAAATTGTTATAGTTAAAAAAAAAAAAAAAAAAACTTTATTCTTTTTTTTTTTTTTTTAAAAAACGTTTTTATACAAGATGAATTTTTTTTTCTTTACAAGAGTTTTGTTATTCAAACAGTAAGATTTAATAGAATTTATGACGTTAAAAAAGTTAGTCATCAATGCCGACAAGTTAGTATTTACCAGGCAGAAGAAATGTTTTTCTCTCTCTTACCACGTGTTTATGTGTACTTCGACCTTCACCTTCGTTGTAAGATTCTCTCACTTTAGTTTCACTCGTACAGCAAAAAAATGTTTGGATTACTGAAAAAATACTCTATTTAATCATCTTCAGATCTAATAAGTTTATGAATAAAACGGTTTATACTCAATTCAGTCGTTTAAAAAAGCTGTGCTGCCCAAATAAAAAAGGTTACTGGTGGGCGGTCGCTAACGAAAGATTAAAAAATTGAACTCGAAATTTTTTAAAATTAAGCATGTTTTTTTTTTGTTTTGTTTTTTCCATAAACTTATATTTGTTTCATAAAAAAATGATGACAGATTTAATTACAAACTTAAATTGTGCAATAATTTCTTGTTTATGTTCAATACAACCTAAATAAAAAAAATCAAACAAAAAAGAATTGGTTTTCTTTTTTTGTACGCGCTCTGGTCCTCAAGTTAATTGACTGTCACATCAAGACACAGTGGTTGTGGGGGGGGGGGGCGTTCCGACGACTTAGACAAGATAAGTGCCCGACCCCACGTGTGAGAAATGTAAACGATAAACCGATGACCTCTTGTGTAATTCTGTGGTTTTCCTCCATGTTAAACAAATGACCTTGTTTCGCATCCCGCACCATTTGGGAGTTAAATGGGGAGAGGGAAAGTGGTAGAATGGGTAGTCGATACCGAGACCAGCACAACCGACAGTTGTGTGAACTGAGGAATTTTTGTACCTAGCCCGATTGTACGCGCTCATATTCTTCACAATAAATCCGACCTTGTGTCACATCTCGTCTCAATAAGGGTAAAAATATATACACAAGCATTCCACGGCTTAAGTGACTAAAATCAAAATGTATCTGTTCAGCAGCCCACTGCTCCAACCATCAGTACCAGAAACCATTATTAACAATAGCTTCAGCCATCTCCAGGTTTCCTGCTCCAGTCATCCTTGCCAACGCTCTCCAGCGACCACGAAATTATTGTCCTTTTCAGGCCATTTTTTTGTTTTTTGTTTTTTTTTGTTTTGTTTTGTTTTTGTTTTATGTATTTTTCTTTAGCAAAAATACAGATCTTCGTTTGGTTGGTTTGTCATCGACTTTTAGCCATTGAATATTTGTTTGCCGGCCAATACCACTCACAACAAACAATGGCACGTAGAATAAAGTAAAGTTTAGTAAAGACTTACAAAGAGAATTATATTGAATTAAAGAACACCCGAGAAAAAATATGAAAATGAATTTTTATATATAATTAATGTAAAACTTAGCACTTTCCTCTTGTAAAAACAAATTAGTTTTTGTTAATTTTTGATGATTGAATAAAAATAATTTCGTTTTTGTTTTTTAAATTAATTATTGTTTCATTCTAAGTAAAACTTCATAAAGTCAGGACATGATATCACCGCTTCTTATTTAACATTTCTCATGGGATTGTTTCTTTATAAAGTAACCTATAAAGGAAAAAATATACAATGAATTAAATTAATTTTTAATGTTTAAATATAAAAAAATTAATTCATTGTTTAAATTTTAAGCATAATTACTTATCCACAGAACTCATCACAAGTCATTGTTACTGTTGAGTGTAATGGTGTGATTCAAACTCTTCTTGTAAGATTATGTGATCTCTCCCCCCAGAAATTGTTACTGAGATCTAATCAGCATAATTGTAATAAACCCAAAGTTTGTTCTAAATGTTTAAGAAACACACTGCCCTTGTAGACAGGTTTACTGGAAAAACAAATGATTAATAAGTAGTAGTAGCAGCATTCCTTCATATAGACATGTTCTATTAAATAGAATGGACAGAGAATGTTCAGCCATCTGGTAAGTTTCTCCTGATGCTGAATAAATAGTTTAAATGCCAGGTGAAAGGAATTTTCCAAATTGGGTTATGCCGAGGCTGTCGCTATATTAACCAGCGACGGCCTCGGTTATGCTCCAAATTCATTTTAGACTAAGGGATATGCAGTGTTTTTGTATTTTCAGACCAAACAGAAAATATGTATCTGTGCTTTTCAGAAAATAACCGAATAATTCAACCTTCTGTTTCTATTACTTATTACTAGTTTATATTTTCAAAAAATTACATTTATTTATTTTCTTTTTGCCTCTTTTTATTTATTCTCTTTATAGGACGGATGTTTACAGTTGGACTCTTGATGGGACCTTTTAATCATGCCTGGTACACATTCTTAGATAAGATGCTTGTTGGAAATGCTGGCAAAATTGTCTTTAAAAAAATCTGCTGTGATCAATGTGTAGCGGCCCCTTATTTTTGCACAACCTTCCTAATGGGTAAAAAACATTTTGATTTTTTTATAATCATATGTGAAGAATTTAATATTTTGTTTAGTTTTTAAATTTTAATGAATATTTCTTTTCTGTATTATTAAAATTATTTTGGTCTGTGTAATGAAATGAAGAGCTGGCATAAAATGTTTTATTTATAACAGAACACTGGACATTGGAATTAATATAAAAATAATTACAAATGATGGAAAAATGCTCCAAACTTTATAAAAAGATTTATTGTCAAAATGTTTTTGTTATTAAGAGGAAAAACCAAAGTGTATTTTTTTTTTTTTCATCTTTTCTAGCACATAAATTTTGGTTAAAAATCTTGTTTTTCTCACATCAGCAAGTGAGCTAACAATTGGTATAAATATTTTTAGGGTCTTTTTGAGGATTAAAACACATTTGGGAAATTCTTGCAAAATTTGTTTTTAAATTTTATTACATGTTAACCCTACCTACTTTTTATGAAATTGTGAGAAAGTAAAATTTCAGTCTCTTCATATTAGTTAAAAGTAAGACTCTTTGGAAAATTTAAATCATCTATTTGTTTTTGTCAAACAAACACCAATTACCAAAAATCTGCTCTAAATGATAAAATAAAAAATGCAATAAAACTATAACATTATTTAATTAGAAAAGCTTTTAATTGATTTTGTAAGATATATTAAGGACACTATTGTATAAAAAAATAATTTTTTATGAATAATGAATTTTTGCAAGAATTGTTTTCATTTTTTTTATTCTAATTAGAGAAATTTATTAAGTTTTAAAATTCTAATTAATTTCAGTTTTTAAGATATTATTAAAGGAAATTTACTTTAACTCATAGCTGGAGGGAGAAGTGATGGATTAAAACATGCCAAAACCATTGGGAAAGGTATTAATCTGTCGCTTCTCTCTCCAGCTATGGGTTAAATAACATGAAAGATTGGCTTCTGTAAACTTGTTTGGCAATGAGTCTACCACAGAAAGTAATGGTAACCTACTGCAGGAAAATATTCTACCCAGTCAGTCATGTCTCTTTCGAGACATGATTGCCTAAATGTGTATCATGTATTGCACTTAACTCACTGATTAATTGAACTTACTTACTTATAATAACTTATTTATTTAATTATTTAACTTATAATAACTTATTTATAACTTATAATGAACTTACTTACTAATAATATATAGAAGAACTTAATACAAATTATCAAACAGCAATATTTTTAAAAGAATTTAATTCTTTTTTGTTTATAAACATGCTGATTTTTGTAATTACAGGCAATCACAAACATTTATCAGAAAAAAAATAAGCAATAGCTATAAATTTCAATTCAACATTTCAAAAAATCTCAATAAAACATAACAGATAAAGTCTTCATAGGACAACATTAGAACCGTCATCAGACTGTCAATGCATCAAAGCAGCTAACGTCAGGTTAAAAACATCTATTGTTGGGTTAAAAAATGAATTCATATTTTGGACTTAAAGTAAATATTTGTTTCAAATCTGGTAATATTCCTCAAATAAAGTTTCAGAAAAGTATGTTTTTGGAAGTTTTTAAGAAAAAGACTTTAATTGCAATGAAAGACAACTAAAAAGGTGTACAAGTCAGCTATTTTAGCAAAAAAAAAACAAAGGTTTTCGGTCAATTTAAATTAGTTTTTGAAATATAGCAAAGTATTTTGCTTATTGGAAATATTTAATTTAATCTAATACCTTGAAATTAAAACTAAAATAAAAGCTCCAAAAAACATTTTTCATTTTAAATCTTAGATATCGCATTTTTTTTTTTATCATCTAAGTCCCTATATTAGCATGTCTCTTTACTAAATTACAAAGTTACACTTACAGGATATTAAATGCAAATGAAGCATGTAGCAACAAAAGACAAGAGATTGTAGAAAGTCATGATCACCCTCATCCTGATAGGAAATGTCAAAAAAAGATGATACTGTACTATTTATATGGGTTTTAATGTAAAATTAGGCAAAATGATTGATAAATCATCTTTATATTTTTAAGCTCTCCAATAAAATGTACCAAATTTCATTGAAACAAACATTAAAGAAAAAGTTCTGCCCTTTGTTCTTTCAGAAAAATTTGAATAATCTTTAAGATTATAATTTAATGATGACTTATCATATTGACCCACAGCACCAGAGACAGATTTTGATGGTATAACAGATCGAACTTTCCTGCGAAAAGTTTTTTTCTTGATAACAGTTGAGCAGCAGTCTGGCAGAATTGTGGGACATGAAGTGGGTACAGAGCAGAAATGTTATTTAATTCCTCCAGGGGGGAAAATAATTGAGGCTATTGAGATTCCATGATGTTTATTGAATGTTTAAGGAGGCCAAATAATGTATGTGAGCACTGTCAGTAGGTAATGAGTTTCAGCAGTGATGACACTGATGTGACAAAAAACACTTTTAGATCACTACAAGAAAGACTGTGAGCAATATTACTATGTCCTTGTTGCTATAAAAAAGAAAAGAGTTCAGTAGAATGCAAAAAGTGTGACACTGAAAACCAAATATGTCTTGGCATTGCCAAGGACACATTAGTAGAGTATTGAGAGATGGGAAAAATTTTGTTAGAAACAAAGTACTGGACTTATGTGATGTCTGTTCTATATGGCAGTAAATGCTAGACAATTTCCTCAAAGATGAAAGAAAGACTTGAACCAACAAAAATGTGGTTATACAGAAGAATGCTAAAGATGTAGGATCAAATATGTGAGAAATGACAAGGTTTTGAAGAGAATGGAAATGATAAGAAAATTTAACATCACTAATTATAACTATAACATCAGGAAGAAACAGCTGAAGTTTCTGAGGCATGCAATAAGGAAGGAGGGCTTGAAGAATCTGGTACTCACGGGGTGGATAGTGGGAAAGAGACAGGAAAAAAAAGCACATTACATACTTTATAGGCTTAAACAAATAGATGGCAGAGCAGAGTTTGGAAGAAATAACAGAACATATTAAAAGCAAGAAGAGACATGAAGAGCTGAAAGAACACATCACATAAAAGATTACAATTTTTTCATTTTTATTAAAATCTTTTTGAATGATTTCTCTAATTAAAATGTTTATCTCTTTAGGCATGGCTCTCTTAGAAGGAAAAAGTTGGACAGTTAGTGTTGCAGAATTGAAGGAGAAATTTTTGGTTATTTATATGGTAAGTTTGCAAAAATTCAAATTTTTGTGTTTTTTTTTTTGTTTTTTTTTTTGTTTTTTTTTCATTTAATTTTAAAACTTACATAAAGAGAATAAAAATGAATGAATCCTGCATAAAAGATCATTGCAAAAGAGCTTTTAACAGTTCTAGAGATATTCTAATACATTCAAAATATATCGGTGACATATTACATTACAACCCTTGATGGCAAGCTAATTACATTTCAAACAAGAATGAGAAATTAGAATTCAGTTCTTGTTAAGGACTTTTTTATTCAAGCTAATGAATTTTGAAAGTCAAAAAATAACCACCAGAAAGCTGTGTTAAAAATTTAAAAAATAAACTAATCTGGAATTAGCAAATGGTAAACTATTTATGCATTTGATTTGATCATTTGAGAAAAAAATTACACATTACTTTTCATGCCATTCTTTTTTCTTTTATGTAGAATTCTTCCCACATGATTTTCACATTTTAAACTTTTAAGCGTGTATTAGTTGAAGGTTAATTGTAATGGAATTAAAACTTAGGGACTTTGGGGAATCTGTATTTGAAGAAAATTCTGTTAAACAAATGATATTGAGTTTCAAAAATTAGGAAGTGAAGATTTCATTTTAGGTATATAGAAGTCACAAAAATGTCAAAGATTTGAAGGCTTTAGTGGAAAATGGCATCAAAATTTTAGAATTCATACAAAAATTCAATATATGAACTAAAACTATTTTAAGTCATTTTAGTATTGCACAAAAAAGTTAAAAAAAAAAAAAAAGGATTATATTTGAATTGAGTGCAAACACATCAGGCAAAGGAAAGCCTACTTTAATTAAATTCACCAATAGGAAAGTGATCTGTTTTGAGTGCCAGTATAGTATGTGCCTTACCTTAAAAAGCATATTATAAAGAAGTATTATAACTGTCTGTTTAAGGTTAGGGAAAATAATTAGTTTCAATAAATATATCTATAAATATACTCTTACTGAGCTAGGATACATACAATACCAAGATCAAAGAAGTAAGCCACATACTATATTGGCAACCCGTTTTACATTTCAGATGCACAACCTCTTTTCCAAAACTCTTGGAATCAAACACTTTTCAGATTTCAGAATAATAATACATATACTGTCTAATGAGTAAAGAAATCAATTGTTACCCAGAAGGATATCTATCACTTAACCTTTTATCAAAATTACCAAAAAATAAACTGAGTATCCATGAACAGCAGAGGCCCATCTGACTAGTGACATCACCAATACACCTGTGATGGGAATTGAGCCAAAGCTCTCAACTTCTCCAGTCATGGAAAAATGTTTAGTTTCAGAATATCAGATAACAGTGTGTGTATACCTGTATATCATCACTTGTGAAAAATGAATTTTATTTAAATCTAAAATTTTAATTTTTTTTTAAACTGAAAAAAGATCTCAATGGCTTGATATGAACAAGCTGAAACATCAACTAAAATGTGCATCATCCTTGGAATGTTATTTTGAGAATGTAGTAAAACAAAAATAACCAAACAATGCATATTGATAGCTAAACTAGATTGAAATATTTCATTCAAAACTTGAATTTTGGGAAAAATATCACTATTTTTATTTGATAATACTTATCCTCATGTTGCAAAAATGTTATTAAAGTTGAATCAGTTGTAAAAAGACTATTATAACCCATTTATTTGCATCCATCTGATGGATTACCATTTTATCAAACATCTACTAGAAACTTTCAAAGAATTAGTACTTTTAATATTGAATCTTTTTTATAAAAAAAATAGACAATCACCTGTGGAGGTTAAATGTAAAGAGGGTTAATGGGGAAATGTTTTTATTGTACGAGTAATTTGATTTTTTTCTATTTTTATTTAAATCAGTATTACTTTGTTATAATTGATACAAGTTCTTCCATCAATTCTCAAGTTTGTATTATTGTGATAAAATAGCTATATAATCAAGTGAAATTTTGTGGCATATCGTTAAATTTTTAAGTGTTCAAGTGATCTAAATTAAAGGATGGCTATCAAATATTATCAACTCTTGCAAATTGATTACCATTATTTTTTTCTAATAAAATTTTCTTGATATGAGAAGGAAGATGAGAAAAACATCTGTTCCACAGGTTCATGTAAAATAAGAAAAGTATTAACACATCAGATAGGATACATAATTATGAGTTATTCTTTCAAAAATTTTAGAATTGGAAACCTTGTCTATTAAAATAAAATTTAGGCATTTAATTAAATGCCAATAATCTTGTATATGTAGTCACAAAACAATACTACCTCTGTTCCATAACCGTTGCATGTACATTTCATACCCCAAAAGTAACTACTATTATAGGACAAAAATAGTATTCTAATTTATGTCCTGATTGTGTACATTTTTACTTTTTTTTTTTTTTTTTTATTACAGTGTTTTATTTTTTTTTCTATTTATTTATAATTAGCAACTTTCATTGACAAAAATGAAAAATATGGGATTTTGCTTTGTTTACAGCATATCACGTTGAATACACCGGTTCTCGTTTGATCACCGAAGTTAAGCAACGTTGAGCCTGGTCAGTACTTAGATGGGTTACTACTTGGGAATACCAGGCGCTGTAAGCATTCAGTGACGGATGTGCATTGTGGTGCAGTGGATATTGGCTTGGAAAGAGAAATTGGTGAGCCAAGTTCAAATTCCAGTTGAGTACCCTGCATTCTCTTCAGCACTGGTACCCTTGGGAAAGGTATTAATTCGTCACTTCCCTCCAGTTATGGGTTAAATAACAGGATGGGGCCTGGAGGCAACCCATGTAGTGTTGGTGTCACAATAAATACACCTTTGGTAGCCCTGGCGAAGCATCAAATATTCAGCTATTTGACAAGATTATGAATTTTGCTGTAAACTGCACCAGGGTTCCAAATGCACAGGGAATACTGGAGGGGTGTAGTGAGTTCTATCTCAGCCAAGGCTGCAAGACGACGGCGACAAAGCTACTAATAACAAAAAATTCAGATTTTCTGTAGAAAGCCACAGACTTTCAAATGCTTTTAATGATTTTCAACTTTGTCTTTTGTTATTGGTTTAACAATTTTAAATGTAATTAGTCATTTGATATACAGGATAATGATTATTAAATTAAGCAATTCTGTGTTAACTTTACTTCTGAGTAAAACAAAATTTTTAAAAGATTTTTATTTTACTTTGTAGATGGATTGGTTCATTTGGCCACCTGCTCAATTTATTAATTTTTACTTCTTGCCAACTAAATACAGAGTCCTTTATGTTTGTTTCATCACATTAATCTGGGACACTATTTTGTCTTACATCAAGCACAAGGTAAAGTAATATTTGTTATTGTTTTTTACCACATTCCTCCTCACATCCACGTTATATAAAAATTTTGAAATAAATATTTATCCAAAGAAACACAATACCTAAAGTATTAAATTTTATTTTAGAAATGAAAAATTTTTAAGCTTTTATTTTAGTTTTACTTTCAAGCTAATAGATTAAATTTAATATTTCCAATAAGCAAAATGATTTACTATATTTCAAAACAAATTTAAATTGATTGGAAGAACTTTTTTTAAATTGCTGAAAATCATTGATTTTAGTACAGTTTTTAGCCATCTGGCATTGCAATGTAATTCTCTTGATTAAAAAATTTAAACAATGTACTTTTCTGAAACTGAGGAATGTTAGCTGATTTAAAGTTTAATCTGATTTGAAACATTACTTTTAGTTTAAATATATCACAAATACATTTAATGCAGAGGTAGGTGTTTATTTAAGGTGCTGACAGTCTGAAGTTTATCTAATTTTTTTCTGTGGGAAACATATCTGTAAAAATTACAGGAATACTTGTTTCATATCATTAACTCATCAGTAATCTTAAAAATTTAAAATATATTCTCCATAATGTTTTGGGATTTGGGCTTTAAACTTACTATAGTTATTGCTCTTATCTTATGATAATGTCATGTATGGACATCTGTATTTACAAGAATTGGCACATTTATACACAAAGAAATTCAAATTTTTTTTTTTAAATATTGTGTCACTGAATTGTAATAACTTTCCATTTAGGATTAGCAAATATACTATTTACTTAACAATATCGCCTCACTAGTACAAATTAATACAAAAATTTATAAATTATTCTAAGTGAAAGTTTTAAAAATGAAAATAATTCTTGTAAAAAATTCATTATTCATCTAAAAGAAATTTGTCTAAAGACAATAGTGTCCATAATATATCTTTATTCATAAAAGCTACTGAAAGCTTTTCTAATTAAATAATGTCTTAGTTTTATTGCATTTATTTTATTTTACAATTCAAAGCAAATTTTCAGTAATTGGGGGTCTTGTTTTACAAAAATAAGTTGATTTAAATTCTCTAAGGAGTTCTATATATTATATAAACATTAAGCAGTACAAAAATTAATTTCTCAAAATTTCATGAAATTAAATAGGACAATAGGTAACAAATGTAAAAATGTTTTTACTAAGGTTTTTTAATAAATAAGAAATATTTGTAAAATAAATTCATTCATTTTCAATAAGTCTTGAAAGTGTCATTAAAATCCAACAATAGTTGGATTTTTACATGAATTTCCAAATCAATGTTTTTCACTACGATGTCACTAAAATTTCCTATACTAATCTTTGATCCTCTACTAACACAAGAAAAGCATTTTTAAACATTCTAAAAAGGATCAAAAATTTAATAAATAAAAAATCATTTGGTCTTTTAAAAGATTCTGATAAAACTGTTTTTATTAAGTTTGGAGCATTTTTTTATTTTTTTTTTTATTTTTTTTCTTTCATCATATATGCACATTTTTTAGTGAATCTGCAGCAGTACCTATATTTATGATCTTCAAATAAAAAAAACATAAATTTGCTGGCAAAATATATACTTTACAGTTTCCCCATAATTTCCAAGCAAAGACAGTTTTGATTTCTTATTATAGGTTTAGTTTATTTGTGTAACAAAGTGTTTTCATGATCAAAAGCAAAACTAAATAAATACCAAAAGCTTATCCCACAGGAAAAGTCCAGGCCAAACCAGCATGTTCTTAAATTTATATCTCTACTCACTAAAATATTCTTTATAATTTTATCTTTCCTGATTTTTCTTTCAAATGTTACTAATATCTTGTCTTAGATAGTAGATACTGAGGTTCCTTCATTCAAGATCCCTTTCAATGGCACCATGGTTGTTGATGAAGGGAATATTGTAAATTTTAGTCCTACCCACCATGTAGGAAATTCATTAAAGAAAAAAATTCATGTTGTAGAGAAAGACAGTAAGAATCAAAATGTAAGAGACTTGATAGTTCTGCAACTTGAATGCATAAAAGGTGGAAAAGTTTTACTGAAAATCAGAACCAGGATTTATGGATCTTAATACTAAAAGCAGTTAAAGTAAATTTGAAAAATGGTGGAGAAAGGGGAAAATGGTTAATCCAGAAAAAAGTTTGTAAATAAAATATTTTATGAGATATTTCTGTTACAAACATCTAAAAAAAATTCTTAACACAAAAATAAAATTATTTCTGCATAATATTAACAATCTAATCAAAGCCATCATCTGTGTTTAAAAAGATTTTTTTAGTGGGTGGGTTCACAATTGATCTAATAATTTGGTGATTTATTCTTTCCTTTCATTGACTTTTATTTGTCTATTTAAATTTGCTTTTTAATAAAGGACAGTTTTCAAAATATGATAATATACTCCTTCTGTTCTGTGGGTTTTAGTTTTATCAGAAATATTCAGGAATAATTGTCTTAATTATATATCATAATATAAATAACAGTGTCTGCATTTTTTTTCTTAATGAAAAAATAATGCTGTAATAAAAGTTCTAATGGAAAGAAATATGAATCTTTCCATTTTGAACTTGTGGATAAAAGCTCACAAAATGAAAAACAATAGATAATGATTGTTAACATTATCAGCTTACTGAGACCAGTTTTAATGATTTCATGATTAGAAATCATTGTTTAAATCAATACCATCAATTATATTTCATTATAGATTTTTAATTGTCTTATGCAAAAAAACCAGTTCTGTAGTATCATACATGAGAATCAAGTAAATGCGGGGTAGAAGGGATAAAAGATAAAACAAAGATTTTTTTTTTTTCTTCTTCATCAAAAAGTGTAATATAATAATCTGGCCCCACCCGAAGAAGGGATGAAGCGTGGGTGTTTTCAGTCATTGAAAGCAGCGGATGTCATTTTGACCCTATTTCCGGCAGAACGGAAATAGCTCAGAGAAGCAGACAGGTGTCTCTGAGAATTTACGTAGGCGTCGCGTGATCAAGGCAAAGCCGGAAGAAACGATTCCCGGTTTTGGAAGATATATAAAGACTGCGAAAACACAGATAAGGCAGTCTCCAGAAGTCGACAGTAGAAGAGAAGAAGAGTCTGGTCGGCAGTAGTGAAGCAGTTCACAGCTGCCCCCAATAGCATGTATGCTATTGGGGGGTACGCATTCGTCATTCGTCCATTCGTCAACGTCGACCCTTAGAAGCATTCGTCAACCCATTAGAAAAGCGCTCCCTCAACTCTCTGTCCACTAGGCGACACGGTCGATCGTTCTTAATAAAAATATCATAGATATATTTTTATATACCTCCCGTGTTTGTTTGTTATTGAGTATATAACAAAAGTTATTGACTTGTTCAAGTTGAAATTTTTTTTTTCTAAGCACAAAGGATTGGGGAAGTGATCAATAAGATTAATGGATGACAGAGCATAACTGATCTAAATAATAAAGTCACTTAATCTCTTAATATATTCTTTTGGCATTTGTATCTGCTCTGAATTCTTGAGATAGGTCAGCTAGTGGCTAATTCCAAATTTTGTGTTACTGCTTAATTTTGGCAGAGGGTAATGCAAAGGTATTTTCATTCATTCATATAGAATTAATATCAGAAATCAATTTGCATCTATTTACAAAGTCAGTAAATTTTCTTACCCACCAAAACATCCTAATTCCCTATATCAAGTATTTTTCTTTCTTGCTGATGCTGGAGTTAACTCAAAATACCAATATCTTTTTTATTTTGTATTTGACTTTTAATAAAAGCATCAATAGCTGAAATGGAA
Organism: Ascarosepion bandense; assembly: GCA_037127315.1. Taxonomy (NCBI): domain Eukaryota; kingdom Metazoa; phylum Mollusca; class Cephalopoda; order Sepiida; family Sepiidae; genus Ascarosepion; species Ascarosepion bandense. The sequence continues at coordinate 4,978,784 of JBBBDQ010000145.1, forward strand.
TTCCTATTAACAATATTAAATGGAATAAAATGTAAAAAAATATTTAGAAGCTAAAATAGAATTTTTGTGAGCAAAATTTGAAATTAAAATAAAATTCCAACGAAAATGAAAATTTGAAGGGTGTGCCCCAGCAGAAATATCAAAGCTGGTAGTATTGTGGTAAAAAAGAAGAGGCCTTACCTTGAAAAAAGTTGTGCTTTCTGTACTGTCTACTGAAAAAGAGGGGATCAGAATTAACTTCTGATATACTTTAATAGACTTTCAAATATGGTAATTTTTGCACTTGCCTACTAGTCTTTTGACCAATCTCAACCTTTTTTCCCCTCAATAAAAGAATGCTACTCTGTATGACAAAACTTTTTTCTCTATTTGAAGGTTAGAAATTTAAAAGCATCATAAGTGTTGTGTAGGACATGTTAGATTGCATGGAGATGGATGGGTTTTTGTGGAAATTGTTAGTGAATGGGTCATGAATCAGATTAGCTAGGTGTAGGACAGACAGTTGTGACCATCTTTTCCCCTTCAGCTTTGTGCCACAAATATGATACATTAATTAAATAAACATTTTCTGTGAAAGAAGAAGGCAGTTGAAGGTTATCAGTAATGATAAGGATTTGCTTTTTTTTGCCCCTGACTTTGATTTTAAAAAAAAATGAATACTGATAGCTTATCTCAGAGAAAGTCCAGGCCAAACCAGCTTGTTTTAAATTTATATCCCTACTCAACACTGATTTATAACCTTATAAGCTTTCTGATTTGGGGTCTCTCACACACATGTGCACACACACCCTTTTGGTTATTCTCCTATAAATATTCATATATTTTTGTGCCCACCTAAAGATTAAGTGATGTTAAGTTATGAAAACACTTAATTGTACAAAAACCTAATTTTAGAATATAAACTGAAAACTGTCCTGATTTGATATTTGGAAATTATAAGACTACTTTTATAAATACAATATGAAGAACATGTCTCTTAGAAGATTACCAGATTTCTTTTCAGTTGCTTCTTACTTTCTTTAAATTGATCTTTAATGGTTTACATGAAATTACATGGAATATTTTTAAAAATATGGATAACGCTTACTTGATTGAATCTTATTTTGAAGAATATAGTTAAGATTTATTTGATTCACTGCTGGTTTGCAAAAGTAGTCAGATTTACCATATTTAATAACTCTCCAACCACACACTCGTTACTTTTAAGTAATAATACTTTAATTACTGATTGTCTATGGCATTTGAATAAACATTAGACACCTCAATCTTGCTTATAAGTCTTAAATATTTTAACTATCATGTCCATAAAAAAAATAAATAAATAGAAATTGTCAAAAAAAATTATAATTATTAATTCACTCATTCTAAGTCAATGAGAATTGACACCACTTTTCTCCTCTACACACACAAATGCAGCTCACATGGACAGATCATTAAGACATGCATCAATGAAAATTTGATCTCCTTTTCCTTTTTCAGGCAATAATAGTATAACATTTCTTTTAGCACTCAACACAAATTGAGATAAGAAAATGCCAGACACTAGTATTTTGCCAACTAAATTATCTGGACACTCATGACACACATCATTAAAAAACATGCAAGAAAGGCTATATGCTTTGCTTAGTCTTTCTTATCTTTCTGTTAGATTCCAATCCATATTCAATCTACATTTGACTCTAAACTCACAATTTGAACTGGTATTACTGTCTCTCATTCTCTCAACACCATATAACAGTCAGATAATAAATATTACTCATTATTTCAACATCTTGCTGTTTCTTCTATTTATGAGTATTTTTGTATATATAAATGTTGGAGGGGTTTATAATCATTTACTCAGTTATAACTCTTACAACTGTTACTTTTTGTTCAGAGGAGCTTTATATGCAATTAAATAGAATATTAATATCTGTCAGTGTGGCAAAATGTGGGTAAGACATATTGAATTTGCCAATTTTAACTGAATTTTTTTTTTATATTAGGAAAAATTGAGCCCAATTTATTCATAAACAAATGAAGAAAATTTAAGACATTACCAACATTTTTATACAACTGTAATTTTATTTTGGAAGCTAGTTTCAGTGGAATATTTAATTCCAAACTTGTTTCATAAACTTTACATGAAAATGTACTGAACGTTTTCCATTTAAAATAAAATATTAGATTAAGTTTCGCTTTTTTGAAAATTGTAATAACAAATGTATCATTCAAATTACTAATCACGTGTGGCAGTTAAGAATATATTTGGAGGATGCTAACATGCCTTTGTTTTTTGCATGGCAGGGGCAGGGGAGCAGTGTACACAGTAGATTAAGGGAAAAATGTTCTTCATGACAACGTAAAATCACATCAGTCAGTCAGTTAAGTTCCATACGTGATACACGCTTGGGTGATAATGTCTTGAAAGAGACATGACTGACTGGGCAGAAGATTATCCCGCAGTAGGTTGCCATTACTTTCTGCAGTTGACTGGTTGCCAACCAAAGGCTATAGAATTCAATCTGTCCTGTTATTTAACCCATAACTGGAGGGAAGAGATGGTATTTGCACATAAGTGAATGCAAGTAATTCGACTGGAATTTGAACTCGGCTCCCCGACTTTTTGTTCCAAGCCGATGTCCACTGCACCAGACAGCAAGAATAACACAGGAAAAAATTTTAAACTATATTAGTCTGTTCTACCCACCATATTCACCTCACATTACACCAACCAATTATTACCTTTTTTTTTTTTTTTTTTTTCAATCACTGCAAAACACATTGACAGGGATTATTTTCTCCAGTGAAAACCAGGTTAAAGAGTTTGTTGATAACTTTCATATCAAAACATATCAAATTTTACTCAAAATGTATAGAAGAGCTGCCTAATGGTGGCAATAATGGTGAATATATAATTGAATAAAATGTAATTGTACTTTATTTTTTGAAGAATAGTTGATAAAGAAAACTGAAATTATAACTCAATGCATTCTGAACCTGCTTGAAATTAGATTTGTTCTTGAAGCTATTTCCAGAATATTCATTGTGTGCTGAATTATATCTAATGCCAGATAAGCTTTATCTAATATTTTTATTTATTTACAATGGAATTGTGGGATACTTTAAAGCTCGAATTAATGACATGGCTTCTTTTGTATATGCCAAAGTCTTTCTTTTTTTTTTTCTTTTTTTTTAAATTGATGCAATTAAAGTTATTTTATTTTTCTTACATGATACATACAAATGAATTATATAGTATTAACATCTAACATTTTTTAACAAAACTCTAAGTTACATCAGTTTTGTTGTCTTTGTATGCAAATTTTATTAAACCTGTCTTCTAAACAATATTTTATTTATTTTAGTCAAAGAATTTACTGTAATTCCCAGTTTTGAGTTTTGCAAGGTAACTCAATGAAAAATTTGAGGTTCAAACATATACATAAGTATACTTGTAATACAGTTATATAATATATTTATAAAAAATTGTGGGGGACAGACATCATGTGATGTAAAAATCTGCATCTACAAACACAAATGATCTCTTTCATGTTTCATAGGAATGATGCAGGACATAATTTTGATTTTACTAATGCCACCTTAATTAAAAAAAAAGGACATAATTTTTTAAGAAGAAAATACTTTGAATAACATTATTATCAACTATAAACAGACACACATAAAACAATACATTACATTACCATCCTTCATTGAATCCATTCTTAAAGAATCTAACTTACATTTATTTAATACTAAGAGTGCATAAAAAAAACAGTCCTAGATTAAAGTGGAATGCCATGCCACTGTGCCAGCTGACCACACAAAGGTGAAGACAGAACTCCTCCAACTAGACCAGGGACATCCGACCCACAGCCCACTTAATATTTTCATTCAGCCTATTGCATTCTAAAATCTTTAGGTATATTTTCCTTTACTTTAGTAATGTATGTTAAACTTTTTCTCAGATTGTACTAGTAGGTTCACTTGTCCATTGCATTAAAAGGGGAAAGGGGCAATTGTCAGTGACTTTGATTGTTTCAAATTCAAAAATTTTACAGTTTGATGAATAATGACTTTTATTTCTTAACATTTTTACAGTGTCAAGGGATAGTGACTTCAAACCCATTCAGAGTAATTTGGAAAAAGTAGTATCATTTTCCACTTATGCTGTTAGTCATAAAGAATGGGAACCTTTTAATCAGGCTGATGAAAAAATCTCATTTCCCTCTCTTTAAGAGTCAAGCATATTTAGTAGCTCCAGGCTAGGCCTAATTCCTAGTGGAAGGGGCTAATTTAAATTTATTCTTTATTTCTTTCTAATTTCAAGTATATAATACAGACAAAGGTCTACCACTATATATATTTTGCTAATGTAATAATTTAAATACTTTCAACACATTCCAATTATATTCATAATTATTTAGGTAACTTTAAATGTTTAATTTAGTAATCCAGTATTTGGTCATGGCATTTAATACTATGAAAAGAAATATAAAAGAAATGAGAAAATTCAATATTCTATGGATAGAAAACTATTTTGTAATTGAAACATACTGTAATATTAACTGCTTCATATGTCATGATAAAATTGCCATGTGCAAGCAATATAATATTAAGCATCATTATGCTGTCAAGCATGAGTCGGAATAAAATAAACGAATAAAGAAGAAAAATGAAAATAGATGAATTAAAGAAGCAATTTAATTTTTAACAAAACATTTTCAAAAAGTCTGTTGTTAAAACTGATGCATGTACAGAAGTTAGCTATTTAATAGCTGAAAAATTGGCTCAGAAGGGCAAGCTATTGATATAGTGAATTAATAAAAAAAAAAATAATTGCTTTTAATAAATATTGTCCCAAAATAATTGATGACATATCTGACAGTATTGTGAGTACTTTGCAGATCCAGTTATCTAAATGTGTTTATTACGGTTTAGCATTGGACGAAAATACCAATAAAAGTGACACTACACAATTACTTTTTTTCATCTGAGGAATTGATGTCAGTATAATTGAATAAATGTTGAACTTATACCATTGGAAGTGTACATCAACTGGCAGGGACAGCATTAGCACATTAATTTATCAATTAAAAAATTCAATATTATCAGAAATAAAAATTTATTTGATTACAAGTGACGATGCTCCTGCATTAATTGATAAAAATAATGGATTTATTACTTTATTCAAGGAATCAGTTGATCATGATATACTTGACTATAATTGCTTGATTTATCAACAGCAATTATGTGCTCAAAAGTTAAATATGAATCAATTGATGACAGATGTGAATGTTATCTGATCTCAGGGCTTGAATGATCGTGAGTTCAAAAAAATACTTGGAAGAAGTTGGCAGCAAGTATGAATACATTATTTATTTTTCAAAAGTCAGGTGGCTTAGTAAAGCAGCCATTTTGAAAAGATTTCATTTATTGTTACCTAAAATAAGAGTCTATGCAAAACAAGAAGCATAATGTAGATTTTTTTTTTTTAGAAAACAAAGAATGGTTGAATGATCTTTCCTTTTTAGTAGATATCACTGAAATGTTGCTTAAATCTAAATTGCATTTACAAGGAAAAGACTAGTTATGGTGCTTAAAGTTTGAGTGAATAATAGGTCTTACAAAAAATTACAACTTTTGATAAGACAATTTGTGCATTTTCAGAGTTTATTAAAAAGAAAGGAATTTTCTGTAAACTTTGAAAAATAGAGTAAATTATACACTATTTACATTATTCGGACTATTGTCCTCATCTTTGTTGCTATTTGTGAGATGTTTCAGACATTGTACATGCCGGCCTTCTTCAGGTGCTAGGAATTTCAAACCAAATCCTTTATTACAATCACTGAATAATGTAAATACTACCTCATCTCAAAAATATAGTAAATTATGTGAAGTTTTGTTAAAAGATTTTACAACCAGATTTTTTGACCTCAGAAAAATAGAAACTGAATTAAAATTGTTCATTGATCCATTTTCATTTAGTTATGTGGAAACACCAACCGAATACCAGCTAGAACTCATTGAGCTTCAGCACAGAGAATCTTTGAAAACTTATAGAGAAGAAAATTCCTTTTTTGAATTTTTTTAAAGAAGTTCATTCTTTCAATGAATTTTATGAAATTGTCAATTTATCAAAACTGTTATGCATGTGGGGTAATATATAATCCTGTAAACAATTCTTTTCGTGCATGTAAAACATCAAAACTAACGAATGAAATAAGTTGAGTGATTTCCATTTAACTAACATTTTATAGCACTAGTCTTCATTCTAAAGACTAGTGCCATAAAAGGTAGGTAATGTCAAAAATCACATTGAACTTATTTTATTTTGTGTATGAATATTTTTTTTTACTGCTAATAATACAGTATTTTTTTAATTATATATATTTGTTTAAATTTGCTATTCCCAACATTTTGAACTTTTTAAAAGCATATTTATATAAAGTACTTTTGTGCCAGGTGAATATACTTAAATTTCTAATTTGGCACATTATAAAAAAAAAAACGATTGAACAACCCTGTCCTAGACAGACACACAATACAGTATTTTGTAATTATATGTATTTGTTATTAACATTTGATATTCACAATGTTTTAAACATTTTATATAAAGTATTTTTATGGCCCTGTGAATATACCTAAATTTTTAATTTGGCCCATTAGAAAAAAAGATTGGATAAATCTATATTAGACAGACACGCACACACAATTACAAATACACATTACCATCTGATGCCCACTTAGACATACCAGAAAGTTTTTACAAGCTTACATATAGTATTATCTATGGTTTTGATGCATATGATACACATGACTGACCAATGAAAATTGGTCTAAGCAAAATTGAAAATATAAAAGTTTTGTCTTTCTGATGAAGCTTTCAGAAAAGTGAAACATGTTAGATAAGCATTTCCTATTTGTTCTTTATCTTATCATCTTGTCGGATTCTAATCCATATTTGATCTTTAACTCAAACAAGTGTGTGTGTCTCTGTGTGCTCATATATAACAAGTATATAATATATTTATATGCTGTTTTGCTTTCTTCTAGGAACAAGCTGCAGAAAAATACAAAGTCTTAGAAGAAAAGAAACATGAAAACAGTTGAACCTGCAGAAAGTTCATAGAAAAATCTATTTAAAGTCAAGGTCCCAGTTGCAAAGATTAAGACTGACATTTTTTTCTTAATTTATTTAGTCATATAGCATTGAAATTTTTGCTGCCTTTTCTACTCAACCATTCCTACCTTAACTTTTTTCTATATCATTTTTGTTCACTTTCTTCTATATACCATTTTTACTTTGTGTTTCTTTTATGATTGTTTAAAAATATGAATTTTTTTTATATTTTTAAAGAAAGCTTGCTGTTGCATACAAAACACTTACTACTGATGATTGAAAAACATAATTCTACAATGATAAAAGAAAACAAAGCAACTTATTTTAAGTAAATAAGAGCAAAAATACACTTTTTCTTTGCTTTCTTTTTTTTTTTTTTTTAAGTAAGCAACTGTACACAAATTAAAGTAAGTCTTAAGCAACTCCACAACTGATATCATCGTGGTTTAAACAATTCAAAGAAAAATGTAAAATGAAACAAGAGTTGCTTATTGTTTTTTATACTGTATTTAAAATTCCACCAATTCTACTAGTTTAAATCATTGAATTATTTTTCTTTGCTGTTAGAACCAATGATAAAAATTTAAGTAACTTTGGTAACTTTTGTGTGAAATGCTAAGTTGCTTAAAAATCATGTATATAAAATTTTGTTACATTATGGCAATTCAATTTTATTTTTCTTATTCAACAGAATATTGTTGATGAGAAAGGATTTTCTTTCGTCATTTCTGTTGTTCTGATATATTTAAAAACTATCTGTAAAATATAAAATAAAAAAATCCACTTTAAGATAACTTTTAAAAATTTGGAGTTTTTAGTTTATTTTTAGAATCAGTTTACCTAATTTTGCCAATATTTATTCACAGCTCTTTTTTCCATACTTATATTTCATTAATGGTGCTTTCCAATCAAACCAATACAAAAGTATCTCTGAAAACAGTCACAAAGCAGTTGCTGATTTAAAATGGTGCCAATCAAATTCCAAATATATATAAAGAAAAGCAAAATATAATTGTCTAAAAAGGAAAAAAAATATAGATACTATTAATAGATTGTCTTACAAATGCTGGGTCCTACTCATTAGATGTAATTAAATGACAGAAAAATTAAAATAGGGGATTAAATATGAAGAAAACTGAATTACAATTTCATGATATCAATAATAATGGGTGAGTGAATTTTACATTATTTCAACACTTATTTGGTTAATTTTGAAATCAGGTTTTATATTATACTTAATTCCATATGTAAGTTATTTTCAGATAATCTATCTGTAAAGGAATAAAAAAAAACAAATCAAAGAGAAAAACTATTCTTAGCCAACACATCTCATCCTCTGAGGGACTTTCTCAAGGCAAATGTTGGTAAAGTTCTTCAGAGGACAAAACACATCAGCTAAAAATAGTTTTTTTTTTCTTGTCTTTTTGAATCCATGTGTAAACATTGTCAGTCAGTTAAATGCCATACATGATACATGCTTGGTCAATCATGTCTCACAAGAGAATCATGACTGACTGGGCAGAAGATTTTCCTGCAGTAGGTTGCCATTACTTTCTGCGGTAGACTGGTTGCCAGCCAAGGTTATAGAACCCAATCTCTCCTGCTATTTAATCCATAGCTGGAGGAAGAAATGATGGATTCATACCTTTCCCAAGGGTATTTGCAAAAGGTATGAATCAATTCATACATAGTATTAAAAGTAAGCATAGTATTTATACTGAAAACCATGGGTAAACATTGGTTGTGTTTATACTTGAGTATACAAGCACTTATTTGGTAGATAACACTTTTGGTGTGGGGAGGGTATCTTCTTCAGATATGTTAGATGTTACTTAAATACATCATCTTTTTTTCTTCTGGGGAATGGGTGGCTTTATACTCACAAGGCAAATTTAAGGCAAGAGGGACAGCAGAAAACAGCATATAACCTACCTAGAGAAGTAAATGGATTGTGAAAAAGGGTTTAGGACAAAATAACAAAAAAAAACAAAATTTATTAAGAGCTGCAAATGACAGGAAAATGTAGAGAGCCATGATCACCCACAGCCTGAGGGGACACGACACATAAAGAACAAGAGTGGTTTACCTTTTTGCGAAGTCTGCAGTAATCATATTCTGCATAATAATAATAATGCAGATAACATTATCACACTGGAAAATTATAGAGGAAATTATTTAATTTTTGCTGCTTCTTTCAAAATGTACTATTAAAACTTAATTGATAAAGGATCAAGATGGAATATGTAGTTATAGAATTAAGACAAAATATAAGGAAAGCTTCACTAGGAGGAATATAATTTACAGTTACTGTGAATTGTAGTTACTATCTTAGATATTGTTAAATAAGCAATGTGAATCAGGAATAAATAATAAACCCCTGGTAAGATTGGAGTTTGTATTTATTTTGGGGAACTTCTCTTTGCATGGCAGTGTTGTTATTGGTTTGATTATAAAGGCATTACGCAAATAAGCCATATAAATCTATCCATTATTTCTGTGTTTGTTACATTACTGCCATTTTGTTTACACTGGTAATGTTTGTGTAATTGTCTACAAATTTATTAGATAAATCAAATAACTAATTACATGCTTTGAATCCAGACTGCTTATTTAACACACAACAATGATCTAAGAACCAGAATAAAATGCATCAGAAATAAAATGAAAGAAAGACAAGTCAAAAATTAATAATGGCAAAGCTTCATCTCAGAAATTTGTAGATTTGAACAAAATTATTTATGAGTATGAACATTGGATGCTGAAGAGTTAGCTAAAAATCCTTGTTTTTGAAATGGCTAGTCTTTAAATCTTATGGCTTTCAAAATTTGACTAACCAAATAGAAATCAGTTTAATCTCCTGAGATAGGCTCTGTGAAGAATGTAAACTATTACAGATTAATAAAATACTACAATCTTCATTTGTCTTTGATATCTGATTTAAGTGATAAATTGTAAAAAGTGATTTGCTTTACTAAAGATATTTTAATATTTTTTTGTTTAATTGAAGATAGCTCAACTCTTCATTGTGAGTTGCATATAACCTAATTCCCTCAATCTATACTGTCTCTGAATTGCATTTAAATAGCAAATAATATTATTCTACAATGTCCAAACAATTTTGTTTTAGATCACATTGCCAAAATGTTTGTTACATTAAGTAGGGGGGCAGGCATTAAATGATAATGCAACAAGAGAGCATGGATTAAGTAATACTGTAACAATGATTTTGTATCATGTGTGGATGTTAAGCATTATTTATAACATGGAGCATCACTGACTTGCAACAATTAATTTAAAATTAAAAACAACAATTTTCTGCATTTTTTTTTTAAATAAAAGAAAAATATTACTAAATAAACTACTATCATGAAAAAATATCTGAATTCAATTGTCTTTTTTAAAGACAATGTTTAAAATATTTCTCTTTATACAAATATGTATAGATTTCATAATTTATATATAATTTAAAATACCTTCATCTTGATATGCTGCCTGATATCAGATTTTATAATAGAAAATCAATTAACTCTGACATTACTTAAATTTGTCATGAATTGGCTGGGGCAGTAATACTTGATGAAAAGGTGCAGTTCCATTTGAACAATTATAAGGAATAAAGAAACAAAGATTATAGTCATGTCCTAATGCCATCTGCATACATCAAAAAATAATTAATAAAATTTATTAAATATATATAAAAGCGAATATATATTAAAAGAAACATTCGTTGAAAAAAAAAAAAAAAAGAGGAATAACAAAAAATATTACTGTATATTGGCAATACCAAAATATAACAATTAAACATAGCTAAACCAGTTCGCTGATCAATCCTCTCTCATAGCAAAAATTTACAAATTAACAAATTTTGAACTCCAAATCTAATGAGTATATTTTCAATCAGCTTAACATCAAAGTACTAAACTTGAATACATGATCAAGTAAATTTTAATGCAATTTGAGACTTATTTAGCATTTCTTTAATAATTACATGCCATTTATGAAGATAGTTCTCTACATATTTTATTGTTGTATATGATTTCTGACCAGTTAGGCTTGAGGTACTGGCAACTTGGGCAGTCACTGAGTGTGCCATAATGCCACCATGTCCTGTGTTTTGGATCATACTCACAGTCCAGACAGATTAAATTCTTTGACTATTTTTTCAAAAGAAGTTGAATATAGAAAGTGCTATGAAAAGATTTGCAGATCTAAAGGTGAGAAAAAATGTTTTAGTTAAGATAATGAATGCTTTCTTTAGCTTGTATTAAGTTGTATATTGTAACAAACTCATTATTCTACATTTTCAGTTTTTCTTTTTGTGAAAAAATATACTTGTAAGGGCAATGAAATTTAGTTTGTCTGGAGTACCATCAACCATAGCACTGGCTGTGATTTCTGATTTAATATTGGATTAAAATTATTGCAAAATACTCATCGCTGAACACATTTGTTCAAAAATGATTTCACTGGAACCAATGATAAACTTCTCTTGTCTCGTCTCTTTTAAGCTTTTATTTTTCTTGTCATAAATATTATAAATAATCAGTTTACTGGATTTGATAAGGAAGTTTTAGGAAGAAACAATACAAAATATTAGATGGTTTAACAATTTATTTCAAAATACAATCCATTCCACAAAAACTGAAGTGTGGATAGTGACCATAACTATAACATAGCAACACATCACTCAGCTTCTTCAGTAGAATAATGAAAGAAATTAGGCAGGTACTCTCCTTATCTAAGAAGTTGGTGAGGGAGGGGGCGTCATTTACTTTTCTTTTTTTTTTTTTTTAAACAACTTTATCCATTTATGATGCCTGAAATTTAAATTTAAATCTGTTTATACTTCACGCAACTTGTGTATTAAAACAGAAGATGGTAATGGTACATATGGTGAAAAATAAACGTTGGTCAAGAAGGATGCTTTTTTTTTTTTCTTTTTGTATGCACTACTGAGCAAAAATGGTCCACTTGTGAAAAATAGGAAAATTTTTCTTGTGACTGATTTTTGTTGATTAATATTCATTAAATGTTCCTCTATTATTTGTTGCATTGATTTTTATTTTTTAAATTATTGTAAAGGTAATGATAACTCTTTAAGAATCTGGAATTAATTTGATTTTGTATTTATATTATGAACAAGACCCTCACACCCACTTCTAAAAAGATAAAAATCAATATTTTTGATAAAAATGATAAAAATCAATATTTTTTGATTCTGACAAGTTTTGTGAATAGAGGAAAGTATAATGAATGCTAATCAAGATATTTGGCCTGCATTTTATGAATAGCCCATTTTTACTTAGTAATGCCCATTCTTTTAATTAGTCTATGAGTTTATTGATGAACATATATCTTTTCTTTCAATAAGAAAATCATAAGTATTACAGAAATATTCTTATCTTTTTTATGTTGTTATATTGTTATAAAGTTGTTATCTTTAAAAATAGACTTTCAAATATTTTCAATTACTTGACATTAATAATTATAAAAGTAAAATATGAAATAGATAATTTTATTTCAGTTTCCTGTTTCTATCTCTTGAAGTGTGCCAATAACTAAATACAATTTGTAACAAAATAAGTTCTCTTAATTTTTACCTTTGTATCTTATGCATCTGCCTTGCAAAAATAATGAAATAAAATTTCCTAACAACCAACAGTTTTTGGTTTATATTTCTTTTTGTATCATAATTGCATCTTCTTGGTTACATGGATATAATTTTCATAAAATTATTTTGTTTGTTGTTGATATCAAGTTATAGAAATAAAAAAAAGAAAGATGTTCCCTCTTCTACAGAGATCAAATTAAGTTCAGCATTGAGACTTAACTGAGGTCATGATTGTCAGGTTGTGGTTGGCCCAGATAAGATATTAACATGAGTGGCTGCTTGGTACTTGGTTGAGATGTGATATTATACTAAGCAGAAAAGTGGGTATATGTTAAGCAATAATGTGATCTAGAGTAGTTTGGGAATAATAGTTTCTGACATTTATTGCAGCTTTGTGTCCATTGTTGACTATCCTAGCAAATGAAATGAGCACCGATGAGTTTGACTGTAGCTTGCCTTCTTGGGTATGATAAACCATGAAAGTGATGGATAATTTGTCTGCCTAATGATGGTGATATATAAGCTCAGGGATGACTTTTTACCGTACCACAAAAAATAGATTTATTCCCAAAAGGAACCAGTAATTCATGTAATTGAAGTGATGTATCATTCTGAATATTTAATAGAGTAGAATCATTCTGTTGTTCTTTGGCAATTCCCTCATAACTTAGCACATTTGAATTAACTGTTGTAATTGTTGATCTGGAAGGAGTGTCGGCTACAATGTTTTCCCTGCCTATGATATAACAAAATTTGAGGTGAATTGTGTAACATAATCAAGGCGACACATTTCACATGGTGAATATTTGTTTGAATTATTGTGCAAGGCATAGGTGAATGGATTGTTGTCAGTGTATATAGCAAAATGTTGACATTCTAAGATATACCGATAGTGTTTTAGTTTACAGGTAAATTGCCAAAAGTTCTCTTGGAAAGGTACTATATTTCTTTTGTGTTGTATTCATCTTGACAGAAAAGGAGGAAATGGGTCACCCTTTCTGATCTGATGTATGACAGCCGCAACAGATTCTGATGATGCATCTGTTTGAGTTGAGTGTCTGATTCCTCACTTAATTCAATTTCATTAAATTTGCTAGGGTTATTTTTAGCATCATTGAAAGCATCTAGGGTAGGACCTTGTAATATAATTTATTTGCATTTTTTACTCTTGTTATTTTTTAATAAATTGGTAAGAGGGATTAACATTGTTGAAGATTTTCGTATAAATTGGCAAGAATAATAAAGCTAATAAATCAATGTATTTGCCTGAATGATGTCAATCATGAAAACATTTGTATTGGTGAAGAAGATATGCTTGTTTCATCTATTTAATATTTGAGGAAAGTGAGTTTGTTGACTTTAAAGATGCATTTGAATTTAAGCTTTTCAATTTCCATTTAGTAAATATAGTCCTCATTTAATAGCTCAATAACCTGATGTGGACAAAGTTTTGAAGAATTTTTAAAAGATTTTTTAAACTTTATAAATTATTATAATTTAAAAATGAAAACAATTCTTGTAGAAATTCATTATTCATCACAATTTTTTTCTTCAACAATAATATCCTTAATATATTATTTATAAAAACAATTAAAAGCTTAACTAATTAAATAACATCAAAATTTTATCCCATTTTTTATTTTACTATTCAAAACAGATTTTCAGAAAAGGAGCAACTGTTTCAAAACAAAAATAGATTATTTGCATTTCCCAGAGTCTTGCGTTTAACTAATAAAACAAAGTTTGCTGACAGAATTAAGTTTCTAGACACTTCATGAAATTAAGTGGTGTAGTAACAAATGTAAAAAAGTATATTTTTACTAAGATTTTATGAAATAATAATTTCATAAATAAATTTATTCATTTGTGAATAAGTCTTGAAAATTTCATTAAGATCCGACAATTGATTTTTGAAAGAATTTCCAAATTAATGTGTTTTTCACCAGAAACAAGGGCACTAAAATTTCTATAAAATTCTCTCATTTATCACTGACTCAAAAAAGTTTTTTTGTTTTTTTTTTTAAAAAAAGAAAGATTTTTAACCAAAATTTTGAATGTGTTAGAAAGGATTAAAAATATTTTCAAATAATTAAAAAAAATACTTAGGTCTTTTTAATAATAGCATAAACATTTTGACAATAAAGTTTTGATTTTATTAAGTTTAGAGCTTTTTTTTATTTTTGTGTTTTTACAGCTAAATTTTTCCTCAGCATGTATAAGTGAGAAAAAAGAGGCAAGAGAGAAAGTAAGAAGGGAAATGTAAGTGTCCATCTAGAGACTTTAATTAAATACTCTTCAAAGGGATCATGAAGCATATTTTTTTGTTATTATTATCAGTGGGAGCGCAAGCCATTGGTTGAACAATGTTAAAATTTTTTCAAAAAACTACTTTATTAACTGGAGGCATGCGCAAATACTTCACCTCAAAAACCATTTTTGTCATTTGATGATTGACTGTCTTTGTATTTATTTCCATCTTTGCTCCACAAATATAAGGCATGAGGAGACTTACATAAGTTATTATTGGGGAACTGAGAATTCCAGCAAGTTTCTGGTAAACAGTTTTCAACAGTGAAATTAGTGTTATTCTCTCAATTTTTCAACAGCTAAAAAAGAGCTCTTCTCCCAATTTTTATCAATTGTTAGAATTTTTTGTTTCGATTTCATGCATTTGTTAGAATGCCTTTTCTTCAGTCAATTGTTACTGGTCAATTGTAAGATGAGGGATTATCGAATGCTCATTCTTACATTTCTTTGTTTATTCCCTGAAATTCAGTAAGAAGAAAATTCTTTTTAAACTTGATAACTATATGTAACATTTACTCCATGTTTTGCTATCTTAAAAGTAGACTTGATAAAATTGACAGAGGTTAGATAATTGTATCAGAGATTTTAATATATATTACAGGAATTAATATATGAGTTCATTTCAGCTTACATTTTTGTAATAGCAGCCTTACCATAAACAGGAAAAAAAATTGAAGTGAGAAAACAACAAACGGGAATAAGATGTAGTTGAGATAAATAAAATAAATATTTGCTGTGATTTACGATTCATTTTGCAGCCAGTGTAGGAGAAAGTCACGTTTTGATATAAATCCATGGAGAATTCAACAGGACGTCATTCCCCTATCTTTTCCAAGAAGTCATGGTAATTCACAGATAATGAAAAAGTGAAATCCTGAAGAGCCATGATCGCCTATATCCTGAAAAACTTAATGATCATGAAAATTTTGATATTAAATGCAAGACAAAAATTATTTCATCTTCATGAATGATTTTTTGTTTTCTTACTTTGTAGAAACACATTTCTACATTTTCAGTTATAGCAGTTGCTATGTTTTTCTTACTCACATTCGGTCCATGTAATTTACTCATCTGCAAACTACTGTTCTTGAATAGGACAATTAAGCAATCGCAGTCACCTTTAATCTTTCGGCTCTGAAGCAGCTCTTTCATATATGTGTGGTGATTGGTTAATTTTTAGCCAATCACATATTTTTTTGTGTAAACAAAGTTTTTCCCGCACTTGCTGTTTGATCCACTCTCTCTTTCTTATAAGCGGCGACTTTCAGCAAGCTTTTCAGTAGACCAACAGGCTGGCTAAAGGACTCGATGTAAGTTTCTTTCTACTCATACCATACCTAACACACACACAAATACAGAACTTTGTCTACTGTCTGAACATTTTCACCAAGAACCTTTGACCTTTGAACTCTTGACCAAAAGTTGTGTTACTTACCATTACTTTCAAAATAATTGTATTTTTCATGTTCTTACATGAAAATCCTTCTAACAATTATAACAAACCTTTTCAGCACAAGAAAAAAAATTCTTCATTTAATTTATTTTGGTCAACATACAGTTAAAGGGGGACAACTGTTTCCTCCTATTCTATAAATACTACTATTACATCCTTTGTTAGTTTATTGAATATATTTTAATTTATTGGTTAGAAATTGGAGTTGTTGTCTTTATTTTTTTTTAATTGTATGTTGGACGAATCCTAATATAAATCGTAAAGGACTAAAAAATCCTCTACACAGTTTTAAACCTATTAAAAGTGGATCACAGCCATCATTCTCAATTTCTTCTCTAAACCCTTTAAAACTGGATCAATTATCAAAAACGCTTTCAATATAGTAATCATATTTCCATTCATTCTTTACCCTGCACGTGCACAAGTATCTTTTGTAGACGATAGTTTGCGCCAACCAATTGATACTTCCAAGTGACCAACAAAATTATAAATAGAGAACTTCAACTCTATTTAATTCAGTGAGAATTTCATATTTTCAGCTCGTCAGTCGAATCCAAGACACACAACTTCTTAGCCTTAAGTTATTTTATTTAACGCTAATGCGGCTAACGAGAAACAACTCTTCAAAATCAACAACTTTGACAGCAGCAAACAATCTACGAAACTCAACTAACAAAAGTAATTCTTCCACTTCATAACCGCTTGTCAAATCCTTTTATCATCAACTCGACTAACTACACTTACTCAAGAAAATTGCCATATAGTCAAAGAGAGACAACTGTTAAAAACTGTAAACTAAGTGAACAAACTACTTTCAACAATTACTCAACAAAAAAACAAACAAACTGTTTAATTTCTGTATATACGACATGTAGTTTATCAAATTGACTGATATTTTCACGCTTACTTCTTAAAACTATTGTTCTTTATCATAACATTTTCAATCACTTGTTTGTATACACCACTAAGATTTTCTGTTAAGCAACTTCGTTATTCTGTTATGCTTGGCCTCCCTTGTTTATTTATTTTCCTTGTGCATTTGATTAAGTAAAAAAAATAGAGGGGGTTAGTTTAAGTGTATCAGTCACCAGTACATTGGCTAACTCCCCTACAATCTCTTTTAAACTTTTAATAGTTCCATCAAATACATAAGTGAAAAAAGGGAAGATTCCCTTGAGAAAACACCAGATGATCTTGTATTCTTATTTTTTTATTTTTTTTATTCAATCGATAAAAAAATATTATTAGATTTAAAATCTAATTTATTATAATCAAAATCTGACCACTTGCCGTAGAGTGTTTGTTAGCAAACTCGTCTCACAGAATATTCAGTGGCGTAAGTTCGCACTTACACTGTGACTCTACGCAAAATGAAACGTAACCGAATAAATACGCAACCAGATGATAAGGACGTTAACTCAAATAATATCTCTTGAAATTACCTCCCATTCCGTATTATCACGCGAGATACTAATTTTTTTTTTTCAAAGTCACGATATGATGCAAAAAGACTTTCCCTTTCTGCCATTGAAGCAGCAGTTCACACATGGCGAGACACTGTTTGAGGTATCTTAGCTTCAACTTGTATGGCATCCAATGTTTTGCTTTTGTATCATTCCTAATGCTTTCAAACATTCAAAACGTTCTAATTCTTACAAATGTTTTGAAACTGTTAGTGTTGTGTGATCAACTTCTAATGATTTTGCAAGTTCAGTTGGCACCTAACATGAATCTTCATAAAGTAATACCTTGAATTCTTCATTTTCAACCAACCTTTTCAGTTCACCAGTGCATTCTTTATCTTCAACATCAAAATTATTATTTTTAAAGCGTCTAAACCAATCTCTGCATGTTGATTTCAACAGAGCATGGTTGTTGTAAGTCTCAACCAGAATTGTAAGTGCTTGAGCTGCAGATTTCTTTTGAATAAAGTAGTGCAGTAAATTTCCCTACAAGTAAACTTTCTTTGGCATGAAATCTGACATGGTTAATGCTGTGAAAAACAAAGTTGTTTACACTTCTTGAAATGACATACATTGAATTTCAAGCTTGCTTACAGTACTTCCTTGTAGATGCATTACATCTGTAACTACATGCACGTACTTCTGGTTACTGTATCTGTTGGAAAATAGCAAGAACTTATTCAAGGTCCTAATTTTTATATATATATATATATATATATATAAAACAAAAGTAAAACAGTGTTTCATCCTCTGAGGAAGTTAAATCTGGGGATTTCATTTTGTAACTAGTATTTATATATAGAAGTAAAGTGGAAAGAGAGAGGATAACTTTAAGTGACATTTTAATATTAAATTTTCAAATATGAGTTTATTCAAAACAGAAATTGTTAAAAAAAGTTAAAAATGTTGCTTCAGTTAGCATGTGGATTATTATGATAATACAAAAATTTACCACTAGTGTTGTTAATAAAAGATTTATATCTGAAATTTTGCAGCTGAAATAAATAATTCATAAGTTGAAAATTTTATCTTAAGAAATTAATTTCTTAGCTAACATACAACTTGCATTAAGACAGTTTAGGGAATTTACTTACAATTCTATCAAAAATATTTTACAAAATTCTTTTCTTCTAACAAATAATTTAATTTTTTTTTTTACAAAATGTTGTTCTTTTTTTATCTTAACTTAAATTTAAATAAAGACTAATATTTTACAAGAACTTAGTTTTCCTGTGAAGGCATGTACACATAGTGCATTATGTGCATATTATGAGCTCATATAAGAAAATGCATAATTTATACAAATTTATATGCATTTCAATATAGCTGAAAGCTTATCAGTTTGTCCATTCTTTTAACAAAGAATTGTCATTTTAGAATATTTGTAAACTTATGGGCAATGAATTTAACTAAACAAAGCTAAAAATAATTATTCTTTTTAATTGTGAACATTAGTTGGGCTTGACCAGGTTTTAAACACACTTAAGTATGCAAACTACTGTGTAATTATGCATGCCCTATGTATTATAGATAATCAACTAATAAAAATGAGTTGTATTTCTGGTAAAATCACGGAACAAAATTCAGTTTATATCTAGCAATGAAAGAAGATCCATTAAATTAAAAAATACCAGAACATTTCAAAATAATTAATACACTATTTATAAGACTATAAATTCTAAAAATATTTTTGCAAAATATAGAATGCATAACAAAAATTAGACTGGAAAGTTAATAAATTTTAATGCCTCTAAAAAAAAACTGCTAGCCTTAAATCACCACAGAGAAACTTTCAGAACATCAGAACAGATCAGGCTAGTCTCTTATAGAGTGACTCACTGTGCCTCCTAACTCTCTCAAATACTTGAAGTGGAATGACTACATTGAATCTATAACTGCATCTACTGCTAGGAAAGTTGGGTCACGTGTGAGAGGCCAGAAAGTTTTTCTCAATAAAATCTTTCTTGCACATCTATAAATCTACCATTTGTACATGCATTAAATATTGTTTCCATATCTGGTCTGGTGCTCCTGTTATGCATCTCAAGGTTTTCAACAAAATCCAAAGAAGGATTTGCAAGGTAATTGGTTCTGACTTAGCATCTTGAATTCAGTCACTTTTTCACGAACAAGATGTGGCTCTTCTCTGTCATATTTACAAATATTTCCATGGCAACTGCTCTGATGAGCTTTTATTCCCTGGTGCCACAATCACCTAAATTTATGTGTGCTAATAGATTAGCAACTCGGTCTCACCCTTTTGCCATCAAAATATTTTAATATAACTGCCACTTCTACTCGAACAGTTTCTTTCCCCACATTTCATGCCTTGCAAACTGCCTACCCTTTACTTGCTTACCTGATAGCTAAAACCTCCAAAAGTTTAAATGCAATGTCAATTGCCATCTTCTATCTCCCTGAATTCCATCTCTTTATCCTTTTTTTATCACCACCTTTTTTCACTCTATGTTTCTTTAAAACCCCCTGTGTACTAGCGTTAGTCTCATCTTGTTTGGGGTGATATGAAAAAAAAAAAAACAGTGCAAGAATAGTGTGGTTTTGTTAAGGACACTAGAACAAGAAATGTAATATTTATGATCAGAATAATATCAGAGCAAGTAATACAAATGCAGAATAACACACACCTATGTTTCATGGACTAGACATAAGTATTTGATGAAGTATGACATCTATTTGAAATGTTAGAAAACTTGATTTATTTGGAAAGACGGAACATCTACTAGGAGCAAACATACTCCCCCAGCACCAGCTTGAGTAGTTTGAAATTAATATTAGCTCAAGTCCCAGAAGACCATGCTCCCAAATAGTACCTTTCCTTTGAAAGGTAGCTGGGGTCATTACTCAGCACCTAAGTCATGTCCAAAATGAAGAAGAACCAAAAGGGCTTGAGCAATTTCTCTACGATATAGCAGATAAACCCACATTAAATCTTGGCTTTGTATCATATTCAGTTGTGACATGGGTGAAAAATCTCTTACAGTCTGTATACAAACAGAAAATAAATTGAAAAAATTCACAAAAATAGAAAGAAGTGTAAGACAAGGATGCTTCTTCTCACAAGAGCTATTTAACCTTTGCAGCAAGACAATTAAGACAAGTTGAAGTCCTACCAAGATTTATTACTGGCGGCCACAATCTTAATAACATCATATACTCAGATGACACCATAGAAAAATTCAGAATTAACCATCAAATGTAAGAGACTTCTTGATTATATGAACCTGATGTGCAGCATTATTGGAAAGTGCTTGAATAGCATAACACAGGTTGATCCAAGCCTTATGAATGAAACTGAGTAGATGAAACTATTTGGAAGTCATTGATAGTCATTCTAGAACAAAGTCACAAGTCATCATAACTGATGATTTAAGCATACTAGCTTTATTCAAACTGTTGATCCTATCATATTATAGACTTTCTCCCAGAATTGTATAAGGTCAGCTCAATATTGTTTCAGTATAAACCACAAACTGACTCTGTGGATGCTGAAGAAATACAAATCTGCTTGTGTATGTGCCTGCAACAGAGTTAGCTAGACATTCTAACAGATGAGTGAACTCAAAAAAGTAGTCTATAGGAACTATCTCACTTGTTGGCTATTGTGGCCTGTGGGGCTTCCTCGCTTTAGCAATAGCAGCAACAGAAGTAATCAGCAGGGTACAACCAGAAACCTCAGAACTCATAAAAAATGTTGATGAAAATTTTCCATTTCAGTGGACTCTGCATTCAAAGCCCATTCTTTTCCACTCTTCCCTTTCAGCAGCTTCTACATTTAAGCCCAACTTGAAGGGCTAGTAAACCTTTACTGCAGAAGACATGTGGCCTTGTTGTGGTAGCTTGACTTCAGATTTGGTGTTTCTCCCATGGGAGCTGGCAGAGAAATCTTCCTTCAAGAATGGAAAAGCTACACACAACCCTTGCTGCAGAAGACTTGTACCACTCCTAGGAGTTTTGCACAAATTTCTTATTAGAACTAGCAGAAAAATCTCTCTACAACTACTCAAAAACTTTGTTAACAGGGAAACCCCACTTTTCTCCTGTACAATACTACTATTTTGCACTCTCTTTCAACCAGAAATAAAATCTGTTGAACAATTATTTCAAGCTTTAAGTTTTGTTCATTCCACTCTCACTGTTGAGCATGCACACACAAACACACATGCAATCAGGAAAAATTCATAACAAGTCAGCTGTTATACCATTGAGCCAATCCACAGATGTGATTTGAAGAAAAAGGATGTTGCTTCTGTTTTTTATCCTATCTATTCATACAAAAAAAGATGTTTATTAAAATTCTCTTGGAACCCAATTAAAAAAACACATGCAAACATAAACATGCAAACACACACATGCAAGCAAACACATTGGGTCTAAGTTATTAAATAGTAAATGAAACAGTCCTTTCATTTATTTTATCATTTTTTGCTATTTCAAAGTTATTTCTAATATAATTTTCAAGTCACTGTATAATTAGAAATTGTGTCTGAAAAATGCAATTTTTCAGACTAAAAAGATATTACATGTAAAATCTGTAATACCCACTTGATGTGAATATTTGTAAAGCAGTGAAAATCATATATCTGATAATAACTTGACTTATTCTGCTTCAGCCAATATTTTTGTCTAATGCCACTTTCATTTGTCACTGTCATTCACTTTCTTTGGTCAAAGGTGAAAACACATGAGACAGAATAATAGTCGGTTATCACATATAAAACTTCCCCATTACTCACACATTCTGTCCATGGTATTTTCAACATCCTTCTGTAGAACCACAGCTCTGTTGCCTCAAGTTGTTCTCTTCATCAGGGAAGAAACTGTCTTGCATTTACTGTTGAATAGAAGGATTGCTAGCACAGCAATGGATTTTGCCTTATAAAATCCAGATTCATGTCACTATTCTTAACTTTTATTTTATAAATTTTGACACTGATGAAAGAGATACTGAGCAATAAATTTCATAAGCAAGTTTTTTTTTTCTCTTCTTAATCACTGCAAAAAAATCTAATGGCAGTTATTATTGATCATAAATGGATTGATTTAGTTACCACATCTGATATTATCCACTTACTTCCCAGGGCTTAATGTGTTTAAGAAAGAAAAGCTGACATGACCACCATTGAGAAAATCACTGTGACTTTGCAAGATTGATGGGAATAAGAAGAAATAAACAGCAAATCTTGATTTATGGGCAAAAGAGAGATTAAGGTAAATCTGCAGTTGGGAATGGCTCAGTTTTATTGAGAGTTTTGCTACTGATCAATAACCACTCAATCTAATAAGGTTGTTTGGTCTCTGTAGATAATAAACAAAAAAAGAAAACAGTATGATGCAGTGAAGACTGTACATCATTTTATGTTGAAGTCTTTCTGGTTTAAGGTAATATATTTCATTTTTATTGAGTTTTTTCTCTCTGCTGAAGCAAAAGATAGCAGTCAAGAGTTTTAATTATTAGTTTAGAATAATTAAGAATCTGATTTTAAAATGCCACAGCTTTTAAATTTGAAGAAGAAACATGATAATCTTTTCAATTGGATCATCTATGCATTAGAATAGAAAACATGATTCAATATAAAAAAAAATTAGCAATTTCACAATATTAGTTGCAAGATGTACATATAAAAACATCTACTCACAAGCACATACGCACATATGCACATGCCCACAAACACATATGAACAAATGCTCACACACACACACACACACACACACACACACACATACACATTAAATCTGAGAGAACTATTAAGTAAGAAATATTCATAATTTAAAAAATTTTTGCTATTTATTTAATTTCTTCAGAAAATTTTAGAAATGAAAAATGCAGTTATATTTTAATCCTTAAACTCTATGTTGCATTGTTTGCGTTGGTTATGTGGTGTTAATATGTAAATATGTATCAATTTTGTTTAGTGGGCATCAAATGTTTACCTCATTTCATATGTGTTTAATAATTTAAATGCTAATGTAATTTAAGTATGTATTAGAAATTGGGTCTATTAGTGTATTTTATTTGTACGATAAATGTGATGAATGTTGGAAGTGCATGTGTTACAGAGAATGTGGCAGAAATATCTCCCACATCTTTGATTTCGTGCCATGTCCTTTCAAGATGTAAGAAATCATAGCCCTCCACCTCTCCCTGTCTCTTGTTGCTCTTATTATATGTTGTCCTGTTTTTTCTTCTAAACCAAGATTTGCCATCCATTTGTTTAAGCTCATCAAGTATGTCATGCACTGTTTACCTCTGTCTATCTTTTCCATTATCCACCCTGTGAGTATCAGATTCTCCAAGCCCTTGTTTCTCATTGCATGTCTCAGAAACTTCAGCTGTCACTTCCTGATGTTAAGTATAAATATCTTTTTTATTTCCATTCTCTCCAAAATCTTGTTATTGCACATATGTTTGGTGTATGGTATTCTCAAAATCCTTCTGTTAAACCACATTTCTGTTGCTTCAAGTCTCTCCTTTATCTTTGAGAAAATTGTCCAGCATTCACTGCCATATAGGAAGACAAACATCATATAACAGTTCAGTACTCTTCTGTGTTTCCAGCAAAATTTTCCTGTCTCATAATATTCTACTCAGCTTTTAAAATTCGTCCTTGGCCATGCCAATACATTTTTGGATTTCAGTGTTGTACTTTCTCTCTTCTGTTAGAACACTTCCAATGTACCCTCCAGAAATACCTCTTAATGTCTTACCATTATGTAGGAGGTATTTCTCGGTGGTATATGTGAGAGGTATTTCTGGGTGGTATATGTGGGAGGTATTTCTGCTACACCCTATTCTCAGTTACATCACATACAAATGTTTGGATCTTACATTCTTTAAGTGAAAATTTTATTAATATTAGAACTTAAAAATTCAAACAACTCTGCATTATTCCACTTTTAAAATTTCTGATGAAGCTGAATAAATAGCAAAGCATGTTAAATTTATAATTGTTTTCTTGTTTGATCGTTATTTGATCATATATAGAGTGATTGATTACAAAATGTATAATTACAGTTATTTGTTGTAATGTGTCTATTTAAATTTTATAATTATGTAGGTATAAAAATATTGTTGCAAGTGTTATATTGGTCCACAAACAGATATCGAATGATAGGAGACAGCAACAAACAAAATGACTTGAGTAAAGAAATATGTTGCCAAGTTTATTTTTGTTAAAGAAAATACATCAGCAAAAATAAGATCACAATGCATTAGGCAAAAAATATCTCTACTTGTTCATATAGAGGGTGAAAAGAGTGTTGTCATAAGGATACTTTTGCAGTTGTTGAAAAAAAGTGTTGTCCTGAAAAAAAAAAAATTTTTGTAGTTGTTGAGAATTGCTATCCTAAACATTTTTGTAGTTGTTGAAGAGTGCTGTCCTGAAAAGGACTGTTTAGTGGCTGTTGGGAAGTGTTATCCTGAAAAGGACAGTTTTGCAATCGAAGTATGTTGTCCGAAAAAGGATAGTTTATCCCATATCATTGCGGCTGGTGAGGATGGCTGACTGGAGTTGGAGGCCAGTTGATAATGGCTGACTGGATCAACAGCCAATGACAAGGTAAAGCTGTAAATGATGATAATGATGACTGGAACTGCTGATGACTGAAGCTGTGGAATGGCTGGCTGCTGCTGGAACAGATACTACTTCTTCTATATGCCTTGTCCCTTCAGAACATAGGCAATCATGGCCTTCCACATTTCCCTATCCCTGGTGGCTCTGAGCATGCCTTCTCCTGTTACACCATGCAATCCTTGTTCCGTCATCTACCTGATTAGGTCCTTCAAATACTTTATCCGTTGATTTCCCCTGTCTCTTTTTCCCTCTATCTGGCCTGTTAGTATCAGATTCCCCAAGCCCTCCTTCTTCATTGCGTGTCCCAGGAACTTCAGTTGTCTCTTCCTGATGCTCAGTAATAATTTCCTTTTTGTTTCCATCATTTCCAAGACCTCATCATTGCTCACATGCTCGATCCATGATATTCACAGCATCCTTCTGTAGAACCACATTTCAGTTGCTTCAAGTTTTTCCTTCATCTTTGATGGTATTGTCCAGCATTCACTGCCATATTGAAGGACAGACAGCACGTAGCAATCCAGTACTCTCTTCCTAGTTTCTAGCAAAATTGTCCTGTTTCTTAATACCTTACTCAACTTCTGGAATGCCTCCTTCACCATGCCAATTCGCCTTCGAATCTCTGTGTCACAGTTTCCGTCTTCTGTTATAATGCTTCCCAGGTATTTAAATTTTTGTACCTGCTTGATTCTGGTATCCCCGACCTGTATTTGGCATTTTAGGCTGCCCTTTTTACTGATGACTATACATTTGGTTTTCATGCAGTTTATTTCTAGTCCTTTCTTGTTACTTTCTTCTGCTACCTTCTGTAGAAGGTCTTGTAGTTTCCTTTCTGTGTCTGCTATCAGCACTGTATCATCTGTGTACCTTAGGTTGTTTAAATTGTGGCCTCCAATTATGAATTCAGGGATAACTTCTAGGGTCCTCTGAATAGTCTCGCTGTACAAGTTGAATAGATCTGGTAAAAAGACACAACCTTGTCTTATGCCCCTTTCTATCTTTGTATATCTGCTTAATTTGTTACCTGTCCGTATGCAGGTGGTTTGCTGCCAGTAGAGATTCTTGATTATTCTAATGTCTTTCCCAAATTTGTTGAGGCTGCCAAGCATCTCCATCAGTTTTTTTTTGCATATTTTGTTAAACGCCTTTGCATAATCGATAAGACATAGGTACAAGTCCTTCTTCATTTGTATTACCCTTTTAGAGAACATCCTAGTCATAAATATGGCATTCCTTGTTCCAGTGTCTTTGACGAACTCGCATTATTCTCGGCCTATTTCTGGCCTGATTCTGCTTCTCACTCTATTCATCAGGATTCGGACAATCAGTTTTGTTATAGGGCTCATTAAACTGATGGTTCTGTGGAGTTTGCACTCGTTTGCTCCTGGCCTCTTAGGTAGTGCCATGAAGATAGACTTGCTGAGATCATCTGGTATAACTCCACTATTATAAATTTCATTTATTATTTCAGTAATTTTTTCTATACCAAATTCTTCCAGGGCTATCAGCAGCTCTATGACTATGCCGTCTGGCCCCGCTGCAAATTTTGATCCTTGTCATCTTAGCCACCAAATGCTCCTTTGTGAGCTTTGAGGCTTTTTTATATCATGAATTAGTTTTACAGCAATCACTGATTAAGATTCTTCTTCTGTTTTTTTTTGTTTTGTTTGTTTACTTTTTAAATGTAGGAAATGCCAACAAGATACAACAATATTCTTGTAAATAAACAATCTAATAAATAGTGTTCAAAATTTTTGTTATCAATTGTGTTGGCATCTTAACTTTAGTCACATTATGTGCATTGTGGTGCAGGATGTGCATTGTGGTGCAGGATGTGCATTGTGGTGCAGTGGATATTGACTCAGAACGAGAGATTGAGGTGATGAGTTCGAATTCCACTTGAATTCCTTGCATTCACTTACGCACAAATACCATTGGGAAACGTATTAATCCATCTCTTCCCTCCAGTTATGGGTTAAATAATAGGACAGATTGGGTTCTATAGCATTGGCTGGCAACCAGTCTACCACAGAAAGCAAAGGCAGCCGACTTCAAGATAATTTTCTGACCAGTCAGTCATGTTTCTTTCAAGACATGATCGCCCAAAGCACGTATCACGTATGGCACTTAACTGACTGACTGATGCAGCTTCCCTCTGTCTTTTCTACAAATATGTTCATAGCAACTGCTCTGATGAGCTTTTTTCCCTGGTTCCTTGACTATGTGAAGTTAAGCATACTACTAGATTGGCATCTAGATTCCACTCTTTTACTGCTGAAATAGTTAACTGTAACCACCACTTCTACTCCAACAGTGTCTTTCCTCACACTTCCCACCTGTGGAATTCCCTTCCATTTACTTACTTCCTTGATAACTACAATCTCCAAAAATTTAAATCCAATGTTAATAGCTGTCTTCTATCTTCTTGAATCTTGTTCATCTTTTATCCTTTCCTTCATACCCTCTGTACCTAGTCTTCCTCTCACTGTAACTTCCTGCACACTAGTGGTGGTTCCGCCTAGCTTTGGGACGAAATGATTAAAAACAAAATGTTCTTGACTAAAAATAAAACATACTGATCTAGTTTCATATGTTTGGGTTTTCTTAAAATACCAAAGATAGAAATTACTGAGGGAATATGTAGTAATAAGAAAAAAACATTTTTTGTAATACAACATATTTTTTTGTAAGTGTGTTTCTTAAATTTTGCCAAATAATCATTTTTAATAAAATAATCAAATCTTTTTTAACTACCTTCACTCCTCAGCAATGTTTAATATTTTAAAAATGATGATTAAAATTTAATAAAACCTAAACATATGATGAAAGTTAATTTATACATATTTTTTGTTCTTGAGAATTTACAACCAAAATATTAAACACTATATATCAGCTTGTTTATTCACAAAAGAATTTTATATTTACAACATTCTAAATGTTAATAAAACTGTATTAAAACTAAGACTATGCAATATTTATCATTTACCAATTGATAAAGAAATAAATATGGAAACAAGTTTTTATTCATGAATTTATAAACATTTATTAACTTATTAAAATATGTCAACCAACTATAAGGAAATCTTTCTTATTTCCCATTTTATGAAGTTTGAATTAATTGGCAATTAGCCAATGTTTTGCCAACCATTCCAATGAGATAGTTTTTATTATTTTAATTATCAATTTTCAAGAACAAAGAAAATGTATAAATTCACTTTCATCTTATGTTTTGTTTTATTACAATTCTAATCATCACTTTTTAAAACAATAAACAATAAACATTACTGAGGAATGAAGGTAGTTAAAATAATAGTGGCATTAAAGGAAAATCATTCTTTTGACATATTATTTGTTTTTTGTTTTTTTGCAGGAACAAAGGTACCAAATATTTTTGCATAAAATAGTTACCTTTTGACTCATCTCAATGATAATGGATCTAAATTCAATAAAACTAAAATTTTCTTTGCTTAGAAAGAGCTTTTATTTATTATCAAATTATTAAATTACTACAAGAAAAAACATCTTAGACTTTGTTTTCATTTCATGGATAAAGTTTCAGATAAGTGAATGTCTATATTTCTGAGACCAGCTGAGACTTGTTAAGATTTTGATTTATGAGAAATTTTAGTGCCTTGGAAATATCTTAACTTTTGATCTGGTTAGGGTAGATATCCTAAAAGAGGATCATATTGAAAACATGTTTTGTCATGCCATATGATTACCAAGAAAATAAACTGTTGTATCATACTGGTTTCTTCTGAGAGACTTAATCAGCAATAATAGAACAATTACTGCAGCACAGCATGTAGTTTGACAAAGTGCAGGCAGGGTTACAGATTTCAGCATGGAAAGTGGAATGGCAAGCAAAATTCAGTTTCATGCAAGTCTATTGTGTTCCCTTTTATACTAATGCCATTTTCCTTCACCACATATATTGGTTAAATAACAGGGTTAACTTAGTTCTCCAGCCTTGTGGTAATCAGTCTAAGAGAAGGATAGTGCTGAATTCAAAAACATGGAGAAAGCAATGGAAAACCATTCTACTATCTTTCACAAGAATGCATGAAAATTCATAGATAATAAAAACTAATTGATTGATTTTTTTTATGGCTTATCAAGCATATATTGGTTATTTAAAGCCAAAAAATATTTAGAGCTATAAGAACAATTATTTGTGAGTGAATATTGCATTAACAATGTTTTTAAAGAATAACAATAATTTTCCATATACAATTACTATTGTTTAATCCATAGCTGGAGGGAGAAGATGGATACATCCCTTTCCCGAGAGTATTTGCACATAAGTGAATGTAATGAATCTGACAGGAATTTGAACTCGGTTCCCTAATTTCTCATTCTGAGCACACTATCTATTACTTCTAAATTCAGATAATAAAGAAAAGGAATTTGTGGAGTCATGATTGCCAATTTCCTCAAGAAATATCTCAAATAATAAAGAAAATGACATAATGTTAGCAGGATAAATTCATGAGAGCAATAACAAAATGTTTCACTGTTACAACAGTGAAACATTTTGTTATTGCTCTCATGCCAGACTATATATTGTGCCAGACTATATATTGTATGCATGATCACATAGACAAAGTATTATCATCAGAAGATCAAGGATCAAATTATTGAACCAATCAAGCAGCACTTGTTTTCTGTCTGTAAATGCACATTTTATCTGTTGTTTGTTTTCTATTTTTACAGAGATTTAATATATATTATCCATGGCCACTGTCATTAGCTTATTTAACTTGATGATTAAAAAAAAATCTATGAATTTCCAATCAAAAGTAAAGAATGCAGTTTTAGTTAAAAAAAGAAAGTGATTTATCAAGGTAAAAGTGTATTGAATATGTACTAATTTCAGAGTTTTCATGGTAAATTTACATTCAGGATCATTTTTGAAAGGATTTTTTATCCAACATTATTTCTTATTACTATAAGCTAACAGATATAGATTTGTAGATGTCATAAGAAAAATATGTTTCCTAAAGAGGCAATTCTAACATGGCCCTGTCAGGTTGGCTCCATGGCTGAGCTAGTAAAGGCACACTTAAGAAGTGGTTTCCCTAATGTAAAAAAAAGGAATCTAGATTTGATTCCTGTTGAAGACAATATTTCCTTAGTAGGACTTCTTGATTCAAGCCAGTTGTTATTAATTTCACTGTTTATTAAAAATAAAAATAAAAATAAAAATAGGGATAGCAACTTGAACATGTGTACCCACTAAAATTAATGTTTATTGTAATTCAGGACCATACAAAATACACCCATTCCTAGTAAAACATTTAGAATCATACAACATTAACATACACCCTTTCATGGCAAAACTACTGCTATTACAATGTGGAATATTTAAAAGGAATAGTGATAAAAATCAAAATAAAAGTGATAGCTGAAAGGAGTTATCTCAAATATATATCTGGATACATTGGACACCAAAAGTTTAAAACCTGGAATTTAAAACTAAGTGTCCTTGTAACGCAGTGGATATCAACTCGGAACAAGAAATCGGGGAGCCGAGTTTGAATTCCAGTTGAAATTCCTTGCATTCACTTACGTACAAATACCCTTGGGAAAGGTATTAATCCGTCTCTTCCCTCCAGTTATGGGTTAAATAATAGGACAGATTGGGTTCTATAGCCTTGGTCAGCAACCAGTCTACTGCAGAAAGCAATGGCAACCTACTGCGGGATAATCTTCTGCCCAGTCAGTCATGTCTCTTTCGAGACATGATCGCCCAAGCATGTATCGCGTATGGCACTTAACTGACTGACTGTCCTTGTGTCTTCAGTATTTCTTAATGTAAAATTATAACCTATGTTTGTTGTATTTCCTTCCTTCAAACTAAGCCATTATTAGTGTAAAGAAGTCCCTTCAAAGAATAAAATTTATAATATAGGAAGATATTTTGTCATTCAACTACCCACAATCAAAAACAACAATAAAAAAAATTTAAGAGCAATAGCATCAATTTATCTGTTTAATGACATATTAACTCCTTATGAGTCATTTACTGTCACAATTTAACTTTCTTAAGAGCTTGGAAGTAATAGAAATATGTTATGTTATTCTGCTTTCATAATTGATAGATACTCAGCTTTTGTGTGTGGACATGTTTACTAGAGACAGTGATGAGTTTTGTGCTTTGTTGAAATTACATTTTACATTACAACTTAATTTAAGAAATAGTAGTATAATATATGGATTAAGAAATTGTAGTATAATATATGGATTATGTTGGTTGCTTGGTAGTATTTTAAATAGATTTAGGTGAAATTAATATAATGTGTTAGCATGTGTGTATTGTTGGCAATATTTATATATAAAATGTATTACTGGTAGTTTAAAAATAAAAATGTATTTTTATACTTTCATAGTGTTTTGTTTTTGTTTGGGAGGGGTTCGCTATTTGCCCATAGAAACAGTTGCTAACACCCCAGGCCAGAAGGGACCTGAGAATAACAACAATTAAGGAGTGGTTCCATGTTACACAAAACCCCAGTCTCTCAATCAGAGGCCTTGCTACTGGACGTAGTTTATCGTCATACCCAGAACTAACAATATTATACAGAAGTGATTAATGTTAATGTTATAACTAGCTACTAACGATTATAATATTATGTCTCAACTAACTCCAATGGTACACTTAGAACTTTCTTTCAAATCTCTATCAGAATTTTATCAGAACTCTGCATATTTAGCCAAAGTCTCCCCACTGAGACGGGGAGTGACACAAGGTTAGATTTAACATGGGGAATCCAAGCAGGTACACTGATGAAAAAATTTGCCAGGACTTGCATGTGTGAGATCAGGTTCTTGTCTGTTTTCTGCCAACTAATCCTCGGCCTGCAAACATAGCCTCGTCTGAGTCCCTTTCCGCCCAACTTTCCAGAAAGTCTGACAAGATTGAGTTCGGGCAGAACTTGGTATTTATCCGAGCATACTCAAAGAGGCATGATTTGCTACAAGGTCTATTTTACCATGGGTCATTCTGACTACATATGCTCGGGCAAAAAATACCCTGTAGACCATAGACGAGAATCTGCCCTTCAGCAAAGCCTCATCTGGATTCCTCTCCGCTCGAAGACAGTCCAGACAGGCTTCTTCATAAAGTCGAGATGTAGCACAAGACGGATTTTACCATAGGACATTCCAAGCGCATACACTCAAGCAAAAAATTCCTTTAAGACCCCTCATACGCAGAGTCAGGCCCTTGTCTATTTAGACTTTGCTCTTCAACATAACCTTGTCTGCATTCCTCTCCGCCCAAATCAGAGGGTTCGACAAGATTGAGTTCATGCTGAACTCATTATTTATCTGAGCTTCACCACAAAGGTGGTGTATGGAACAAGACTGATTGTACCACGGGCTTTCAGAGCATGTACACTCAGGCAAAAATTCTCAGTGGTCCCCACATATGCACGTAGCCTCATCTGGGTTCTTCTCTGCCTGAAGACTGAGAGTCAGACAGGGTTGAGTTTATGGGGAAAGGCTTCTCTGTAAATTTGCTCTTATCTTCTAAAATAAGCAGAAAAGATAATGCCATCATCTGAATTAAATGTGAATTCATCTCTGGCTTTGCCAGCACATCAGGAATGAAAGAAATTGGTGAATTTTCCGTTTTCTCCTGAATTATTTCAGTTAGCTTTTGTCGTTTCTGGAGTTTCAACATATGCTGTTGTTATATTGCTGTTTTATTTTTACCAGTTAGGATAATAATTCTCCCATATTTAAGAATAGCTGCTTTTCTTTCTTTTTGCTATTGCTGTTGTATTTTTACCACTTAGCATAACAATTCTTCCATATTTAAAAATATCTGTTTTTTTTTTCTTTATGCACAACAAAGGACAAAAAAGTATTTTTTTCATACTTTATATAAGTTTCGATTCCTCATCGCCACTGTTATAACTCACTACTAACAGTTAAAACATTATGTCTTGACTAACTCAACGGTACTCTAACAAACACTCACTCAGAACTTTCTCAGAACTCAGACACTGAACTCTCTTTGAGTTCTTTATTTAAGGCATCTTGTGTAGTTGTGCGTTGTGGTGCATTGGAAATTGGCTCGGAACGAGAAATCGGGGAGCCAAGTTCGAATTCCAGCTGAATTCATTGCATTCACTTACGCGCAAATACCCTTGGGAAAGGTATTAATCTGCCTATTCCTTCCAGTTATTGGTTAAATAACAGGACAGATTGGGTTCTATAGCCTTGGTCGGCAACCAGTCTACCGCAGAAAGCAATGGCAACCTACTGCGGGATAATCTTCTGCCCAGTCAGTCATGTCTCTTTCGAGACATGATCGCCCAAGCATGTATCACGTATGGCACTTAACTGACTGTGTAGTTCATTTGTGTTACTGGGAGTGTCTTATTTACTTCACAACAGTTAAGAAAACGTTTGAAATAAGAAAAGGAATTATATGGC
The DNA here is from genome assembly GCA_037127315.1 of Ascarosepion bandense. Lineage (NCBI taxonomy): Eukaryota > Metazoa > Mollusca > Cephalopoda > Sepiida > Sepiidae > Ascarosepion > Ascarosepion bandense. The sequence continues at coordinate 5,012,757 of JBBBDQ010000145.1, forward strand.
ATGTGGCTGTAGTGCTTCAGGCTGTAGTGCTTCAGATAAAAATCATTTTCAATCTGCAGAAATTGAGAATTGGTAAAATAAGCAAATTAAACAGATTCAAACTATAGAGAACACATTATTAGAACATAATGTGTTAATAAGTTGCAAACAAAATAAAATGTCTTTATATTGAAAATTTAATAATGTGATATCCCTACTGATTATATACCAAATTAAAATAAAATTTAATTAACTTATAATTGAGAGAGAAAAAATATTGCACAGCACATAAGTCATATCTAATTGTCAATTTGCAAAGTTTCAGTTATTAAACATGTATGATTATTAAGTTACTAAAAATTTTATATTCATCATGTAACATACTTTAGAATTGAGGTAATAATTTTTCTGTTAAATATTCATGAAACTTTCATGTCTACTATGGTGTCTACAGAGGAGATATAAATAAAAAGATGGCCTATCAAGTACATACAGTGAGAGTTTGTGTGATAGTCTGACTAGTAACTGGATGTAACTGCTTCAAATTGAAGTTAGTAAGAAATCTTCCTGCGTCTAGTCTATTTCCTGTTGGATGAAAACTACATTTTTGTTGCCACAAATCTCTTCTTCATCTGTGATGAAATTGTAATGGTGATTCTTCCATTGCATGTTCTTTGGATGATGGTGTTCACAACCATAGTAGTAGGAATGGTCAGCCATGTCTGGTACAAGGCCAATTCACAAACTTAGTCAACAATCCTCACACTGAAGGTTTTATCAGAATTATCAGAAGGTTATCAGAAGGTGGATTTGTGGAATAATAAAAGTATACCTTTTGAATGTTTAAATAGATAGAAATTTATTAATAGAACAAAATAACATGAATTGGTAGAAGTTAAACGTTCAATGAGAAAATGTAGTATGGAGACAGAAACTTATGTGTGGACATATGTATGTATGTATGAGCGTTATCATTGGGTAAAAATGTCTTTGAAGTTATCGCTCAGTCTTAAAGTGTTACGTTTGTTTATCAAGTGTAAGAAGAGGCCAACGGGTGAACAGTGAAAAGGAAAGAGGTGATGGAGAAAGATAGAGATAATAACATTCGCTTGACGTTTGTCAAGAGATGTGTTAATATGCTCATCTTCTTCTCTCTCGTTACAGGCAAACTTGCCCATCTTTTATTCTGTTTGTGAGGCTTGTAAAGGTCATTTGGGAATTCACTCCCAGATATGATTTCGGCCTTTCCATTGAACAACAAACTTAGCGTCGGCTCACGAAAAGGTCCATAAAAGAATTTTTTTCTGAGAATTGAAGTTTATTTGAATTTTGTTTTTAGATGTTTCTTAGTTTTCTATTGGCCAAAAAACATTTCACATCAAGATGTGAAATTTCATGACTTTTGCTTTGGATTCGCTTTTGCGTGTGTGCTAAGCAAAATTTGTAAATTCGAGTCTTTTTAATTTTTAACAAAATCAATGAGTCAGTGCTTAGCATTTGAATTTTAAATCTAGATCTTGTTTTGTTCACTACAAGATTATGCAGCATTTATTGTCATATAGGAGGACTGATATTACATAACAGTTTAGTACTCTTTTCTTTGTTTCTCACAAAGTTTTCCCATTTAATGATACTTTGCTTAGATTTTAGAAAGTTATCCACATTTTCTTTCAGATTTTGGTGTTGCATTTTCCATCTTTTGTAAAAAATTTTCCTAAATAGTAAAATCTGTGTACTTGCTTGATTTTGATGTCTCCAATTTGTAATTTGCTTATTAGGCTGTTCCTTTTGCTGATAACAATACAATCTATCTTCTTATTGCTACAGATTGATTTTTACTTAATGAACCGAATTTTATACATCACCCAGTTTGCCTTCTTGGTATCAGAGATAGTTATATATTTCCCACCAATGTGAGATCAGGTTCAAGCACAGCTTTAAAGCAAGAACTTCACATGCTGATTTTCAAGACAAACAAGCTTTCCTCATTTGAGAACAGTTTAGTAAATATTTCAAAACCGTTTTTAAGGTATAATTTATGAAAATATATATTATAGATTAAAAATGTAGATATAAGAATGGCTGGTTGAGATAATAAGCATTACCATTCCTACAATACAGTAACACTTTTTTCCTGTGTAACAACAAACAAAGACGTATATGTATTTGATACTTTCAGAACTTGAATGCAACAATAGTTTGTTCATGCACTGAAGCAAATACACATTAGCAGACACAGACAAGAGAAGTGAATTAAGGACTTTCTTGGTAGCTGACTTAGCCATGCCTTGCGTAAGTAATTTTATCTCAGCTATATCAGGTGATAGAAAATGCGAACCAGAGTAGACATGACGTCATCCTAATGAAATTGGCCCCAACTGGTGAGGCAACTTACATTTCACTTCTCTAGCCAATTAGTTGCATGATGCATTTTTTATTTTTTAATATGTGTGTAAATATAGCTGAATCAAGACTAGATAATTAAATTCTGCAATGCTACAAAGACAAGAAGAATGAATTAAAAAGAATTTTATTGATCAATTCACTTTGTAAGCCATGTGTCGATAATTACAGGTTATAAAATTACAAACAATTTCAAATATTTATGTACAAAAAGAAAATTGTAGAAACTTAATAAATCGTCTACTATATCTAAGCAGTTAAATTTCATGCTAATTTAATTTTTATATAACTTGATATCACATATAATAATTATTGTAGTCATTCATTTTATATCATATATAATTATTACGGACATCCAATCATTTCTAATGAAGTGGATTCAGTAATAAAGACATTTCATGATTGCAGAAATTTCTAATTGATATTTTACAAACTTCCCTTGAATTATATGATTAATTAAAAGCAAGCTTTGAATAGTACAAATAAAGTATTAAACAAATACTTCAGTCAGTGCCATACATGATACACTCTTGGGTGATCATGTCTCTTTTGATCTATGACTGACTAAGCAGAAGATTTTCCCACAGTAGATTATCATTTCTTTCTGTGGTAGACTGGTTACCAACCAAGGCTATAGAACCCAATCTATCCTGCGATTAAACCCATAGCTGCTTATTTGCGCTTAAGTGAATGTAACAAATTCAACTGGAATTCAAGCTCGGCTCTACCGATTTTCCATTCTGAGCTGATATCCATTACACCACATTTTGAATTTACTTTAGCATATGGTACAGAGTTCTATCATATGGAATTATGTGATAAAATCACTTCTATATAAAGCTTTCCAAATTTTCAAGATTAATTTGAGCTTAGAATTTAAGTATAATAAATATTATTAACTAAAATTAAAAAACAGCATCTGTAGCAAAAATGATGTAGAATTATCTTCTATGTGCCGTGTCCCTTCAGGACGTAGGCGATCACCCTTGTAGCTCTTAACACTCTTTCTCCTGTGAACCCACTCAACGCCCACTCCGCCATTCATCTGCTCAATTCCATCAAGTATGTCACGCATTGCTTTCTTTTGTCTCTCCTTCCCCCTATCTATCCTGTGAGAATTAGATTCTCCAAGCCCTTTTTCCTTATTACATGTCCCAGATGCTTTTCCTGATGTTAAGTATCAGTTTTTGTTTCATGTCCTCTACAAAACCTCTGTCGTTGCTCACATGTTCTGTCTATGGTATCCTCGGCATTCTTCTGTCGAACCACATTTCAGTTGCTTCAAGTCTTTCCTGCATCAGTGATGAGATCGTCAAGCATTTGCTGTCATATGTCACGCATCACATAGCAATCCAGTTCTCTCTTCTTTGTTTCCAGTAAAATTTTCCTGCCTCTTGATACTTTACTTATCTTCAGGAATGCAACTTTGGCCATGCCAACACATCTTCAGATGTCGCACTTTCCATCCTTTGTTAGAACACTTCCCAGGTATTTAAATGTCTGTACCTGCTTGATTTTAGTATCCCATACTTGTATTTGGCCGTCAATGATAAATCCTGGCAGGACATCTAGAGCTCTAAGGATTGACTCATTGTATAAGTTGAATAAATCCGGTGAAAAACACATCCTCATCTTACATCCCTTTTTACCTTTGTATATCTGCCAAACTCATTTCCTGTCTGTATGCAGGCAGTTTGCTGCCACAAAATAACTTTTTTTTATTTTTTAAATCATCACGATACATTAGCAATCTGGTTAACTACACCTCAGTGCAAACAATTAATTTATCCAACGAATCCTTTTTTACTGTGTTTAATCTGGTCTAGAATCATTTTTATCAACATTATTTTTATATAAGTGTGTTGAAACTGATAGTAGTTAGTTCTGCTAAAAAACAAACCAGAAATACTGTTATTTTAAATCATAGATGAATGTACCCACTCATTTATACTGATTTACCTCCCTTTGTACATACGCTACACCAACATAGGAACTAAATTTTATGATAACATTCGCGATTACCAGCCTTTGGAAGAATTTTCTTGATTCAACGAGTTGACATCAGGTTATTTATTAGTGTGTGGTGGTGGGCACGCATGCCCAAAAGCTGAAAAGGGGGTTATTGCTGCTGACAGGGCTTTCAATGCATGTGTGTATCAAGAAAAGTTTTAATGTTTACTACATCACTGATTCTGAATTGATGATGAATATGGTCAACGGGTCAATACTTAATTTAGGTCTTGAAGTATCATGGAAAGGATGGTTTCCAATCATATTTTTTGTACATTTGGTATGGTTGTTTGATGTAGTATAGCTGTTTATTGTGAGTTCTTTTTTGTCCTGATTGTTTTCGATGGTGTTGGGGTTTTCGCCCATGTATTTTTTACTCATGCAGGTTTTGACAGGTCATAGTGATTCTAAGAGGCCAATATTAATGTTAAAGCATCGAGATTACTAAATCTACTTATGTTTGTAGGGTTTACAAAGCTGACAACGTGTATAATTACCAGTCCAAAATCTCATTTGAACAAAATTTGTTCATCTGAGGCCAAGCAAATCCCTAATGAGCTTCAGTGTCGCTCTCTTGTGAAAGTGTATTGAAATAATCAAATATGTGTTGAGAAGAAAAGTTTGGGAACCATTAACTTAGACAATACACTGTCTAAGCTAGTGGTTTTCAAACTTTTCTTCTCTGGACCACATTTTCGTAATTAAAATTTGTTTGTGCCTCACCAAATTTTATATGATAAAAAGTACATTTAAAAATTAAAAATAGAGACTGGCTTAAAGGGAGATAACTGGGGAATTGAAGTCAGAACATTATTATTGATGACGCTCTCCTTCTATTTGTGGACCCTATTTACTATATTCTTAATACTTGCTATAATGCAAAAATATCACAATGATTAAATTGGTCAATAATTATTTATAACTATTTTTACTGGGACTCATGCGTGCAATTACAAGTAATCCATAACAATATTTTAAATTTTGAAATCAGATTTATTTTTGTCAGATAAAATGTTTGAAATTGAAACTAAATCTTTGATTATCTTTCAATCATTCCACCGCACCTGTTATCCTTTACCACTGCACTTATGAAATGTACCGCACCATTTGGCAACCACTGGTCTAAGCCATGTGTGTCTATTAACGGAGTGCTAATTTTAGCATCCTACCTGGACTTCGGCATTAAGTGAAAGGAGAGAGATAGCCTCTTTAGAATCACACTATGCATGTTCCCAACCTTTTTGTTTTTCACGCGTGACCAATATCGGAAAATGGTTTTGCTGTGGCTAACAGGGTTTTCAGTGTATGCGTGTTTAGTGTATGGTTTAATGTCTGTTATAGTTGCAAATTTGAAAACTATATATGTTTAATATTCATACTATGATAAATAGTTGGTATCAATAATTTTTCATTTAAAAGTTTCTGCTCTGGAAAATATTTCTTCTGTATTTTATTCTTCAAAATCTTTGCATTTGTTCTTTTTTTTCACTCTCAACGAACTTTGTTGATTTTTATTTATTGATAATTTTTTCCCGGATAACATTCCAGTATATCTTATGTAAATAAATATGCACAGAAACAAATCATGTTAACTGAAAACTAACTCAAAATAAAATTGGTAATTATTACTAATTAATGAAAATTAAGTATGTATTTTTTAGAATCAGACTAACTTAAGCCAAATGTATTTCAGAATTCAATAAAATCTCATATTCATAATTTTAATCATGTTAGGATCGCACACATTGATATGTTGATTCTTTATGAAAAGAAAATGTAATTTAAAGATTTTAACGTAAAGAAATGTTACAAAAAAAGATCAAATACAGGCATCACTCCGAAGTTCTATTGTTGCAGTCTACTGCTCCCACTTATTATGATTTTTAACAAAAAGGCATCCTTGACCTCGCACACAAAAAACATCAGCCAGGAGATGTTGCTGACAACTGAGCCCTTATTATCAGTGTCACTTTTGCTGAAATGGCCAAAGAAGCCAACATCACTAAGGAGCTAAGGAGCAGCTGATGACCAAAAAAGACAGCATGACAGAGGAGCAGCAACCGACGACTGAGGAAGCCAGCAATCCGAAATAACAGCAGCTGACCCAGGAAACTATCATCAGGATTAGAACCAGCACCCTCCCACAATGCCAGTAACAATGACCAGCAGCCTCCCTGTGGTTGGAAGACCCCGCCAATTTACCTACTGAATCTGCAAGACTTTCTCAAGAGGGCTGAGGATTATGCGCACCTAATTAAGGAAGGCAGTTAGCTGGTCGACCCCGAAGTTGAAAAATACACTCTCAGGACTGTCACTGTCTTTGTCATGGACACGCAAATAAGAACAAATGTTTACCGTTCATCTAGACCATCACAACCCTTGGACTCATGCCCCAGCAGATCATTGGTGGTGTTGGGCCCTAAATATGGGATGAGCTAATGCCCACAGCTGATTCTTGCTTTAAGCACCTGATTAAAGTAATAATCAGAGCAAAAAGGGGGCGACTCTCTTCATTGAAATTCAGCAAAATGTGGGTTAGTGTTTCGCGTCTGGTGCGTGTGAGAGGTGCTAACCTGGAGTGGTTGTTAGATGCTACTTAGGAAAAAGGATTTTGGTCCTGTAACTGATACTTAGTCATCCCAATTAATGATAAGTTAGATTAAAACACTTCAAATTGTGCAATTTTAACCTTCCTGGGAAGTTAGCTAGTGTGTGAATGCTTAGGTCCCTTTTGTACCCACTTTTTTTACTTTTTCCTTCCTCGTCCCCGTTTTGGTGACAGATGTCATTGTTATCTGGCAGTACCAGATACCTTTTGGGTCTGGAATTTCACCCAGTTAACTGAGATCTTCTGCTACACACTGATCATTATTGGATTGGTAGGAGAGCATGAGTAATACACTGTCATTCTCATGTATACATACATGTATATATATATATATATATATATATATATATATATAATTGTACACATCAGCATGTGGTTTTATTATATACTTCTCCCCAACTTTTGTGTAAATAAAATTTCATCCTAGGATTTTAACAGTATAGGTGGATTTTTTATTTTAAATTCCAAGCAGGTTTTTGGTAAGAGATGGTAAATATTTTAAAAATAATACATGATTTACATTTCCCAATGAGTTCTGCATTTAACTAATAAAACCATTTTTGTCTACAGACTTTAATTTCTTGGAATTTCATGAACTAATGTAGATGGGGGTAACAGATGTAAAAAAAATACATTTACCAAAATTTTCTTAAAATAATGATTTGAAATATAATTTCATTCATTTTTGAAAAAGTTCTGAAAGTTTCATTAAAATCCGACAATTATTTGATTTTTGTAAGAATTTCTAAATTAATGCGTTTGTCACCGGAAAAAAGCGAGTTATGTAATGTTACGTTTTCCATTGTAAACTCTCGTAAGGATTTGGCTCCTCACTAACGAAAATAAAAATAAAGATTTTTTACAAAAATTTTGAAAGGATCAAAAAATTTTCAAAAAATAATTTTAAAATACTTTGATCTTTCTTCTTAATAATAACAAACATTTTGATGGAAAAAGTTTGTTTTTATTAAGTTTGGAACCTTTTTTTTATATATACTATGCTGTTTTTTCAGCGATTTAGTGGAGGAATCTATAAAATCCAATTGCCGTGGCTTTCGCACATGCTAGCTCGCAGCGTTCCAGTTTAACCGCAACCGAATTCTGCAAAGGAAGCAATACACAAACCGCAGCGCACGTGCTAATCTCCCACCCGCTTGGGTGTGTACACGTGCTAGGCCGCAGCCAAAATCCGCCCTCTTCGCACTACGAGATCTCAACGTTCTAACCTGTGACTTTCCTGCCAGACGCTGAAGACTTTTCTGTCTTTTGTCGTTCCTGCTGATCAACAACGACTTTTCAGCCTGAGCCGTTCATGCTACACACCGACGACGTTCCTTACGACATCCCAGCCTGAGGCGTACATGCGACGTTTCTGCCGACCGACGACGTTCCAACCTGCGTCGATCCTGCCAGACGCTGACGACTTTCCAGCCTGTTCCTTTCATACCAGATGCTGACGACGTTCCTGCCAACAGACGACGACGTTCTCGCTTGCGCTGTTTTTGCCAACCAACGAGGATTTTCCAGCCTAAGTAGTACATGCGACGTTTCTGCCGGCCGACGACATTCCATCTTGTGTCGAACCTGCCAAACTATGACGACTCTCCAGCCTGTGCCTTTTCATACCAGACGCTGATGACGTTCCCACCGACTGAGCTGATCCCGCCAATCGCAGCCGACGTTCCAGATTTTTCCGACTTCCTACTGGTTGTTTGTTGGTTTTGTCACAATAAAATTGACATTGAAACCCTATACCTTCGCCTCCGTCTCCTCATTGTCTTTGCTGTTTTCACACATACAAAAAGTTTGCAGGGTCGATACCCATTCCTTACCACTCGGCTCCGTAACATTATATTTAAAATGGAATTCGTGCCTTATGCAGTATTTTAAATTCCTTGACATTATCAACCAATGCTGATGTGTGTGTGGGGGGGGGGGGGAGAAGGGAAATTGATTTATATTTCCTTTTGCGTCTTATTTTGTTCTGTTATATTGATTTTCATAGGTTGAAAATCACGTGATGTTTTCCTTATAAAGAGGGGAAATCCGTGAAGTGTTAATGTATTCTGATCGACCATGATGACAGGAAAATTGCTTTGCGTCTTAGCTGTTTTGGGTAAGTTAATTTTTGTAGAAAATGTACCCTAAATTTATATGTAATATCTAATATATTAATTTCAATGTGTATATTTTCTATGACATTTTAACTATTCCATAACATTTTTGTTATTGTTATTATATTAATAATAATAATATTGTTGATGATAATTTATAATTAATATCATCATGTGGTTTTTGCTCAGTATTGAGAAACAATAAATCTCTTTATATTTCCCAAAACTTTCTCAGTATTCTAACGAACTCCACTATTGCCGTGGCCTAGACAGGGTCAATTTTCTTAATTTCTATTTTCTCCACTTTTGTCTTTAGTGGGTACCTTCCTTATGCACCAGTTATAGGGCCGCAATTAAGACCCTTACGTTCCACAGTTTTTCTCATGCGAGACACAACTATGCAGTATACATATATTAGTTATAGTTTCCGGGAGAACGGTCTGAACAAAGACTTGACGCTCAAACCCTCGGTCATGTTGATGTACGAAATCCGACTACCCAATTTTACTCAACCGTGGTATGGTTTTCAGGACGCTGGAATCGCCTCATACCTAGCCCAATAACATCAAGGAGTCTCCTTCCTGGCAAAATGACCACAGTGAGATTCGAACCCGGGCTTCATGGACAGAAGGCGAATATATATATATATATATATATATATATATATATATATATATATAAGAGTGAGTACCGGAAAAGCGGATAATTCTGGAAGAGAACAAATCAATGAAAATTAATGCGTATGACAATCCCCCCACCCTCTCGCTTTTTTTTAATGTTCTGGATATCGTAATGGTTTTCTCGATTCTTCGAAGATCGTCTTAGCGTCACTCAATCTTCGGGAATCAGAGTAAAATGTTGACCCTCAGAGTCGGAGAGCAATGGAGCAAATGTATTTTAGGGTTACTCAATGGTTTAGAATGGATCCCAGACTCGAATTCATCCACTTCTGAAGATAGTTTTTTTCCATAAGAGTATCTTGTTCTCTAATTTTCAGTTCTCCCCGATTATATTTGTTCCTAATTGGACTCAAGTCCTGCACTAATACAATAGACTCACACCCATCATTAAATCTTAATAGGCATATTGTGGGTTGGCTTCTAACAGTTGAATCTCGTTGACTAAAGGTTTGTACTTATTATCACGGACATTACGACGTAAGAGAACCGGACCAGATGATGCGAGCCAAGTAGACAAGAAATTACCACTGGGTCAACAGGCTTGATATGACATGGGGTGTAGTGTTCGTCACGGTACGGAGATCTTATGTCACGCAATAATGCGGATAGAACAGCTTCCTACTGAGATTTCTCGAATCCAGGGCCACTGTGACGTGCTTGCAGATAATTCCATTGTATCGTTCACACTGATCATCCCCTAAGTGGTTGTATAGGGGTTGTTCGAACTGTAGTTATACCCAAATTAGTGAAGTACTCACGCAGTTCCTTAAACAGAAACAAGGAAACCCAGTCAGAGGGGATGTAGGAAAGAGTCCCGAACACGGTGAAAGTCTGAGTTAAGCATTTAATTACTATACTAGTTGTCACATTGAGGCAAGCAAAAGGAATCAAAGAATACTCGTCAATTACCGTTAACATATCACGGTTAGACGTCTATTGAACAGGTGAAGAGGCTCATCTCTTGTTTCCTGTTTAGGATGTGGTTTCCGGTTTTTCTCTTTTCCAATCTTTTCACTCTTTTCTTTTTATTTTCTTTTTTTTTTTTTCAATTGGAGTAGATAGACTAAACTATCGCCCGGTTCACACTCCACCCACGTCTATTGAACAGGTGAAGAGGCTCATCCCTTGCTTCCTGTTTAGGATGTGGTTTCCGGTTTTTCTCTTTTCCAATCTTTTCACTCTTTTCTTTTTATTTTCTTTTTTTTTTTCAATTGGAGTAGATAGACTAAACTATCGCTCGGTTCACACTCCACCCACGTCTATTGAACAGGTGAAGAGGCTCATCCCTTGCTTCCTGTTTAGGATGTGGTTTCCGGTTTTTCTCTTTTCCAATCTTTTCACTCTTACGTAGCCCCCTGCGCATCAGTGGCGTTTTCGCCTTGCTTGGGGTGATATGATTAAAAAAATCAGCGGGTAAATTAACCTTCACTGGTTTATAAGTAACTTCATAATAATAATGACCCAGTTCTATTCTCCATTTCTCGATCTTATCCATTTTAACTTTTTAAGGTCTCAGCATTAAACATGAAATTCACCGCCTGCTGGTCTGTAACGATAGTAAAGTGCCGACTAGATTAGTAGTGAGATCACTTTTTTACACTTCTATAACTGAAGCTTCCTTTTCTACAGAAGCATGCTTTCGTTCACTTGGCGTTAGTGATCGTGAGAAGAAAACCACGAAAAGGTCGGCCTGATTTTAAGCAGTGGTAATTGCCGTATAAGAAGCGTCCGTCTCGACTATTAGGCAGATATTTTGTTCAACAACCTGAAGTAAGGCACTTTTTCGGAATGTTTCTACGGACTCGCGATTTAAGGAGAACGAGTCAGCCATAATCAAGGGTTTGTTCTTATCAGTAAACTTTGATATGGATTGGAAATAGTAAGAAAAACTGAGGACCCTATGAAGGGTAGCTTTACCTTTAAGGATAGGTAATTCTGTAATAATGAATATGCGTTGTGGTGCAGCGGCTATCGGCTCGGAACGAGAAATCGGAGAGCAGAGTTCGAATTCCAGTTTAATTCGTTGCATTCACTTATGAGTAAATACTCATGGGAAATGTATTAATCCGTCCCTTCTCCTTTCAACTATTGTTTAAATAGCAGGACAGATTGAGTTCTATAGCCTTGATTGGCAACCAGTCTAGCGCAAAAAGAAATGGCAACCTACTGCGGGGAAATCAGCCCGTCTCTTTCAGAACATGATCGGCCAAGCGTGTAACACGTGTGACACTTAACTGAATTCTTTAAGTGGGCGTAGTCGATCAGCATCAGGCTCAATTATTCCATGAAGTGAAGAAAGTTAATAGAAGTTGTTGATAGGGAAGACTTTTTCGTTGAAAGTAAGATTATGTAAGTAAGATTATGTAGTTTGACTACATCGAGAAAATTTTATTGTACTCCTCTTGAGTCTTGCCAACTACAACTATGTTATCTGCATAAGCGTATGTTTCGTGCAAGTTATTCATCGTAATAATATTGTCTATTATGCTTTGGAAGCAAGGTATCTTGTTGTTGTTAATTGTTATCAACAATTAAAATTTGAGCTCGCCAAAGAGACTTGCTTAATTCCTCAGTTATTCCATATCTTGCATTTTATTAATTTAGTTTTAATAAAGCGTTTATCGGCAGTCTCAAATCGCCCTGATTTCGTAGAAATAGATTTGCCGTTAGGATTAGATTCGAAAATAACAGGTATATATACCATCTGCAATGGTAGTCTACAAGTAGTTGAGCTCAACAGATAGGCTTTTCTTAGGACTGCCAAATGCAAACGATACACTAGAATGTTGGTTAAGTTTTTCCCCGAGAATTACATCACTACAAAGATTGAGAAGAGCACAAAGTGTAACATTTAAATGCCACTCATCTACGGTGCACTGACCATTTATTAAAAAGTTAAGGGGAGAAGAAGCCATGGACACATTCCCCTCTGCAGGTTTTATTTTTATATGGTGTCTTTTTGTGTAGTCGAGTGAAATAAAGGACTCAGAGCAACCATAAGAGCAGTAGCCTTATTTTTGCCAATTATACATACACCATAGCCTGTTTTGATAAACTATGTTGTGTAGTGGTTGCCAGTGTATAAGACTGAGATAGTGAGGTGGTCGAGGTACCAACCGACTGACATACTTTGAAAAGTGTCTTCTTTTTTTTTTTTTGTATTCGTGACATGTGGCCTCTCTGATCGGGCACATTCTACGACTGTGGAGTGATCTACCACAAAAATGACATTTAACGCTTGTTAACGCGCACGTATCGTCAGCAAATGAATTTTTGTTTTCTTCATATAGTGAGAGCGGATGTGAAAATACTTCAGATTTTTTTTTATGTACTAGGCATATAGAAGCTCTGATTTGATTAACCGCCGTCTGTAGATCAAGGGTTTTGTTTTCTAAAAGACGCTGTCGAATGATCAACACGTTTCTAACGCATTCGGGTTCGTTATATTCACATGCGCAAATACCCTTGGGAAAGGTATGAATTTACCTCTTCTCACCCCAGCTACAGGTTAATTATTAGAGTTTACTAAGAGTAAATTATTATTATCACCAAAAAATTCTTACAATCTAAAAATATTTTCTGGTATTAAATAATCTGCAAAAAGATTGATAATCCGTAAAGAACATTTCTTTTATTATCAAATTCTATTTCAATGTCATCGCTAAAATTCTCGTTTAATTTTTCTTTTTAGTTCAATTTTTTCTTTTAAAACTATTTTAGATCATTCATGCGGATTAAGCAGTTGACTATTTTGGTTGTGTTCCTGAATTGGAATCTTTCTGTATAGTTTCTCAAGATAAGTCAGTGGCAATATAACAATAACAAATATCAATAGAAATTTAGAAATCTCCCCGAAAAGTAACTCCTTTGTTTTTATACTTTTGTCTGGGATTTTCCTTCAGTCATTCAATGTGTTATATATAAAAAAATAAAAAAATAAAAATTATTAAAATTCTCGTCTTCGAATTCGAATTTCACTTTTTCAATAATTTCTTTTCATTCATTGTAGCGGTTTCTTTCTTTTCTGAATAGCTTTTGCAAATGTATGTTCTTTTCTTTTTTCTTTTTCTTTCTTTTTTTTTTTTTTTTACTATAGTCGCTATTTCTGAATTGTGTACTGTTCTTAAATTTAAGATTGATAATACCTTTATGTCCTCCTCTGTTTTGTCGCTTGTGATCATTGATTCTATCGTATTTTCTTCTGAATTTCCTACAACTTTAGATCTGATGCATTGCTCCGTTTAAAGATTTATTTAGCCTGATAGTCAAGTCTCTGGACTGATGCTTTTAATTTGGTCTTTTCTTTCCAAATTGCTAACATTCGTTTCCTGTGACTTCTAACAGATGACTTGCTTGTCAACTACCAATAAATTACTAAATCCATTTTTTCCTCCGGCTAAAAAATGACTGAATAATGAGTCTTACTGCAATTGGTCATTAAGAGTGCAAACCGGAAATGTAGCTAACAGTCACAGCACAACCGGTAGAACAGCTGAAACTATACCCTAAATATATTTCCAGACAGTGGCGATTCTACGGGGGACAGAAGGGACCAAGGCCACCCAGAATTTTGGCAGGCCCCTCGGTTAGCCCCTCCACTTTTATAAACTTCAAAAATCAGTCTCTGATTTTGATAAGATTTGACTTTTGCATCTGCGTTTTCTTTTACCTTTAGCTTTTTAATGACACATACAGAGACCAGTTTGAAAGAAAAAGAAACAAAATAAAACAACCAGATAGATAGAAACAGACATGTTGTTAGGGAGGGAAAGAGATTTAATTGTCATATTTTCATATCTGAAGGAAGATATTAGAAATGATGTCCTACCTTGATATGTAAGTACATAGGCAGTCAGTGATTTATGGCCGAGTGAAAGGATTGTTCAGTAATTTTTTCCAAGCTACTGAAGACAATCAGCACCAAATTCCCAGACGTCGAATTTCTATGTTTCAGAAGTATGCAGAGAGTTGAAAAGAGGGCAAGAATAGATTAGAACTCCACTATTATGAATGAAAAGTCATTCCGTTTAATTTAGAGAAGTAACATACTTATACTCAAATTCATTCTTAAGTTGTGTATATGATAGTGATGTTGTATAAAAATGAAGACGCTGCTTGAGTTCCCCCCCCACACACACCCACACCTCAGAAAAATCTCGGCCCCATAAGTGCCCCCCTTTCAGAATTCCACAATCGTTACTGCTTTTAGACTAGAGTGTAATCGGGATTATTCGCTAGGCTAGGTTGTTTTATACACGTGTAATAAATTTATATTAGATTTATCTCGCCACAACAAGTTATTATTTTGTGATGTTGTATCTTACAAGAATATGAAAAGCTAGCAGTTCAAAGATCAAGCAGTATAAGCATTTATTACGAGCAAACCAGTTAAGTTCGTTCTAGCATTACGAATTGGACCTATCGTGATGAACGTGTGCTCTCCCAGGAAGACCTCGTGCATTTGAGCATCTATTGGGACTTAAAGTGAAACTCATATATACGATCTATGGCTAAAAATGCTGAAAACGAATTATTCCCCACCTTACTCGCTACGGCCCTTTTCCACAGACGAATTGTCTCAAGTCTCTCACTGCTCTATCGCCATTTCCATAAACAGTGCTCAGATGAACTACATTTCCTTGTTCCAGCAGTTCTAACCTTCATGGCTAAAACCCGCCATGCCACGCCCATTCGTATTCTATTGATGAGATGTAAGTGCCACTTGATCAGCAGCTTCTCGCGAACTGGTGCTTTGCGAAATAAACTCTCAAAAGGGATATTTCCCCGATCGCTACAATCTTCATGGTTCATGTCTAGAATCAACCATTATATTCACCACATATCTCTAATAAACCGTGCCACTTACTCTGTAACCCTCTGCTTCTTGGGCCTCGTGAACATTGTTGTAAAACAAAGTTCGTACAACCTTGAGCATCCTGCTTATTTTATACAACAAATGCCTTAATTGAACAAAATTAGCTCCTTTTCAGAAACATGGAGAACTGGTTAATGTTTAATGAGTTCATTTTTAATAATTTCACCTC
Organism: Ascarosepion bandense; assembly: GCA_037127315.1. Lineage (NCBI taxonomy): Eukaryota > Metazoa > Mollusca > Cephalopoda > Sepiida > Sepiidae > Ascarosepion > Ascarosepion bandense. The sequence continues at coordinate 5,028,595 of JBBBDQ010000145.1, forward strand.
AAGCAAGTCAGAAATGCCAGTAGTACGCAGGGGGTTACAGAGTGAAAGTGAGAGAAAAGACTGGGTTTAGGGGTTATTGAGAAAAGGATAAGATATGAACGCGATTCAAAAAGACAGAAGATGGCAATTGACGTTGCATTTAAATTTTTGATGATTGTAGTTATCAGGGAAACAAGTAAACAGAAGGGAGTTACACAGGTGGGAAGTGCAAGAGAAGAAACTGTTGGAGTAGAAGTAGCATTTAATTATTTCGACAGTAAAAGGGTTGGAACTAGATGCCACTCTATTATCACTCTTAAATGCATGTGGTCGAGGCACCAAGGTAAAAAGCTCGGCTAAGCAGTTACCATGAAAATATTTGTCGAAAAGACAGAGAAGCTATGTCGCGTTGACGAGAAAGTGACTGAAGTCGAGATGCCAAGTCAGGATCGATTATATTGCAAGTACTTCTTTAGATTTTGTCAAAAGATGAAAAGCAGAAGACCAGACCAGATATGGCAACAGTATTCAATGCACTGTTCTAAATGTGCAAAATAGACTCTGACGAGAAAACCTTTCTGACACGACACAGTGACCCAACTTTCCTTGCAGTGGATGCAGCTACTAATTCGATGTAGTCGTTCTACTTCAAGTCGGTTGAAAAAGTGAGACCAAAGAAGCGCAGTGCGTTACTCTCGAGGAGACTAGCATCAGACATGTCGATGTTTACCATGGTTGTTAAAGGAGAGCAGTTTTGTTTTGGAGGCATTAAAATTTAGAAGCCACTTTCTACCCCAGTTTACCACTAATTGGAGTTCCTTTTCAAGAGCAACAACCAGGTTTACTTTCTCAATCTTTACAGATTTTCTATTGAGACGAGGGTAAGTAAGGGTGTCATCCGCACAAATGTCTACTTGGGAACTGATTACATCAGGAATATCCTTGATGAAGATCAGAAACAGCGTAGGACCGAAGATAAAGCCTTGGAGGACACCCCCGTTTGTGTGAAAGAATCTGGAAGCGTTCCCGTTCAAAACGACCTTCATCTCACGATTTCACTGGAACGATTAGATTAAATCAAACAATCGTCCTGTAGTACCGTAGCCCTGAAGCTTGCCAAACCCTATCAAATGCCTTCAATATATCTAGAGTCAAAGCTCGAGCTTCGCATTATTATTAAGAGCTTGGTAAACATATTCAGTGATGACTGTCAGGACATCAGCGGTAGACCTTGCGAAGTTTAGATAGTAGGTCGTGAGAGGTGAGATGCTTAATTACTTCAGCATTGATAGAATGAAAGCATCGTTGTGGCTGGAGGAGAACTCAGAGACGCATTTTTGTAACAGAAAGATTATAAAATTAATTCCAAGGGACGTCACGAATTAAATCACGGAACGAGCCCCAATCCGGATGTTGATAGCAGAAAGATGTAGGAGGTTCTTAGCTAATGGGGAACGGAAAAAGATGTTTACAAACTCCATTGGAGGATCAGAGTTACCAAGAGGGAAGAGCTGCATAGCATGAAATTTAAAAGAGAAGCGTAATGTTGAGTGGGTTTCTGTGTTTTTTGTTAGGCTGGTTTAGTTATATATCTTTAGCTGCTTATAGTTATGGTGTGTTATTTTGGAGAGACCTAGAGTAGTAATAGCAGTCGGTTGTCAAATGTAACATGTGCGGGAAAGGAACTAGAGCAGATTGCAATATATTATTGCCTCGAGGTTGCTCTCCGGAGATGCTTGCAGGAACAGCCATTTAGCCTGCTCCTCTACTGAGACGAGTTGTGACGCAAGGTTTATTTTTAACGTGGAGATCTGAGCGCGTACATTCAGGCCGCTGATCAAAATTTACGCAAACTCCATATACACGATGACTGGGTATTAAGCTTGTCTTGCTGGACTTAGTTTGTCGTAGCTGGTTGCACCTTCCAGCCAAAAGGTCGAAAGGTACGAACTCCGATAATATGCGACTGTTGATCAGGGCAGCCTCTCAAGACGCTACGCAAGAGTTCCGGCTCCTAACTACCACTCAAGAAGCAGCAACCAGAAAACTGCCAGCCCGGTGCCCTGGGTATGAAATATCGCAAAAAATATCGTGACACAACCACTATTAATGCCTGAGGAAAGGAAATGGGAAACACTTCCTAAACAGGAAGCAATCGATGAGCCTTTACTCTTGTTCAAGAAAAAGTGGGTGGGGGAGTATGGACCAGGCGATAAGAAATTTTATCTACTATTATTTACTAGGTTTTTTTACTTTGTTAACCTCGAGATATCCATTACAGATTCAACAAAGAATAAAAACTGGTAGGCATACCTCTGAAAGTAACTTATAAAAAAATCATTCGTTTCCCCACCAGTTAATTACTTCGAATGTTCGATCAGAATAATTTATTTGGACAGCTGAATCGGCTACCAATAGATCTTTTTTGACGATGCGATGTTTAACTAACATTCTAATATATTAAACGGGGAGACAAGGAGATACAAGTCAACACTAAGAAGAATGCATGGCCAACTAGTACAGCAGCAGAATAAAAAAGAAATGAAAAAAAAAAAAGAAACAAAATAAAAAAATAAGCAATTTCAAACGATAAATTTTTAATAAAAATTTAAACATTCAAATACCACAGAAAACGTCAATTAGAAAACAAAAACCAAAAACAGCCATTATTATATAGCGGGTATATCTTCTCTTATTCCGTTTGTAGTGAGGGGTATTAGTATACCGTAGCAGGTTAATTGAATTTGGTCTTGTGGGAAGATAGCCCACTATAATTCATAAAATGATTATAAAATCAAGAAAGGCAATTTTGAGTATAAAATAACACACACACACACACACACACACACACACACACACACACACACATATATATATATATATATTTCAATTAATGTTTTACAAATAAAGTAATACTTGAAATAGTAGTCCAACGGAGGTTAGAGAGTTCATGACAAATAATACTGAGCTGAAAGAGATTAAAGGTTTAAGAATGTGGAAGCGTCTTGTAGTTAAAGAATGTTCATTTAGGAGTTGCCGCTTCTCAGGTCAATAGATCAGTAAGTTGGTTTGTGTGGAATGTCTTTGAAAAGGTCACTCCTGAAGTCAATAAGTACTTTTGAGAACAAGGAGAAAGAAAGAGGTCAGCATAGTAGCCGCTCAACTTAAGTCAAGGGGAGGCACTGATACTCCATTCTATCACCGTCTGTCTGACGAAGCTTTTTGTCTCCGCTTTTTATATCTGCTTTTTTGATCAAAAGCTAGTCGTTTCGAATTTCATCCTTGTATTTGATTCTGGGCTTCCCATTGGTTGGTAAATAAAATTCGCGAAGGCTCGCGAAATGGTAATTTGATATTTGATTAATTTTTATTTTTCAACCGGAACATCTGCGCAAATTCACTTGCTCGGAAATGATTTTTATTCATGTTATGTCGCCAAGTATAAATGAATAACTCAACAACAGAATCAGAATATAAGTTGTATTCCGCGGAAAGACGGTTAGTATGTACAGAAGTGATTAGTAATATTTACAATAGAAAGATACAAGAGTCCAATCCGTTGTAAGTCATGTGTATACGTGATTACTTCCGGTACGCCACCGGAAGTGTGACTAACTCTTCACTGACTCACACTGACTCTTCAGTAAATCATTAGAGACTCTCAAGTGACACTCTACGACTCTCTTGTAGAGAATCCACCATTGCTATATATAGCAATGGGAACAGTCCATTTGTAGTCAAATAGGAGCGGCGCCCTAACAATTCATTAGCTTTCTGGTCGGCATAGAGTAAACATCCGGTTCAGCTCGCTTTTGCTCAGTCGGTATCACTACAATTACTAGTTTGTAGACTGATGGCCTCATATGACATTCTAGTTAAGAAAAAAGTTGTTGATACTAATAATGGCGTATAAACTGGCTTAGTAGCACCTAAGCTATTTTATATACCGAAGTATGAAGTAGGTTAGCCACAATCATACTTGTTATTTTGGACTAATCTAAAATATACTCGGATATATTCAAGGTGGAAGTTAATCTGAACGCCTCCTGCTGACTACATCAGAAACAACTTAAAAGTAAAAATTAAGAGTGTTTCTTTATAAAGCATATATGTGTTCGTAAGTGGAAATAGGAAATAGCATGACTGATGCTATCTTCCAAGATAGGAACTCATTGCTCCTTTTTGATTTTACATTTTCCACTGACATGGAGTGAAGTGATTAAATTGAATCAATGGTTAGGTTTGCTGCTAGGAAAGTTAGTCTCTATGTCTTACCAGACAACTTTTCTCACTATAATACATCTTGCACATTTATAAATCTACTATTTCCCATGCATTTAATATTACTAGTCTGCTGCTACTGTTATGTATATCTAGATCCTCGACAAAATCCAAAGAAGGGTTTTTTATTTACCCCGACCCTGAATCTTACTTTCAATCACTTTCCCACCGCTATGATGTAGCTTCTCTATGTCTTTTCTGAAAATATTTTCATGGCAGTTATTCTAATGAACCCTTCTTCATTTAAACATACTACTAGATTCCAGTTGAATTCGTTGCATTCACTTACACGCAAATATTATTGGGAAAGGTACTGATTCGTTTCTTCTCCCTACAGCTATGGGTTAAATAGCAGGATAAATTGGGTTCTATAGCCTTGGTTGACAACTAGTCTACTGCAGAAAGTAATGGCAACCTATTGCGGGAAAATCTTCTGCCCAGTCAGTCATATCTCTTTCGAGACATGATCGCCCATATGGTACTTAACTGACTGACTAGATTGGCAATTGATGTAAATACTATTCTTTTCCCGCTTATGAAATTCTCTTTCAGTTTCTTGCTTTTCTAAATACCACCTATAGTCTTTAAAAATGTAAATTTAGTGCCAATCGCCATCTTCTGTTTGACTGAATTCTGTTCTCTTATTGTCCTTTCTCTTCACTAATGTCTACCCTTTTTTTTTACATTCGGCATTGCCTTGCTTCTTAGAGGCATTATTGTCTTGCTTGATGCAAAATGATTGTTTTTGTTTTCTTTTTGTCTGTCACCATCTTTGACTTCAGTTTCCAATATGAAAAAATAAGTAAAATTTTAACAGAATCAGTTGATAGCTGATTTTTCATCATATTTGTATTTTTTATTCAGAAAAAAGATCATTTGACATATTTGTCTGAATATTTATATTTCAATATCGATTGAATATACATGTTTCTTATTTGGGATTCATTTGATGTTGAAACCTGTTCTTATAAATTTCTCCTGGACAAAAATAGCAAGAACAGAAAAAAAGGAAAAATATTATTTCATACTAAAACAAAGTTCCCTGTACAAGTAGTAATTTTCTCCCTTATGAAAGTCTACCCAAATTTAAAGTGCTCTTACACTGAACCTTTTCATTTTTCGTTAACAGTCCAATGCTCAACTATAATGAAAATACAAGCCACAGCTTCGCACGATGTTAGTCGCGATCAATCAAAACAGTTAAGCCCAGTTAAGGTATGAAATATTCCTACTGTAAAATTGTTTTTGAATTGATTTGTAACAAACAGTATTAATTTTGTTTACACATGGTCAAAGAATTTGCGTTGTTGAAACCAAAGCAAATTCAACACAAACACACACACGCAGGTACACATATATATATACGTAGGGTGAAATGGATAAATTGTTATTTAAATTACGCAAAACTGAAAATAATACTGATATATTACCAGATTACCAAAATTGCACAAATATATCTTGAAATACTAAAGAGTAAATTTATTCAATAAAATCGCCATCGGTTTCAACCACGGTCAAAAGACAACATCGGAATATCCTGCAATTCCTCTGGACGGTCTTCTTGTTTAAGTTAGTGAATGCTGCCATAATCCTAGCTGTCAACTCATCTTTGGAGTTACAAGGAGTTTTGTTGGTCTCTCGCTCAACTACGTCCCACACATAATACCCAAGTGGATGCAGTCTGGGGAATTAGGTGATCAGGTTTAAGGTGTGATGTGGTCGCAGAAATTGTGTGATATCCATGACTGAATTCCCTTGCTTGTGTGGCATGGTGCAGAGCCCTGTTGCCAGACATAGGGTTTACCAGCAGCTACCATCTTCACTCAGGGCAGCACTACCTCTTCAAGGCACTTAGTGTAGACCTCAGTGTTGAACTTGTGACCCTCACCAACAAATTCAAGAGTTCTTTTCTGATCAGGACAATCAGAGTGAGTTTTCCGAATTGTCGTAACTACACAATCACCATTATACTCATCCAACTTTTTCCAAATTTTCTGCGCTGTCGATGCCCAAATACTCTGACATGTTTGTATTGGAGTTTTTGGCTCAAATGCCAAGTAGTACAACATGCAGTTTCCAAATTTCTGGCGAAGTGAATTGTATCATGGTGTTCTTTTTCTCACAGACGTTGCCCAACTGACCCTACTATACTGTGCAGTCGACAAATCAAAAGCAAACAACGCGCATGCGCGAAATTAACAATATAAAATGGTGACAATTTACCCACCGCACTTTGTACACTTTAAAATATTTTTAGCATAAGCATAATTTAATCGGGTTGTTAAAAAAACTACACTATCATTTTTCTTTTGTCAAAATATCTTTCTTTTAAACGTGTCATTTGGATATGACACCGTGACGTAAATCAAAGCAAAGCCCTTAGCAAAAGACGTTTATGCTAAAAGCTTTTCTTTATTAAATGATAAAAATAACTTATCTTTCTGTTGTTTTGATGAGTTTATCGAGCCATTTTATTTTTTAGAATATCTTTCTCAAGCAGGTGGCTGCTCTTTATCTTAAGTTTCACATTAAAATTTTTTAAAAATTCGTAAAATACAACCAAGATTCCTAAACTGCACGGCAAATGAGAACACTATCATCTGCGCCATTGAAACAATAAACAGCTGTTTATCTATCTTGCACAAAACAGTGAAAATGGTCACATTTAAAGCAGCAAAGTTTACTTCAAATCAGTCTTAATTTAAACGTTGTGCATTGTACTCAGACCGTAAAAAAATTGCGTAATTTCTTTCCAAACTTAAAGCAACAGCGATGTGCTTCAACAGAAGGATGATGATAATGCTATGTACAGAACATATGAAGAACAAGAAAGTTTAAAGAAAACTGAAACAAAAAGTATGCACACTTTTAGGGACAAAAATGAAAAAATAAGACTATGGAGGGAACGTTTATTTGTCTCCCGTTGAACACCTTTTACGATTAAATTATTATTTGTTTTCTTTAATTTTTCCTACCTACAAGGCGAAGTTATGACTTTTTTCCTGTCACGCATATAACATGTTATTTAATTTATTTTAAGTCTGTAGCGACAAAATCTGAGCTAAAAATTTAAGACAATTTAAAGATTTTAAACATAAAATATCTGCCCTAGATATTTTTATTTCAAAGAAAATTAGCAAAATTAAGAATAAAATTTCGGAAAAATATTGTTTACTTTACGCTTAAAGTATAGCGAAAAACATCTATGAGCACAGCAAAGTATATTTCACTTATTAACAAGTTTAAAAGTCAAACAGAAGTTACCTCTGTAACATCCACATAAGAATAAATATAACTCAAATTTAAGGCCAGAATTACCAAAATACAAAAACTACATCCATATATGTTCAAAAATAAGCATTTTTAACTTTAGTAACCAATGACTTAGGAATATATTTTTATTCTCCAGGCCTTTATGTTAATTGGAATATTAAAATATTTTAAAAACTATTTCTATGTATTGAATTTATTTTTGTTTTATTTTTTAACTAGTTAATTTATTCTGCCTCTATTTTTTAAACTATCTCATACCATGAAATATTCAACTCCACCAGATCAGGTCCTTTTAATTATTCTAAGAAAATTTATTAAACCACAAAAATTTTACCATTAAAAAAAAGGAAAAAATTGATCTTATTGAATTTATACTGTTAATTGATTACCTCCAGTTTGTGTTCATTCAGCTACTAATGTTATAAAAAAATTCTAGACACCGCCAAACATCATCATTTTTAACTTTATATAACCAATAGAATTCTTAATTGTTGAAATTTCCTATTTGATCTTCCGTACAAAAAGAATTTAACTTTTGCAAAAAGAGAAAATAAAATTATTTTGAAAATATTTCACATTAAAAATGGCATTAAACTTCCATTTCCTTCCATTTTTCGATTCTTCAAACATTTTCTAAATAAATAAATGACAAATTCTGTCTGTCTGTTCGTCCGTGTGTCCGAAACCCCTCTAATTCAGACACTCTTGCTCTACATATTGTACCTTTCGAAAATCAAGATGAACCGGGAATTGAAAATCTGCCCTTTATCTGGTACTTGAACACCCAGCATTGGGATTTGTGTCCGAATGAGGAGGGAACAGTTGAAAATTAAAAATTGAAAATATCTGAAAAAAAAATAGTGATTTTAAAAGTTTTAACATATATTGAGTTTAAAATAACATAAAAACTTCGTGAATTTAAACATTTTCGGCTTAAATTCAGTTTAAAACATTTCCCAAATTTTGTGAATTGAGGAAATCAATAATATTTCTTCAAAATGCCAAAGAATCAGAATTAAAATGAGAGGTTTCTTGACCTGAGCTTTTGAAGTTCCGCAGAGCTTGTGATTTGAAGAACTCAACGCAACTGAAGTTCCACGGAAGTTGTGATTTGAAGAATTCTGTTTTCAGACTTGATTGAAATTTCGGCCTAAATTGATCTTTTTGTGATAAATGGACTTATAGCCCGAATCAGTGATATTTTGAAGTTCCATGGAGTGAATTAAGTAATTCAAAGTTAGTTCTACAAAATTATCATTGCTGTAATTTAATCTGGACCAGAGGTCTCTTTAGTTTTGAGCCGGAAGCCCATTTAGATCTACACAGGAGCTAGTTTAAAAGCCCGCACAGTGCTCCTTTTAAGCTAGTTATTTAATAAAAGTGGGAACCTCCACTCATTTTCGATAACTAATATTTAAACTGAATTTTTAAAAATAAAAAAGTTTTCCTGAAAATTTTATTTTAGCTGTAGTTGTAAGCTAAATTATTAAATTTCTAGTAAGCAAAATACTCTAGTGCATTTCAAACAAAAATTATATTGATTGGAATCTAAAATTTTTCAATTATTTTTTTTAGTTTTTAAATTTTCGGGCATTTTTGATCGATCTACACATTTTGTAACGAAAAGTTAGTTTTGGTTTAAGAAATTTTTTCAAAAATAAAATATGCATCTGTGACATTATTTTTGGAAAATTAACAAATTTAATGTTAAATTAATCTGATTTACACAAGTATTATCAATAGCATCAAATTTAGAATAAAACTATTTCTTAAACACAGAGTTAAACTTTTGATCTTTCCTCCGTATTTGAAATGTGATGAGAGACTGACAGATGCGAGATAAGTGTATGGCGATAACAAGTGACATAATTGTACATTTTTTCCTGTAAGAGGAAGAAATCGTGAAACACATGACCTTTTAATGTACATATAGAAATTACCATACAAAAAAAAAACAGATTACACAAAAAAATTTAAAATTATTTTTAAAATACGAAGGCACGACGATTTGCATTACGCTTTTCAATTTCCGATTAGTAAATATAATCTTCACTTAATAAGTTAATAAACTAACGACAACAAATTTTTGAAATATTTCAAAATATTTTTGAAACATTATAAGTTATTATAATTAAAAAATGAAAACAATTCTTTTAAAATTTTATTATTAATCGGTTTTTAATATCCTTTATATATATATATATATATATATATATATAAAAATTAGAGAAAATTTTCAAAATTCAAAGGTGTCGGATGTACATTTCGACATAGCGTCAGCGACATTGTTTTTTCCAAATGGCGAAGCTACTATATATATATATATATATATATATATATATATATTATTTACTAAGGTAACTAAAAGCTTATCAAATTGAATAATGTCATAGTTTTATTGCATATTTCATTTTACTATTCGGAGGAGATTTTCAGGAAAAAAAGCAAAATGTTTAAAAAAAATTATAGATGACTTACATTCCTCAATAAGTCCTGTGTTGAACTAATAAAACCAATTTTCCCAATAAAATGTAATTTCTTAAAATTTAATGAATTTACGTAAAGTAGGTGGTAACAGATGTAAAAAAATATTTTTGCCAAGATTTTTTTTAAAATAATAATTTGAAAAATAATTTCATTCATTTGTGAATAAGTCCTGAAGGTTTCATTAAAATCTGACGATTATTTGATTTTTGTAAGAATTTCCAAATTTGTTTGTCACCGCAAAAATGACTTATGTAATTATGTTTTCTCTTGTAAGGAGAGAGCATTTTTTTGGTTTAATTTCGGAAAAACGCATCCATTTTTTGGCAGCTAAAAATGTTAAAGCTGTGAAATTGTTGCACTGTATAATCACTTATTGAAGTTTCATTATTTTAGAATTTAGTTATTTTGCTTGATCCGAAGATTTTTTTTAATCATGATACTCAGTCGGGCATATTTTTCACCTTAAAGCTGCAAGGCATCAACGGTAAGATGTTTCTTTCTTTTTTTCGCTCTGTTTGCTTTTCCACAAAGCGCAGAAATGTTACATTTCGATCCTACAAATACTTTCACTGCTTCTGCTCCGATGAGTTTAGTTCCGTGGTATACCCCCTCTGCATGAATTTACTCGAGCTACTAGACCAGCGGCTAGGTCCCGCCCTTTTTACAGTGAAACCAATCAAATGTAACCGCAACTTCTACTCCACCAGCTTCTTTGCTCGCACTTCCCGCCTGTGGAATTTCTAAGAATTTAAATGAAAAGTCAATTGCCATCTCTTATCTTCTTGACTCGCATCTTTTCCCTGACAACCCTTGTATCATGTTTTTCTTCCTTTCCACTCTACTCTCATACAACCTTCTTCACACTAGTGTTCTCATCCTTCTCTTACCCATTCTCTGACACTCCTATAACTTGTTCCTCTTTCTCGTCACTCACCACTTATAAAAACCCCTGCACACCAGTGGTAGTTCTGCCTTGCTTAGGGTGAAATGATTAGAAAAAAATCCTGAGCTAAACGTACTGAAATACTAGTTCATGCTTAAACAATCCAGTCATTTTGACGGGTACTATACTAGTACTTCAAATATGAATCGGAATTTCTGTGCTTGCTTGTAGGGTGACAAATTAACCACAAAAAGTGGCATATCAGGAAGTGATATCAATGTATTTGCATCATAAATTGAACATAATCTCTCTCTCTCTCTCTCTCTCTCTCTCTCTCTTTTCGTGTCATTTTCAACTTTCATATGAATTATAAAATTTTATGGTTCAACGATAACATGCGGATTATTCAAATTTATTAGGTGCACTGCGCAGATATGTTACATTTTGTTGTTATTTTTTCAGTGAAGATTGAAAAAAACCATGAGTTAAAAAACGCCAATTACTAAATTTGCTTTTTTAATTGTAAAGTTGTAATAAAAAAAACATATCAATGCAATCAGTTCACAAAAATGTTTAACTTCGAATTTGATTTTTTTTAATATTTTATTTTCAGCTCTTCAACCAAACCGTTGTCACACGAAGCTTAAGATGCTTTTAATCCTTACTACATTTTTGGATTAACCTAATGTCGCAGAATATGACACGTTTGAAATTACTCGAAGAAAAATATCCAAATTTGGCAATGTTAATCTTCGTCTGCAAAAAGAACGGTACAAGGACGGTTATTCCTACGACACTGTCACACTGTATATCATTCCACCCACCTCCTCGGCAATGTTTATTATTTAAAAAGTGATTTATATTTTTTCTTTATTCTTAAGATTTGACAACAAAGATGTTAATCATAATCACTGTATATTTATTATTTATTAAAAAAATAATTTTATATTTACGACATCATAAAAATGTGAATAAACTATAAGGAAATGTTTATTATTTACCATTTTATAAGGGAATAAATAAAAAAATTTATTTACCTATTTATTTATTTATCTAAAAGGCAATCTGTGAGTCTGTGTGTAACAGTTCCCTGTGCACGCCTACATTTTTTAAGCTACGCGATTCAAACTTTCTAGGGACACATATCTACAGGGAAACCAGATCAACACATACTTTTTGAGTTTAAGTTCAGCAATTTTCCCTTTCGCACTTTTTGGCCAATGGAGCCGAATATTTACATTTGCTCTGTAAAACATTTAAGATCTAAGATGGTTGCTAGATTGGTAAATTTTTGTTTTAAAACGCGAAGGCAAATATCCGTTCAAATTTTTCAAAAATAGTCTTATTTCCGTGCAAATGTATATGCTAAACTCAAATCAACAATTACATATTGAAGAAACTTACCTTTTTATGTTAACGACTAGAAAAATATCCGACTTCTTCTCGCTCTTTTTGTCAGCCATTACCGGCTTAGTGAGAGTCATTCGCTGCTGAACGATTTTAGGCGTAGGAAGAAAATTTGGGCCTATTTACTTCCTTTACAGAAAAGTCTTTGCAGAAATTCTACGCGATTTTTATCTGTACTTAATTTCAGAAGAAAGTTGCGTGTATTTGCGTGTATAAAAAGTTTTTTGTGTGTATGAAAGGTTATTTGCGTGTATTTGCGTAGTAATTTCTGCAAAGACTTTTCTGTAAAGGCCCAAATTTTCTTCCTACGCCTAAAATTGTTCGGTAGCGAATGACTCTCACTAAGCCGGTAATGGCTGACAAAAAGTGCGAGAACTCCGATTTTTCGGTCGTTAACATAAAAAAGGTAAGTTTCTTTAATACCTAATTGTTGATTTGAGTTCAGCATAGACATATGCACGGAAATAAGAGTATTTGGGAAAAATCTGAAGGAATATTAGCTAAAACGAAAATTTACCGCTAGATTATGTCACAGAAATCAAATGACACGTGTCAAACGCGACTAAAAAAAAAAACAAACAAAAATGAAACAAAAGAAATATTTTTTAAAAAAGTGTTTTTTCAAACAAAAACAATATATATATATATATATATATATATATATATATATATATATATATATATAAGTGCCAATGGTTAATTTAATTATTTAAGTCTTTTTTCTTTTTTTTTTCAGATTTAATATTTCATACTTCAGAAAATAAAATTTAAATAAAATAAAGCGTTGTTTTCGCTAAATATTTCATGCAGGAAATTAACTGTCTGTAATTCGTGTGGCATTAATGTAACTTTCTCCTTTAAAATTAAATGTCTATATTTTTAAATATTCTTCAAAAATTTCTGAAATTCTTTTAGTCAACAAATAATGTAAATATTTTACCCCGTAATTTTGAAATAATTTAATTATTTAAGTCTTTTTTTTTTCAGATTTAATATTTCATACTTCAGAAAATAAATTAAAAAAAATAAAGCGGTTCTTTTTTGTTTTTTTGTTTTTTTGTTCGCTAAATATTTTATGCAGGAGATCAACTGTCTGTAATTCGTGTGGCATTAATGTAAATTTTTCCTCTAAAATTAAATGTCTACATTTTTAAATACTCTTCGAAAATTTCTGAAATTCATTTAGTAAACAAAAAATGTAAATATTTCCCCCGTAATTTTGAAACAAAAACAAACGCAATGTTGTTTACAATGTCACACAAAACATCAACTCACATATAAGCAAAACAAAATAAAAAAGATTTTTTTAATGGAATTTTTTAACAATTTTTAAACAACAATTTTTTATATAATTATTTTTTTTATATATAACTGAATTTTAAAGTGAGGCGGCGACTACAAGCGCTCGAAAATCGCAACACGCTGCATTAATCATCTAATTCAAAAATGTTCTGAGTTGCACGGGCAACGCCGGGCTATGATGCTAGTTTATTTAAACGCATAATGACGAGTAACTAATTATAATTTTTTTTAAAAATGTATTTTCCGGGATTTCTTTCATTAACTCTCACGACATAATTTCACTAAAATAAGTTAATAGCATCTCTTTCTCTTACAGATTTGAATAATTTTGTTAATAAAAATATTTTCAAATTTCTTTTCATATAAAATGGTAAATAATAAATGTTTATGAAATGTAAATAAGAAATAACACATTGTTCTTGGTTCACATATTTAGTAATCTTGTAAATAGAGTCAAAAGTAATCGCGGTGTCAAAGGAATGGCTGTCCTTTTAACACACCATTTTATTTTTATTTATTTATTGTTTTGGAGGAAAATGCGGGCAAGAAGGTGAAACGTTTACATATTATCGAGCATACAACTAACGGAACTAAGAATTATATGCTGATGGAAATGTTCTGAGTGTTTATGTGCGTGTAGGAGTATCGGAACGTTAAAAATATCACAGAGTCACGTGGACTTATAAGGAAAGTGGGTGGTTTGTATTTACATATTTAACAATACATTTTAGTATCAGTTAACGGAAAAAGAAACTAGAGGATTCCATTTATTTATTTATTTTTATTTACTAAAATGTTCACCCAATAGAAAGCCCGAGAGCTATTCAAGGTAGGGGTTACTGAACGAGGTTGTTGTATGGCTGTAAGAGTAGAAATTATATGCAGATTATACGGATATGTAGAATAGATAATGGTTAACTTTAGATTGAAAAGGTTAAGGTTATAGTGTTCAGGGAAGTATCCTCTCGGAAGCCAAATGTTTTGGAAAAAAAATTAAATTGATAAGCTTTACGATAATTCAACTGTTTTAGTCATGACCGCCATCTTGAATCCTTCAATCTTTTCTTCCTTCTTCCCCTTGGTTTGTACACAGTTTTTAAAAATTACAAGAACTTGAGGAATTTATTATCTTTAGATTGAAGATATTTTTCTGAAAATGTATTTATGATATAGCTTTCGTAAAATTATTTCCGACTTCTCAGTTTGAGAGGGACTTCTTTGACGCTAACTGGTTTGTATGTAGGGCTACAACTCTAGCCATACCACAGGAAATTTAATTCAATTCTTTCGATTAAAAAATGTTTTCTAGAAAACGGACGATAAATCGTCGTTTTGAATCCGACTGCTTTGCTATGTTTGCCCGTTAAATGGTAATCAAGCCAAATTATATTTAACGAGCTCTATAAAAATATTTTTAATAAAAAAAATAATATTTTTAATAAAACAGATAATATTAAATTGCATAAAAAACTAATTAAAACAATTAGAATGTTACTGACACGATTTCTTTGAAAAATAAACCGCCCAAATGAAGCTAGACGTGTTACTAGCAGTATAGCCCTTAGGGGTTTTTAGCGGTTATGTTGAAATGATAAGATCCAGTGGTTATTCAAAAAGTGCCACTATAAGTTGGCCGTGATGCGTAAGTTAAAAAAATACTAAGTAAGTATTGGTTTTTGTTGTATTTGTAAAACGGGATTCATGCTTGGTCAATTTTGCCAATAAACGGGAATCTATGTGCAATTAGAAGACGTGGGGGCAGGGGTTACGGGGCCTGTAATGTAACGCAAAAGAAGTGAAGCCATTGTCCTTGCAACGTCGGAAGGGTTGGTAACTTGTAGAAAACGTGGAATTGTTATGGCATATGATAAGGTAGAAGGTTTAAAAAGTGACCCGATTTTTAGTGGAATACAACTAAGCGTTTGGGAGAGATAAACAATCGCAAAAAGCAACAGTTTCCATTAATTTTAGCCGCGCCCTGCGTGTTAATTGAAATTTTTGTTCGCATATGAAGGCATCAGACCTTGATCTACCAGTGACTCGATTTTGGTTAAGTTTCAGTGAAGCGACTTGGAGAAATGCATAAAAGTGTGCAAAAGACCATCCGAAATTATATTTGTCGTTGACTTTTTGATGAACCCTGTACATTGATTTGAAAAATATTTTGTGTACATCAATAGTTCGGACATGGATCTACAAGTTACCCGATTTTGGTTTAATTCGCATAAGGCATCTGGGTGGAAAAGAATTCGTAAATTCTAATCGTTTTTGTGATTTCCGCCCTACCCTGTTAATCAATTCGAAAGATTTTTGCGTACATCAATGGTCATGATCAACAAGTGAACCAGTTTTGATTGAAAATCGGACTAATGATTTCGAAGGAGGAGGGTTTCTTAGAATGGAGACACAGGCAGACATATTTGATAACTATTTCATATTTGAGAACTCCTGTTCGAAACATCTAAATATTTTGTCTAATGGACCCAGAGAATCAGCTTTGTTTAGGTCAATCTTTCTCGCCCCACCTTCGACCTTCGGCATGTCGAATTTGTGAATTTTTTTAAGTAAATTTTGTTTGTTGCTAAGAAATTGATTTATATGAATTTATATGTATAAAATTATATGAATTTATATGTTACGTAGGGAGCTGGTTAATTTTTCTTTGATTCGGCCTTGTGTCTTACTTAACCAAACACCCTACAGCTTACAAGTTTTATGCAGAGTTATAATCATCAAAAGGTTTTCATCGTTATCAGAAGGTTGTTTGACGGTTGGAATGTTTGGATTTGTGTAGAAGAGTGGAATAATAAAAAATACATTTTGAATGTTAAAATAGAAATTTATTAAAAGGAGGAATAACATAAGTTGTAGAAGTTAATGTTCAATTAGAAACATTAAGAGGTTAAGGGTAGTGTTCGTACAAAATGTTCTAGTAGTAATTGTTGAAAGAGATAAGGAGAAAGAGAACAAGGTGCGACCTGACCTTATCTCCGGGTCGATTTGAAGTTGGTTACAATTTAGTTCTTTTGTCTCTCGGCTTCCATCTGTCTCTTGACTGACGCCGAGGTCATTTCTATAGTCTTTTTGAATTTCACACTGGATCGCCAAGACCTTCCAAGTCTTACAAGTCGCTCCTATTGGTCAATAATCATTTTAACACCTACTTGCGAAATCTGGTTTCGACTTTTTTGTTAAGTAGATGGTCAATCCATTTTCTATTTGGGAAAACCAGGATTTCACACATCGTTGTGAATTTTCGTAAAAGTAAAGAAGAAGGTTGATTTTAATTAATTTTTTATCCGCTACACTCTAAAAGAAAGTTGTTAAAATCCCTTTGTTGTTAAGGAAAAACTATTTGCCATAAACTATTGTTTAATAAGAGAAAAATTTGTATTTCAAAAAATTGTTAATCTACCTTCCATATTGTAATTAGTACACTGTAAAAATATTGTTGTCATTTTATTAAATGTTTGTTTCTTTACAAATTTCACTTCCAGTAAGAATCTTGTCTTTTTCTCTAAAAGTACTTGTAAAAGGAAAGATAAGAGGGTTAAAATCTTCCTTCTTGAAAACCCCTTATTTTACCCTTCCTTCTCCTTTTTTGTCCTTTAGCTCGTTCCGGTGATAATTGCTAGTGCAGTGAACTCTATGGTTGCCATTATACCAAACTTAATTTACAAATCTATCCTTAGGTATGAAGGGTTATGGAAATTTAATTTCAAATTTTTTCAATATTGTCTTTCAGATCCAAAAATATCGTCATTATATGAAACCATGTCTGTTTCGTTTATCCATATCTACAAAGCATCTCTGCGAGGTATGAAAAGTCTACAGGTGTTTCGGAAAATTGATCGCGACGAATGTGCAAAAAACTGCGTTCTGAATTCCAAGTGCAAATCTTTTGACTTCGACACTCTGAATAATCGCTGTTATCTTTTCAGCGTTAATGCTGCTACCAAGTACCATGTTCGCAGGAACAAGCGGAGAGATTATTACCAAATCATTCCCTGTAAGTTATTTCTTTACATTAATTGTACTGTAAAAGAAAGCATTTAAATTTGCGTAGCAATTCTGTATAGAAAAGTGAAGGAATTCACCTGGTCGTTTTGTGAGTATAATTTTTATGGTTTCACACGGAATTAAATCCATGAAAACACATAAAGTGGATATAATATCCAATATAATAAGTATAAATAAGACGTGGGAATATATGGTCGGCATCAATAAGAACAGTCTGAGGTATGAACTCTTAATTGGAGATGTCAAAATCAAGCAGGTACAGAAATTTTAATTTATAGAAAGTGCTTTAACTGATGCAAAAAAAATGTGACATGAAATCTGAAGGCGCATTTAATCGTGAAACATGCCTTTCAGATGCTAATCAAAATATTAATAAATAGGAAAATTTTGTTAGTAGCAAAGAAAATAGTGTTGAACTACTATGTAACATCAATCCTCCTATATGTTAGCGAAGATGAAGAGTAGACGAAGCAACAGAGATGCGATTCTGCAGAAGAATGCTGAGGATATCATGGACTGAGCATGTGAGCAACAAGGAAGTTTTAAGGAAAACGGGAATAAAAAGGAAACATACTTAGAATCATAAAATGACACATAAAATCTGTCGGGACATATAATGTGAAAATAAGGCTTGGTGAATTTGATACTCACAGGACGTACTGAAAGAAGGAGAAACAAAGGTGAAACAGACAGTAACCTACCTAACGAATTTGTGTGAATAGAAATTTGAACAGGCACCGGAAGGGAAAGTGAAAACACAAACATTACTCAGTTACAAAATATAGGAAGTTGGGGAGAACCATAATTGCTAACATCCTAAAAGGACACGGTATATAAAAGAAGAATGAATGAATGAATATAAACCGTAGAAAAATCAGACTAGAAATAAGGCAAGAAAGTGCAGCTTTGTTCAAGACACTGAAACATGAAATACAATTTTTATGATTAGGGTGAGCAATAGAAATGCAAAAAGACAGATGCCTATGTTTCCTAAATTGCCAAAAAAATAAAAAATAAAAAAAACAACACAAAAACTTGTAACTTTTATGAAAACTAGATTTATATGAAAAAGATATTAAAATATAATTCGTAATACAGATTGAAAATAAACTACCTGCGTGTGGATAGAAAACGAAAAGAACACAAAAATAGAACGGTGCTAAGACAAAGATGCGTTTTATCACCAGGTTTATATAATCAAGATGATCATAAGAAAATCTGCTCACATGTATTATTGGCAGACATGCAGGTGATACTCTGTTGATGACAAGCTCAGAAAAGTAAACTTTCAGACGAAACTAGGACCGGCCTAAAATACTGGCAACTCGGGCAATTGCCCGGGGCGCCATCAAGACCGAAGGCGCCATCATGCCACCATGTCATGCGGTTTAGATTTTCCAAAACTAAAGCATATATAAACATACTTGCGGTCGTTTTTTTACTCCAGACAGATTAAATTATTTGGCAATTGTGTCAATAGAATACTTTTTTTTAATCGTTTCACCCCAAGCAAGGCAGTACCGCCACTAATGCACAGGGGGCTACATAAGAGTAAAAGTTTAGGCAGGAGGAGAAAAAAGTTTAAACAAGAGGAGAGTGAACAGAAAGACGAACCAGTTACAGGGGGTGTCGGAGAAGGGGCAAGAGAAGGATGGGAACAAAGGTGTATAGACAGTTGCGAAGGTAGAGAGAAAGGAAAAGAACAAGATATACGAGGTGATGTAGAAAGGACTGGAGTCAAGTGGATAAGAGATTGGAATTGAAATTGCATTTAAATTCCTGGAGGTTGTTCAATAGAGGAGGGAGGAATGTGAACCGGGTGATAATAGGGTCTATCTACTAAAATTAAATTTTCTTATAAAGAAGATAAATTCAGATCTAAAGACTATAAAATGTTTTAGGTAAGATAATGAATGCTTTCTTTAGCTTTTATTAAGTTGTATTTTGTAATAAATTCATGATTCTAAATTTTCAGTTTTTTTTCTTGAAAAAATTAAAAAATATATGTACTTGTAAGGGCGCCAAAGTTCAGCTTGCCAAGGGTGCCAGCAAGCCTAGGGTCGTCACTGGGCAAATATAACAAAAGAAAGAGAGAAGAACGTACAGTTAACTTTAATAAGATAGAATGTAATAAGATAGAATGTATGGTTATCAGCAAAAAAAAAAAAAAACCCAGCTCATAAGCAGGGATAGAAATATCTGTGTAGTATAGTAGTAACATATGATAAAAATATGAAGTTTTATCGAAAAAGCGAACGATGTCTTTTAGAAAACAAAGTATGAAGAGAAAGGAAATTTTCGTTAGAAACAAAGAGTACTGAACTGCAATCTCATATCTATCTTCCTTTTTGGTGGTGAATGCTGGGCAAATTCCCTACAGATGAAGAGGCAACAGAGATGTGGTATATATAGTATATATAGACATATACTGAGAATACCATTGACTGAACATATGAGCAAGAAAAAGTTTTAAAGAACATTGGAACTTAAAAAGACTTACACTTAAAAACAGAAAAAAAGCAATTAAAAATTATATATTTGAGTGCATAAGAAGCAAACAGAGTAGACTATCTAAATAGTGTGAATGGATAACAGAGCGGGAACAAATAGGAATGTTAAATGATCAAACATCACTTAAAGCTACAGAGACAGGAAATTGTGGAGACCCATAATCAGACACAACATATGAAAGAAGATTCTAATAGCAGAGGTGACACTTTAACCATTTATAGGGCGTCCGGGTCGACATTGCAAAACAAAGGTTGTTTCCCCAATTTATAGTTAATTTTCTTTATTAATTATTGATTGATTGATTTTTGAGAAGATAATCGTCCTCAACCCTTTCCATTTATGAGTTCTGTTGTTTGAGGAGGAGAAGGAGGCAAGGAGGAAAGGGGGTGGTATTGGAGTAGAGAATGAGCGGAATGAGTGAAACTGAGATATTGGTTCAGTTTGTTTAATGACATTTGGCAGAGCAGTTTTATTTAATGTTTTAAAGATAAGTCAGAAGAATGGACAAGGCAGTCAACTTTACTCGCCTCTGTTTTGATGTGCTGAGTTTTTCCTAAAATGATAAGGACTTTCTTTACTTGTGTCAGACTGCCACAACTTTTTATTCTGTTTGCATACGACTGCGGGATTTACTCTCTGGCAGGTAGAGACAGCAGTGACAGACCGCACGGCATCCATGACGTAGACTAGAGCAAATGTGATCTCAGTGGTGCCAGCACAAACCGTTGAGAATCGTTTGCTTGCCGCATAACTACGGACATGCCTGTTTCCAGCCAGATTTTAGTTTATGCCATAAAACCGTCTTGTACATATTCAATGATGTCAAGACAGGGTTACTTGTAGTTTTGAGCAAGAAAAGCAGATTTTGTCAGCATTGGCTTATGAAATGTAAACCTGATCAGCGACAAATGGCTTCATGGTGTAGACTCTCCTAAGTTACAGCTTTTGTTCGTCTTTGGTATTTGTGAAGGAAATGTTGAACAGCGCTATGTGCTTCTAGAAAAATGGTTCAAGAAGTTCTTATAACATTCATGCATTATGATTGGTTGGTTGTTTTGTTTTATGGCATATCAACCTCGGCAGGTCATTTATTGCCAACTAAATTTTATTTATTTATTGCTGGTAATACTTTTTTTCTTTTAACAATTTATTGTTTTTTTTTTTATATATAAGTTTCGTATCTAGTAATACTTTTTCTTTTTCGAGTATCAAGATTCGTTGGGATTTGTTTTTTAAGGGCAGGGTCCCCAAGTCCTACTCTGTAATTTAACCCATAACTGAAGAGAAGGGACGGATTAATACCTTCCCAAGGGTACCAGTACTTAAGTGAATGCAGGGTATTCAACTGGAATTCGAACTCAGCTCACCGATTTCTCTTTCCGAGCCGATATCCACTGCACCACAACGCACATCCGTCACTAAACGCTTACAGCACCTGGTATTCCCAAGCGGTCACCCATCTAAGTACTGACCAGGCTCAACATTGCTTAACTTCGGTGATCGAGCGAGAACCGGTGTATTCAACGTGATATGGCCGTAAGCCCATGCATTATGAAGACGAAATACTGTTCCAGCAGATTAATTTCTGCTCATGTGATATTTGTGCTATTCAAGTACGATCGCCAAATCTGTTTCCCATTCAAAATGTACAAAACATAAAGGAATAATACTTGGCTCGTTCAATTATCTAAACTTATTTATAAATGGAACTTTGTCTCTGTGTCTGTGTGTTTGTGTGTGTGTGTGTGTGTGTGTGTGTGTGTGTGTGTGTGTGTGTGTGTATCCGTTACCTATAGACTCCGAAACGGCTGAACCGATTTTCTTGAAAATTTACACAGTTGTACTATAAGCGTCTGCGAGTGTTCTTAGCTAGATTTTGTGTCGAGGTACCCCCGATAAATATCGAAAATCGATAATCGAAAAAAACGGGTTATAGAAGGAGTGGTCCGATTTTAATCAAATTTGATACACTCATAGACAAAGACATAAGAAACGATATTCAGAAGTTTCAAGGTTGCAGTTCTTACAATAGTGCAGAAAATCGATAATATATATATATATATATATATATATATATATAAGGCAAGATGTTTGTGTGTGTGTGTGTGTCTGTTTAGCTGTCTGTATGTCCTTTATACAAATCCATAATTTTTATCCGATTCTCACCAAACTTCACACAAATATTCTTTAGGCTGAGTCTGAGCCCCAGGACCATGGATTAGTTTTAAAGCTTTCATTACACCCGGGCAACGCCGGGCTATACTGCTAGTCCTTTTATATGTGTCGTGTCCTTTCAAAACGTAGGTGATCATGGTTCTCTAAAATTTCCTGTCTTTCGTAGCTCTTAATAAATTTTCGTTGTTGTTATTTCTCCTAAATCTTGTTTCGCCATCCATTTACTCAAGCTCACTTGCATTGTTTTCGTCTACCCCTCTTGTTTTCAATCTGTCCTGTGTATCAGATTTTCCAAGCCTTCTTTCCTCAGCATGTACCCTAGAAATTTCAGCTCTCTCTTCCTGATGTTAAGTGTAAGGTTTTCCTTTCCATTTTCTCTAAAGCGTGGTTATTGCTCACATATTCAGTATACGGTATCATCAGCATCCTTCTGTAAAACAGCATTCCTGTTGCTTCAAGTCTCTTAAAACTCTTGTTCTACTGCGTCAACAGATGTAAGAAGTATGGAATAAAGTATTGCAGTATCTTTTATCTGTACGATCGTATGTATACTAGTCCACAGACCCAAATAGGATATACTACGTATTAATATGGAGTTGTGGGTACTATTGATACACACTTCATTTTGAAACTTATGTGTGTTTGTGTATGTATTGATGCGTTATCATTTACTATCATTCAGTTATATTTTCTATAGGCCTCAACTTAAAGTGAAATATATTCAGGATATTATAAGCTTATTTTCATCCACTAAATAATGTGTGTTTATTGAGGATTTTGAAAATATTCAGATGTAATGGCCACAATGAAGCAAAAAGAATGTGTAGCCGCAGCCTTATTAAATAAGAGGAACCTTTATCTGTTTGAAAAACACTTCAGAATCATGATTTCACTATGACTCAAATACTCATTATTGACACTGGAGGCAAAAATCTCCACAATTTTAACCACGGACAAATCCCATAGATTACAAGAATACGCACACAGACAAAAATAGAAGTACAAATGAATGTTTTTGGTGATTTTAAGTGATATTTTTTATTTGTTTTTCTGTCTAGAAGATATGAATGATAGGGAAATGTAAACTAAACCAATCTTACAGTAAGAGCATTTTCTAATCGATTTTCTTTTTATAACACGATTTTACTTGTCATTGAATGTGTTCTGAGGTGTACAGACATTGAAATCGTCTTTACAGTTAACTATGCACGCAAAGATTTGCCATTTGACTAGTTTTTCCACAGCCTAACACGCCATTTGAAAGTTTCCAAAACATATAAACTGATTAAAGAGTATTGTAAACTAAAGTGAAGATATTTGTCTATACTTCTGAGATGAGGTAGTATTCACACTATTCTACATCGTTGGGACTATTGTCTTCATCTTTACTTTTCTCCTTTTCACTTAACTCTCTAAGCTATTTGTTCACCACTACTGTAGCTTGGTACTGAACTCGCAACTCTTTGTGTCAAGTCACTGGAACTAACCACTGTCTATATCCACTGGCCCATGTGTCCTCATGGACAAATAACTTAGAGAGTTAAGTGAACGGGAGATAACTACATGGCTATCAGAAGTGCCATCGCACATGGAATGAGCATGATATACCCCAGTTATCGTAATAAAGAGTTCGGTTCGAAATTCTTAGCACCTGAAGAAGGCAGGAGCGTACAACGGCCGAAACGTTGTAAACATGGCAATGTAAATAGTGTAAAGTGTAGATATTACACTAAAAAAGAAATTGACGAACACTAATAAATTACGATATATATTTTATATTAAATATACATAAAAGTAAACACAAATCAAGTGAAATGTTACATCCTGACTTGATTACTTGCTTGCCATACCTGGTACAGGAGTTAACTTATTTTCCAATAAGGATTTACTGAGTTGTGGTAATCGGTCCAATGCTGTAAGTGCAGATATGTTTCTCCTCATTTTAGGTGGGAGAAGTTGCTCAGCCCCGGGGATCCTAGTCCTACAGCAGTATCTTCCTCATTGCACTTGAAAGGTTGAGTTAGTGTAATACTGATGCCTCCTCAACAGGTGTTTCTCCGTGCAACCAGACTGGCAACTGGGTCCCACCCATTCACAGTCAGGTTAGCCAAATGCAGACGACAATTCTACTCCTGCAGCTTCCTCTCTCGCACTTCCCGCCTGTGGAACTCACTCCCGTATTCTTGCTTTCCTGACGGCTACAACCTCCAGAAATTTAAATGCAAAGTTAATACTCATCTACTAACCACTGGCCTCTAGCTCTCTCCCCTCCCCTGTATAACCTTCCCTTTCTCTCCTCCTATGTATCTGTCATCGCACCTTCTTTCTCAGCTTTCTATTGTTCCTTTCTAACTAGCTTGTACTCCTCACTCTTTTCTAATTAATCTTTTTACATTTATGTAACCCCCTGCACATCAGTGGCGTTTCCGCCTTGCTCGGGGTGAAATGATTAAAAAAAAAATACCGATGCCAGGTTGCGGGGGATTAGGCAAACGTTTTGTCCTTGGTCCATACATATGCGTTTAGCGCTCGCCATGTTAAAACGAAGAAGTCTTGGTGAGAAGACCAGGTAAATACACTTACCATTGGTTCTGACACAGTATTTTGGCTGACACGCTCCAAAAGCCAGATTGATAAGACATTATATTCAATTGTTGTTCCAGCCAAGAGTCTATACAACTTATTATTTTTATAGATGTTCTAAAGAACAGTAAGGTGGGCAATCTAGTATACTTTCATATTTAAGTTTTATGATTACTTCCGGTTATATTTTCAGGATTAAAACTGTATACAATGATTGTAAAGTTTTATTAATGATATGATCAATTATTGCACGATATGTACTCCTTCTGAAGTACCAATTATGACATGATATTTACTCCTTCAAGAGTATCAATTATGTTTCACGATATGTACTTCATCAAGAGTACTAACCTGAGTTCCCTGAACTGACTTCGTAACTTTGTAACGGTTATCGGGACAGAAAGTGGAATCGGCGAGCCTAATTCAAATTCGCACACATGCCTCGGGAAAGACATGAATCCTTCTCTTCCAATACACGAATAAAATGGCAAGGTGGACTGGACTCTCTAGTCTTGGGTAGCAACCAGTCATAGAGAAGAAAATCTTTGAATTATGAAACCTCGATTGAAGCCTCTCATAAGAATGTATAGCAATTTATGAATAACAAAGAAAAGGAATCTGTGGAAAGTAATAATCGCCTACGTCTCTAATGTTTCTTAATCAATAACGCCTTTACAGCGTATACTACTATCAATATGGTGCTATATTGGGTATGATGATAAACCACAACCAACAGTAAGGCTTCTAATCGAAAAATTGGAGGTTTAGAGGAGCGTGGAATCACTTCTTAATTGCTGTTGTTCCCAGATCCACCCTGACCCACGGTAGTAGCATCAGTTAGGGTCCCAGATATGCCAAATAGTGAACCCTCCAAACAAAAGCAAAACACTATGAAAATATAAAAATAGATTTTATTTTTACCAACAATGCATATTTTCAGTAGAATTATCAACAATATATTTTATAGCAAAACGATAAACAATACATTTTATAGTAAAATAACAATACATTTTATGGCAAAATGATCAACAATACATTTTATAGCAAAGTGATCAACAATACATTTTACAGCAAATTGACAAACGATACATTTTATCTGTAGTCGAAGCCATAAAATTGTATTCAAAATATTTAGATTTCGGCATTAAATAATCCATAGAGATTGATATACCGCTAAACAAAATCAACTAACCAACTACATGTTCTTCTTTTATGTGTCATGTCCTTACAGGACGTAGGCAATCATGGCCCTCCATATCTTCCTGTCCCTTGTAGCTCGTAACAAGCTTTATCTTTTTATTTCTTTCTGTCTTACTATCTATCTACTCAAGCTCATCAAGTATGTTACGGCCTTCTTTCTTCTGTCACTTTTTTTTAATGTGTCTTGTGTGTATCAGATTTTCCAAGCCCTCCTTTATCATTACGTGCCCTAGAAATTTCAACTGCCTTTTCCTAATGTTAAGTATAAATTTCTTCTTTTTTTTTTTCATTTTCTCTAAAAGCTCATCCTTATTCATTTGTTAAGTCCAGAGTAGCAACATAATCTTTCTGTAGAACCACATCTCTGTTGCTTCAAGTCTCTTCATCTTTGCGAAGATTGTCCATCATTCGCTGCTATATGGAAAGACATATATCACGAAACAGTTCAATACTTTTGGCTTTGTTTCTCACGAATTTTTTCTGTCTTTTGGAATGCCTCTTTTGTCAGCCCGATACGCCTTCGGATCTCAGTATCGCGCTTTCCGTCCTCTGCTTTTTTTTATTTTTATTTTATTCGTATCACCCTGAGCAAGGCGGTAACGCCACTGATATGCAGAGGGCTACGTAATAGTGAAAAGATCGGAAAAGAGAAAGCCGGAAACCACATCCTAAACAGGGAACAAGGGATGAGCCTCTTAACCTGTTCAATAGAGGTGGGTGGAGTGTGAACTGGGCGATAGATAGATCTATCTACTTCAATTGAGAAAAAAAAAACAAAGTGAGAAGATTTGAAAAGAGAAAGCCAGAAACCACACCCTAAACAGGGAACAAGGTATGAGCCTCTTCACCTGTTCAATAGACGTGGGTGGAGTGTGAAAGAACTCTTCCCGGATATTTAAATTTTTGTACTTGTTTGATTTGTAATTTGCATTTTGGGCTCATTATTTTGCTGATAACTACACATTCTCTCTTCTCGTAGTTTATACATCGTCCTTCCTTTTCGCTTTCCTTCCTTATCTTCTGTAGGAGCTTTTGTAGTTTCCTTTTCGTTTCTGCCATCAACACTGTTATCTGCATATCTTATGTCGTTAAGATTATGGCCGCTAATAATGAATCCTGGTAGGACTTCGATTATTTCAGAATTGTCTCGTTGTAAAGGTAGATTCATATCTGAAACCTTTGAGTTTTTATGTGTAAACAAAGGACTGTGTTTTGTGTTAAATGGGACACTCACTTATATAGCATTTAATTACGCCGGATGACAAACACAGGAAAACTGTGAGTCAAATGTACAGGTCCTTCATGGCAGTTCCTTTTTATTTCAGAAGCTTTTTTTCCAGTCTAATCAGACTTAATAATATAAGCGGAAAGCAAATTATATCTTTAAACAGTTTATTATACTACTTTAGGATGGCAAATGTTACTATGTCAGGACAGAGGAATGAAGCAAGGTGCAAATTTTTATGAGCTTCGGGTGACTATTCACTTTGATAAAGTATATTGTTGTTGTAAAGAGAGTAAAGAGAGATCCTTTAGCACAAAATATTAATATTTTTAATAGGATTCACAAAATATTTAGCACTGATTACAAAATGATATTTAATGAAGAGTTTGAAATAGAAACCCACATTTCCGAAACAACTTTGGCTTATTATCACTGACTTTGCACGGGTCTGATTATCAAAGGAAAGAGTGTACTATTGAAATGACGTATGACGTCGGTGTTACTATAGGGTAAGTTAGTTAGTTATGTGCCATGCGTGATACACGCTTTGGCGATCATCTCTTTCGATCCATGACTGACTGGGCAGAAGATTTTCCTTCAGTTGGTTGCCATTTCTTTCTGCGTTAGACTGGCTATAGAACCCAATCTGTCTTGCTATTCAATCCATAGCTGGAGGGAGAAGAGATGGATTCATATCTTTCTCAAGGGTACTTGCGCGTAAATTAATGCAATGAATTCAACTGGAATTCGAACTCGTCTCTTCAATTTCTCATTCCGAGCCGATATTCATTGGTGACCAGTAAAAAAAAAAGCAGAAAATTTATTCGAGAAAATACATCAGATCTAATTAGTCCATCTTAGTGGTCTTCTAAAAGCCCAGATCTGAATGTTATGGATTACCGTATCTGGAGTATATTTCTAACTCACTTGCAAAACCATCATGACATCGTCGATATTGATTCATTGAAGTGGAAATTTAAATGAAGCTTGGAATGAAATTCCTCTTGACACTTTCCGCAAAACTACTTCTTCCTGGTTACCACGCTTACAACTTTGTGTTGATTATTCAGGAAAACATTTCGAACATCTACGATGATTGTTCAGTTTGTGCATGAATCATGATAGCTAAATAAATTTCTTTCTGAATTTACCGCGTTTTTATTAAGCACCCTATAGTTTATGGAAGTCGAATTTGCAGTTTTTTGTTTGTAGAATTGGGTTGGGTCACCCAGTTATAGAAGTCGAGATTTGTATGACCAGATACAGTGTACTGTGTATCCAGACTCCTCTTGAGAATGTAGCAGCAGGCTGTTAAGAACTCATTAGCAACCACAATAGAGGAAATGGAATGTATTTAAGAACATTAAACACCTATGAAGTGTAAAGAAATAATGATACGAATCAAGAAGTAAGAATAAAGATAACAAAAGTTGTTTTATTACTTGTTGTAAAGTGCGCCGTATAGAAGAAGTGTATGATAATAAGCTTTATATAGGTTTCAATATGATTTCGCAAGTCGACTTGGGAAATCTTCTTCTTCTTCTTCTTCTTCTTCTTCTTCTTCTTCTTCTTCTTCTTCTTCTTCTGTGTACCGTACTCCTTTCGGATATGGACAATCACAACTTCATATACTTTGTAGTTCTTAGTAAAGTTTGTCTTTTACCAACCCTCTTGGTGTAGTAGCGCTTATTAGGGTCCCAGCCATGGGCTAATAGCAAACCCTCAAGCAAAACACTATGAAAGTATGAAAATACATTTTTATACTAAAAATACCATCAATACATTATTATATAAAATATTACCAAAAATACAATTTTAAAGCAAAATGGTCAGCAACACATTTTATAGTAAAATAACCAACAATACATTTTAACTCTAGTTGAAGGCATACAATTGCGTTAAAAATATATTTAACTGAAGACATAAAATTATCTTTAAAATATTTAGATTTTGGCATTAAATAGCCAATAGAAGTTGATATGCCGCTAAACAATATCAACCAACGAACTAATCAACACACCTGCCATCCATTTGCACAATCTTGATAGGTAGGTTACTTGCGATTTAACTCTGTCTTTCTTGTCTTCGTTATGTTCAACGAATGTCAAATTCTTTAAACCTTCTTTCCTCGTGATGTGTCCTAGAAATTTCAACTGTCTCTTTTTGATTCTAAGTACATGCTTCTTTTTAGTTTTCAAATTCCTTAAAACTTCCTCGTTACTCACATATTCAGTCAATTTGCCTTAAAGTTAAGCTTGAATTGGATAGTATATAGTTGTCTGTTAAGGAAGAGTTGCACAGAGAGTGAATATTTAAATCGACGCATTGATTTGTGTTAAAGAGATTCATGTCTGACATTAGTATACTAGAATAGTATAAGGAACATCTTGTTAACATCGATAATTATTATTACTAACAATCAAGTCAGATGAAAGTGCTGTATTTAAAGGAAAAATTAAAGCTCCAAGTAAGAGTTATAAAAATAGTCAAGAGCTTTTGTGAATGGACGAAAATTATTTCTAATGTATTGGAACTTATTTCGAGCTACTCTGTAAAAATTGTGAGTCATTGAACTTCGGGTCTTCAAACAGTGAAAACGATTGCTGCAACTGTCCTAACTCTTGATCCGAAATCAGTTTTCATTTTCTTTGATAAGGGATTAAAATCATCCTTATCTAATTTTCACGTGGAATCGAACCCCAAACCTAATTTCGCCAATCCTTTCTCTCTCCTTGATAACGCAAATTATATATATTTACAATTATACTTGTTTAAATTTATCCGAATATTCCTTTGCTTGTAATGATTAATACCAATCAAGTACTTTAAAGAAAAAATTGAAGTAATCTTTTTAAAACTATATCATTCTAAATTGCACTTTAAATAGAAAATTTTTATAAGTTTATATAAGTTTTTTAATCGGTTCACCCCAAGCAAAGTGATAATGTCACTAAGACTTAGTGGGGATGCTGGGAGTGTAAGAGAAGACTTATCTATACTCCTGTCCAAAAGACCGGGAAGAAATGTGATATAGAAGGTAGGCGAACCTATTCTACAAATATTTTG
Organism: Ascarosepion bandense; assembly: GCA_037127315.1. Lineage (NCBI taxonomy): Eukaryota > Metazoa > Mollusca > Cephalopoda > Sepiida > Sepiidae > Ascarosepion > Ascarosepion bandense. Next base: position 5,058,987 of record JBBBDQ010000145.1, read on the forward strand.
TTACGTGTTGGAAATTGTAACAAAAGAAAAAAAAATGATTTACCAAAACACAGAGCTAAATCACAAACAAATATTTAATTTACAAAAAATACACAATAAAAAATATATACAAATATACAATTTTAACATTCAAAACTGAAAAAAGAGTTTACTGCTGTTCTAGGTCTACGGGCGAAGTGTTATGAAAGGAGAGGTAAGGTGTGGGTGGAGTATTTTTAACATGTTAGGACTAGCGAATAATCTAAGTGTTATTACTGAAAATCCTCACATGTGTATATATATTCGAAATTTGAAGTTTATTCAATGAAAATATTCAAAAATTCTATTTACCAATTTTGTTCCATGAGGTTCTTTTTTGGGTTTTTGTTGGTCGGCAACTTTTCATAGAGATTCTTTCGGCTAGATACACAAATCCGCGAATCAAGCCGGAGTTGATACCAACAGCAATTCCTTTTTACAACTGACTACTCTCTTCAAAAACTCATTTTTATAGGATCTAACACCTAATTAGCATATTTCTCGAATCATATAGATTGTTCCCGAATGTACTGGAATGATCTAGAATCTTCTAGACGTTCTATTTCTAATTTCTCTATTTTACAACTACTTCATTAATTAAAACGTTTTTGTATTAACAAGTAGGACTCAGTAGAAACCCTTACTATAAATTTTAACCTTTTTGTGGACTTTACTAATATTTTTTATGTATAAATGCATCCTCGTAACAATATTTGTATCTTGAAGATTTACAATTAAAAGACAAACTGGGTAGCGAGGGCAAAATTCTCAGACACACTGGTTAAATCCTTCTGTGCTCCAGCTGCCGAATTGTTCTATGTACCGACTGTCCCAGTTGCCGAACTGTTCGAACTTTAAGTGATTTATGCTGGTAATTTCAAATGTACTAAATTATTAACTATCTTCAATTTCTCTCTCACTCTCTGTATCTCACAACTAGCGTCCGGCGAAATGATTGTGGTGAAAGGTGCTTCGATCAAAGGACAAGATAACATGTCTCGCTACCGTAATATTTCCATCAAACAATGTATTGCTCGTTGTCAACTCTCTCCTGGTTGCTCGATGTTTGAATATAAAGAAGAACATAAGCGATGCGATTTGAGCAACGTTACACATTCTGACCATAATCTCACGGCGAATATCTACGGATGGGACTACTACAGCGTGAATGATGGTAAAGTTTATTTATTTTTTAATTTGTTAATTAGTTGTAAGTTCTGCAGTTTTGTTTGAAGCAGTTAAAATTGGATTCTTAAAATGTCAAATAAAATCAGACAAAGCACAAGACGAGTAATATTTTTATGATCTTTCTCATCAGTAATTTGCTTGCCAATTAAGTAAAGATGGTGAAAATAAATATGTGAATAACAAAAATAAGAAGTATTCAATGTATTTGAGATGCAAAAAAAGGCTTTGTAGTACTTCTCTTGGATGTGCGTTGTGGTGCAGTAGATATTGATTCGGAACGAGAAATCGGTGAGCTGAGTTCGAATTCCAGTTGAATTCGTTGTATTCACTTATTTACAAATACCCTTGGAAAAGATATGAATCCGTCGTTTCTCCCTCCAGCTATGGGTTGAATAGGAGGACAGATTGGGTTCTATAGCGTTGGTTGGCAACCAGTCTACCGCAGAAAGTAATGTCAACCTACTGCGAGAAAATCAGTCATGTCTCTTTCGAGACACGATGTACTATGCATAGCATTTTACTGATGAAGTGCGCCTCTATACTGATGCTGGTTTGTACATAATAGACACCGGATTAATATTTAGGCCACCATCAAATATTCTACTAACCTTGTGTCTGCTCACATAATTTGGAAAAAAGTTTTTCATTTTCAACAATAGCGAGAATGAATGAGAAAACGAAGATGCACATATGGTAAATTAATAGCAAATATAAACGGTTATATATTATATAACAACTAACAAAATACATAAACAAATGGGTAATTACAAAATGTATAAAAAGGTTCTGCAACAATCTTATTTGGAGTTCACAATTTACGTTTGACTTTATGCTGATAAGAAACGATTTGTTCATCTGCATACGTCCATGAGGAAGAGGGAAGTATGTAGTCCATTAGCGGCTGTTGTCTTTTCGTATGTAACTGGCGGGATGTAACAGGCGTTTTCTTTGAAGTTACCGCGATTCTAAGTCAGTACTTTGGCACGGGTGAATCATCTACTACTGACTATTTTCAGTTGTTTTCAGATTCATTACCGGCACCTAGACTTAGGATGGAGTTGAAAAGTAAATGGAACCATTTCATTGGTTAATTATTCTTTTTGAACAAACACGTGATGCGTTCTCTACTAAGTCCGCTGAGCTCAAATTGGCGCCTTTTTTTTTTCTGAAAACCATGCACTATTTTAAATATAAATAGTGCTTTCTGGTTATTTATGATGCCTTCTGTGATGGATATTTCTTGTGATATCAACTATTGTGTGGGTATATATGCTTGTGTATAACTAAAATGTATAAACACAATTAAACTGGATTCTATTGTTATCATCTTGAGACAATAGCTAACTAACAAGCATTAAAAAGTTATTATAACCATAATAAAATTTAAATAAATCTCAATCTTTTTTCTTTTTCCCTCCTAAAATCAGTATAAAAAAAATGTATAAATTGTAATTTTTCTAAAGATTTTGTCTATTTATGTTTGCGCGCTTGCTGAAGTAAAAAATGCTATGACATTGATATTTTTGTTCCATGAATAGTAAAGTTGGTTTCGTATTTGGACGTGTATGATGGGTGGGATATTTGTATATGAGCATGCAGATCAAATATGTATCGGAATCTGACAAGATGATAAAATAATTAACAAATAAGAAATGGATATCAATCTTACATGTTTCACTTTTATTAATGCTTCGTCAGAAATTGAGAGAAAACAAAGAAATAGAAACTATGGTATTTTGTTTGGGTCAGTTATCATTGGACAGTCACGTGCATTAAAACCGTTGATAATTCTATATGTATGTAAAATTGTGAGGATTATTCTACGTCCAAGTGAACATCGGTTGGTAATGTGTATTCCTAATTTTGAATGTGTGTCTAGTGGGAGATCTGATCTCTTCATCTTCATCCCTTCATCTTCAGTCAAGACAGCATTGTATCACAACATTCTAATTTTATGGTTGAACCTTTTTAAGCGCGTATTTTTTGTATTAGATATAAGTTAGATTCTTTAAGAATGGATTCGTAGAAAGATAGTTATATAATGTGATGTTTTAGGGTATGTTTAGAGTTGATAATGTTATTGTTAAGGTTTCAATGTGTTTCCCCTTAAAGAATTGTGTCCTTTTTCAATTAGGAAGGCATTAGTGAACCCAAAATAATAACAGATACACATACACATGTGTAAAATGAAACATGTTAGATTGATATACATGTCCTATTTGTTCTTTATTTTATCATATCTATGAACTTTTTATTTAGAGTTGAACATTGGTGATGACTTCAGAAGAGTTTTAGTTCTTTAAATGACTCCTAGTATAGCATGACTTTGGACAATGAAAATGAAATATTTTTGAAACTCTTTCCGTGATACACTTTACTTTTATTAAAATGACTCAAGACTCAAGTCATCAGACAGTTTCACACACAACACACATCACATCGTTAATTGACATTTAGTTGTATGGGCCTATTCATTTTTACCAGACTTGCTTTGACGTGACTTCTGTCATTCTGGTTTCAACCTACAACATACAGGCACTTTGTACTGACTTAAAAAAATAAACTTTCCCAAAAATTAAAAAGACATCTTTACTACTACAAAGCTTTATGCTGCCTAATGCATAATTCTATAGTAAAATTCTATAAAATTCTATCAAGTTGAATGAACTTAACTGTTATCATAATTTTAATTGCTTTCTTCTTTTATGGGCTTAATTATAAAAGGCTGCATTCCCTTATTAGTCACCACACTCAATACAAACTTCAATTGCAAGCACACACACACACACACACACACACACACACACACATATATATATATATATATATATATATATACTATAACCATTGAGCTCTAGATATAAATCTATTGCTTTAATGTTTTATATTAAATAGATCTTTTTGTTTATACTCCCTGTTAACAGTTTTAACATCATTACCCATATATATATGTGTGTGTGTGTATATATATATATATATATATATATATATATATATATATATAATTATTCAGTTTTTGGTCATATTTAAATTAGACCAGTACACAGTTGTGTTAAAAGTACTCAATGCATATATACTGTAGATCTTTTGAATATTTTTCATTTGGAAATGAGTTATTTCCACAACCTAGGTTTAAATCTTTCAGTATCTTCTGGCAATTTATAATAACTGATTTTCCAGCATTTTCAAATATACAACAGGGATTTTTACTAACACCTGACCGGAACTTTTAAACAACCGAAAATTCAAAATTAGGGAGAAGTTACTTAAGAATCTTAAACTCTTTCATCCAGATTTGTATGATCCTAAGATGTAATCTTTGGTGTGATTACATCTGAACAGTATTTCTGATCTTTCATTAAGTAATTTTTGTTCTAGAAACAATATTATGGCTAACTTTTCTTCTTGGTGCAATCTGCAAACATCAATACCGTTGTTATATATATATATATATATATATATAGAGAGAGAGAGAGAGAGAGAGAGGCAGACAGGCAGAGAGAAAGAGGAAAGAAAGAGAAGAGAGACTGAGAATGGTGTATATACAGTCATGATATTCAGAAATTATCAAAAATTATCAAGACTATCCTAAATATTTTATGATAAATAAATCTTGTCTTACTTAATCAATCAATCAATCAATCAATCAATCAATTTAAAGCAATGGTTTTCTCTTAGAACATTTTTTTAGAATTTCTTGTTTTACAGATTTAGCCATAAAATGACAACTATCTTCAAAGCTTAATAAATACATTTCTGTTTCCATGTTATTTTTTTACAGTAAAAAGTGAAAAAAACTTTTTGAAAGTTCTTCATGCTTCACTTAAGGACAGCCAATTTTATGATACAATGAAAAATACAACAGTAGAACAATGTGCTACAAAGTGTATGAGCCAATATCGCTGTAAATCATTTGAATACATACATGAAAACAAAAAATGTTTCTTATCAAAAGATGATGCCTCTAAAGAAAAGAAACTTCAGCGGAAGTACAAGCGAGAATTTTATCAATTGGAACAAGGTAATGTGACAAAAGCAAAGAGTTGGTTATCTATTTGTTCTTCTATGAATTTTGTTTTTAGCTGAAACAATAACAATTTTAATGATGGTTTCTTAAACAGGCAAGCTTTTTCCATTACGAAAAAAAATGTGTGTGTCTAAGTTTTTTAAAATCAGTCAGTATAATCATATTATTTGAGTAAATTTTGAAAGTTATATAACAAAATTATTAATAAAAAAATCTCAATCATTGATATTTACTATTTACGCTATTTACATTGTTTGGGCTGTTGTCCACATCTTTATTGCCATATGTATGATGTTTCGACCATTGTACATTCCGGCATTCCTCATGTCATATCAGCTGGAATTTTAAATATCACCTGAAGAAGGCTGCAGTATACAACAGCAGAGACAATGTGAATCTAACAATAAAGATGAGAACAACAATCCAAACAATGTAAATAGTTTAAATAGTTATAATACCTCATTTCAGAAATATAGACAGATATTGATATTTACATTTTTATTGATACTGATTTTTAATGAACATTTTTACTTTATAGTAGACATAAATAACAAATTCTAATGCGCAATACTTTTGATAGAGCCAGATGATTATCTATTGCAGCAGCTGCATGTTCAAAATGTATAGAGGTCTACCAGTTGCGATAGTAAGTGGTTTAGTAATTGCCAATGATATTCAATTGAATGTAACATTTCCAAAATAAATAAATTCAACACAAACATGGATTTCATATAAAACAACATGACATAGAAAAGGAGAGAAATTATATTAATGTGATGAGCTGTAGCATATGTGTGTGAGAGATGCATGTGTATTTGTTTGTGTGTATGTGTGATTCTACTGTTTGATAAGCTAAGTAAATCAAGATTTTTGAGGTAATAATCCTCAATGGATCAATCTGCAGACTCAAGGTGGAAAATAGCAATATCATAGTCTTGGCACTCTCTCTCTCATTTGTTGATAATAAAAATGACCTCATAAATTGTTATTCTTACCATAACAACAAAATAAAGTCTGCAATAATTATCGAATTCTATTTTAGAGTACTCAAAATTTGTAGCCCTCAATATTTACATGATGAGAAGAAATATATTCAAAACATTTTTAAGCTCTTCCAATACCTTAATTAATTCATATCCTATGCAAAACAAAAGGTTTGTCAAATATTTTAAAATAAAACAATGAACCATTTTAGCAAATTTAATGAATCAAGATACATTACCCTACCTACCAACTGTGTCACAACTACAATTGAAAAGAATTTATCTAAGCTTAGCATATTTTTTTTTACTTTCAAAACAATAAAAGACTTAATTAATCAAAAAACAAAATAATAAGCTAAAACTTAAAAGGAGGAATTTAAGCAATGATTACCACAAGCATGGCCATATCTGGGCATGGGTCCAGGTCGATCCGTGCAATCATAGTGAAAATTCGGGCAAGGAAAAATGTCTTTGTCAGAAATCAAACTAAACAATTCATGAAGAAAGAAAGAAAGAAAGAAAGAAAGAAAAAAACAAAACAAAGAAAACATCCAAATGAACACAGTAAAAATCTGTTTGTTTATTTATTAATTTTGGGAGAAAAGATTGATTATACTCAGAAAGTCCGAACACGATTTCCTGCTTTCATTCATGTTCTGTGCCTAATTTCCATTGGAATAGCCAAAAAAATCTGCAAAAATCATAGTTTCTGGAAACGGATGACACTGATGACGTCATTACATTATCAACTAATAGATCCAGGCAATTTTCTCTGCCCGGTGTTTTTTTAGCATCAGCTATGGCCCTGACCACAAGGAATACATAGAAGAAACCTCAAGGAAATTAAACAAAAACTTATATGAATATAAAAGACATCTTTTTAATCACTTGATGCATTATTTGTTCACCATAAAAAGTCTGACCATAATTTTGATTTAAAAAATACTGCTTTAATTAAAAGAAAATAAATCACTAAAGTGAAAATGTATAGAAGGTGCTTTGATCACTTTCATCCACAGTAAATTTGTGTCCAGGTTCTTAGAATATTTCATCTTTCTTGGGAAAATTTCTATTATCAAAACAATGATTAAAGTGATAGAAATAAAATCAGAAGGAAACTAGATTAAACTTTCTAGACATGCATAGACACATCTAAAAAAATAAACTTTAAATTTTAAAATTATAAATTTCAGCATTCCAACATTTCCACTGTTTTCTATCAATGCATAATTATAACTGACACTTATGCTTTGTCTCCTTCTACAGAACAAAACACATTACATAGAATTTTTTCCAATTTGTCATTTATTTACCTAAAATACATACATACATACATGATTGCCCTGTCTTGTCAAACAAGTGTTATCCCCTCATTCCCTTTCTCTGTCTGCTAATCTTGGTCGTGCAACCTTAAATGGCTCTTAAGACATAGGACTTTCAAACAGGTGGGTGCTGAGGTTTGAAGAAATATCTGTACAGTCTTTTTTAAAATGACAAAACTTTGTACAACAGCAAAGCCACTTTCTTGGATCAACTGTTGAGTTCCAGCAACAAGCAAGGCTAGATAATTGGTGACATATCAACTGCAGGTTTTTGATCAGAGTTTACCTTCTTCTAGGTGAAATACCAACCAAGACTAATGAGTTTCACCTACCCAAAGCAGTCTGGTTTTGAGGCGCCAGTAACTCACATTTCAACCCTTCTCCTGTAAGTTTAAAACATTTCTGCCACATGAAGGCCAGGAGCTGAATTTGGTTGTCAGAAGATATTTTAGGCGTTGTGAGTGGAGCATTTTATAGACTCACAACTGAAGTCACTCTGGTAATAACAACCTTGGAAACATACATACATATGTACATGTGTGTTTAAAATTCCAAATATAACTAAAAATATATTTGTAAATAGACAATATGAATAAAGACAAAAGAAAAACTTTTCTTTACTCACATGTTTCATCCCCTGATGGACTTTTTAAATGGAAATTGTAAGGATTTTATTTTGCAATAAGTATTAATATAATATTTATAAACAAAATTGAAAATGTTGTTAGTTTTTAAAAACTTTTAAATTTAAAAAATGCATAAATATTCATCAGGTTAACTGAGAAGTCTACATAAATTATGGAAGATGCTAAGTGACATAATTTAATGTCTAATAAACAAAAATGAGTAAATGATCTTTCTGAATTTTTATTTTAATGCTGTTTTCCAAGATATCTTATTTTTCTTTAATAAAAAAAAATTCTTTTAAATATTCAGGTTGGTAGATGATAATAAATATATTGTTTAAAAATTAAAGCAGAGCATCTACTCATACATGGGTATCCACTAAAAATAATGTTTAGGTAATAAAAATCTGTTGGATTAATAAGCAAAAAATCCATTACTTCTTTGTTTACATATGAAACTGAGCAGATCTGAAATTTTGAGAATCTATATAAGAAGGATTTTGCTTAAAGGCACTATTTGGCTTTGCTTGATTAGCAATGTCCTTTCATGACTGAGTTGGTATAAACATGTCGGATCTAATAACAGTTTCTTCACACACACACACACACACACACACACACACACACACACACACACAGTGCCTTACAAAAGCTAAACAAACTATTAAAAAAGATAAAATTTTATAAACAAAAGAGTGCTGAACTGATATCTAATACAAGTTTTTCTATATAGAAAAGAATGCTGAACAATTTTCTCACAGATGAAGAGGAGACTAATTATAAAATATAAAAATGGTATTATAAAAAAAGAAGTTTATTTCTTCTATTTGATTATACAATAAAAGTTTTAGCTTTTTAGCTTTTGTGAAACTTTCTGTTCCCATTTTTTCTTTGACTGTATGTTTTGCAGATTTCTGTGTTCAAGCACTTGATACATTTGATACATTTTTTTTAGAAAGAGGAACCATGAATATTGTTCAAGGAGCAAGCATTCCAGGCATGGATTACTTCCCAAAGTTAAAATTTCCAAGCCTAGAGCTTTGTTTGGCCAACTGCCAACAAACACCAGGCTGTAAATCAGTTGAGTACAAGGCATCTAATTACAAATGTGACAGAACCAATGTTACTCATTTTGATCATTCTTTGAAAGCAAGTATTTGGGGTTGGAGTTTTATTGAGATTAATGGAGGTTAGTATCTTTTAAATAACCTTTTCTCAAAAATTATATTTCTGATAATTCAATTTTGACTATGTTATGTTTTTGTATTTACAGAAAACAAACATGAGATAAAAGCAATCTCAAATACATTTTCAAAAAATGGAGGCATCTGAGAAAGCAATTTCTTTTCAGTATAGCTTACAAAACCAAGTGGGTGAAAAATATTTCTCTCCTTAAATATATATAGTGCCATCTGATAGTAATTAAAAAGGATTCTCCTGGTTCATTGTAAAAAGCATCCAAATAGTTAAGGTCCCTGTTCCTGCAGGAAAAAACAAGTAACATGTGAGTAAAAAAATTGTTGTAATTTACCACTTCATTTTGTGGTTTCTTCTTTATGTTTTTTTTCCACAATGATTTTATACACTATTTGCACTATATCTTCAGATACATAAACCAAACTTATCAGAGAATATGCCAGAAAAGAAAATAATAATTCTTTTATATTAACAATTATTAACAATTATATTAACAATTATATAAACACAGCTGACTTTGAGGTGTTCTTCCAACTAAAAGCTTGAATTGTGATTATTCATTTCCCATTATTTTCAATTAACTTATTCATTTTGTTTTTGTGGCAACAAAAGTGAAAACAAAAACTTACCATGAAAAAGAATTCAGATTCTCTGTGTTGTCTATTGAAAATGAAAATCAAAATTATGATTGTGTCAACAAGTAGACCTTGAAATATGGTAATTATTTGCTCTTCCATAACCAGTCTTGACCAATAAGTTTTTCTTTTCCTAATAAAAAAAATACTAATTTGGATGACAGAGCATTGTTATCTGCTCTTTGTAGAGGAAGAACGTAGTAGTTCATTGTGAGTTGTAGATACAGATTTTTAACTCTTTTTTATTTATTTCATCAGCATTTTTGACAGACACTGGACTGATTTATATGACCTTTAGAATGATGACTCCAAACATTTGATTTTTTGGCTTTGAACTTCTGTTGCTTTTTTTCAGTTTTATAATGATCCTTATCTGAGGTTTTGCTTTCTGTGATTTCAATGATCAACCTCAAAACAACCAATTCATAAGTTTTAGTTAATAACAGTGTACAAAGGTAGTGATGCTGCCAATTCATATATACCAAAAAAAATCCCTAAAGTTCTTCCTTTAAGTGAAAAGTCCTTGATGTAATAAGGAAAGAAAATTTTAATGTTAAAGTTGTAATATTACAAATAAGAAAACATTTCTCTCCATTACAATATATTGTTATAACTTTTCTATTTTTATTGTTACTTTTGGTAAAGTTTATTTTCTAAATTATGTGCACATAGGAATAAGTATAATATAAATATATATATTTTTTTAAAATCATTTCACCCCAAGCAAGGCATTCTACTGCCACTATTGCGCAGGGGTTACATATGGGAAAGTGATAAGAAAGAGTGGTTAGTTATAGGAAATGTTGGAAAGAGAGTGGTAGACAGATGAGGATACCGAGGATGGGGGTTGGGTAGATGGGTAGAGTGTTTGAGGGAATGGATGTGAGTAAGTGTGATAGATGTCTATTGACCTTACATTTAAATTCCTGGAGATTGTAGTTGTTGGAGAAGCAAGTATTTGGAAGGGAATTCCACAGGTGGAAAGTGTGAGAAAAGAAGCTATTAGAGTAGAAATTGCAGTTATATTTTATCTGTTTCACTGTAAAAGGGTGGGACCTAATTGCTAATCTGATATCTCTTGCAAATTCATATCTAGGGAGCACCACTGAACTAAGTTCATCGGAGCAGAAGCTGTGAAAGTATTTATAGAAGAGGCACAGGGAAGCCACATCACACTGGTGAGAGAGTGACTGCAGCCGGGCTACAAAGTCGGCATCAATCACATTACAGGTTCTCCATTGTATTTTGTCAAGGACCCCGAGGAGAATAGAAGGAGCATCTGACCAGATGTGGCAGCAGTATTCAATACATGGGCGGATGGTAGATTTATAGATGTGCAGGATGGACTCAGGCGGGAAAAACTTTCAGGCTCCTCACAGAGAACCGACTTTCATAGCAGTGGATTTAGCAATGGATTCAATATAGTCATTCCACTTGAGGTCAGCTGAGAGTGTAAGGCCAAGGAGGCGTACTGTTTTACTCTCAGGGAGGCAGGCCTGTTCCATGCTAATAGGAGGTAGGAGCGATTGTCTATGATAGTATATTGATAGCAGCTTCATTTTGGAAGCATTAAAATTTTTTTTTTTTTTTTTTTTTTATAAGCGTTTCACCTCGAGCAAGGCATGTCACTGCCACTACTGCGCAGGGGGCTACATAGAGTGGAGAAAGGATGATTAAATATAGGAAATGTCAGAGGGTGGGTGATAGGCGGGTAGGGATACCAAGAATGGTAAAATATAGGAAATGTCAGAGGGTGGGTGATAGGCGAGGGTAAGGATACCGAGAATGAGGGTTGGGTAAATGAGAGTGTTCAGAGAATAATTGGGAGTTAGTGTGATAGGAGGTGTCTATTGACCCTACATTTAAACACCTGGAGATTGTAGCTGTCAGGAAAGCAGACTTGTGGAAGGGAGTTCCACAGGTGGGAAGCGCGAGAAAAGAAACTGTTGGAGTAGAATTTACGGTGACATCTTATTTGTTTAACTGTAAAAGGGTGGGACCTAGTTGCTAATCTAGTATCTCGTGTAAATTTGTGCTTAGGCGGCACCAGTGATCTAAGCTCATCGGAGCAGAAGCCATGAAAGTACTTGTAGAAGAGGCACAGGGAAGCCACATCACGCTGGTGAGAGAGTGGTTGCAGCCGGTCTGCCAAGTCATTATCAACCACGTTACAGATCCTCCTTTGTATTTTGACAAGAAGCCCAAGGAAAGCAGCAGGGGCACCCGACCAGATATGGTAGCAATATTCAATACACAGGCGGATAGAAGATTTGTATATGTGCAGAATAGATTCAGGTGAGAAAAACTTCCGGGCCCTGCACAGGGAGCCGACTTTCATAGCATCGGATTTGGCAATGGATTTGATATAGTCATTCCATTTGAGGTCCGCCGAAAGTGTAAGGCCAAGGAGGCGTAGTATTTTACTCTCTGGGAGGCTAGCCTGTCCCATGCTAATGGGAAGTAGATGCAATTGTCTATGGTGGTTAGTTGATAACAGCTTCGTTTTAGAGGCATTGAAATTTACTAGCCATTTCCTACCCCAGGCCACTACGGATTGGAGGTCCTTTTCAAGTACAGCAGCGAGGTTCACTTTGTCGTCCACACCTGGTTTATGATCGATGCGAGAGTAGATTGTTGTGTCATCGGCATACATGCCAACTTGGGATCTAATGGCGTCGGGGAGATCATTAATGTAGATCAGAAAGAGCGTGGGACCTAGGATAGAACCTTGAGGGACGCCCGCGTTCGTATGGTAGTTTTGGGAGGCATGCTCATTTAATACCACCTTCAATGTGCGGTTGGAGAGGAATGACTGGATGAGGTCAAACAGATGTCCAGTTATCCCGTAGCTCCGCAGTTTGCACAAGAGGCCAGCATGCCAGACCCTGTCGAACGCTTTGGAGATATCCAAGGCAACGGTTCGTGCTTCGCCATTCTTGTCGAGTGCCCGGTATATGTACTCGGTAATGGTCGTTAGCATATCAGCAGTAGACCTGGTGAAGCGAAACCCGTACTGTTTGTCAGAGAGAAGCCTGTTGGCCGTGAGATGCTGAATCACCTCGGCGTTGATAATGGCTTCGAAAACTTTGCCAAAGATCGGAAGGAGACTAATAGGACGGTAATTGGCGGGGTCTGAGGGTTTGCCAGAATTCTTAAATATAGGAACTACACAGGAGGACTTCCAACAGGCAGGAAAACAGGAAGCAGATAGGCAGAGGTTATAGAGTTTAGAGAGGACAGAGGAGAGTTCTGGGGCACATTTCTTCAGTACTATGACTGGGATTCCGTCACCGCCGCTCGCTTTGTGTGGATCAAGTTGTGCAATTATCTTGGCGACCAGCGAGGGTGTAATGTGGACGCTATTTAGTTGAGCCTTAGTTCTGGGTGAGAAGTCGGGTGTAGGTATTCCTAACGAATCCAGTGTCGAATTGGTGGAGAATCTACGGGCAGAGCATTCAGCCTTGTCCGCTGGGTGGTGAGAACTTCAAACACTCATTGATTAGTGGGGGTATTGAAGTCTTGTTCTTGTTGAGCTCGCTTTTGCAGAGGCTCCAGTAATCTTTGGAGCCAAACTTAGAGGATGCTATGCGTTGCCTCATTCTGGTAGCAAACGCCCTCTTAGCTTCGTTCAGTACTTTTTTACACTTGTTCCGTACTGAGGCGAAAAGGCGCCTGTTTTGGTTCGACGAGCAGCTTCGATAGAGCCAGAAGAAATGGTTCCGGTGGGCAATGGCGGCCGAGCAAGCGGGTGAGAACCAGGGGGCCGAATTTGATTTTAGTTGGAATTTCCTGGCCGGGATAAAAGCATCGATGCCAGCCTTAACCTAAGAGGAAACCTCGGAGGCACAGTCTTTGACAGGAAGATGGAAGACATTGTTCCAGGGGACGTCGCAGAGGAAGTCTCGGAACGAGTCCCAGTCTGCTCTCTGGTAGCAGTATGATATTCTGCTGGTCTGGTTTTCTTGGGTAGAGTTAGCGCGGATTGAAATGTTGACGGAGACTACGGCATGGTCAGAGTTTCCGAGGGGGCAGGGTTGCCTGGTAGTGCAGGAGTTTGGGATGGAAGTAAAGCAAAGGTAGAGTAAAGAGTCCTTTCCGTTAGGGTTATTAGAGAAACGCGTGGGGAAAGTCCACCACTTGCGTTAGAGCTTGGGTTATTGAAAAATACATGGTGCGGATCCCAGCAAGGTCGGTGGCTGAGTTTTCCAGCCACTTGGTGTGGTGGGCGTTAAAATCGCCAAACACAAATATATGGGCAGATGGGTGAGAAGAAATGGCTCTGTCGCTATTAGTAGAGATGCACTCAAGTACCGTACAGTCAGAGGAAGGAGGGGGAGCGGTAGAGGAAGAAGAGATAGCTAACCGAGCTTAGAAGTGAGAGACGGAAGCACATGAAGGGATGATCCATGGACTCAAGAGATGTGACCCTGACTAGGGGGAGTTGTTCGCTGACATATACACCAAGCCCATGCATATGGACATTGGAGTCCTTCCTGAAGAGGGGAAGGTAACCAAGAACGAACAGCTCCGAAGAGGGGATAGAAGGGTCAAGGTTAGTCTCACATATAGCTAAGATATCGAGGGTGAGTTAGTTAGAAGGAATGATTCTACACTATTAAAGTTACTGCGAATACCTCGTATGTTTGTGAAGGAAACGCAGATAGGTTTGGGCGATTTATGACTATCTGGTTTAGTCTTTGCTCTTTTGTTTGTTTAATTTCATGCTGGTTATAGTTGTGGATAGAGAGAGGTCTAGAGTAGGGTCAGATGGTCGTTAATTGCAGCAGGTGAAGGATGGTGAATGGCGCCGCCTGCAGCATAATGTGGCCTCGGGGTTGCCCATCGGAAATTCATGCAGGGACGCCCGTCCATGCGCGAAATGACACTACAGGAACCCCGATATTATTCAACTGTTGATCAGAGCAGCCTTTCAAGATGCTACGCAAGAGTTCAGGCTCCTAATTACCAGTCGGAAGCAGCAACCAGGAAACTGCCAACCAAGTACCCTCAGAATGAAGAGACGTTGCCGCCATACTCACCAACTGCAAAAAGCTTCCAGCCGAACCGACATCAAAACCGAAAAAGAGAGAGATGAACCGGGAACCCCTTCCTAAACAAGAAAGAAGGCGATCACCTCTACTCCTGTCCAAAAGAAGGGGGTGGAGTGTGAGACCGGGCGATAGTAGGTACTATGTACTCCAATTAAAAAAAAAATAAATGTGTGACTGAAGTTTACTAAGTTTTAACTTTATAAGTTGAAACTAAATTTGATAATTAAAAACAATTTACATAATCATAGTGCCATGTCGCGCATGGACGGGCGTCCCTGCATGAACTTCCGGTGGGCAACCCTGAGGCCACATTATGCTGCAGGTTGCGCCAATCTCCATCCTTCACATGCTGCAAACAGTGACCGACTGATTCTACTCTAGACCTCTCTCTCCAAATAAATCACTATGAAAACAAGCAAACAAAATAGCAAAACTAAACCAGCTAGTCAGAAAACGCCCAAACCTGTTTGCGTCTCCTTCGCAAACATACGAGGTATCAGCACTAACTTTTACAGCGTAGAATCATTCCTTCAAACTAACTCACCTGATATCTTAGCTCTTGAATTCCCTGGATCATTCTTTCATGTGCTTCCGTCTCTCACTTCTAATCTCGGTTAGCTATCTCTTCTTTCTCTACCACTCCCCCTCCTCCTCTGACTGTTCGGTACTTGATAGCATCTCTAACAATATCGACAAGGCTATTTCTTCTCATCTGTCTGCCCATATATTTGTGTTTGGTGACTTTAACGCCCACCACATCAAGTGGCTGGAAAACTCTGTCACCGACCTTGCTGGGGTCCACACCATGAATTTTTCAATCACCCAATCTCTTACGCAAGTGGTGGATTTCCCCACGCGTTTCTCCAATAACCCTAACAGAAGAGCCCCCTTACTGGACCTCTGCTTCACTTCCATCCCAGACTCTTGCACTGCCAAGCAGCTCTGCCCCCTCGGAAACTCTGACCACGCTGTAGTTTCCATTAACATCTTCTTCCACTCCCACTCTACCCAAGAAACTCAGACCAGCAGAATATCCTACTGCTAACAAAGAGCAGACTGGGATTCGTTCTGCTACTTCCTGTGTGACGTCCCTTGGAACAACGTTTTCAGTCTTCCCGTCGAAGACTGTGCATCCGAGGTCTCCTCTTGGGTTAAGGCTGACATCGATGCTTTCAGCCCAGCCAGGATATTTCAGCTTAAATCTCATTCATCTCCTTGGTTCTCGCCTGCTTGCTCGACCGCCATTGCCCACCAGAATCATTTCTTCTGGCTCTATCGAAGCCACGTGTCGGACCATAACAGGCGCCTTTTCGCCTCAGGTCGTAATAAGTGTAAAAAGATACTCAAAGAAGCTAAGATGTTGTTTGCTGTCAGAATGAAGCAACGCATAGCATCCTGTAAGTTTGGCGCCAAAGACTACTGGCGACTCTGTAAAAGTGTGCTTAACAAGAGTAAAACCTCAATACCCCGACTAATCAATGAATATGAGGTCCTCACCTCTTCACCGGACAAGGCTGAATGCTTTGCTCGCAGATTCTCCACCAATTTGAGAGTGGATTCGTCTAGAATACCTACACCCGACTACCCACCTAGAACTGAGGCTCAACTGAATGACGTCCACATTACCCCCTTGCTGGTCTCTAACATAATCTCTAAATTTGCTCCCACAAAGCGAGCGGAGGGGATGGAATCCCAATCATAGTCTTGAAGAACTGTGACCCTGAACTCTCCTCTGTCCTTTCTAAACTTTACAACTCTTGTCTATCTGCTTCCTGCTTTCCTGCCTGTTAGAAGTCTTCCTCTGTAGTTCCTATATTTAAGAATACTGGAGAACCCTCGGACCCCACTAATTGCCGTTCTATCAGCCTCCTTCCAATCTTTGGCAAAGTGTTCGAAGCCATTATCAACACCGAGGTGGTCCAGCATCTCACAGCCCACAGGCTCCTCTTGGACAAACAGTATAGTTTCCGCTTCACCAGGTCTACTGCTGATATGCTAATGACCATCACTGAGTATATATATGGTTTAGTACTATCTACAGTTTCAGAACATACCCACTGCAAATTCTTTTTTTATTTGTCTATACTTCTAAGATGTAATTATTTACATTGACCTCATTTTTATTGCCATAATTCACATTTCAAGTGTTGCACACTCCAATCTTCTTCAGATGATTGAAATTTTGAACTAAACTGGGAGACATTGTTCTCATTCCATGAGTAATCGTACTTGTCTTAGTTACACCGGATGTCTTAGTTATCTCCCTTTAACTCAACTATCTAAGTTTTTGTTCATCACTACTGTAGCCAGTACTCTTTGGGTGGGTCATGTCACTGCATCTAACCAAAAGTTTTATCCACTGAGCCATGTGTCCTTGACATCAGTGTATGAATTTTGGAGGCTTATAAACCCAATGTCTCAGTAATTACTTTTTACCTGAGCCCATATTGTAATCTTGATGTTATTGGTTTTCCATATTACTGGTTCCCATATTGTATTTATTTCTATGCTTGGCCAAAATTAAGAAATTTTTGTGGCCCAGCTGATTCCTTAAAATTTTTTATGCATCATGCTCACTCAGGACATGGGTGATCATGCCTCATCACAATTTCCTGTCTCAACATTTGACTCTTTACCATACCTCTTTGCACCCCCTCTGACATCTATTCATGCAAGCTCATTAGATAGTGTTTATCTGTTCTTCTTATTTTCATTATGAGAGTGTTAAATTCTCCAACCCTCTTTTCTCATAATGTGTCCCAGAAATTTCAACTTTCACATTCTGATTTTAAGTATAGGTATATTTTCGTTCCCCTTGTCTTTAAAACTTCCTTGTTACTCACACGTTCTACTTGTGGTATACTCAGCATGAAACTACATCTCTGACTTCAAGTTTCTTCATCTGTAGAGAAATAGTGTAGTATTCACTGCCATATAGAAAGGTAGGTATAACATAACGTTTCATCACTATTTCCTTTGTTTTTAATAAACTTTTCTATCTTTTAATACTTTTTTCTTTTCTGGAAGTCATCTTTCACTATTTTGATATTCCGTGAGATTTTGATGGTATTTTGTTGCATGTTATTAGACTTGCCAGATAATTAAATTTATTCTAACATCATTTTTAGCTCACACCTTGGGCTGTCTCTCTTGTTGACAACCATTCATTATATCTTTGTACCATTAATCATCCTTTCTTCTCATTTTTATCTGCTTCCTTGTTTAGAACACATTTATAAATGTACAATTTGTTCATGCATTATATATTACTGCTATATCTAGTCTGATGATTTTGCTAGGTATTTAGAGATTCTTAATAAAATCCAAAGAAGAAGTTTCAGCCATTTTTCCACTGCCATAGCATAGCTTCCCAGTGCTTTTTCTATAAATACTTTCATGGTAACTCTTCTAATAAGCTTTCATGGTAACTCTTCTAATAAGCTTTCCTCTTTGGTACTTTGACTTTAAATGCAATACTAAATTTGTAGCTAGGTCTCACCATTTTACAGTTGAAATTGTTAGGTGTAACCATCAGTTTTAAACTAACAGTTTCTTCTCTCACACTTCGCCTGTGGAACTTTTTTTCTGGTTTCTTGCTTTCCAGTCAACATAGATCTTGAAAAATCTAAATGAAATGTCAAGTGTTATTTTCTGTTTTCTTAATTCCTGTTAATTTTTTTTTGTTCTTTCTTCTTGCTGTTTTTATTTTCATACTGTTTCACACTCATTGATTCTTAATGATTTTATTACCTTGCTTGGAGTAAAATGAATAAAAAGAAGTTTTAGCAGATTTTTTCTTAGTCTTCCAACAAGACAGTGCCAATGTCCACTGACAACAAATCCTGTTAATTTATGACAAAATTTTCCAATTTGCTAAAGCAAAAGACTCACCAATATTAATGCATTTTTTGCATATTTTTTGATAGTTCCAAAAGATAAAAAATAAATATTTCAAAAATGAAAATGTAAATTAGATTTTCAAAATATGCTATTAAAATATCAAAATTGATGATTGCCTTTATCATTGCCAACATTTTTACTTCTATGATGTGATCTAAATGCTATGGTAGTTTCTACTCTGAAGTAAATAATGACTTTAATAACTAAGCAATTTAATTATGAAAATGATTATCTAATTATCAAAAGAATAATTGCTTATGTGGAAATCTTACAAAGACTATACTGGGAATGAATAAAAGAACAAATTTAGTTTTTAAAATTTGATTTTTTAAGCTTAATATGCAAATTAGTTGTCTTCTTTGAACAAGAACTGCAAAGAAGTACAATGTATATGGTACTTATAAACAATAAAAACACATTTAATATCATGTTTAGCAAGTTTGTCTTACTAAATAAATTATAATGGGGTAGTAATTTTGATCCTCACTAGGTGCTTTATATTTGTGTTTTTGAGCAACGTCTAAGCTACACTTAGGAATTAACTAAGATCATATCATATTAGTTGATATCATAGTTTGAATTATTTTTCAGGGTCTTAAGCAAACACACTTATAGCTTTATATATTAGATAATAAATTTTTTAACTTGGTTGATGAAGTCAAAGGTAACACATTTCCGAAATCATTAGCTAAATATTATACTCAGCAAGTGACTGCTAAAACCACTGGATTCTAAACATTTCAAAGCAGGTTAGAGTGAAATAACTATTAATTATAGAAGGTGATAAGCTTTTATAATTTATGGAGGATTTCAAGATTTTTTTTTATAAAATGGAAAAGTTTATTGATGAATTTATTTTAATTTTTAGGGTAATGGAGAATCTCAAGGCTTTTGAAATGCTGTGAAAATAAGCATGTAATAAATCAAGTGAAGCAGTTAGATCACATTTAAATGAACATGATTTCTATCTGTGTTAAACTGGAAAATTAGACAGATACATGAAATTTGTGCATTGTGGTGCAGGATGTGCATTGTAGTGTAGCAGATATCGGCTCAGAACGAGAAATCAGAAAGCCAATGTTCGAATCCCAGTTGAATTCCTTGCATTCACTCACATGCAAATACCCTTGGGAAAGCTATTAACCCATCTCTTCCCTTGGGTTAAATAACAGGACAGATTGGGTTCTATAGCCTTAGCTGGCAACCAGTCTACCATAGAAAGTAATGGCAACCTACTGTGGGATAATCTTCTGCCCAGTCAGTCATTGAGACATGATTGCCCAAATGTGTATCATGCATTGCCCTTAACTGACTGACTATAGTATAGATGTGTGCATGTTCATATATAAACAATTAATGCAGAAGTACAAAAACCTGGGTTTCTACTATGGACAGTTTATTCTTCATTTTTTATTTATAGAAACTGTAGTAAAACAAAGTATCAATGTCTCTTGTGTATGTCTATTTTCTTTTTCTGGTCCAGAAGTAAGGATAAGTAATAATAAGTGATAAAGGTCATATGCAAGTCAGCTTTTCACTGAGTTAGAACAACCTAAGTCAATGATTGGAACTGCAAAACATGTCTGGATGCTATGCATTAGAAAGTGGAAAGAGAACAGTTCTGTCATGACTAGAAATGAGGGTCATAAAATTGCACAGATGACCAAAGACCCTTTCTGGTTCCTTTATTGCTAGCATCATGAGAAAATCTTTTTTTTTTAATTCTTTATTATTTTATTTACTGATTTTATTTCATTTTCCCACAGATACTTTACTTTGATTATGAATTAAAGGAAAATTCAAATAAAGGAACTATGATCTGTTCAATTCAATAAATCAATTTATTATTCTATTTCTTAACAATATTTATAACAATATTTCTTACATTTCATCAGTGGCCATCTTAAAGGAATTAAAAAAAATGAAGTGAAGTCAGAATTATTAAAAATGACATAATATCATTCAACAAAGAAAGTAAAATACAGCCTTGTTAACTTACATGTAAAACAGCAACATTTACCCTATAAACATTCTTTTTGCTTATCTACAGCACCGGATGAAAAATAAAACCCAGCTAAGAAAAGATAGAAGAATCATTTAGAAAACCAGAAATATCATCAGTACAGCCTCAGAAACCAGCAGTGAAACCAGAAAAAACAAAACCAATAGTAACATCCCTGAAGTTAGAATAACTATCTTTTGAAATGATTTTGGATGTCAAGCCAATTAGAAAATACATTTTTTGAAGCCAAAGATGCCAGGTGTAGAAATGATTAATAATCCAGTATCTGAAAAACAAGCAACGAAGAATGTCTTATTGTAATAATATAATAATAAAAATAATAAAAATTGTTTTATTACGTTTTAATTGATATGAGATTCAAATAAAAACAAACCTTTCAACTCATGCCTTTTGTTTTGTTTATTGGCTGGTTTTAATCATCTAAAAAATTGTTATCTGTGTTAGTTGTTCATTTTTTTGTTGTTTTACTCTTGATATCATTTTGTTGTTTTACTCTTGATATCTTTTTGTTGTTTTACTCTTGATATCTTTTTGTTGTTTTACTCTTGATATCTTTCTGTCACTAAGTCATTGAAATCATGTTGTTGTTTCATGAGAGTATATTTTGAATGTTGTAATAATTAAGTGTACTGAAATGTCTTTGTATGCACCAGCTAAGAAATGCTGCTAAAAATTCTTATTTTTGGTCATTAGGTCAGATTTTGGGAAATGGGTTAATTTGAGAACTTTTCATCACCTCCTTGTATTCATGTGCTTTATTTAGAAGTAAAAGATATTAATAATGAAAATTTCTCTTCATCCTTCTTGGTGTTGTTAAATTTCCATCTAACCCATCACCAGATACCTTGATAAAAGACTGTTGCAATGATTGACATTGGCAAATGAGCACTTGAGTAAACCACTGTCTCATAACTACCTTACTTGAGTAAATACCAACAGCAAAAATTACTTCTATTCTTAGAAAACATTGACAAGGGTTAATTTTATGTAAAGAAAAGTTCCCAGCTTAAACTATTGCTCAAAACCTTGACTAGATCATCAAACATCAGAATATTTTTTTAAATCCCTTCATACATACATACATACATACATACATACATACATTTTTAAGCACACTTGTCTGTTAGGGTGGCTAGCTAAACTGTTGTGGTGTCCTTCCTCTAAAGAGTCTATACTGGACTCTTCTGCTTATTACAAGATTAGTAGGAGAGAAGGCCTTGGGGGAACAGTCAAATTGATGGGATGCTGGACAACCAATGCACACACTAGTCATGTAATACACTTCTGTTGTATTTACTGTTAAATATACAATATTTCTATAACACATGTTTTCTAATTCTTAAACCTTTCACTTGGTCACAACACAAACCCTATCACAGACACATATTCAGTTACATTTGTGTTCATTCAACACCCAAAAAGCTCACCAATGTTTTATAGTGCAACTATACTGAACAGACCTTAGTTACAGTTTCTAGGGGAGAGTGCATAAACTGTAATGATCAGCAGTTTGAACAATGACAGTATAATGACTTGCAATTTTATGCTAGCATAACCATCAATAGCATCCGAATGTTACCAGCAACCTAAATTCACTTACAAGGCTTGGATCAAACTATGATATAGTCTTTCAGCATTTTCTGAATGTACCACACTGAGATTACCTCCCATAGATTGATAACATCAAGAACATATATATATATATAATGTTCTTGATGTATATATTATATATATATATATATATATATATATATATATATATATATATAATCATATAATTACGAATTAAATATACATTGCAACACGGAAATTTCTATATTTTGAGATTTCTATCTCATCATCAGGCAATGTTAGATGTTGGTTGTGAAAATGATTTACATTTAAATACAAGAAACAACCTGTTGACTATTTATGTATCTGGGAAGATATAAAATTTATATGTATGTTCCTTTTAACTAATCAGAATAAAGATTCACTTTGAAAAATATATATATAATGAGTTGAATATATTGAATGATTATTGACAAGTTCTTTCTTGTTAGTAGATTTTCTGTAAACCTCAAACTGAAGTTATTATTTCTAAGCAGCATCATATCTAGGAAAGGTAAAGAGTTATTAGATTCAGATTCAAATGTAAAGTCTGTTGTGGGTTAAATATTATTAAATTTGTTGATAGGATCAGGTAAAATAATCATCTATGTATCTGAAATAAGAATTTTGTGGTAATAGATTTTGAAAGGGCCACTTTCTAAAAATAGACAAGTCTCCAAGAAACCTCATTGGTAAACCAATTTTTTTTTTCTAAAAATTGTTATTGAAAATGAAAAAATGGTGATTCATGATTAAATGGTACATTTTTATGCTTCTATGTGGAAGAATAGGTAATTTTATTTTTGTTTTAGTTAAGGTCATTTTATATGTGAGGAGTTTATTGTACAATTAAATGGGGTTAAAAATTTTGGTTAATGTGCCAGCTAGAGCATTAGCATTATGATCATGAGACACAGGTTCAAATATCACTATGAACTATGATCAATTTGTCAAAGTGGGTACTTTTTGATAGTATTATCCTAGGGGAACAATCAGCACGCAGTACTTAGGAAGTACCTGAAAACTATATCACAGTTTGATCCAGATCTTTTTGTATACAAAACTGTTTGAAAGTTGCCAATGGTTGTGCTAATATGTAGTCACCAGTCCTCAATTAATGAACAGACAAAATCCTTTGTTGGCAAGAGACTATCTGGATAAAAATACTCATCCCTCAGCAGCCTAGCCACTTACAGCCTACAAAACTTACAATGACTAAAATTCTTAAAAAACAAAGTAATATTGCTACCACATATCATCTGATGGTCCTGATATATATTTAGAAATTGTTGATAAAATCCAAAGAAGAATCTGCAATGTTATTGGTTCTGACCTAGCATCTCAGCTTCAGCCATTTTCCCACATATATAAATTCCCTGTGCCTTTTTTATAAATATTTTCATGGTAATTCTTCTGAAGAACTTTCCTCCATGGTACCTAGACTTCATGAATTTAAGCACAGTACTAGATTGGCAGTCAGGTCTCATCATTTTACAATTGAAATGAACATGTTGCAGCTGCTGCACATATATAAATGCATCTGGTGTTTCACTACATTTTAAGAACTCTAAAGGAATAACACATTTGCAGCATTATATTTCTTTTATGGAGCCCAGATTTTGGGGTCAGTTGTGAAGATTTATCCTTGTCAGTCCACTACCATTTGCATTGTGGTGCAATGAATATCAGCTCAGAAGGAGAAATCAGAGAGCCAAGTTTGAATTCCAACTGAATTTGTTGCATTCACTTACATGTAAATACCCTCAGACAGATATTAATCCATATCTTCTCCATCCAGCTATGGGTTAAATAGCAGGACAAATTGGGTTCTATAGCCTTGGTTGGCAACCAGTCTACCACAGAAAGAAATGGCAACTTACTGTGGAAAAATCTTCTGCCTAGTCGATCATGGATCAAAAGAAACATGATCACATATGTCACTTAACTGACTGACTAACCTTTTGCATTGTCTCATGTAACCCACTTTTCATTACCTGTTATGATATATTTAAGAAATAGTTAATTAGGATGACATATTTGTCATTCCCAGAATTTATTTATGGCTTAACCTAATACAAATTATACTTAATATAAGATAAATTCAAGTAAATGTTATTTCTAGTTTAATTTAATTCAGCTACAAATTAATTTTAATTTACAGCTAAATTAAAATATGCATGAGCCATATATACTGGTGAGCACATAACAAAAATCATATGATAAAAGTTGTTTTTGTTGCAACATTAACAAATGCAATTTGATCTGTTTGGACAGGTTGACATTTCTAACATATTTTAAACTTGCAACTCTTGCAATCTACCTCTAATTTGTAGAAGATAACACTGTTTGAGAAATATTTAATTGTAAATTCTAACAGACAACCTATTCTTTCATAAGGACAATGATATTGTACATGAAATTTGTTCTATTTTAATAAAAACTTTAAGGTATAAACAAAATAGTTCTTTGCTTATCATAATAATGTCTAATGAAAAATAAATCTCAGTTTTAGTAACAACTTGATTGTTCTTAATATTCAGTAACATTGTACTGATTATTACATGCACGTCATGAATATGAAAATCAATATATATTAAAATTTGATAAAAGAAATAAAATTTCACACTCTTAAGTTATAACAGACATATAATAATAAAGCATTTTATAAATTGACTGACTTCAAACAAAATAACAAAATAAAACCTATTTATAACAAATATTATTAATGAGACTTAATATTCCAACAATGAAGAAACCAACTAAAAGTTGAATTTAATCAGTCTATAATTTACATACAAAAACAAAATTTACACATCATTTAAAGCTTATATCATGTTGTAAAAAATATCAATTTTTCTAGCATCTATAATATAATTAAGCTATTTAAATTTTAATACATTTCAACTAACACAATTAGAAATTAAAATTATTTTTTTGCACGAAGTTAAATGTTTGCAACTAAATCTATGCAATATATATATATATATATATATATATATATATATATATTAATCATTACTTCAGAACATGTACAAACTACAAACTATTACAAAATTGTATATTTTGTCTCGAGATTGAAACAACGTCTCATCTGCTGGTTAAAAATGATGGCAATAAACATTTTATGAAAAAAAATTTAAAAAACAACACTTCCCTTTATTTTTGGAAATTTTTTTTATGAGGTAAAAAGATATTAAAAAGTGGGAAAAAGAAAGAGGGAAGAAAACATCAGAAAATAAGATGAGAAATCAAGAAAAAGAAAAGAAAGAGGAAAGGGAAAGGTACAGAAGAAATTGAAATTTTAAAAAAATATATGCATATCTATAGGGATTTATTAAGCATAACTTAGTTGTGGCACAAGGCCTCGATTAAGAGAGCACTCATTATCAAACTCACTACTCATTCATAATTGATCTAGTGAGGCAATCTTGCTAACCATTACACTGCATTACACATATTTATTTCATATGTAAATTCAAATTTTACATTTTGAGAATAGATATTTCAACAGGTTACTAGAATTCGCATTGTTCAACCCCAGTCAAACATAAAATTAATAAATTTTAGTGTACCAGAAATAAAGGTTAGTAAGGAAAAGGAAGAGGTAACCTTTCTTACCCCTTCCTTTTCTTTAATAACCTTAATTTCTTGCTCTGCCTCTTTGTTTTTTTTGTACCAGACTTTCTCCTCTATGGCAAACATTTTTATAGAGGCTCTAATTTGCCTGTCCATTAAAGCTGATGGGCTTTGCTTTCTATTCTCATGAGGAACTGTTTGATAGCTTAAAAGTTACTTAAGGAGATAAGCCTCTATATTCTCACTAAAGGGGAAAAACACTTTAGTCCCATTTTTACTGTTTAGACCATTCTTTCCACAATGACATTCAATTGTGCATGATATGATGGTGTTTTATATGGTATACATCCTATTTTTTTAACCAAGACACTAAATTTTCATTACAGAATTTGGTAACAATGGTCTTAGGTACACTGTTTATTGCAAATATTGTTCTCAATGTTTGTTTCACAATGGCAGCTTTCCTATCTCTCACCTTTATTACTTCTGACCAGCCCAAGAATGAGTCTACTAAAATTAAAAACAAACCAATATCTCTAAGGTGAGCATGATCCATGTGGACCCTTGTCCATATCTCCTCCCTCTTTAGGCCATGCATGTAATTTGGTTGTTCAAATGTTTTAATTTCCATACATTTGGGGCATCTTCTTATGTGTTCTTCTATATCTTTAGAACATTCTGGCCACCAAGCTTGCAGTCTCCACCTTCTTTGTGTCACTGTGACACCGCGATGTAGACTTATAATTATTTCCATCCTTAAAATTTGGAGAGGCACTATTGCATCTGCATTATATATAATACCTTTCTCAACCATTCATCAATGTCTTGCTTCCTTGAAAGGTCTTTCTGATATGGTACAGTTACTCCACATTCTTTCTTATGTGCTCTAGTATTTTACTTAGTATCAAATTTGCGTTGTGGTGCAGTTGATACCGGCTCAGAATGAGAAATCAGGAGCTGAGTTCAAATTCCAGCCGAATTAATTGCATTCACTTACGCGCAAATACCCTTGGGAAAGGTATTAATCCGTCTATTCCTTCCAGTTATGGGTTAAATAATAGGACAGATTGGGTTCTATAGCCTTGGTTGGCAACCAGTCTACCGCAGAAAGCAATGGCAACCTACTGCGAGATAATCTTCTGCCCAGTCAGTCATGTCTCTTTCGAGACATGATCGCCCAAGCGTGTATCACGTATGGCACTTAACTGACTGACTGATCAGATTTTGTTGGATTTCTATGCTGAGTGTTTTGCAGGATAATACGTTCATTTCCACCCATTGTATAACTCTATCATCCGAATTATCATGTTCCTCTTCATTTTCATTCTGAAATCTTATTCTTGATAATGCATCCGCATGAGAATGGTGCTTCCTTTAATACATATAATGTTAAAATCAAACGCTATGATTTTAATGGCCCACCTTAAAATTCTTGATGATGTTATCCTTGGTAACTCCTTTCACGGATTGAATAAGAATTCCAATGGCTTCTGATCTGATTTTAACAGGAACTTTTTACCCAACAAGAAATTTTATGCTCACTCCATACTCCAGACTATGGCCAATGCTTCACTTTCTATATTAGAATAATTACATGCTACCAACGACAATTTTCTAGAAAGATACATGATCTGGTGACCTTCTTGGGATACACTAACCGCTATGGCATGTTCACTTGCATCAACTTCTTTTTTAGGGTCAAAGATTTTTGTTACCAGCTTATTTGTCAAAGCCTTTTTTAATTCTTTAAAAGCATTACTTTGCTTCTGTGTCCATGTGAATTCTACACTTTTTTTTCACACATTTTCGCAAAGAGTTCAATAAGTTTGCTATATCTAGGAAGATATCTGCTGTAGAAATTAATTAATCCGAAACAAGACTCCAATTCTTTCTTGTTTATGGAATTCGCTCCTGTCAGAATTTTGTTTGTTAACCTTCTTGTCAGGAGGGGATATTCCTTCTCTAGATATTTGATATCCTAGATAGGATATTTTTTCATAGTCTCTGTTTATCATCATGTCTGCCTGATTTAATCTCTGTAGAATTTGTTGTTTTACACTTTAATTCATCCTTGGTGTGAGCTCCCACACATATATTATCTTGATATATTATTCTGTTCTCCACATTTCCTAATAAGATCTTCTCGATAACTCTCTGAAAAAGATGACTTGCTGTTTGAATTCCAAATTGCAGGCAAGTCCATCTTAATAACCCTAATGATGTATTTATTATAATAACCTCCTTAAATTTGTCATCTGTTTCAATTCGGTTATATACTGATTTTAAGTCAATCTTTGCAAAATACTACTTGACACAGATTCAATACTTGGTATAGGAAATGAATCCAAACATAGCTAATGGCTAACCCCAATTTTGTAATCACTGCATATTCTAATGTCTCTGTCAGCCTTTTTAATGACAAGTATTGGTGAAGCCCAATTTCTACCTGTATGAGTGATCTTTTCCAAAATGCTCTGCTGAATCATTCTTTTTAACTTTGCCACTACTACAGGTAAAATATGTATCTCAGTTTCCTTGATTTGATATATCTTGGATGATGATTTTTCTTCAAGCAAATATATAGACGGTTTCATAAATGAGAGGTGTGGTTGAAGAATCTATTAGCACAGAACGTATGGTTACAAATAGCAATTTCAATAGTGAAATTATGCAGCTCAGCTGCCAATCTAGTACTAATTCATGAAGTTGAGGTATGAAAAAGGAAATTTTATCAGAACAATTACCATGAAAGTACTTATAGATAAGAAAAAGAGAATCTATGTTTACAAGATAGGAAAGTGACTAAAGCTGATATGTCAGGTCAGGACCAATAACATTACAGATTCTTCTTTGTATTTTATCAAGAATCTCTAAATACATAGCAGAAGCACCAGATCAGATGTGGCATCAATTTTGATACATCTTCTTATCAAGTCACTACACTACAGCCATCCAGTGTTGCATACAGAGCCTTGTTTGGATTGTTAAGATTTCAAGGGTTGTTAGATGTGCACGAATTTTCAAGACTGGGGCAAACTAGAAGATGTTCCATATTTTTTTGTGATTACCTGCATTGGCAGTTGGGATTAACATTAGTAACATATCCCTATTTCTGAAGGTTGACTCTACAGTAACCAACAGCTTTTTGGAGCCAATTTAGACAGGTCCAGGCATCACTGGAGCCAAGAGTGATGGATTTTGTAACCCTAAGAGAGAGCCTTGTTCTATGTTGTTAAGGTGTCTGCATCAAAGGGACAAATGTTGTTCAGTGGTTTGGCTGAGTGTAAAAAGCCGTGTCTTGAAGTGAGCCACTTTGTCATTGGTTCACAGATGTAGTGTGAATGACAAGGACCAATTTTCTGATTCAACTTCTTGGGAATTGAATTTTGATACATGGATGAATAGTAGTCCTATACACTACTGATCATAATTATTAGGTGATCCCAGTTTTTTTAAAAGAAATTATGTATTCCATACTATTTTTAAGTGTAAATTGTAAATGAAAATAGAATGGTTCTTTTGTTATTATTTTGCAAAATTTTACAAGACAAGGAAGCAAAGATGAACTTGTCCAAATCACCCTAAATTTTCTTCATTCTTTCATTGATGAAATTGCAATATAGATAATTATTAAATATTTATAAATTCATTTGATGCACATGTTATTGTGCAGTATTAACAAAAGAACCATTCTGTTTTCATTTACAATTATTCACTTGGAAATAAATACTAATAAAAGTATGAAATACATAATTTTTTTAAAACACTGGGGTTGCCTAATAATTATGGCTGGTAGTGTAAATGTGCAAGATAGATTCTAGCATGACATAGTGAACTGACTTTTCTAGGATGTGTGATACTAAAGTCAGGTGATGTAAAGCTTAAACCAGGTGAATTAGCTTCAGATCCCTACACCTGAAGGTGGTTGGACATTAATACTGGCTTTTGGTGAAACTTTTGAACACAAAAGAATAAAAATATAGAAAATGGTAAAACAAAATAATAAATAACAATAACAACATTTCATTTCAGAAATTCAATTAAAAGTTATATTTTCTGTTCTAACTAAATGTCATGGCGGCATCACCGACAGACTGAATGAACTCTTCCAACCATTACTTATACCTCCCCTCACAAGAGGTGAGAGGAAGTAGCCTGAGGAGAGCACCCTCAGAATGGTCCAAAAGCAGCCGAGAGTTTGTCTACGAGACTGCTACCTCCATGACCATTATGAGTCCCAGTTCTAAGGCCGAGGGTCGAATCATAGTATTCCACACTAACTCGTATTATTGTTCCTAGTAACCAAGTTCTATGTATTGTATTCTTTCCATATTTAATATATATTCGTATTTTCCTATTTGGTTGTTTTTGCGTGATTCTTACTGGACATTTAACCAGGTCCATGACACTAAATATGATACTTATTACCATTCCTAAGGTTTTTTTCTTCTGGTAACGACAACTCTAAGAATCAACAGATGCTTGAATAGTGAATTTATTTGGCTCTACAAACACTTGGAATACTGAAAGGAAAATCAAAGGCTTCATGTTGCACATGCTAATTCAAAAAGAAATTTCTTAAACATCATGGAAATTCAAAAGTGTATTATAACCAAGCTTGTGCACCATCTAACCAGAAATTAAGGGTAGGTACAATCCTGTTAAGCTTCTTTTCCTAAGCAAAGGTACAGCAACTCTGGTTTTGTTTTTCCTTCTAAAATTATGGTAGTTATCATGTGACAAGTGTAAATTTAATTATGGGATTCCTATCAGTATTTAATCCCATTGCACCAACCCTGGACAGCTACAATACTCATACACCAAAAGTGATTCTAAGGATGTGAGAAAACTGATGAATTGTTTATTGATGGTCCTCACAGATGAATTCATAAATGTTTTGCATGTTTTCTGACATTTAAATACTGATTAATCACTCTGAACACCCATAATCTTGAACTGACACTCAGTAGGATTTGATATATGTGTGCCACTAAAAACTCTTTGTTCAGCCAAAATAATGGTGCAGATTTGAATCAACCTTACAACAAAGAAAAAGATGAGAAAGGTTTTAAATATAAAAATATAAAATATATTTTTTTTGTTTTTACAAGTAAATTTTTCTCAGCATGTACAAGTATTAAAGTTCTTGTGTTAAAGTTCCTTGTTCGTAGTTGTTTGCAAAGATGAAAAGAAATGTGATTTTTTTATATATATGTATGAGAAAAAAAGAGACAAAGAAAGTGAGGAGGAAAGTGTATGTGTCACATAGCTTTGTGAAGAAGAGTGTAAATGTCATGAAGCTTGGTGAGGAAGAGTATATATATCACATAGCTCAGTGAGGAAGACAGATAAATGAGTAAGGGAATCTCTGTTAAGCTGTAGTGTCATGAATCTGTTGCAGTATGTTGCTGCTCCTTTTCCTTACTGGCTTGTCTGGTTTAGGAGCTCTGCTTAAATACTCTTCAAAGGGATCACAAAGTATGTTTTTATTGTCAGCAGGAACACAACTCCCATTGGTTAAAAAATGTTATTTATTCATTTTCAATGGATTAATTTATTAACTGGAAGGATGCCTGAATTCCCCCACCCAAAAACTTATTTCTTTGTAAGCATTTGAGTTTGTGACTATGAGAAAATTTTTTAAGCTAATAGATATTTATATATGCCTGAATGTATTTATTTTTATATGTGTGAATTGTGGGTAAATGAATGACAATATAGAAAAACTTTTTAGTGATGTTTACTTCAAAGAATTAATTTTTTCCAGAGTAATGACAGTTTTATTGATGGACTCAGTCTGACATATAATAAGGGAGAAAAAGATCAAAAGAGAAATACAACAGAGGCTTGTAAGAGTTTATATTGAAATGCTAAAAATGCAGACACTAAGACTTTAAATTTAAATTTTGATACCCACTACATCTAGATATTTATCTATATACAGTAGTCAAAGGTGATTGGAAAGCAAGAAACTGGAAGAGATGACAAGTGGCTTTTATTGCTTTGCTTGAAACTAGTGGCTTTTATTACCTTTGATGCTAGTGGCTTTTGTTGTCTTGCTTGAAGCTAGTGGCTTTTATTGCCTTGTTTGAAGCAAAAATGATTAAAAAGAAAAAATCTGTAAAGGGAAACAACACAGCTGGGAAAGTGGATGGTAAGCCGTAACATAATCAGTGGATAAAATAACATTTTCCAGATATGCCTTGTAGCCATCAGAAACCATTCTTTAACACCAGAAAGAACAGCAACAAAGACAAAGAAGTTGGTCTGAAAGTGTTCTTAAATACACAAATATATTTTAATCTATAAGACAATTTTTTAAAAGAGCATTACAAGACCAAAAGCATGGCGCACCCAATTAGAACTGAACTTACTATTCAGTCATAAATGATCTAGCGAGATAAATTTTCTAACCCTTATACCATTTCAAAGCATCCATACACATTTTCTAAATGTGTCTCTGACAAACTTCTTTCCTATACTATAGTGAGCATATTTATTTCTTTATCTATGTTATAATGTATATTGGATTATATCTCTAAGAAATGCTTGGAGCACTTTATAAAGTTGTTTAAAAATATTTCCGTGTATTCATTCTAAGGTTTGTACTTAAAACTATAATTGTTCCAGAATTTATGATTTCATTTAATAACAAGTTCAATTTGTTGTTTTCAGCCTTGTGATGCTTCACCTCAAACAGATAAAATCAAATAGATTGAACTTATAAACTCTGCAAGTAATTACAAAAATTTTGTTTCTTTAAATTACAATTTATTTTGTTAATATCTCTTTTGAATAAAACCAGCTTAAGTTTTTAATTAAGAGATTTGAAGTTGCCATGGTAAAAATATTTACGTTAAGTTCATTGAATTAAATAATGGATGGGATTGTTTTTTTTTTAATTATTTCTATTATTTTCTTCATTTTTTTTTAAACTCACTCAAAGTTTCAGAGTATTAAGATTGAATGAAATTGAATGGGTCATTTCATCAACTTTCTTGAGCAGAATTTACAGTCAACACAGCAATAAACAATTTGTTTTTTGCTAACTGGAAGATAGAAAGACAGACTGTAAATCACTGGTGCCCCCTAGATGTGAATTTGCACGAGATACTAGATTGGCAACTAGGTCCCACCCTTTTACAGTGAAACCGATGAAATGTAACCGCAATTTCTACTCCAACAGCTTCTTTCCTCGTACTTTCCGCCTGTGGAATTCCCTACCACATGCTTGCTTCCCCGACGGCTACAACCTCCAGGAGTTTAAATGTAAGGTTAATAGACACCTCCTAACACACTAACTCACACCCATTCTCTCCAACTCTCTCCCTATATACATCCTAAGTTCGTCTATCACCCTCCTTCTGACATTTCCTATACTCAATCCCTCTATGTAACCCCCTGCTCTATAGTGGCAGTGGAATGCCATTGCTTGGGGTGACAGGATTAAAAAAAAAAAAAAAAGATGTAGGAAATGTGGTATTTTCTTCAGCAAGCAGTAAATAGCCTATCTGACTGTTTGACTCCAGGTAAAGTCTACTTTTATGATAAACATACTGCATTGCACTAACATGTGTCTTTTAACTTATTTCTTTACAGCAGTTAGAGAAAACATAATAAGAATTATTATTGCCTCAGATGATAAAGGGACCTCTTTCAGCCGCTGAATAAAATTACTATCATTTAAATTTGCTTCCTGCAATTTATGTTTATATATTTGTCTATTCAACAGCAAACATCACAGTAACAAATGCATAAACCAAATATAAACAAACAAATAATATACTGTTTTTTATAATATTTTTTAATATCTAAAAAAAAAAACATCACTTCAGGATGTAAACAATCATGGCTCTTTACAGATTCTTTATATTTAGTATATGTTAACTGTCATGACCTCCTGGGAAAGATAGTGGAGAAGTTTCCTATTGTTTTCTCCACAGTTTGGAATTCAGAGATTTCTTTCTATTAGACTGGTTTCCACCCAAGGATAGAAAGAATAATGCCCTATTTAATTCATAGCTGGAGCAGGAAATGATGTATTTATGTCTTTCCCAGGGGCATGTGAGAAATTGAATGCAACAACCAAGGCTAGGCCAGTATTTTAACTTAGCTTGTTGATTCTATTATCTACAGTGATAATATTATTTTACTTGAATATCCCTTTATAAAATTATGATTATTATTTATGCTGTATATATGTGTTAGTACAGTGGTACAATGTATTAAGTAGATCTTGTTTATATATATATATATCGCACCCTGGTGGACTTTGAAAAACAGTAGCTACTCTGACATCTACGCATTGTTCATTCATCAATGAATTAGAACACTCTCATCTATTGGGTGTGTATAATGATAATATACACGCTAAAAAGGTCTACCTCCTTCTACCGAACACCCACAGCTCAGAGGTAGAAATGCCAACTGACGCCAATTCGGTCAGGTTTCAATCCTGGGTAAAAAGCAATTGGCTGTCTAACTGTATTGATTAGCTGTGTTTCAGTGAAACATATCTGTCTGTGGATGACTCTCTCTCTCTCTCTCTCTCTCTCTATATATATATATATATATATATATATATATATATTAGGTTTAGTTATAAATCATTTTCTTTTTTTGTTTAACAAACTTTATTCTTCAAAATATTATAATGGTTTCCCCAAGCAGAAATTAATCATGACTATATATATATTATTTTTTTAATCATTTCACAACTAAGACACAAGGGATTACTGAATGTGAAAGAATAAGAAAAACATTACAGAAGTCAGAGTAATAAGGTGTATGAATCAATAAGATAGTAGATAACAATTGACATTGCATTTCAATTTTTGAACATCAAAATTGGTTAGAAAATAAAAAACAAGAAGAGAGTTCTACAACGGAGAAGTGCAAGCATAGAACTTAAGGTTATGTACACCTAAACATTTCAACTGTAAAATGATGAAATTTTGAGGCCAATTTAGCATTGCATTTACATTAAAAAAGTCTAGGTACCATAGAAGAAAGCTCATCAGAACAATTGCCATGAAAGTATTTATAGAAAAGACACAGAAACTACATTATGGGAATGGGAAAGTGATGAAACCCAAGATGGCAGGTCAGGACCAATAACATTGCAGATTCCTATTTGTATTTTAGCAAGAACCTCTAAATGCATAGCAAAAGCACCAGATCAGATGTGGAAGATATCACCAATATTGTCATTAAAATAAGTGTTTGTTGAGAGGTAAGATATGGTGAGTTTCTAAGCATACCTTAGATATGACACATGACACACAGCTGAAAGTATGGGGCATCCAGTGAGGATTAAACTTACAACTCAATCATAATTATTCTCCTAAGACAAGCCTGCTAACCATTACACTACGTCAAGGTACCCTGACAGATAAGATACGACATGGATAAGATATCCAAGATCATCCATAATGAGGAATGGAATTTCACTCTTATCAAGAAACAAATTTCACTGTAGTTAGTACAACAAATGCATGCAAAAAAACTACTGTTAGAGTTTTATCAACCCAGGCTTATTAGTGGAGAGGAAAAGCTTTTAAAGTTATATGCAAATACTGAAACAATGGCTTACATGGAAATAAATCAGCCGAAAATTCAGATTCTACTTCTTAATCAAAAACTCAGCAGTGAGTGAATTTGCTCTTAACAGAGACAGTAATGAAAATGAACAATAGGAATTGTTCACTTTAACAGTCAAGAGTTTTCTTCTCTCATGTCCGATTGTTTTCATAAAAAAATACAAGTTCTTTTGGGTTTTTTTTGCCTGGTTCAACCAGTCTTTAATATCATAACTGTTTTTGACCAATTAATCTGCTATACAGAAATACCTGATTTTTGTCATATATCCTTTTGCATTTGTTTCATAAATCACAAATTCTTCTCCGAACATATTTCAGCTGCCTGACAGGAAACATCAATGAAATATTTTTATGATATAGTTTTGCATTTATATCTTCACCAAATTCTATCTAAAGTTTGTATCAACAAGGTACACATAAATAAGTTTTGACCCAAAATTGATATTTGTAATATTACAAACTGTTGCTAAGTGTTGGTTTTCTATAGAGATATTCTCTAGCTAAAACAGAATTGATGCCATTAATATCAATGTTACCATTACACTCTATACATTGTATTTGTTGATTATTTTCTCACACTTACCAGATTTCTATACTCCTTCTGAAAAGAAGGTCGTAGGAGTATCAAGAGCATACATTAAGTGTCTGCCTCATATGTTAACATTCCACAAACATAGAGTCACCATCATAGAAAACTACTCTTGTTGCAAACATGAGAGAACCAGAAGATCATAAGAGGAAGGTGGAAAAGTAACATGTCTGAGAAAAACATCAATGGAAAAATGTCAAATCAAATTCTGCTACAGTATATTGAAATAAGTTTTGCTTAAACAATGCATATTTTAAACATATATTCTTCATATATATTCCAGCTATGCACATCAGATAACAAATGATCACTTTATCTATTCCCTATGAAAAAATAAAATGAATTTTCATATATCATTAAGAGTTATCTTATTATTGTTTGGAAGAGAAAAAGCTACTAATTTCAATTTTGAACCTTGAATCCTTGAATGTAATTCTTGTACCTAAAAAATAATTTGGATATATCAAATGTTGGTCACATCAGTGATATTTTATAAGCATAGAAAAATAATTTTTTGCTACACTCTAGTCAATTGTTAGAATCTCAGATAGATATTTTAGTACTCATCATTTCACATTTGCTGCCAATTTTGTTAAGTACAAAAAATAAATTTGGTCATTATGGTATAACATGTTTTGCAATCATTGGCACTAACAATTAACATTAAAATACAGGATGCAACAGAAATACCCTCTCCCCACATATATCTACTAGAATTACCTCCTACATAATAAGATATTAGCTAGATGAAGACACTATTGCCACTAATACCTTACCGATTATGTGAGAGATATTTTTGGGAGGTATATGTGGGAGGTTATTTCAGACAAACAATACAAGACTAGACAACAGTTCACTGGTTTAAAAATTGAAACAACTGCTGGGGAACATAAAAGCATTATCAACTGAACCACAAAAATTAACCATAACTGTAGACCAGGTTCATAGACAACTCTCTTAATTATAGAAATTTAAATATTTAATTGAAACATTTTAATCAATTCTGCAAGAGGAGGTTTTGAAACTGATTTTAGATTTTTAAGTTATGAATGCTCCCATTAAAATTACCAATAATAATTTTACAGGAAAGATGAGTTAATTTTTTTAACCATTACAGCAAGGAAATAAAGCCACTAAGATACAAGGTAGTTACTAAGTGCAGGAGAATATGAGAAAAACCTATTAAACATGAAGAACAATGAAAGAATAGGAGTTAAGAAGACAGAAGATAACAATTTGTATTGCATTTAAATTTTTGAAGATCAAAGTTAACGGGGAAGCAAGAAGCCAGAAGAGAAAGTGTGAAAGAAGAAACTGTAAGAATAGAAGTTACAGTTAAATCTGGCCATTTCAACTAATTAAAAATTATTTAATATGCTGATTCCTTCAAGACCAGGGCAGTCATAGCACTCCACAACTTTCCATACTTTATAGGTCTTAGGAATGTTTGTCTTTTTACTATCTCTCTCTCTCTTTCTCTCTCACCCTCTCTCTCTCTCTCTCTCTCTTTCTCTCTCTGTTCTGTCATCTATTTATATAAGCTCATTAGTTTGGCTAATCATTGTTTCCTTTTGTTTTCCTTGCCTTCAATATGTCATGTAAGTATCAAATTTACCAAGTCCTCTTCCCTTGTTTTTCAGCTGTCTCTTTCTGATGTTATGCAAAAGTGTCCTTTTTGTTTCCATTTTTCTCAAAACTTTGTTGTTGCTCACATGTTCAATTCATGGTATTCTCAACATCCTTCTATAGAGCACCATCTCAGTTGCATTATTTCTTCTTTATTTGTGAGGAAATTGTTCAGCATTCATTGTCATATAAGAAAATTGATATAACATAGCAGTTAGTTTCATTTTACAAATTATATAAAATTTATGCTTATATAATTTAAAATAATAAGATTTTAAATATACTTTTTTTAATTTAGTCATTTTCTGTTTAGTTATATCAGGCAGTTTCCATTGTTCAGCTCCAGTACTGAAGCCATAAGAAAACAATTGAACATACAATACAACAGAATTTGATTTATATTATGCAAAAATGATTATATCATATTCTTCCTGAGGAGATTTGCAGTTGCAAGGAATCATTATTTTGGGTTTAAGTCATGATTATTGTAATAAGCATCCTGTCTATAGAAATACACTATAAATAATCTTTCAGGCTATTATACACAGTTAATGGTATATTTGGGAATTCATCTTTTAAACTGAAAGCAGGTCAAAAGATGAATTCATAGAGAAAAATATGTAAACATCTCTGTGCAATTATGCACACAGTCATACACATATGCATTTTTATATATACAGTTATGTAAAAGTAACATGGCATTACCTATAACAGATATTGCCTTGATAAACAGATACATATTTGCAACAGATATTAAGTGTATATTATATGCTGTTAGTAGGGATTATTATCAATGAATATGTGTGTGTGTGTGTGTGTGTGTGTGTGTGTGTGTGTGTGTGTGTGTGTGTGTGTGTGTGTTTATATAAGTATATACAGAGTTCTTTGAGGACACATTTTTAATAGGTTTTTCTAACTTGTTCCGATTATCATTTTTTTTTTTTTCAGATAAATGATGACAAACATCAAACAAAGCAAATGAAAAGGTATGCCATAATTACTGGCAATTTTGATAGTTCTGGGAGCCATGAGCTATCATGGTGATGTCATGTCAAACGTTTTTCCTCAAGGTTTAAGGGTCAATGCTGCTAGCTATAAGGTGTTGGGGACTGTTGTGAGGCCTTGGATAGAAAGTATGAGCAAAGGATGACTGTACAGCTACCAACAAGTTTCTGCATCATCTCATAAGACCAAGACAACCCATGAGTTAAAATTTTCATGAGTATGCCTCTCCAAATATATATCCTCCTAGCTCTCCAGACACCAATCCATTAGATTACTATATATGGAGAGTAGTTGAAAAGGAAGTCAATCAATATTCCAATAACAAAACCTCTGATATCCCCATAACTAACATAATGTCCAAAATAAATAAAGATCATCTGATTCAGGCACGTCAAGGTTTCAAACCTTGTATTGAAATAATCATTGATGTTAACAGCAGGTTCATTAACTACATGTGTCATGAGGAGTCTTTAGATCTTTCATGCTATTTTTCATAAATACAGCTCTTCTTTCATAATTTATGTGTCTTTTAATAAATTCATGCAAATGTTCTCAAAGTACTGAGAAATCCTGTATGTATGTATGCATGTATATGTATATACATGACCCAGTGGTATAGACATTGTTTAGTTCCAGTGACTTAACCCAAAGAGTTGTAAGTTTAATACCAGGCAAAAGCGATGGTGAGCAAATAACTTAGAGAGTTAAGTAAAAGGGAGATAACTACATGGCTACCAGAAGAAGCATCGCACATGGAATGAGAATGTTATACCCCAGTGATCATAATAAAGGATTCGATTAAAAATTCTTAGCTTCTGAAGAAGGATAGAGTATACAACTGCTGAAGCATTGTAAAAAGAGCAGAAAAGATAAAGACAATCATCTGAACAATGTAAATAGTGTAAACACTACCTCATCTCAGAAATATAGACAAATACTAAAGCAACATCAATTGCCATTTTCTATCTTCTTGAATCACATCCATCTCTTATCATTTTTTCGACACTCCTTGTCTTTTGTTTTTTTCTAACTCTAACCCCCTGCACACCAGTGGTAGTCCTGCCTACACCTTTGTTGTATCATGGAGGAATGACAATACACAGATATAAGAAGTAATACGTTTATTCTCAGTAGATACAGTGGTACACGTTCATATAAGGTGGCAACAACTAATGAGCTGAGTAGACAATGACCGCACTAGCCGTCAGCTGCCAACTCCATGCCTGTTACTCAGTATTAGTCCTTTATATATTGTGCACCATATATCACATGTTTGAGCTATGTCACAACACTCTTCTACCTTGTTTTTTCTCTCACTGTAACCCCTTGCACACCAGTAGCAGTTCTACCTTGCTTGGAGTGAAATGATTAAAAATAAATGTACATGCACATATATATATATATATATATTTTAATTGTATCACCCCGAGCAAGGCGGTAATGCCACTGATGTGCAGGGGGAAACATAGAAGACGAACTAGTTAGAAAGGAACAAGAAAAGAATGGGAATACAGGTGTGATGACAGTTGCAAAGGTGGAGAGAAAGGAAAGGATATACTGGGTGGTGAAAGAACTAGAGTCAAGTGGTTAATAGATGAGTATTGACATTGCATTTAAATTCCTGGAGGTTGTAGCCATCAGGAAAGCAAGAATATGGAAGCGCGTTCCACAGGCGGGAAGTGCGAGAAAAGAAGCTGCAGGAGCAGAATTGTTGTCTGCATTTGATTAATCTAACTGTGAATGAGTGGGACCCAGTTGCCAATTTGGTTGCACGAGTAAACACCTGTTGCAGAGGCACCAGTGACTTAAGTTCGTTGGAGCAGAAGCCATGAAAGTATTTATAGAACAAAGGGAGGCCACATCTCGTCGATGGGGAAGTGGCTGTAGTCGAGCCACCAAGTCAGTACCTATCACATTACTGATTCTCCTTTGGAGCCTGTCGAGAACACTGAGATGAACAGCAGGGGCGCCTGACCATATATGGCAGCAGTATTCCATGCATGGACAAATGGTTGATTTGTATATATGCAGGATGGATTCAGGCGGGAAAAGCATCCTGGCCTGACACAGTGACCCAACCTTCTTAGCAGTGGATTTAGCTATGGACTCAATGTAGTGGTTCCATTTGAGATCAGAAGAGAGGGTAAGGCTGAGGAGGAGCAGTGTATTGCTCTCGGGGAGATTCGCTTAGTCCATGCTTATGGGAGGCAGGAGAGGTTGCCTGTGATGATTGACAGACAACAGCTTGGTCTTAGACGCATTGAAATTGACAAGCCACTTCTTGCCCAAATTCACCACAGAGTGTAGATCCCGTTCAAGGTCAACAGCGAGATTATGTTTGTCCGCCACGATGGGTCTCTTACTGATGCGGGAGTAAATTGTGGTGTCATCTGTGTAGATGCCTACTTGGCTCTTGATCTCATCTGGGATGTAATTTATGAAAATAAGGAAGAGCATCAGGCCCAGGATAGAGCCCTGAAGGACACCAGCATTTGTGCTGTAGGATGCCCATTCAAAACAACCTTCATTTTGCAGCTATTTAAAAAAGATTGGATTAGATCAAGCAAGCGACCGGTAATACCGTAACCCTGTAGCTTGCATAGAAGGCCAGAGTGCCAAACACTGTCAAAAGCCTTGGAGAGCAACAGCATAAGCCTCGCCTGACTCATCAAGGGCCTGGAGCATGTACTCCGTAATGGTTGTTAGCATGTCGGCCGTGGACCTGGCAAAGCGGAAGCCATACTGCCTGTCAGAGAAGAGTTTGTGGGCAGTAAGATGTTGAACTATTTCAGCATTAATTATGGCCTCGAACACTTTCCCGAAAATTGGTAGAAGGCTGATGGGGCGATAATTGGATTGGTCCGAGGGTTCACCACAGTTCTTAAATACAGGAACGACTGAAGAGAACTTCCAGCATGCAGGAAAACAGGAAGCAGAAAGCCAGTAGTTATACTGTTTAGAGAGGATAGGGGAGAGTTCAGGAGCACATTTCTTAAGGACTATCACCGGGATTCCATCGCCACCACTCGCCTTATGGGGGTCAAGTTTTGAAATCACTCGGGATACTACTATCGGGGTAATATATACGTCGTACAGGTTAGTCTCAGTTCTAATAGGGAAGTCGGGTGAGAGTACTCCA
Source organism: Ascarosepion bandense (assembly GCA_037127315.1). Taxonomy (NCBI): domain Eukaryota; kingdom Metazoa; phylum Mollusca; class Cephalopoda; order Sepiida; family Sepiidae; genus Ascarosepion; species Ascarosepion bandense. The sequence continues at coordinate 5,101,081 of JBBBDQ010000145.1, forward strand.
GATGAATCAAATGTGGAGTTGGATGAGAATCTGTGAGCAAAGCACTCAGCTTTGTCCGCAGATGACGTGAGAACCTCAAATTCATTGATTAAAGGAGGGATTGAGGATTTGCTATTGTTCAACACCCATTTGCATAACCGCCAATAGTCCTTGGAGCCGAACTTGCGGTCAGCTATGCGCTGTCTCATTCTCTCAGCAAACAACCACTTGGCGTCAGTCAGGATTCTCTTGCACACATTACAAGCAGATGTGAATAGGCGCCTACTGTGATCCGATGACCTTCTCCGGAATAGTTGGAAGTAGTGGTTCCTGTGGGCAATGACGGCCAAACAGGCAGGAGAGAGCCAAGGAGAGGAATGAGGTGTTAGACAATAGTTCCTGGTAGGTATGAGGGCATCAATGCCAGCTTTCACCCAGGACGAAACCTCAGGGGCACAGTCATCAACTGAGAGATCGAATACTTTTCCCCAAGGGACATCGCATAGGAAATCGCGAGAGGTGTCCCAGTCATCTTTTTGGCAGCAGTAGAGGGTCCTATAGGTAGGAGGCTCCTGGGGAGAGTGAGAGTGGAAAGAAATATTGAGAGAGACAACAGCATGGTCGGAGTTGCCGAGAGGGCAAAGCTGTGAGACTTGGTAGGATATGCTATGAGAAATTACTCAGAGCAAGCTGTTTGATTATTCTTATCAATAAATTCTAAATGAAAAGCTTTACCTCGAAAAGAAAAATCTTACTAATATTTAAAAAAGAAATGTTGGAAATATTCTGAGAAATAGAAGATAAAATTTACAAAATTTTTACAGAAGTGAAGTTTCAATGTCTGCTGCTTTTATAGTTTGTTATTAAAGGTGGCTTGAAACAGTATCCATGACATGCTGATTAGACATTATGATACGCATTAAGATTGAATTACACATTGAATTATGTAGTCAGTACCTAGAGGAGTGACTGCTTGGGAATACCAGAAATTGTAAGCTTAGATGTGCAAGTAGAGTAATGGATAATGGCTCAGAATTCTTATTCAAAGTAGCTGAGTTCCAATTCTAGTTGGGTTTGTTATATTCACTTATTCACAAATACACATGAGAGCCTCCTCTCTCAACAGCTATGAGTTAATTAATAATTGAATATCACTAAATCATTATTATTTCAAATTGTAAATAAAATAAAATAAATTTATACACAAAATTGTTGTTTTGCATGTCATTGTGAGTAGCAGTAGTCATAGCACAGCCCTGCATATCCTCTCTGATGACAGGCTACTTTTTTTCTACTTTTCCAAGTATTCTCTATATATACTGGTCTCTTCATTTGCATACAATACTACACCTTCCTGAATTGGAAAGGTTGTACACCCTTGTTTTTTCTCTTACTACTCCTAATTATTTTTGTTTTGTACTGTCCTTCCTCTTGTCTCTCATGTTTTCTCTTCATTGGTGATCTGGGTCTCTCTTCTTTTTCCTTCTCCTCCTTGTCCATCTTTTTATTTTCACCTTCTTCCAATGCCTGCTCAGTTCCACTTTTATAACTTTCTGCCTCTTCTTGTTCTTGGCCTTCATTTTCCACATCCTCCAGGCCATCTCAGCTTCTGAATGATCTGCATGTACCAGTATATGTTGCCTTTGTTCCTGATCATCCATCTCCACATCCTCCAGCTTGTTTCTGCTTCTGAACTGATCTGTTTGTGCCAGTATATTTTGTCCCTTCTTTTCCGTTATAGCCATGTTGTGACCTTTTTGCATCAGGAAATTTGCTTCTTCTGGATTTGTCTTTTAATTCTTTCTATGCCATATCTTTTTCTCTTGTTGCAAAGGACATAATTATGGAGGCTCTGATTTGTCTTCTCATTAATGCTGACTGGCTCAGTTCCCTTCCTGCTTGTGAAATAGATCTGTAACTGAGAAGCATTTTTGGTAAATATGCTTCTATGTTTTCCATAACTGGTAAGAATGCTTTTAATCCCATTTTCAGGGTTTATACCATTCTTTCCACAATACCATTACACTGTGAGTGATATGGTAGTGTTTTGTATGGAATGCATTCATTTGTTTCAACCACACACATAAATTTTTGTTGCAAAATTTGAATGCATTGTTGGTAACTAGTGTCTGGGGTACTCCATTCCTTGAGTGTATGGTTCTTAGTATTTGTTTTATTGCGGTGGCTTTTCTGTCTTTTACTCTGACAACTCCTGGTCATCTTGAATATGAGTCCAGTAATACTAAGAATAATTCCTTATCTCTGATATGTGCATGATCCCTATGGACCCATAGCCCTGTTTTCTGGTTGAAATTTTGCTTGCTTGAAGTTCTTTATTTCTGCATATTTTGGGCATCTTTTAATGTATTCCTCTACATCTTTTGAATATCTTGGCCACTACGCTTGCAACATTTTATAACTTTGCTGTTATACTACAATGTACATCATCATGTACTCCTTTTAGTATATCCCTTCTCAGTATTTGTGGAGTTACTATTACATCTCCATTGCATATAATGTCATTTTTTATGGTTAGTTTATGCTTTGTTTTCTTAAAAGGTCACTCTGCCATCAAACAATTACTCCATATATTAATTTTCATTCTCTCTACTTTTCTACTTGATACTAGGTCTTGCTTTATTTCTGTTTTGGGTCTATTTAGAGGAAGAATGTCTGTTTCCACTCAGTATATTATTTTATCTTCAGCATTTTCTTGTCTTTTTTCTGTTTCATTATTGAACTGCAATCTTGATAAAGTGTCTACATGAGAAATAATGTTCCTTTTTATGTACACTATGTCAAATGCCTTGATTTTTATTGCCTGTCTTAAAATCCATGATGATGTAGTTTTTAGCAATTCTTTTCTCAGGTTGAATATAAATTCTAATTGTTTGTGGTTCAATTTTAATAAAAATCTTTTCCTATCAAGACGTTTTATGTCCTCTCCATGCTCCATAGCCAATTTTACCTGCCTAATTAATTTACTCTCAGCAATGATTGTTGTTTTAAAAAGTGGTGATTAGAATTTTAAAAACCTAAACGTATGAAATTGAATATGCATTTTCTTTTTTCTTTGAGAATTTACAACAAAAATTAGCTTTTTAAACACTATTTATTGTTTATTTACAACATTAATGATTAATGTGAACCAATGAACAATGCAATGTTTATCATTTATCAATTTATAAAGAAATAAATATGAAATCTTTTTTTCATTTATTTATAAATTAATAAACATTTTTTATTGATAAGACAATAAACAGATAATGGCAAGTAAGTGTATAATTTTTTTTCATGCAGAATTTTTGTGAATTTTACCAGGTATACATACAATGCAAGGAGTGAATGTATAGCAGTGTTACTAGAAAAAAAAACCATCCTTTTGTTTTGAAACACCGTTTTGCTTTTTTTTTTTTTGTGAACACATTATATAAAAAATATGAATCAATGAGATAAGAAATAAAATAAATAAAGAATAAAAAATTGTATATGCTTTATTTATACACAGTATTAACTGCAATCAGTGGTATTTGATATCAAACCAACTAAGGCTTTAATAAAAAATACTTAAAAAATAAAAATTGATATATATCCAATAAATGATATATACTTAGAATCTCTCAGTATTTACAACTAAAATAAATCTACTTAAAATTTATTTATCAGAAATTTTTTACACACATTCCTATTCATAGCAAATTATCATCTTACAGAAAATTAAGTAACACCTTTTAAGAAGTATATGACATCAGTAAATTATTCCATTTTTTTTTTTTTTTTGCTATCAAACTCCCTGACAAGTAGCTACCATTTCTGCAATAATTAATGCAAATGATAATTCTGAGCATTTAACTCCATTTGTTAATGCATATTAAAATTTTGAAACTACCAGTGCTTTTCATTCATATGTGTAGTCATAACAACATCAACAAAACTGGTCTGATGAAGTCCTAATGGATGAAATGCGTTACAAGTAAACTTTTCCATTTTGTCTTCCAATTTCCTCAATACTATTCTTGATATATATTTTTATAATAAAAATATATATCAATATTTCATATCAAACCATCAAAACTCTTAACATCAGCCAACTCATTTAGTAACCAAAAAGCATTCTTGCTGATGTACATTGAATTGTACATTGATGAAAAATTGATCTTGTATCTCCACACAATTGCTGAAAAAAATGATGTTAAAAGAGCCCAAACTTAATAAAAACAAAGTTTTATCATCAAAATGTTATGTTGTTATTAAGAGGAAAGGTCAAATTTTGTTGTCATTATTTTTTTTTAAATTCTAATCTTTTTGAACATGTTTGAAATTTCACTTAAATTTCGTTTTTTGTTTTCTGTCAGTGATTCATGCATGTTTACGTAATGTGACTATTAAGGAAAACATAATATTACACAAGTATTTTGGCGTTGAAAGACATATTAATTTGAAAATTCTTGCAAAAAGCAACTAATTGTCTGATTTTAAGGAAACTGTCAGGACTTATTCACAAATGAATGAAATTATTTACACAATTATTATTTTTAGAAAATCTTGGTAAAAATATATATATATTTTTAGATCTGTTACCTCACAATTACAATTAATTGCATAAAACTTCTAGAAATATATTATACCATTTTTTTTATTAGTTAAATGCAAGACTCATTTAGGAATGTAAATCATGTAATTTCTTTTTTAATTACAAGGTCATTTTTCCAAAAATCTGCTCCAAATAGTAAATGAAAAATGCATTAATTAAAACTATGCTATTTTTAATGTAGAAAAACTTTTAATTGATTTTATAAATAATATAATTTTCAGATATCATATTCTGAAGAAGAAAAAAAAATTCGATGAATAATGAATTTTTATAAGAATTGTTTTAATTTTTTTCTTTGCTAATTAAAGTTTCAAATATCTTTTAAATTTCTTCCAGTCACTCAGTGTCTTTGGTTATTAATTCATTAAAAAAAGACTTTATTAACAAATCAAAAATTCAAAATGTTAATACAAATCATTTAGAATTAAGATTTTTAAAATAATTTCTAATTTTTTTTATTTATGTTAAACTGCACATTTTCTTTTAGTATGGAAACTTATAAGAGACTTATCATTAAAAGGTTGCATGTTTCAAAGGTTGTTACCCTTACGAAATGTTAAATTAGGTTATGTCAATTTTTGATCACCATACTTTCAGACTTATAACAGGAGTTGTCATCGCCTATTTGAAAGGTAAATGAGTCAGACCTTTGTGATTAGGAAATACTTTTATTCTCAATTTCATGCCATAAACAAGTAATGTTTGTTTCAAATCAGATTAATTTAACTTTAAATTTGCTAATTTTCCAAAATAATGAATGAGGGATGTATATTTTATTTTCACAAGATTTTTAAAACCAAGACTTAACTTTTGTTTACAAATGTGTCAATCACTCAAAAAATTTCTGAAAAATTGAAAGTTTTTTAAAACATTTTGTTTGAAATACACCAGAGTATTTTGTTTACTGGAAATAGTAAATCTAATCATTTAGCTTTCAATTAAGCTAAAATTAAAGTTTCAAGAAAAAGTTTTGTATCTTTAAAAATTCAATTTAAAACTTAGGTATCGAAAATGGTGTAGAGGTATAGCAGGTATCTCTTATTCCTTTTCTAGTTGTAGTAGGATTCTGTAGCAGGTTAATGGAATTTGGCCTTGTGGGAAGATAGCCCACTATAATTCATAAATGATTATAAATTCAAGAAAGGCAATTAGAGTATAAAATAACATTTATACATATATACATTTCAATTAATGTTTTACAAATAAAGTAATACTTGAAATAAAAGTTCAACGGAGGTAAAAGAGTTCATGGCAAAATAATAATCTGAAATAGATAAGAGAATGTTCATGGAAGATAATGATGAGCTGAAAGAAAAGAATATTCATTTTCAAGTTGCCGATTCTAAGGTCAGTGAATCAGTAAGTTGGTTTGTGTGGAATGTCTTTGAAAAGGTCGGTTAGTACTTTTGAGACCCGGAGGTGAAAGAGGTCAGCATAGTACTTATGAGACAAGGAAGGAAGAAAAAGGCAAGCATAGTAGTCGCTCAACTTAGGTCAAGGGAGAAACTAATTACACTCTTTTCCTCAAGTCCTGACTGTCTGTCTGGGTGCCTTTTGTCACGACTTTTTATATTTTCCTTCTGGATCAAAACGCTGGTCGTTTCGAATTTCATCCTTGTATTTGGTTCCGAGCTTCCCATTGGCTGGTAAATAAAATTGGTAATTTGATCTTTGATTAATGTTTATTTTTCAACCAGAACATCTGCGCGAATCCACTTGCGCATGACGACTTTTTATTCATTAGCTTTCTGGTCGGCATAGAGCCAACATCCAGTTTGCTTGCTTTTGCTCGGTCGGTGGTATTACCAAAGCGGTACCTATGTGGATTATATAAATAGGTTTTTTGTCAATATCAAAAGTTGATAATCAATTAAACCTCAAAAAATATCACAGAACAGTTGAAAGATTAAGGGTCAATTTTTATTGAATCATGTGGTTAGGCTAACTCAGAGTTAAGAGAGAGAGAGTGTCCACCTTGAATCAATACAATGTTGGGAGAGGGTGACTACTCCCTTTTCTAGGAGTTTTACAAAACACGTCTGAATCCAATGATTCGGAGTTCTCAAGAGAAAGATGATCTTCTTTCCGTAAGTGGGGTCACAAACATTTTACGTGACCGGAAATCCTTTCTTTGGTTTTTATTTGCATTATGGGAAAATGAAATTATTTATTTTTTCATTTACTAATCTATTATTTATTTAATTTTCACCCTCCCACAATCCCACAATGCACACACAACATACTTAGAATATCACTATACATTTTTCCAACATACGTATGCAATTTCCTAAAAGCATCTGCCAATGAACTAGAAGTGTTGGAAAAACTAACCACTAAAAAAGCCAGAACTGCTGGAGTGCAACTTAACAAAAATTACATTGGAACAAAGCCAGAAATGACTCAACTTCACCCAACTATCAAACAAATAAGTGACAATCAAAACAACAAACTGAGACAAAAATTCAACAATCTATACAGCAACAGCAAGTGCAAATATGTTGGAAAGCTGAATATCACTGAAGTATATCACTGGGATATACTCCAGTGATCATAATAAAGTGTTCGGTTTGAAATTCCTAGCACCTGATGAAGGCCGGAGTGTACAACGGTTAAAACGTTGTGAAAATAACAACAAAGATGACAATATTCCGAATAATGTAAACAGTGCAATATTATTTTATATTTAATAAGAATTTTTATAAAAATAATAATGCTGAGCAGTCGGATTTGTTTTGGCAGATTGAGACGTTTTTGACATTTCATCAGGTAGTTTTATCAGGTGATTGAAATGTCATACTTGACCCCGACATAGATCATATAGTGCAAAGATCAGGTACTAACAACTTGAATGTAAAGCCATTTTGAGACTTTATCAGCAAGTTTAATCTTGTTAATAAGTAATGTAATGAACACCCAGAAAGTAGTGTAGACTTGAATGAATAGGGCCGGCTCTGTTACAGAGGTGCCTTGACCAAGTCCTAGTTAACAAAGTGTCAATTTAGGTCTCTTAGGTTGTCCAAGTTTTCATACGAGAGGATAATCAAATCATAGGCTTGTCCGGGTTCATGTAAACTTAGATAAGGTTGAGATGGTTGACTATTGAAAATTGAATGCATCATTATTTATTTAGTGAACGAGATTTCTATGACCAGCTGCTACGAATGCTACAGTGGAAATTGATGGGGCTGTGGTTGGGAATATGTGGTGGGATTAATTTAAAATCCAAAATTAGGTCGTTTGTTACTGGTTATAGTTGTCGACTCAATCGAGTTAGATAAGCAGTACAAACGACACGTGAGAAAAATTGTTCAGGTAATTAAATCCCATAATAGTGGGAAAGTAGCCTTAACAAAGGAATAGTTAACCTCATTGATTCTTATGAAAAATCAAGCTCTAGTAGTTAGGGCTAAGTTAAAAAGAGTATGGTCGCTGAATTTTGTGCAGAGGAAGTTAGAAATGCATCCAGCAGACATATCGCATGCATCACATTGCCGGATAAGTGGACCGTGACAACAAATGTGGACACATGAGGTTTTCATGACTACTTTCAGTATATTTTCATCAGGAAGCCCGGTCTGAGCTCTGTTCAGTTCGACTCTTATTTGGCCGAATTTACCCACCTTGTGTTGGCTGCAATAGGTAACTTTCGGCTTTTAACATCATTAAATAGAGAGTAGAAGATTTTAGCCAACTGTCATCTCTAGTCTGATTGTCTCTGAACAGAACAGGACTATTCAGAATAACCTTCACTTGGTATGCTCTGTCATCAAGCAAGTCGACAGTGAAGCCGGTTTTGGGTCGTACATTCGCACCTGAATTTGGCTTCTTTGTTCGTCACCCAGTGCGCTGGTGCAAGTGAATAGTGTTCGTTTTGTCTTGCTATATTTGTCAAGATTGTTCGCTTTCGTCTTTGCTGTACGTTATTGCGTTAGAGCCTTTCCTTCGCAAATCAAAGACTAATCTGGTCCAACACAGAATTTTCCTCCATGGTGCTGTAATCGACCAGGTACTCCACCTATACTGATGACGTTTCGGTTCTTGTATTGATCAGAGCTAAGAATGACAAAGTCGGTAAAGATATCAGAGGATACAAGACGATATCAGAGGATACAAGATGATAACAGGGGCCAAGACCAACCACAATAAATCTGTTGGTTTGCAGTTGGGTACGTGGAAGAAAGTTACTCTTCATAGAGCTTTCTTTTGGACAGATGGGCCTGTCAAAATACTTAGCGTCTGGTTCAGTCTCGAGCTACTCTTGGAAATAAATTGGTCGAACATACGGAAGAAAGTTGAAGTCACAGTTCATCAGTGGCACCAGAGGAATCTTTTCTTAAAGGGAAGGATGGAAATATGTGCGTCGCACATCTATCCAATTCTCCTTTACCGATTCTCCGTACTTCTACTCCTATCTGCCATACTAACAACATTAGTAAGATTTTTGTTTTCCTTCTTGTGGGGGATGCAAGGCCTCCAAAGTACTTTGGGAGATCTGTTACCTGCACCCTACTGAAAGCAGTTTAGGTATCTTTGTTGTTGTGATTCGTCAACATCCGCTTTGTATTGCGTTCTATAGATTGAATCTGTCAGCAATCAGATAGTGGGAGCAAATTCTGGAAGGAAGACACCAGTAAGAATTCCTTCTCGTGTGAAGGGAGGAACCCTGTTAACACCAAGGTGAGTGCTCCTTCTATCGTGAATGTTGTATTGCTCTCAAGCACTTCTTACGGGTGACCGATGACCTATCCGACATCCAGGCGTTGCCCAGTAAGGCATTATCACGTTAGTGAGGGGTCTTCAAGGATGGAGAGAAAAATGAAAAAAAACAAAAAAAAACAGAGAATACCAGTACTTTATAATATTTGGTTAGTTCTTATTGGTCAGATACGTGTCACGTGTATTAATGCAATAGATAAGCTTAAAAAGATATGTAAAAGGAATATTTTGGACGGTAAAGTATGTAACAGTTAATGTGTGTCTGTAAAGAAACACTTCTCTGTAGGTGTATTGGGGGACGTTAATGTTACATACATACAAAAGCTGAACAAGCTTTAATAAAAGGGAAACATGTTAGATTGATATACGTTTTTTATTTGCTCTTCCTTATCATATATATATACACACATATCACACACTCTCTCTCTATATATATATATATGTATTTATGTATGTTTTGTTTTTTTTTAATCATATCACCCCGAGCAAGGCGGTAACGCCACTGATGTGCAGGGGGCTACATAAGAGTGAAAAGATTGGAAAAAAAGAAAGCCGGAAATCACATCCTAAACAGGAAACAAGGGATGAGCCTCTTCACCTGTTCAATAGATGTGGGTGGAGTGTGAACCGGGCGATAGTTTAGTCTATCTACTCCAACTGAAAAAAAAAAGAAAAAAAAGAGTGAAAAGATTGGAAAAGAGAAAGCCGGAAATCACATCCTAAACAGGGAACAAGGGATGAGCCTTTTCACCTGTTCACTAGACGTGGGTGGAGTGTGAACCGGGTGATAGTTAAATCTATCTACTCCAAGAAAAAAAAAACATAGGGTGGTGGATTGCTTAGTTTTAACTTAGTTAATGTCCAGTCAAAGAGATTTTTGGTAAATTTTAAAAAAATAAAGAAAGAAAGAAAACCTATTAAACATGAAAAGTTTAAAATTAAGCAAAAAAATGACTTACTTTTAAGAATATTTCAAAGTTGATTCTCATCCCAATACAAGGGTACTACCAGGAAGGTAAAAATTATTTTTAACTTTTTAGTCACACCAAGTGAATATTGGGGCGAGGTTGGGTTAGTCAACTGAAATTGCCAGTAAGTGACTCCAAGAGAGTAGCAAGACGATATGTATGTATACATATATATGTTTGTGTATATATATGTTTATATATATATATAAGTATATACATATGAATATATGTTTATAGATACATATGTATATCTAAACTTATTTATAAATGGAACTTTGTCTGTGTGTGTATGTGTGTGTGTCCATTATCTATAAACTCCGAAATGACTGAACCGATTTTCTTGAAAATTTACACAGTTGTACTATAAGCATCTGCAAGTGTTCTTAGCTAGGTTTTGTGTCGAGGTACCCCCAATAAATATCGAAAATCGATAATCGAAAAAATTGGGTTATAGAAGGAGTGGTCCGATTTTAATTAAATTTGATACACTCATAGACAAAGACATAAGAAATGATATTTAGAAGTTTCAAGGTTGTAGTTCTTACAATAGTGCAGAAAATCGATAATATATACATATAAAAGGCAAGATATTTGTGTGTGTGTCTGTTTATCTGCCTGTATGTCTGTATTTTTTCAGCCCTTTTATTTTAGTTTTTGTTTCGGGTTTGGCTCTAAGTAGGTATAATTGTAGTTCTTAGTCTCATCCATGATACCATTTACTCAGAGGACTTATTTAGCCTTCAGTTTACGATGAAAAAAAATTATTTGATATCGATACTAGGAAATCAAAATTTGACTTACAGCCATTCATTTTTCTTTCAGTCTACAGTTTTGCTTTAACTGGAAACAACTATTGCTTTTTAGTCTTTCATGCCAACGTCCAAAAAGTCTGAGCTCCAGGACCATGGATTAGTTTTAAAGCTTTCATTACACCTGAGCAATGTCGGGCTATATTGCTAGTATGTATATCTAAACTTATTTATAAATAGAACTTTGTGTGTGTGTATGTGTGTGTGTGTGTGTATCCGTTACTTATAGACTCCGAAACGGCTGAATCGATTTTCTTGAAAATTTACACAGTTGTACTATAAGCGTCTGCGAGTGTTTTTAGCTAGGTCTTGTGTCGAGGTACCCCCAATAAATATCGAAAATCGATAATCGAAAAAATTGGGTTATAGAAGGAGTGGTCCGATTTTAATCAAATTTGATACACTCATAGACAAAGACATGAGAAACGATATTCAGAAGTTTCAAGGTTGTAGTTCTTACAATAGTGCAGAAAATCGATAATATGTATATATATATATATATATCTATAAAAGGCAAGGTGTGTGTGTGTGTGTGTGTGTGTGTGTGTGTGTGTGTGTGTGTGTGTGTGTGTGTGCCCTTTATACAAATGCACAATTTTTATCCGATTCTCACCAAACTTCACACAAATATTCTTTAGGCTGAGTCTGAGCTCCAGAGCCATGGATTAGTTTTAAAGCTTTCATTACACCCGAGCAACACCGGGCTGTACTGCTAGTATCTGCATATGTATATATATGTGTGTGTGTATATATATGTATAAGTGTATAGATAGATAGATAGATACATACATACATACATACATACATACATACATACATACATAGAATAATAAGAATAGGGATTTTTTTACTGTATTTAACGTATTTGACCAAACTCAACAATGACTCAATATGAATGCCTGAAAAGATCACTTCCTGACTTCTTCCTCTTAAAGAAGTATAGCTATGACTAGATACTGATTAACTCTTCATGTCAAGATAAAGTAAATAGCATCACCTGTTTGGTGGGGAAAATATGAAACACTTGTTCAAAACTTGTATTTAAATTTTGATTTGTACTGCCAAAGTATGACAGATTCTGAAGAAAACTGCTAAATCAGTGCTTAAAGTCTGAAAACATTAAGAAAGTTAATTAAAAATGATCAGTATTACATACATATATCCAAGAAACAATAAAAAATGAACAAATTTTTGTGTACATATTTATATGTACACAATTTTTATATGCATAAAACATAAATGCCTTTTCCACCTGCAACAGATTACACAACTAACACACCTGAAGAATTTCAGTCACTGTGTGTTTTCATGAACTGATGAATCACTCTAGGTGGCCCAGGATTGTTGGGAGATGGGTGATTTTATCAAGTCACCAACTCTAGAATGGTTGCTGAGCAAAGCTATAGAACACAGTCAGTCTTGCTAGTTAACTCATAGCTGGGAGAAGAGATGGTATTTCTGCATAAATGAATATAAAAAAACTCATCTGGATATTGAACTAGGCTCTCTAGTTTCTCATTCTGAGCCACTATCCATTATACCACCCACACGTCTATTTATTTGCATACTTTGTATCTAATATTTTTATTTCAAATCTGTTACTATTTTCATATATATTTGAATATGACTTTGCCAAACATTTGTCAATTTGGCTATATAATTCTAAATAAGTTTCTTTTTTGAAGAAACACACACACACACACACACACATATAAAACCTATCTACTACCCAGTCAATTAAGTACCATATGTGATACTTGCTTGGGCAATCATGTTTCTTTTCAGACATGACTGACTGTGTAGAAAATTTTCCTGCAGTAGGTTGCCATTACATTCTGCAATAGATTGATTGCCAAATAATGCTATAAAATCAACCCAATCTGTCCTGTTATTCAACCCATAGCTTTTTTTTTTTTTAATCATATCACCCCGAGCAAGGTGGTAATGCCACTGATGTGCAGGGGGCTACATAAGAGTGAAAAGATTGGAAAAAAGAAAGCCGGAAACCACATCCTAAACAAGGAACAAGGGATGAGCCTCTATACCTGTTCAATAGACATGGATGGAGTGTGAACCGGGCGATAGTTTAGTCTATCTACTCCAATTGAAAAAAAAATAAATAAATAAAAAATAAAAAGAAAACAGTGAAAAGATTGGAAAAAAGAAAGCCGGAAACCACATCCTAAACAGGGAACAAGGGATGAGCCTCAACACCTGTTCAATAGACATGGGTGGAGTGTGGAGAGAAGAGATGGATTAATACCTTTCCCAAGTGTATTTATGCATAGCTAACTCCAAATTCTCATTCCAAGCTGATATCCACTGCAACACAATTTATATCAAAATAGCCCTGACAAGTGAGAACATCATCATGGTGTCTTCACAAAATTTTGAAGTAAGCATGAATCTGCTCAGTTAAAGAGACAAACTTTTTGTCAATGGTCTATCTCCACCCTGATACCAAGCAATTTACAAAATTGCTAAAATACATTTTTCAGTAAAACCACTGAAAAACAACAACTTTGGTGCTAAACATTATCATAATTAAACACCATATATATATATATATATATATATATATATATATATATATATATATATATATATATTTGTATGTCTGCATTCATTATCATATCAATAAGCATTTTTTCATCTATCGAAAAGAGATTTATTGGCTTCTTAAAAATATGTATAAAAAATATCACACACATTCATAAGCACTCTCACTTGCACACATACAGAAAAATGGGCATACACACACATATACAAAGAGAGTGTATATATGTGAATACAGGGAGCTGAAAAAGTAGGTATGCAGTAAGTAAATCAATACAATACTTAAAAGTAGTTAATCAATACAATATATTTTGTGTGCACTTTTGTTTTTCTTTACTGTATGCCTATTTTGCATCACACTGTATGTATTAAGAATAACTGACCACAATTGACGTGCAATAGTTAATGTGAAAAAATGAACTGGAACATAAATATAGATTAAAATATCACTTTTGAAAAAAACTATATTTAGATATAGACAAATTTTAATAATTGAAGGAAACAAGTATCCAGAAGTATTGGTCATTGCTTAAACTAGATAAGAAAACACAGTAGAGAAAAAATTGTTCCAATCGTAAGGACTACAATAGGTTCACTCATTAACTGCTTTTTCAATAAAAACAACCCCTAAAAAAAAATCAAAGAATGTGTCAAAAAAACTTCTGCACACACTAGAAATATCTTATATTCTACAAAAATAAAAAACATAGCCAATAAATATTCATAGCATTTGATTTTAAATTTTAAATATTCATAGCATTTGATTTTTATAATATAAATTGTCTTGTTTCCTCAAAAGAGACTTCCTAAATCTTAAACTAGATCTCCCAATTAACAATACATTCAGCAAACTTCCACTTAGTACACAGTGACAACCAACCAATTTACTATCATTACTCACATCTTTCAAACTGAAATGACCAAATCCTCTTCAGCAATGATACATATAATAAACCACAATGTCAAATCTGTAAGCACATTGTTACCAATGCAACTTACATTCTTTCAGGTACAGAAGTTAAAATTCACCCCCTTCACCTTACTTGTGATAGCTCAAACATAGTCTACCTGATTGTTTGCAATGTCTGTGGTGAGTTAATTATGTTGGTGAAACTAGCTCAGAATTTTGTCACCAATTCAACAAAAAACAATTAGGACAACTTTAATTACTCTGTGGTAGCACAACATTTCAAATTATCCAATCATAGTATAAACAAATGTTAGATGTATCCTTCAAGCCTCTTTTTTTTAATTCTCAGAAAAACTATAGAAAACCTGAAGGAAAATTCATTAGTAAACTTAATACCCACAATTTGGGATTAAATAAAGACCTAGAAATTCTCAATGATAATATGCTTTTTATAAAAATGACATCAGAAACAACTGTGTTTTTGTTTTGTTTGCTTTTTTAGTGTTCATAGCTGGACAAGACATGACTGAATTTGTATGCATGTTTATATATATTTCTCTATGTGCCTATTTTTATTACTATTTTTTAACCATGTATATCCATCCATACAGATATTTCTTTATTGTATTTCTCTTTCTACCTTTTTCTTTTCTATTACTACTACTATTTTTATAGTCATTATAATCATTATAACCCATCTATATTATCCTCTAGTCACATATATCTCCCTGATTTGCATGTTCACATTTTTAGCATCACTTTTATGGTAGTTATTAATATTAATATTAATATTTAATATTCTTCATCTTATATTTTTGCATATACACTCCTTTTAACATACTAATTAGATCAGCTTCAGATCCTATATTACAGAAACACTCTTCAAAAACAGGACAACTTCCCTCATTTCCATGTGGATTCTCTCCAGAATTGAAAGTTTTATCCTTCATAAAAAGTACCAGTAAAAGGCAGATAGCCAGCCCTGGTTAACACCGGAAGTTGTTACATCCTTGGAAAGCCATAATCACTACTACTGTCACTAATACTGTCCAAGGAAACCATATAGCAGAATCTTTGCCTCATTCATAACTGCATGGAATTGCTGCAAAAGAGTCCTGGAAAATGCAAAAAGAAGCTATGCATAGATGGTCTAAGCCAAAGCAGAAATAAAAAATCTTGTATCCTGCTAGTTCTGAAAAATCATAAATGCAATACTCAATATGGACAAACTGCCAGTTCCCTCCATTATAAATGGCACTGAGTTTTCCTTTTCCTCAGCAAATAAAGTTACGCACTTTGCTTTGAACTTTGCCTCAAACTCTAGGCTAGATGACAAAAAGTTCCTTACTTGACTTTCCCCACTTCATTAAGCACAAGTTTTGTGATTTCATTACAACAGCTCTGGAGGTTTCCAGACTTATCAAATAACTTGACTCTATGAAGGCTACTGGTCTCTTCAGAATCTCTATGTTTGTCCTCAATAACTTTGGTCTCAAACTGTCTCCAATCTTGGTGAAGCTGTTTAGCTGCTTCCCTAAAACAAGATGCTTCCCAAACCTATAGAAGGGGACTAATGTATGTCCTCTGTACAAGCCCTCATCCCTCTTAGCCTCCTTAGAGTTATTAGCAAACTTTTTGAAGCTATCATCAACAAGAAAGTTGTTGAACACATCCACGAAACAAATTCCTTAATAACAAAAAGTATAGATTTTGCTCTCATAGGTCCACTGCTGATGTCTTAATTATTATCATGGATAAAATCAATGAAGTGCTTGATAATAAAAACATTTTAAAAGCGATAACTCTAGATATTTCAAGGGCCATTGACAATGTGAAATACAGAGGATTGCTATCAAAATTGGTCAGCTATGGAATCTCTGTGAGTGTCTGTTCAGTTACAAAGTCCTTCATGTCAGATAAGTCTATGAAGGTTGTCGTTAATGGCTAGTTCTCTGATATCAATGATGGTGTCCCCTAAGGCTCTCTCATTGGCCCTCTCTTATTCTACTTTATATTAATGATCTACATAAGCACATTCTCAGATTCTTAATAAATACACTACCGGCCATAATTATTAGGCCACCCAGGTTTTTTAAAAGAAATGATGTATTTCATACTATTTCTAGTATTTATTGCCAAGTGAATAATTCTAAATGAAAATAGAATGGCACTTTTGTTAATACTGCACATTAACATGTGCATCAAATGAACTGTTCTGAAGTACAGTTTTTGTGCTCTCTTCCCCATGCTAGTCTCTTCTTCTTATTGGCTGGCTGAAGCAAAGTTTTCCTAGGTGCCTTGTAAAATTTTGCAAGGTAATAATAACAAAAGAACCATTTTATTTTCATTTAGAATTATCCACTTTGCAATAAATACTAAAAATAGTGAGAAATACATCATTTAAAAAAAAAATGGGATTGCCTAATAATTATGGTCAGTAGTATATATATTCACATGACATCATGGTGTATGGGTGCTCTTCCAAATATCCAAATGACGGAAGCCTAGCAACTGACCTTCCGTCTGACCTACCTGGGCTTTTACTGACCAGTCCTCACTATTCAGCATCAGTTCAGAAGCACTTATGCAGCCTTGTGGGTGATGTATTATTCTTTACCTTGTAACCCTTATCCCACAGACAAAACATTGCTAGCCTCTTTTACTCTATCGCTATTACCTTGGTAGATGTTCAAACAAGTTATATTTTTTAATTCCACCAACTCAGAGCTTCAGAGCTAGGACCAACAATGCTATGTTCATGGCAACGCATCACCTCTATTCCCTTCATGTTACTTTAAGAAGAAGTAAGTTCCACACATCTTGTTCCCCAGCTGTTACTTTGAGGAACAAACTCCTAAAAGGATGTTTTCCTTACAACTATAATCTTGGTCTCTTTAAGTTCTTATTCAACTGATATCTATCTTACACATCTGTATTTCTTACTGCCTCTTTTTCCTTTCCTTAAAACTATTTCACTCAGTAACCTTCTACTTTGACTGGCTCTAGGGTCTTCTACTAGATAAACTAACTGGAAAAAATGTAAAAAACACACACTTTACAACTTATAGTTGATGTCATCTGAAGTAAGAGAAGAAAGAAAAGGATGTGGCAGAAGCAATAAAAATCTTTATCAGATGCCACAACTAGTAAAGGATCAATGATTCTTGCACTGAATTCATTAATGTCCAGTGGTTTTGATATTTATCCCAGTTTTTTAAAAAAAAATGTTATTATTTAATAACACGAACCAAAGAATGATAACATAGCATCAAAACTTTTGTAATTCCAAACATTTTACTGAGCTCCAATATGTCAATCAAATAAAAACAAATATATATATATATATATATATATATATATATATATATATATATATATATATATATATATACACAAAGTACATATCTCTATACATTTGTGTATTAATTCCAGCTCAACTTACCACGGAAACACCCGATATATTCCGAAATCCGCGGTTAAAGTCACGTGTTTGTGACGTCATGGCCTCAAATTGCAAACGAGGTAGGACATTACTTTAATCAGTTGAATGGAGTAACTTTTTCTTTTGATTAGAAATAACATGATGTTAACAAGTTCAGAAAAGTCGAGAATTTTTTTCTTTAAATGACACTGCAATTTTAGCTTCTTTTTTGTGTGCCTATATTTTTAACGACACTAATTTTAGCGAAAACGATTTTATTTTTTCTTAGTGGAAAGGAAAAACACCAAACCAAAACGGTAAGACTTTTTTTTTCTCTCTCTTAAAATATCGTCTGCTTGCTTCAAATAAGTATGGTCAACTCAAACTGTATGGGGGCTTTTCAATTTAATGTGATTGTGTACGATTAAAACCGCCTCTGTTAAGTTTCGTAACGTTTTGTATAAATATTCACCGAGTTTAACTTTGTTTGACACAAGGCCTTAGTAATGGGGCAACTAGTGAGGAAACAATTCGGTGTGTGTGTCTCACGAATAATAATCGTTAGTGCAAAATAAGCTTACTTTTTTATAGCCGCCCAGTAAGTAAATATATGTGTTTGTCTGAAGTGGGTGTTTTTAAAAATGTGCGAATTTAAATGCTTATAAAATGCAATTAATAATTAAATTATAATCCTAATTAAATGATAATTTAGTGTGGAAATTGTAATGTGGCATCTTCGATTTTCATTACTTTTTGAAAAAGAAAACTAAAAAAAAAGTGTTTTTGTACTAAAATTTTTAAAGTGTAAAAAATTGATTGCGGATTACGAACACAGACACACGTGTATACACACTCTTGTACTACACTAAAAAAAAACAAAATGGATACACGCACTTTCACTTTTTATCGATTTATTTTTTATTGTGTAGTTAGTTGTGTATGCGAGTGAGAGACTTAATCAGATTTGTTGGTTTATGTCAGCGATCGAGGTTTTTTTTTTATGTCGAAATCGAAAGTCGTAAGAAAGTCGCCCAACTGAAAAAAAAAATCTCTTTCGCACTCATTTCCCTTCAGGATGTGTATGGCTCTCCACAACTTCCACTCTTAGTTACTCTCTCTAGTCACTTTTTTCTTGCTCTTTTTTTGTTTGAAAATTAAATCATGGCATTTTCATTTTGCCTTTTTTTATGCAAACGTTAAATATTTTTGTTTTAAGTTATTTTTCGTAAACGTACACAACATTTTTTTAATTTAAATTTTAAATTAAAAAAAATATGTAAATTTTAAAATGTGTTGTGCACTACACACTTTTGTACAGTACCTGATATTCAATTGCAGTTGTTCTAGTTATTCATTGTTTCTGTACGCATGTGTTTCCTTTTAACTTTTTAATATGGATAAAGAAAGTTGGTAACTATATTGAATCAGATAAATTCGTGGGTGTTAAAAATGTTTTTACAATGTGTGATAGCGCGCATTACAAAAATGATGTTTGACGTTTCGTTTAAAAAAATAAAATATTTATTTGCTCATCGAACCAAGAATAAACTTTAAAGTATTCTTGGTTCGATGAGCAAATAAATATTTTGTTTGTTTGACTGTCTCATTTTTTAAGGAATAAATGAAATGTGAGTTCGATTACGCTAGGTTCAAAAAGAAAACTTTTACTTGTGACAGTGTCTTCTTTGTATCAATTTTTCAAAATTTTTAAAATGTTTCATTTTTTGAATTGATGATTGCAAAAAAAAAAAAAAAATTAAAAAGAAAAAAATCCTACAGACAAATATTTGTTTTTTTTTTTGTTGTTGTTGTTTTAAATTTTGCAGTACATTTCAATAAGTACCGTTACTAAAGTAAATTCTGTGTACGTATTAAAAAAATGATTGTTTTTTTTTTTTCAATTTAAAATGAAAATTGAAAAAGCTTTCTTGAAGCTTTCATTTTAACTTTAATGAATTGAAAGTAAAAAGAGTTAAACTTTAAAAATTAAAATTTATTTCCAGTAAGCAAAATACTCTCTCTAAGTGTAGTGTAGTGTATTTCAAACAGAAATTTTGATAGAAATCGATTTTTTAATCGATAAAATCGGCCATTTTTGCTAGATTTTTAAAACCGAGAACTGATTAACAAAGTTATATCTCGGTTTTAAAAATCTTGCAAAAATAAATATATTTCATAAACGTGAAAAAGAAAAAAAACGTTATTTCATGAAAATTAGCATATTTAAAGTTAAATTAAATCTGATTTCACACAAATATTATTTATAGCATAAAATGTTGTATACAAGTATTTATTAACCACGTGGTTTTGTTTTTCTGATGTGTTAATCGATTTATTGACAGCTAAATGATCATCGAACATGTTCATAGTTATGTTGGGGCAGACGATAAAAATATAAATCCTCGTAACACGTGACCTTTTTATTATTGTTAGGTTTGAACGTTCATAGAAATTCTGCACGTATATGCGCATACAAAAACAAATCGAAATTCTTTAAAAAAATATTCGAAACCGTCAGACTGTAATAAGCTTTACAGTCAATAAGTTACTAGCTAGTTTTATAGCAACATTTCCTTTACTGAGCCTCAGAAGAGTTACCCCACTGAAACTGAATTTTAAAATTTAAATTTTTATAAATTATGTTCAATTTAAAATTGTAAGAAAAAATGAAAATAAATCTTGTAAAAAAATTTTCATCAAGACAATATTGTTTATATTATTCATAAAAGCAATTAAAAGCTTCTTTAATTTTTAAATAATGTCTCAGTTTTATTGCGTTTTTTTTTTTTTTTTTACTATTCAGAACAACAATAGATTTTAAGACGGAGTCCAATTTTGCAAAACAAAAAAATAAAAATTGGTGATTACTGATTTAAAATAAATAAATTCTTCAAATAATTCTGCTTTTTTAATTTTAACTAATAATAGCCACTAAAAAATAAAAATTATCACGTTGAATTTCTCAAATTTTCATAAAACTAAAGTGGGTGAAAAACACTCTATAACCAACATTTTCTGATTAAAAAAAATTAAAATAATTCACTTTGGTGAATCGTTTCTTAAAATAATTTTAAAATTCGACAATTATTTGATTTTTGCAAGAATTTCTTAAAATGAATGTGTCACTGCAAAAAGAAAAGAGGCTAACAACAATCTCTATGCTAAATTTTTTTAGCTTAAAAATTAGTACAACCGCTAAATGCAATAAAAAAACAAGTTTTTAATTAAAATCGAATGTTTCAAAAGGAGTAAAAAATTTCATTAGATATTCAAAAAAAATATTTTAATCTTTCCTCTTAATAACAAAGATTTTTGACGATATGTTTTCATTATGTTTCTAAACTTTAGAGAGCATGTTTTCTCCACAGTCCACAGTGTTTTTTTTTTTTTTTTTTTTTGCAATTTTGTGGAGGTACCTATAGGACCTGAACCGTGAATCCAATTGAATATTGTCTCATATTGACGAAAAGACAAAGAATAAGGAATTAAAAAAAATAAAGGCCATGCTACGGATTTTTTTCTCAATTTCCAACCCTAGAAAAGCATTCCAAGTTTTAATAAATTAAAATTCAAAAAGGCTTATAAAATGTCTTACAGAAAATGAAAAATGCAAGCATGTGCTTAATGTAGGTAAACAAAAAAGCTGAGAATTTCAAAATGCATAAACGAGGAAAGAAGGCTTGGAGAATTTAGCACTCATAGGATATATTGAACATAAGTGAAGCAAAAGAAATCATCTATTTGACAAGTTTGAGTAAATAAACAGCAACAATTAAAGGAGTTGATAGGAACAAGACAAGAAGCTGGAGAACCACGGTCACCCACTTCCTGAAGAGACATTTTATTTCATTTTATTGTTAAATTAGCAAATTAAAAGTATGGGTCATCAGAATTTTATACAAAGTTACCTTTATATTTTACTTATTTAATAATCTTCTGTTTTTTCTATTTTGTAATACGGAGTTATAAATAGTTTTATATATCTGCAATTTTTTTATAAATTGCAGATATATAAAACTTGTTGTCTGAGAAGTTAGTGTGAGAGAAAAGCTAATTCTTGTACAATCAAAATTACCTTCTTCATGTCAGCTTGAAGAGGCTTGATCCTATAAACTTCAATAAAAAAGGATTCATCCAAAAAATCCTTCTGTCATGTTATGCAAATATTTTTAGTAAATTTTACTGAAAATTATTGTAAAGAGAGTATCAAATTATAACTTACATACATAGAGAGAGACACACACACATATATACATATACACATACATCTAAAGATTAGATTTTTTTTTATTTACATGCATAAAAAACATAATATACAAATGAAATATGCTATTTTTGTGTTGCTTCATTTTCTTTTTTTGATTTTGCAATTGTTTTTATATTTTACTGATATTTTCGGTATTTTACATGATTTTTTTCACTAGAATATCTAACGCATGCTCTATTGTAATACAATATTATCTGAGATGCTATTCTGACCTAGATTTCTTGTACAAAAAATATCAGTCATTTGGCAGACAATATTTAAGAAAATTTTATTTTAATTGCCTCAGTAAAAAAAATGGTTCAAAGAAAAATTGTGATTCTAACAAAGAAATTATTACCATCAATTTAATCTAAACTCACGTAATATGGAACAATTCTTGGAATAATAGTTCAAACAACTACATCTATATTTTGGTTAGTTCTAAAAAGGCTACTTATAGTTGATATTTATTTAATAATGCAATTTCATTATAAAATGTTTAGTGTTCATGTGCTTTTCAAAAAATACTAAAATAATCAACTGTAGCATGTGGTCATAAAAGTACATAACTATTTTTAATTTGTGCTTTTATCTAACTTAGAAAGAAATCCTCATCCTTAATTTTATCTTATATTTTGGTGTCACTTAAAAAAAACAGATTTCATATATGACTAAAACATGTGTATTTCTATTATAATTAAATTTTTGAATATATTAAATGCTACAAATAAGTTACTTTATATACATAATTTTTGCATAAAAAGGAGAAAGCATACAGCTGTTTTTACCCAAGGTTTGAACCAACTGAAATAAACTTAAATCATTACTGTCATTTTTTTTTATGACAGCCAGATCATCTATATTCCTGTATGTAAATTCCCAAAATAAACTGCAATAAATTGACAGCACCATTCCAATCATTAGTGTCATAAAGTATACCGCTATACTTTTTAGTATTTCTTAAAAATCAAATAGAGGTTATGTAAATATTTTTAGAATATGTTTAAGTTCATACCTTTTAAGTATTAAATATAAACAATTTTTCAACTAAATATTTACTTTGTAGAGTATAGTTGTTTGATTCAATGAAATGCAATACCTTTTATAAATTAGTTCATATTTGCACTGAAATATTTTTGATAATCATTATTGATGAAACTTCTTCAGTTCATGCTCTCCCAATGTATTAAGTTCTGGTTGATAGATTATAGAATTATCTTTAATGGCAAAACTTGAGCTGTTGCTCTGAATATCTCCAAAGCATTTGACACTCTGGCATGCTAGCTTTCTATGCAAGGCTATGGTATAACTGGACAATTGTTTGATCTAATCCAGTCATTCCTTTCAAATCATATAATGAAAGTAGTATTGAACAGACATGCCTCCCGATACTATCATACAAATGCAGGTGTCCGTCATGGCTCTATTCTAGGTCCTATGCTTTTTCTGATCTTCATCAATGATCTCCCTGATGCAATCAGATAACAAGTAGGCATCTACACTGACACCACCACCATTTACTCTTGCTTCAATCAGAAATCTGCTGAGGCTGACAAAGTGGACGTTGCTACTGAGCTTGAAAAGAACTTCCAATCTGTGGTGAATTGGGGTAAGAAATGGCTCAAATTTTAATGCTTCCAAAACGAAGCTACTATCTGTTAACCACGATAGACAATTGTTCCTAACCTCTATTAGCATGGATCAGGCTAGTCTCCCTGAGAGCAAAACATTGTACCTCCTCAGACTCTCTCTCTCAGCAGACCTCAAGTGAAATGACTACATCGAATCCATAGCTAAATCTGCTGCTAGGAAGGTTGGTTCACTGTGTAGGGCCAAGAAGATTTTCCCATCTGAATCCATCCGCTTGTGTATTGAATACTAGTATCACATCTAGTCGGGTACCCCTGCTATTCACCTCAGGGTTCTTGACAAAATCCAAATGAAGAATCTGCAATGCGATCAATCCCAACTTGGTAGCTCAGCTGTAGTCACTTTCTCACCGGTGCAATATGGCCTCCCTCTGTCTTTTCTACCTTTGGATTTCAATGTCACACTTTCTGTCCTCTGTTAAAACATTTCCTAGATATTTAAATTTTTGTATTTGTTTGACTCTGATATCTCCAATTTGTATTTTGAACTCATCCTTTTGCTAACAATTATGCATTCTGTCTCCTTGTTGTCAATGTTTAATGCTTTCTTCTCACTTTTTTTCACTACCTTCTGGAGGAGTTTTTGTAGTTTTTCTTTCTGTCTGCTATTAATGCTGTGTCATTTGCATATCTTATGTTGTTAAGATTGTGGCTGCCAATAACAAATTCTGGTAGACTTTTAATTTTCTCACCTCACTTCACTTATAGTTTGAATGAGTCCAGTGAAAAGACACATTCTTGTCTTACACCTCTTTCTATTTTTGTATATCTGCTGAGTTCATTTTCTATCCATATTCTTGATTATTCTAATATTCTTCCCAAATATATAAAAGCTGCTAAGTAGTTCCAATAGATCTTTGTCACATACTTTATCAAACATCTTTGTGTAAACTATAAAACACAGGTACTCATCCTATTATATCTGTATTGCTATTTCTGATAACATTCTGATGATAAATATCACATTGTTCTTTGTTTCAGTGTCGTTGACGAACCTGACTTTGACGAATAAAGTTATATCTAATCTTAGTTATAACATTTTAAAGTATGTGGTGACTATTTTTTTAAACATTGCATCCTTATAACTTTTTCTATTCATATGCTAGTATTTATAATTTTTCAGTTGTCTACTTAAAATGTTTTCAATAATTTATTAAAAATTGATTAAATAATATAAACAAATTATTCAATTTTATGGGTTCATATGTTGATACATAGGCAAAGACTTCCAGAATTTTTTTTTTCTTTTCAAAAAGTAGATCATAGATAGTATGCTCTCTTTTTGTGAAAGATTTGTTGCATCAGTTTTCTGTGATGTTGCAACATGTTGATCTGAAACCTTAGTGTTTGAAACCTCATGTACATGAACTTGAAATTGTATTAGTGTGAGGGGGGAAAAATGCATTCCTAGCATGCTCATTGTCAAACCATATATGTGTAAAGTTGCTATACAGGTAACTATTTAAAACAAGTTTTTAAAATCAATAAGGTGGAAAAAAAAAATCACATAAAATCAAATAGTTTTCCATATTATCATCAATAAATGTCTTTACGTATTTTCAAATGGTTAGTGTCAGCAATGAATCACTTTTTGTAAAAACAGCTTTCACTTTATTTCTATTACTTGTAGATTGGTTTCTCCTTCGTCACCTGTCTCTCTCTCTCTCTCTAGTACATTATCCTTTTTATGGTCTTCTATTTATTTATTTTATTTTTTTTTTGTTGTTGTATTAAAGATCTGTAAACATTGTGTTCTTTCTGATTCATTTCATTCTATATACTGTCCTTTTCTTTGTGGAGTAAAGCATACACAAACAACTTTATTCTCTAACAGTTCAATTTCTCTTTACTTTATATAGCCTTTGAGTGCCTTTCATTTTTGATTATCTTTACCAAGACAATTCTGTCAACACATTCCATCCACTTTAGTAAATATGACAGGTTGCTTTCATTTCTAAAATTCTTTGTCATATCTTAAATACAAACAGCATTCTTAAAACACTTTGAAACCTATTTCTTAAAAGTTACAGTCTGACATGTAAAAGATGTAGAATCTTTTTGTTTTCTTTCTTGCTAAAAATTATAGAAATGGTTATAAGCTAGTAATTTTAAAACTAAAAAAATATTACTTTTACCAGCTAGATCTAACACTTGAATAAAATTTAAACAATAAGTTATATCATTGCATTTATTGGTGACTCTTGAAAAGTAAAAACCTATAGCTGGAAATATTAGAAAAAGGAGGTGAGACAAAAGATTAGCATCTCCACACAAAAATAAATGGGTTTCTTTACACCCAACCTTCTTTGGACTATGGGAAAAAAATCTATTCACTTATCTGCATTTTTTTTGTTTGTAACTTGCTTTAGTTCTCTATCAACTTGAAAAATTAATTTGTTTTAGCAAAGATTTATTCACACAAATACAATTCTTACTTTGAGTGACAAGATTACAGTAAAAATAAAAATCAGTCACAGCATCAAGACTCTGACTGACTCCTTCAGTATATACATTGATACATCAAATAAGAATACACATATTCATCATGTCCTTTTTATTTTTATTCCTATACAAGATGGTGCTAATATTTTTTTTCTTAATCAAGATATTCTTTTCCCCAAAATCTGATATTTTATCAAATGTTTGAAAATTGGTCAATAATTTTCCAGTAGCTTTTTGTGCAAGCATATATATATATATATAGAGAGAGAGAGTGAGTATTGAAATTTTTTCGGGTATATAAAAAAATAATGGGAGGAATAGCAATATATTTTCCTTTCCAATCCTTTTTCTCTAGAACATTCGAATTTTATATAAAACAAAAATAGGTTCAAGAAAAAGGCCATTCAAATGCATTATTGGTTATTAGTTTTCATTTTTAGGCAGAGCTAAGGGATATAGAATTTTAAATATATCACATAATTTGTTATAATATGACAGCAGTAGACTCAGGCAAAACTCTTTTTGGAATTATTATTCTGAGCCTTGTGATGTTTCCAGGCACACTGAATCATTCTTTAGTTCTTGGACATTTAATTATTTAGAAGTCAATGTACAATAAGTTAAATTTAGTAATACATTCTTGATACTTTCATTTAAATTACTTAATTTTTTATCTGTATCTTTTTAGATAGAACTTGTAATGATTTTTATTATTATTTTACTTGCAAATCAGAAAATAGATTGATGATAATTCTTTTAAACTTGATTGAACAAATCCTTAAATAATCACCTGTCACTTTAGTGTTTTATAATCCTATAACATATACCTCATTGATTATTGACAACTAAAAATCAAACTTTCATCCCAGCTAGGAAATTCTGACTTAACACCATTCATCTCCAAGGTTTTTTCCTACTTGCTCAGCTTCCATTGCACAGAAACCACTTCTTCCAGCTTTACCAGAGTGACACATCTGACTACAATAGGTGCCTTTTTGTCTCTGCTTATAATGAATACAAACGTTTCTTAAATGAAAAATGGATGAGGTTGAATGCTTTGCCCACAAGTTCTCATTCCAACTCTGCACTTGACTAATCTGGAGCACCCACACCTGACTTCACACCAAGAACTGAGGATCAACTGAGGGATGTATACATAACCTCATCCCTGGTTTCTAATATAATTTCTAAGCTCTACTCACATAAGTCTAGTTATGGTGATTGTATTCCGGTTATTGTCCTAAAGAAATGTGTACCTGAACTCTCTCCTGTCTTCTCCAAACTCTATAACTATTGCCTTGCTGCTTCCTGTTTTCCTGCTTGATGGAAGTCCTCCTCTGTAGTTGTTGTTTTTAAAAACTCTTAGCAGCCCTTTGACCTCTCTAATTATTACCCTATCAACCTCTTACCACACTTTGATAAAGTTTTCAAGGCTATCATCAATGCTGAAGTGGTTCATCACCTCATATCTCACAACTTTCTGACAAGCTGTATAGCTTCTGCCTTACCAGATCTACCACTAACAGCCATCACTGAATATATATACCAGGCTCTTGATAAGAACAGCAAAGTTCAAGCTATTGCCTGAGATATCTCAAAAGCATTTGACTTGGTTTTGCATGATGACCTTCTGCACAAGCTACAGGGTTACAGGTATTTCTGAATATTTGTTCATTTTAATCAAATTCTGAAATGAATAGACATGCTTTGAAATCCTTTCATATGAATGCAAGCATCTCTCAAGGCTCTATCTTAAGTTCTACACTTTTCTTGATCTTCTTCAATGAACTTTCTAATGTAATAAGTTCACAAGTAGACGTCTATGCAGATGACACCACAATTTACTCCTGTCTTGATATGAAATATTCCAGACAAAGTAAACCTTGCTGCTGCTCTCAGAAAGGACCTCCAATCTGTGTTGGAGTGAGGTAAGAAGTGGCTTGTGAATTTTAATGTTTCTAAAACAAAGTTGCTCTCTCTTTTAAACACCATAGAGAAACTTTCTTTCCTTCCATTTTTATGGACGGCCACTAGTCTTCCAGGAAATCAACACATTGTGCCTTCTTGGCTTCACTCTTTCAACCGACCACAAGTGGAACAACTACATTGAATCAATAGCTATATCTACTGCTAAGAATGTTAGGTCATTGTGTCAGGCTAGGATGTTGTTTTTTCATAAGAATCCACATTTGCACATTTATAAATCTGCCATTCATCTATGCATTGAATACTGTTGCTATATCTGGTTGGGTGCTCCTGCTATTCATTTCAGGATTCTCAACAAAAACTAAAGAAGGATCTGCAATGTAATCAATGCTGATATAACAACTCAACTTCAGTTACTTTCTTATCGATGTGATGTGGCCTCTCTCTCATTTTTTATAAATATTATCTCAGCTTTAGCTGTGATGAGCTTCTTTTTCTGGTGCCCCATCAACACAAATTTACCCTTGCTACTATACTGACAACTAGGTCCCATCATTTTACCATCAAAATAGTCAAATAGAGGCATTACTAGTACTTTATCAGTTTCTTTTCTCGCATTTCCTGCTTGTAGAACTCTTTTCCAAATACTTGCTTTCCTGATAGCTGCAATCTCCAAAAGTTTAAGTGCAGCATCAATTGCTATCTTCTGTCTTAACTTTCTCTTGTCCTTTCTTTGACATCCCTGGTAACTTGTTCTCTGTCTCATCTTCTTTCCCTTTTCTCTCACTGTAGCCCCCTGCATATCAATGGTGGTACTGCCTTGCTTGGGGTGAAATGATTTTAAAAAAGAAAGTCAAATTTTAATATTTGTTAATAAAATAAAAATAATACTTTCTGTAGAATACATAAATCTTTTATTCTGATCTTTTTATTTATCATACAATAATAAACTATGGTATAAATTAGAATTATCATTTATATTCTGCATAGTTATTTCACTTACTGTAAGCAGGACATCAACAAAGAAGTATTAAGGAATAGAAGTGCATACAACTTCTATTCTAATAGATTGCATAGTTATTAACTTGTTTGTAAGAAGGTAATTTAAATATGTATGTTACAAGCATTCAAAATGGAATGGTGAACCAAATTCAAACTGCAACTGAAACAATTAGTTTTCACATGGAAAAGGAATGACTCCATTTCTTTTCACTCACACTTCAACTATAAGTAAAATAGTTGGATAGTCTCTAGGTTTGGTTGGTGACTAATCTAGGATAACTTTAAATTCAAAATTTCCACTACTTTGTCACCACACCCATAAATGAGAAAGACTTCAGGAATAAACACTGAGGAAACGTCTGGAACTAAAGTCCCTAAAGCAGTCTGAAGTTTTCAATCTCATTATGACAACTCTTGCAATGACACTGGTGCCAAGCAGGAACTGATTTATTATTTTACTAGCAGTATAGCCCGGCGTTGCTCGGGTGTAATGAAAGCTTTAAAACTAATCCATGGTCCTTGGAGCTCAGACTCTTTGGACGTTGGCACAAAAGACTAAAATGTTTCCAGTTAAAGCGAAACTGTAGACTAAAAGAAAAATGAATGGATATAAGTCAAATTTTGATTTCCTGGTATTGATTTATACATATATATATTATCGATTTTCTGCACTATTGTAAGAACTACAACCTTGAAACTTCTGAATATCGTTTCATATGTCTTTGTCTATGAGTGTATCAAATTTGATCAAAATCGGACTACTCCTTCAATAAACCAATTTTTTCGATTATCGATTTTCGATATTTATCGGGGGTACCTCGACACAAAACCTAGCTAAGAACACTCGCAGATGCTTATAGTACAACTGCGTAAATTTTCAAGAAAATTGGTTCAGTCGTTTCGAAGTCTATAGGTAACGGACACGAACACACAGACAAAGTTCCATTTATAAATAAGTTTAGATTAGATTTAGATTTAGATGTATGAAGAAGTGCTGAAAATTTCTTGATCTAACTAAAAAGCCCTTCCAAAAAAAAATATTGGATCATCTGGTCAAACTTTGGTAAGTAGATAAGGCTGAGAATTTTCAGCACCCCTCATATATCAATGTGTGTTCATGAGAATTTGCTTATAGGTGTATAATTACACACCTATAAAAATCATTTCGGAATTAAGTATGCCATGTGCATTTAGACAGCAAAATGATCTAATCATTTCCTACTTGTGATCAAAAGTAGGATCTAACAACATTAAATCTGGTAGTGAAGCACACTGAGTACAATCAAGTTCGAGAGTCAGCTCAGTAATTACAAAACTGCATAGTATGCACCTGCAGATAAACATGAGTCTTTATACTGCCAGTATAAGCTCATACAAATCTATCACAATAAGACAACCAGAAATCAAAAAAGGTATTTCATTTCAAAATATATTTTTCAGTATGTCTCCCTCTGCTTTTTAAATGTTATAGGAACATAAGCCAGAGAAAGAGAGATTCATTATACAAACTGAAATGAAGAGAGCAAAGATAACTTATTAACCATTAGAACTGATTCACTGATATAACTTATAAGCAAGAAACATTCAAAATATATATTTCTTTTTATTCTTCATATTAATAAGCACTGTCTAACTTTATATGTCAGGTTAAATAACATTGTCATTAGTCTTAGCTAACTGGTAAACTATATTTTAAAACTAGAAGTTGGAAATTGAAATCAACTCACTTTTTATTCATTCCAATATAGTCTGCCATCAATTCACCTTTCAAGTTGCTGAGAAAAACAAAAATTTCTCTCAAAATTGTTCTTTGTATAGTCTATCTTATCTTAAAAAGTTGGCTACTATAATTAAATTTCATTTGGCTATCATCACTGTTTAATAACATTAGAATTCATGAGAACTGTTTTGCAAAATCATGTAAGAGTAAACGAATCCAAGTAATAAAATGTTTGCAATTCATTTACATTTTTTTTATTCATTACCCTGTAAACTGGCTTGCTACAGCAAAAACAGGAGAATAATATTGATTCTTCCTTTTGTGTGTGTGTGTGTGTGTGTGTATATATATATATATATATATAATCTGCACACAGGTCTGTTTCACTGTATCACAGCTCATCAGTGCCACTAGATTAACCGTTTGCTTCAAGCTGGGACAGAAATCTGACTGATTTGTCATGTCACAGATCCTACCACCAAGCGATCAGTGCACATCAGAGAAAAGCAGATTTCATAGTGTGTAATGTTTTTACAGGATGTAAATATGCCAGCAGTCACTCTAGACTGTTCAATCCAGTAACTGAGGTGAGAGTGTTCAACTCAAAAGCCAGAGAACATAGCATAAAGCTGTAAATGGTGACTGTTTATTAAATTTTTCTTTACAGTGCTCAATTGGCTAGCAAGAACATAAATAAATCATTCACATATTCAAGAATAATGTCAGAATGAAAGTTGGTGAGCAGTTTCATAAATTGAGTTTTACCTTCATTTTGTATCGATAAACTTTAGCCACATACTTTTGAACTTGTGCGAAAACTTAGCTAAGTTTAGTAACTAACTATATACATTGACAGGTAAAGAGCTTATACTCATTATCTTTCCATTATTTATTGAATGAAAGAATCTTTCATTGATTCTATTATTACTTCACAGAATATTAATACAAGGCTAGTAAAACACTACTTTTTAATGTGCCTTCTATAATTACATAAATTATATTTTTTTCTCAGTCTACTAAAATGTGTTATGACAACTCATTATGAGCCAATGTTATTGAGGTTGATTATAGATTATGCTTTGTGTGTATGCAAACAATCTATACCCACACAAAAGCGCATCCATGTATATGTACATACACATGACAAACATATAAAACCACTTCAATTTGACATGTTTCTCTGATGCACCAGGGTCATCAAAATAATTATTTTTTTGCAAGAACAAAATCTACATTAGTGAGAAAATATAATTCATGTTAAATGATTGAATACTTGATTTTGTCTTCAACTATATCATTATAGAAATTAGATTTTAAATAATTTTAACCTTTTTTTAACTTCTTCAGAATTTACATATTGCACATTGTTTCCATATTAATTTAGTAAGAACAGACAATAAATTGAAATAGCCTAGTCATATATTAGTTGTAGGGGATCCATAAATCATGGTACTTTCAATGTATTTTATTTGATTATCATTTTTCATTAAAATGATACTGTAGAAGGGCAAAATTGTGGTCACTCAGATTTTAGTAGCACAAAAGTACATTGAGTGTGTTGTTTAATTTGAAGTCTAAGTTGAATTTCAATGTTGTTAATGATGCTCATTCTTTCTCTCCACACTCTTTTCATTGAGCTATTCTACTATAATGGTTATATTAAATGGCTTCCCTTTCAGCTTAACTAGAAGAATTCTGTCTGACAGTTGGTAATATTCAAGAATACATTTCTTCATACATTGGTTACACTCCTCTTACATCTTTCTCTCCACCTATATATATGACCTTGTGTTCATTACTTATAAAAACCCAATTATTTGCCCTCCTAGTTTCAAATCATTTTAGAATAATAATTGATCATTAAATATATATTTGTGTAAACTTTAATTTTTTTTTTATAAAACATGTCAGTAACAAGTAACTTCCAAACAAAATAGAATTCTTAAAATTAAATTATCATTATTTTTTTATTTTTTTTTTTTTAATTCAAAATAAATTCTTACCATGATTTTCTCAAGTTAATACTGAGAGAGGAATATCTCTGTTTACCATTCAATTTCAATCTGAGAATATCCTGAATGGACATGGCACATAGAAGATTTGAGTAAATTGTTTCTTTGCTGAATTATAATGGATTATTAAGATAAAGTCATTTAATATTAGTGTGATTTTTATCATTGTGGTTAAACTCTTATCTTTGGCCACTTATTTTTATACTTATCAAATTTTAACTGTCTAAATTTTAAGTTTCTATTTCTGATTCAATATTATAATAATACTTGATCTTCAGTGGTCATTTACCTGGATAATATAAAATGTCCACTTGTTGATTTAAACACAGTTCCACTAATTACTGAATCAATGCTGTCTCTCCTTTTATAAATGAGTAATAGAAATATCTGCCATCCATCAATAATTAATGAAGTTGTGGTAAAGTGGTTGCCAGCCAAGGCTATAGAACCTAATCTGTCTTGTTATTTAACCCATAACTGAAGAAGAAAATATGGATTAATACCTTTCCCAAGGGTATAAGTGAATGCAAGGAATTCAAATGGAATTCGAACTCGGATCCCCAATTTGTCATCCCAAGACGATATCCACTGCACCACAATGCATATCCCAAGTACAATTATCAGCAGTATTTAGAACATAAATTGCTAAAACAAAATTTTCAAATTTAATTTTTATTTAATGAAAGAGTAATCAAATTTTATTAAAATAGAATATTCTTTGAAGAAACACAGACTTGATTTAAAGAAAATATTAGACAATATTCTGCAAGTATGATGACAAAGTTGATTTGTAGCACAATATTTTATTAAGTTTAAAAGAAAGATATTTCTAGCAACATCAAAAATACTACCATGTCTGTAGATATAATTTCATTTTTTTTTTTTTGTATTTTGTTAATTTGAATTATTTTGAAAAATCTTAAGAGACATTTTATTAAAAAGAAAGTTTCTGAATTTGTTTGTAAACATATGTCTATAATTGCCCAGAAAGATTTCTTTTCTGGCATCTTTTATGGCTTCATAGTACAATTTTCATAGCTCTTGACTTTTCTTGATATTATTTCAATTTCTATTTTCATTTGACTGGTATACCTTTTTTTTCTTATTTTATCTTAACCTGATTATAAAGTCAAAATCATCATATATTTTATTGGAACTTTTTGTATGTCTGCTTTCTCAGATTTTAAATGTTTCTATGAAATGTCATATTTTGACACTATTATTTTTCAATAATTTTATTTAAAAAAGCAGCTCACTTTTAAGCATTGTTTTGTATTACTTACAAATGCTTTTAACTCAATGCATAGTATTCCTACAATAATAATGTAAAATAATACTATAATAATGTCAGAAGATATCAATGAATCATTTTTTTTATTACTAAGTTCAAATTATTCCCTTAGATGGCCAACATTCTAGATAAAACTGATTATTATAATATTTTTCTGTTCATATATTATTTAGTGAACATTTTTACTACATTCTTTAAAAAAATTATAGAATAAGAGATTTACAGTCAAGAGATGTGGATTTTTTTTTTTTTATTGGGTCTCCAAAGTTAGGTAATGTTGTAGCTTGGCCAATACTGTATATATCAATTTTTTCTAAAGGATACGAAGCAATTCAGTCTGTCAGTTAAGTGCCATATGTGATACATGCTTTGGGTGATCATGTCTTGAAAGAGACATGACTGACTGGGCAGAAGATTATCCCACAGTAGGTTGCCTTTGCTTTCTGCAGTAGACTGGTTGCTAGCCAAGGCTATAGAACCCAATTTGTCCTGTTATTTAACCCATAACTAGAGGGAAGAGATGGATTAATACTTTTCCTAAGGGTATTTGTGCGTAAGTGAATGCAAGGAATTCAACTGGAATTTGAACTCAGTAATTCATAAAAAGTTTTTGTTGTTTTTTTTTTTGTTTATTTAAGAAGTAACTATCATTGACAATTGACAAATTGCCAGATGTAAGCAGTAATAGGAATGATATTTTATAGATTAGCTAACAGATTCATATGAAAGAAATTTGCATTCTCTACTTGTTGAATTTTTGCTGAACAAGATATTTTCTTTTATTTTAATTATAACAAAACTTTACAGATCAGAGGATCTTATGTCATGTCTGAAGCTCTGTTGGTAATATCTATTTACACCATATCTTTGGAGTAATTGAACTATATAATAATTATTGATGCGCATTTATTTACATATTTTCTATCCCGTCTGTAGTGGGAAGGGAGGTAAGTCAACTAAAAATTAGTAAATTTGAGTGATTACTTCCCTTAGTCATTTTAATAATCTATACAGATAAAATATTTATCTGCATTTGACAAAATTAGTTCCCAAGCAAAATGCACCATTTGATTAATCAGTTCCTTTACTCTTACATTTCTTAAATTTTAGCCTTATTTGTTCAAACCTTTCATGTGAGGCACTCAGATACCTTTGTCTATTAAGTGATCCTCTTGCCTTCAACTTGGTTTTGAAATAGGTTTTGTTATCACTATTTTTATCATCCTGTTGCTAATCTTTTTCCTTCTGAGAGATATTTCCATTTCATTGTTATATTAAACACACAAGATTTTTAACATGAACAGATATTGAGCAAAACATATTTATATAATACCAGTAGTCATGAATCACAGATACAATTGCATTGACTTACAAGTAACAATTACTTTCAAAGAAATATATCAAGGTTTTTATTAACATTGCCACAAAAAATGTATGCATCACTATATATTTCATCTGAATATGTGAATTATGGTGTCCTAGATTCAACACATTTTACACTTTTAAATATAACTGAATAGCTTTTGAGAGATAAATCTAGTATCCTTATTGTAGGTGTAATTACAGTAGATCTTATATTAAGTATATGTTTTTGCATTGGCATGTAACATTCAACACAAACTTGCTCTATAAATGTAAAATTAAATTTAAATAATTCCCTATGTCTTACATGCATTTATGAACATTTTGTCCAGTAAACATCATAAAATGGTAAATTCCCTTGAAGAAAGGAGTAGATTAGAATGAGAGGTAGAAATTACATCTCTC
This sequence comes from Ascarosepion bandense, assembly GCA_037127315.1. Lineage (NCBI taxonomy): Eukaryota > Metazoa > Mollusca > Cephalopoda > Sepiida > Sepiidae > Ascarosepion > Ascarosepion bandense. The sequence goes on from JBBBDQ010000145.1 coordinate 5,137,089, forward strand.
TTAGGATCTGTTATGGTGCCTTCCTTTGAGGAATGAACTCTTCCTCTGGATATATATAAATTTCCTGTGTGACTTCTAGAGAACAGTGATAGAGCAATCAACAAGAGCAGTTACGAGCAGTTAAGTTGGTAGTTAGTTACAGCAGTTAACGGCAGCTACTAGTCAGGTAACATAATAATACCTTTGGACTTATTTATTTGTATATTACTGTTAATTAACACTTCTTTGAATATCTTTTTTCTGGTTATACTAATACACTGTTTTGAACCTACCTTCTTGTTCCATGTTTTACTTCCGGCACAAACCGGTGACTACAACTTGGTCCACAACTACATAACAAATTGGCGATGAAGATCCACAATAGGATCAGATAAAGACATGGCAGGAAGATGATTGGCAAACATATTCATAAGCATCACAAGAATGCCACTGTAATGAGAGAAGAGCTTGGAAAGAAAGATATGTTCACCCATTTACTTTTCTCCCATTATAGGTATTGTTATATCATGGATATAACACCACCAGCTTTTCACAGACAAAACAGAATGGCTGAAAGGAAAAAGAATAACAAGCATGCTTTGTTCCCAGAGAGATTTTTATATACTACAACATACACAAAGGCACCTCATTATAAGATTGGCATTATATATCAAACAATGTTCTCGTACCATCAACATTATATTAACAGAAGAAATGAAGTTTTGAAAAGTTTTTAAAAAGTAGATGCTCACACAATGCCCAGTCACACACATCTTGTGATAGATTTAAAGAACTCTCCTTTTCAAAAACACAAAAATTACATCACAGTCAAACATGAGGACAAAGTAACAACATTGGAAAAATAACATCCTTAAAAATGACAAGTGAAGTGGCTTAAAATGCTTGGAAAGGCAAAAATGATAGTACATTTTTATACTTCTTATATCCAGCAAAAAAGAAACATGTAAGAATACTGGAAAAATTAAATCAAAAATTGATAAAATCTTCCTTGTCATTTGTTTTTAACAAAACATGTTAAAATAAAAGATTGCTACCTAAATATACATTATTTAAAACTCTACATATATACATGTGTCCTACATGGAGAATAATATGTATCACATATAAGGAGGAACAAAAAGAAAGGTCTTACATATAATTTGGAGATAATTTTGACATATAGAAATCATGATTCCAGATTTTAATAGACCAGTTTAATCTATGTCCCAAAGGGAAATATACCATGAGCTTGTAAGTTGTGGGGGTGTAGATTTAGCTTCAAACTGGGCCAAAGAGCCCAGGCTAAAGGAAAAGCAGCCTTCTTATTTGCTTGCAGTCTACAAACTGTCAAATGAATACCACTTTGATCACTGTATAGAGTGATGTCATAAAGCAACTGTCATGTGACCCACATGACAATCTCAACAAAATAGTGAGAATCACAATATTTATTTTGTAAAAAAAATTACGAAATTGTGGCACAAGGCCAAACAAGGGGATGGGTAGAAGATGGCTTTCAGTTAACTATCCTATACCTAGCTAAACACTATCATGACCCATTCACTCATTACAATTTGTTCAATCACCAAAAGAACCCATCCATCATCTCACAAACTTTCATACACCATAATACCACATATTTACGAGGGGCACCTAAAAACGGGGGAAAACCCATGACAATAAAAATGTATTTATATACAATATAATACATAATTTAAAAGATTTAATAAAGAATGAAATGATGGGAGGGGGATGAACCCAAAAAACAAACTGAAAATACAAATTTTTAACTAAAATAATAAACAATGTTAGTAAGACCCATCCATCCCAGAAAAAAAGAGTGGCCGCTGTATTCTGCCAAACAGCGAAATCAAGAAGCACACTCACTAAGAGAGTGGGGAGGGGGTCAAAAAATTAATGGATTGGGACAATAAAAGGCTGAATCAGCCGAGATAAAAAGGAGGCCAAAACAAACTGGGGAAGTTGGGAATCTCAACTTAGATCATAACTAAAGTGAAAGCCAGGTACAGGCTAGGAACACATTCATTCACTTTAACTAGGTACACAAAAGAGAGCTACCTTAACAGGGGAGGATTCCACAGGAATCCACCCCGATGCAACCAGCAGATCTAAAAGAGAAAATCAAGACTAGCCCCGTTCACGCAAACCAGGCTCGCTACATTTACCCACCTTTTGCTGAAGTCTGTCAAAGTCAAACGTTTCCAATCAGTTCTAATCCTTATTTTGAGCATCAGCTCAAAATATCAAATCAGATCCTGATGTGAAAGACGCTGACCTCGCAAGACTTCCTCCTTCCGCGTCGTCCAAATCACCATTCGAGCCGTGGCTAGCAGTGACAGAAACACCATATACTTCATCCCAGAAAACGAGGGCAGCACATTGTCACAGGCGAATGCACGATCAGTGAGCACAAGCTCTCACGGTATGATACAAGCAGTCAACTCGCTGACCCGGTCACATAAAGGGTGAACCTGCGAACAGTGGTAGAAGGCATGCGAAGCCGTTTCTTCCAAGTCAAGGTCACAGCATTCACAATCTGGCAAATCTGCCAGGCCACATATGAAGGCCTTGTCATTGAGAGGCAACCGATTTTGAGCCAATCGCCAGGTGAGTGAAAACTCAGAGTTGCTGATATAATCGCTACCTGGCGGCGTAAACCAAACGAGTGAAACTCATCCTCTGACAAGCAGAGCACATCACATAAGGAATCCTTCGCGACACCCTCCACTAACCCACGATAGAAGACTCTCCTAGGCTGTGAAAGGTCACTGGAACGTGGAAAGGCCCACAGGGTCACCAGACATTCAAGGAGAAACCTCAATCGCCCTTGAGGTTTATGGCACTGCCTCGAGATGGGGGGAGTGATAGTAAGGTTAGGGAACATGTCCCTCACTATCCCCCTCAGCAATGAGTCTTCCAAAATCACTTGCCTGAGAAAAACCAACCTTGACGCAACCTTATGGATCATCAGGTATGGCATTCCCAGACCCCCATGACATGGACGTTGGTAACACACGTTTGTTGACTTAGTGTTTGCGTCCTCTCCACAGAATGGAGAATAGCAAACACTCAATCGCCTCCCTACGTCGTTTACAAAGTGGAAGTACTGACAACCAGTAAAAGATAATGGGAAAGACGTATGTAGCACATGCCTCAGCCAAGCCCTTTAAGGACAAATTCCTTCGATGCCAAGTCTTGGCCAATTCGTCTACCTTTGCCAGTACTTCAGACCAATTTTTCTCCAACTGTAGGTCGGGCCTGAACCACACTCCAAGAATGCGGACCGAGCCATCTGTCCAGTTGAAGGGCCCCAAGAGGGTAACACCCTTCCAGGCACCTAACCGCAAGGCGGATGACTTGTTGCGGTTAATCTTGGCCCGTCACCTGTTCGTATCATTCAGGCGCCTTCTGTACCACCTCAATGTCACTCCAGGAGGACACAAAAGTAGTGACGTCATCGGCGTACGCAGAAACCCTGGCTCAAGCACCACCAGGAACAGCGATTTCACGTAGGGCTAGACTGCATGCCCTATCCCTTAGCCGGCAAAGGAGGGGCTCCAACGCCAAAGCATAAAGTAGGGGCGACAGTGGACAACCCTGTCGGACTGACCTAGACAGTGCCAGAACACCCAACAACTTTCCGTTCACCTGTACCATAGCCATGAGGGATTGATACAGGAGGCTAATCCAGTAGTGGAAGTTAGTTTTGAATCCAGTGGCCTGCAGGACAGCCGCCAGGTAATGATTGTCAACCCTATCAAATGCCTTGGACTGATCCAAATTGATCGGTGCGGCTTCATCATCGTCTTTTATCCCCTTTATGATCATGCATATCAGATGCAGGTTGCTCTGAATTGTTTGGCCCTTCACAGCACAAGTCTGCTCAGGTCCCAACAGAGACTTGGCCAAAATCTTTAACTCTGTGTTTAGCAGAGTTATAGGCCGGTAACCCTCTAACTCCCCCCACTATTCTTTTTCTCAACAGCATGATCACACCCCTGGTGAACTGGTTGGGGATGGACCCCTGCCAGAACTAGTTGTTGAACATGACAGTCAAAATCGGGACAAAGATGTGCGACAACCTCAAGTACAATTCATAGGGCAAACCATTGAGACCTGGTGATTTGCCTCTGCCAACCTTTTTCAAAGCTGTGTAGACTTCGCCTCCATAATCTCTCCCTCACAGCTAGCTGCATTAGCTGGCAAAAGCCGGGGGAAGTCAACCAAATAGCTACGAGACTCCTCATCAAGGAGACCAGGCTCCTTGGTAAACAGGATCTCGAAATGCCGCCTAAATGCCTTACACATATCATCAGTCGACCAAAGAGTATGTCCCTCTGGGTTGCAAATCTCTCGAATGTACCGGTTGCCGCCTCGGTGAATCTCTTCCTTGCGCAGTTTTGTGCCCATGTTCACAGCTTCGGAAGACCTCTTGCTTAACCTATATCTAACTACCTGGCCCATGTAACGATCGCTATTCAACCATTCCACGGCCTCCTTAGCTATGACTACCTCTACGGGATCCCCACCAGCCACTGCTCAGGAGTAATTAGCTCTAAGTGTCTTCACCTTGTCAGCCTTATCCAGTTTAAGCCGTTTGCTGAACTGGGTGGTGAAAGACCTAATACTATTCTTAAGGTTCTCCCACCACTTATTCCCAATGACTCCCCCAGTTAACGCCCGCTGCACTAAGTTAATTAGCTGGCACCGGAAGTCCTGCCTGTTCAGTAAGGACACGTTGAACTTCCAGTAAGCAGCCATTCTAGGCCTATTTCCTAAATTTACCCGGTCACAAACAAGTTTGTGGTCTGAGTAACCTAATCAGTGGAACATGGGACAATCTAAAAGATCTATGTCAGCTGCACAAACTAACATTCTATCAAGGTAGCTAGCTACCTTGGTAGAAGGCCAACTATCAGCCCATGTCCACATTCTCCCACCCTTGTGATCGACCCAGTATCTATCGACTAGATCGAAATCCTCGATAAGATCACCCAAGCTATGATCACATGCCTTCCCGCTAGCTCCCCGAGTCACAAATCCACCAGGAAGGGCTCCAACCGCCGAAAAACCAAGACACGCTCCTCCTGGTCGTTGGGTGCATAAACCGCAACCAGTCGAAACACATTGCTTTTCACTGCAATATTGGCCACGATCAGCTGGCCCTTGGCACCGACATGGACAAGATCCACCTTCACGTCCAGGGTACGCTTAACCAGCAAAGAAACTCCTCTGACCAGCCAGTCCCCATATGCTGAATAGAAGATGAAGTCATTAGACAGTACACAGGTATCGGCCTTGCAAACAAAGTGAGTCTCTTGAATCGCAGCAACATCCACACCAAAGGACAAGATGTCCCGAAGCAGGCAGGCAGCCTCACTCCGATCCCTAAGGCTCTTCACGTTCATACTGGCTAACTTAATTGACATCTTTTAAATCTGAAACGAGAAAGCAAAAAATTACTCCTGGTCACATACAGTGAGAAAATCAGTGGCAGTAGGGATCCCGACAGATTGTCCTAGGCTTCCCGTACCAATATTGGACATAATTCGTCCGTCTAGGACAATACCACTAACGTCTGTAGGGAACATTAGTTTTATGGCCCTATATAATGAGGGGTGGAGGATAACAGGGACTCTCCCTGTACAAAAATTTGATAGTTTTTTTTAAAATAATTTGTGCCCATTTGGGCCATTTTTATATGAGGGAAAGCCTTGACGGCGCCCTGCACAAATTTCCAGGCTTTTATTTTACCCCTGGTATTTCTGATTAAAGTAAGAACCCCAGGGGCTCCTGGGAAATTTGCAGGGTCCTCCATTGACTTTCCTTCCACAGTAGTAAATTTAAATAATAGCCTTAGGAGGGCCTTCTTCTGGGAAGAGAAGTCTCTCTCTAAGGCCTGTCTGTCTACCTTGCAGACATCTTTGCTTTTGAAAAAGTTTTTCTTTTTTTTCCCTTTTCGGGGGAGGATTTGTTTGGATTCCGGGAGGGCTAGTTAGTTTTAGGGGAGGAAGTTTCTGATTGGGAAGAGGGTGTGGGAGAAGGAGAAGTTATTTTTCTCACTGGGGCGGTGGACTTACTCCTCCCTTCAAAACAGCCAGTTCTGGTGGGTGATGTAGGGGCGGATTGGGTTCTGGTAATTGCCATGACCCTCTCTGCTCTGCCACGTTCTGGTAGTTCCTTTTTCCTCTTTTTTTGGGACACCTCCTCATCCCCCTCCCATCCTCTCTTCAAAGATGAGGACCGTGGAGGAGGTATTTCCATTTTTTGTTGTTGTTGTTTTTTCTGCAGCTCGTTTTGTTGCTGCTTTTTCTCTTGTTCTTGTTGCTTTGCCTCCTTACGAGGCTTCTTTTTTTCTAGGGATGGCAGCTTCTCATGTTGAGGAGAAGGGGAAGCGATTTTCTTCCCCCTCCTGACCACTTCCATCCATTTGTTAGCACCACTTTCCAGGTTGGACTTTTTTTCCGGAGTCATTGGTGCTTTTCACACCGGCAGTGTTGCTGGTTTCACCTGTTTCTCTTTCGGTTTCCTTCCCAGGCACATTTTAAATGTGTGTCCCGCCAGTCTACATGCCCAGCAATGCGGCTTTCTCCCCTCTACTACTACAAACAACTTTCTTCCTTCATATAACAGAATGTCAGGGACCTTCAGGAAGTTTTCCCGGTCCAACATAATGCTGACACTTATATCCTCCGTGGCTACCTCGGCTTTACTCTTAATGCGTGCCACCTCCTCCACTGCTCCAAAAGTAGCGAAAAATGCTCCCACGTGATTGCAAGAAACCTCCACAGGCACTACATGTACAGTGATTTTTGTTTTTCTCATACCCAGGTACTCGGTCTGAAATTGAATACCTTTGGCCGTTAATATATTTCCTGCCAGATCTTTCGCTTCTACTCCCAAGCTCAGTAGAATATCCCACATTGCTCAGGACCTCCTTGCCAACACACAAGGGACAATATGAAGAATTTTAACCATGTTCTCCCTACTGACAGCAATAAACTTTCGTGTTTTTTCATCTGCTGTCAGCAGGGAGATCGTTTTCTTGGCAATCATGTTGAGTACTTCTGTTATAGCCACCAACTCATTTTCCTTAATATAGTCTTTGTATTTTTCCTGCATTAGCAGGTAATAATTTGAGTCCTTTTTAACCAGACTCTTCATCCATACCATTTGTATCCTAACACCATCAAGCAATAAAAGCATAAACCAGGAGATGCAAGGCTCAGAGGTAAATTAATGAGAGAAGGTAATAGAGGAAGAGTAGACCTGTGAGAGAGAACAGCTCAAAGAAGACAAAATGAAAGCTAATGCAAGAAGAGCTGTTATAAGAAAACAAAGGATTTAAAATGAAAACAAGAAAAATCTAACACAAGAAGAGAAAATACAAGAATGTGAATGGAAGAATGTTTTTGACAAGAAATAGAAGAGCAATGGGAATACTGGTACCATAGGAAATACACAAAATAGAGTTCATAGAGTAAATAATCTTCTGTTTACTGAAGCCAGTTATCAACAACATAACTGTGGCAGATAAAAAATAAGCCATTACTTTGTATAGTATGGGTACACTAGTTTATTAAGTAAATAAAATTGTTCACATTATAACTGTAAGAAGCTATCTAAGCTAAATTTAATATATGCTCAAATTTTACTCATTTCACATATTTATAAACAACATAAGATAGCATATCTGAAATTTTCATCTGAAAAACATTTTTTATATTAATTTGAGTATAAATAATTATCTCAAACAGATTTAGTGCTTTCTTCCTCAATAACAACTTATCAAAGTAATACTTGTTAAATTTACTCTTCTCTTTCTCAGATGGTAATTATGATCAATTTAGCATTTTCATTAATTAATAGTATGTTTATCTTTTTCTGAGTAATTTATTAATTACATCTTTCAAAAGACTTGTTTAAAAAATCTTTAAAAAGACATTGATTATAGGCAATCTCAATTTCCAGCTCTTTGATTTATGACATACTTGATTAAGATAAGGTACATTTCTCAAGATTTACTGTAATTCCTCCATACATGCATGAACATAATTTATCTCTTAATCATGCTTACTGACACTACAGGCATGACCATTAATTCATAGTGATATATTGTTGGCTGATCTTTAGTTAGATTAAAATTTAACTTGTCTTTATTTTTTTTTTTTCATATAAATTATATGGGTAGTTCTTTTCATATTATTTGTGTACATTATTCTCAATGATAAAATAATTAATGTCAGCAGCATGAAATTTTTTAAGAAAGTAATTGAATATATCTACTCTTTGTTATTGATGTATATGATATATATATATATATATATATATATATATATATATAAAAATACGGACTATTAGGAATAAAATTTTTCATAATTCAGGATATATAAAATTTGTGTTGTTTATTTAAAACTTAAGTTGAAGTAATTTAAATGTGGAAATTTAATGTTTTTACCAGAATTTCTGGGATGAGGAGTTATCACTATTTATACTATTTATATTCAGACTATTGTCCTCATCTTTGTTGTTTTTATTACAACATTTTAGCTATTGTGCCCTCTGGCTCTCCTCAGGTGTATATTAATTTGAGTAACCTACAGGGAATTTAGAACTGAACTCTTTATTTGATTTATAAAAGTAGATTGTTCTAATTCTTGTCTTGTGCTCATGTGTAGTTTTTGTTTTATTTAGCTCTATTCAGTTATTGCTTGTTTGTTTCCACTGAGTGCAAGTTTATCTGCCAACCCATAGACTGAACTCACAATCACTGTCACCAAATTCACAAACCATCACATAAACATAGAGCTTTAAACTAAGCCTACATTGCTGATTAGGCTGCCACTAGCACTGCTGTCATGTTTTGACTGCTGATGTGGTTGAAGACTCACTGTCATTTGTTTTTCTTTCTTTATTAGTGGTTCCTGTATTGTATTTATTTTATGTTAGGCCTGCTAAAGTGGGAGGGGGGTCCTCATAGCCTAGCATATGCAATGATTCTTTCAGGCATCTCTGTTCTGTTCATCTCTGTCCAGCATTTTCGGGTCATTCCATGGGGCTGATGACCACCTCTTTCTCTCTATACATGAGCATTGTCTCACCTCCCACTACTGCTTTTTGATGTTCCTCCAGCCTTAATTTTAGGTGGAGTGGCTTGTTTTACCTTTATATTGTATGCCACAATGGTAAGAAATCAAGTACACACAATCTCCTCCTCCCCCCACATTAGGCTTTACTCAGCAGAGATTTCTCCATATATTGGAACTGCTTCTGAATGTTGTCCAGATGTTGTATGGACTTCAGATCTTCTGGATCTTTTCTAAGAAACCTTTGACATAAAGTAGACAGACCATTGAAATTTTTTGGTCTTCCTATTTGTTGCTTCTGTTCTCACCTGATGATGCTGATGTCATGTTTGCAAGTTTGTTGTTATTCTGAAAGGTAATTTCATGCTGATTTCTTGTTGGTATGTGTCTAGATCACCATTCATGATTTTCTCTTGGTAATGTAGGCATCAAATGATCCTTTTCTTCAGACTGTACAGATAATGGTAATTGAAGTTGAGGTATTGTCTGGTGAAGATTGACTTGTGATTTAGAGGTTCATACAGGAGAAGCAGTATTGTTGAAAGTACTGTAATTATTCATGTATAAAACACATTTCACCCCACTCCTCACACCTTCTCAAGAAATTCAAACCTAAAAATTAGGAGTATTATATATAAGAACTAAACATTCTGTTTTTCTGACAACATGCATCATAATACTTAAAATGGTATGTCAAATGAATTTAAATTTATAAAGATAATGTCCAAATTAGTTTAAACCATCTAATCACATCAGACTGTGAACTTATTGATCCACACTTGTAACTTAGAATAAGCCATGTTTTGCACAAAAAGATTTTTCAACATTAAATAAAATTCAATACCAGTGTTTTATATTACTGGTATGAACATTACTATCTATAAGTATTTAATTTCATAATAATCTTTATTTTTTTAATATCAATTTCATTCTCATTTTCTTTCTTCTCTCTAGATTTGCTTTCTTTTGCTTTTGTCAGTGTCATTTTGTTTCTGATATATGTGGATATTCATAGACACACAACAACACAATTTGTATAATGTGCATATGTACATTAATAAATCTATAACCAAAAGCACAATATGACAATATATTTATCAAACATACAGACTGATATCTCTTCTTAATAATGAGATATTTTTCATTTAAGGTAACAAAGTGTTTTTTGCAACCATAATAATGACTTCTCATGAATAAAAAGTTGGAACAAGTTGCTAATACATTGCATTTTCTTTTTTGTGTTAGTTTCCTTTGGATAATTTTATTTTAAATGATTTAAAAAACAGAATTTTTTCTTGCATAGCAATTTCAAAATCACTTAGATAATTAAATCACTCTTCAAGAATACAATCAAGTAGCTTATTTAGAATTGTGTGCATGAATAAATAAGTTAAAGGATTAGCAACTGGAATTTTTAAAATAAATTTAAATGGAAATGGCATATGTGTTTATATGATTTTTTTTTATTTGAAAATCTATCATTAGTATTAAACATTGAAGGAAAAAAAATCCAGAATGTATCAAAAGCTGTCAAAGTAATATTTAAATGATTTATATGAAACTTATTTATATGAAATTATTTTTTATCATATGCACTTTGAATTCTGTCTTTATTTTTACAATTAAATACTGCACTGAAGATTTATTCGTGTAAATTTATAGGAAGCTCGATCATCTTTATTAAATTAGCCTTGTGCCAAACATAACCAAACTCCCCACAATTTTTGATTATCAGAAGGTTGAAAGAATAAAACTGCTTCATTTTTATAAGTAGAAATTTATTTATAGAACAGAATAGCATCAATTTGTTTGTATGAAATAATCAAACTCTGAAAATGTTCCAAAAGAAAGTATAGTAAAGAGTTAAATGAATCCAGAGTTCATTGTTGTGGTAAAATGTGTGTGTATGTGCAGAAAAAGATTAACAGGGTAGTAGTAAAGTTTTTGTTCCTTTCTTTTTGTGGGTGGCAAGAAAGTGAGTGAGAAATAAGATCAGAGGAAAAATGTACTTATTGATGATAATTTTAGGAGTCAGTGTCTTATTGTTGTCTTTGTTGACGGTGAGGATGAAGAAGAGATAAAGAAAAATAGCATGTAAGAAGGAAAAGAAAAGTGAACATATGTTGACAAGATATTATGTCCAGTTCAGCATTTTAAAATTTCTCTTTTACATCACTGTCTTATCTAATCTCTACTTCCATCTGACTGATTCAACTTTATTTATATCAAAATACTTTTTGACACTGGCTTGTTACTTTCTATCAGTTTTGTAAATCACTCCTTTTTCATTGACCAGAAAATTTTTTCACACAGGCTTGCAAAATTTTGCTTTGTCTTTTTTCTTCAGTACAAAGTCAATCCTTTTTCTATTGGTCAAAATGATTTACACACTGGCTCATGAATTTGTAAATGGTGAAGAGAAGAGTTACTTTTATTTAATATTCAGCACAAACTGAATAGAATCATTCTCTCACTTTGCTCATTTCTAATGTGAATAATTCAGAAATTTTATTTTTTTTTTAATTTGTTTGTCTTATAAAAGCTTTTCTATTATTTCCACATACAAAAATAACATTTACAAATAGTTAAAAACATTGTTCATCTTTTTAGTAGCGGTATTGATTTTAAGAACCTATTCACAAGCAACATAATATTGTCAATTTCAATTGTATTTTGTGCATGTTCAATTTTCCACTTTAAGATAAGTCAGCTTAAAATAATCCTAATCTACTAGTTTAATGAATTCTGTAAAATGTTGAAGAGTGGTCCTCAAAAGATACAGGTAACAGAATTTTTAAACAAGTAATTGTTCTCTTTAATTAGTCAGAAATTTACTAATAAGCATCAACTAGTTATTAAAGTTGTCTAATATGCCTAAATGCCTTCAGAAATATACATTGTTCGTAGATTAACTACTGTATTAAATTTATTCTATTTTTATTTTAAATTATAGGATTGATTCATTGATTCTGATTCAACTTCTCAAAATAAGTTAAAATAACTTTTATTTCTCCTATTATCATCAGAAAATAATAATCAATATTTTTTTTTTTGTAATTCCATTATATCCTTTATTTAACACACTTAACTTTGGTCTTCAGTGTAAAATACGACTAAGAACCTGAAAATGGTCTGAAATGGCACTGTCCTATAGATTTAACCCACTTCTTTCTAATGTCATTTTAAACTGATGCCTTCTCCCCACTTCCCCAAACACTTATCTAAACTATAATTTTACTAAGGGGAAAAAATGTGTTTGGAAATTTTCATGCTTTCCTCTGAAAACAAGAAAATATTGAATTCAAATGATCACCATATATGAAAAAAGATGTCAATTTAACTGAAACAAAGAACTATGTGTTACATAGAAAACTTAATGCTTTTTTATCATTCCAATAAAATGCAAGGAGTTACTGACTGTGAGATTTCCACAAGTGAGAAGTGCAAGAGAAGAAACTATTAGCATAGAACTTAAGGTTACATCTAGACATTTCAACTGTAAAATGATGAAATGTTGAGGTCAATTTAGTATTGCATTTACATTAATAAAGTTTAGGTACCATAGAAGAAAGCTCATCAGAACAATTGCCATGAAATTATTTATAGAAAAGGCACCAAAAAGTTACATTATGGTGATGGGAAAGTGACTGAGGCTGAGATGCTAGTTCAGGACCAATAATATTGCAGATTCTTCTTCATATTTTATCAAAAATTTTTAAATACATAGTAAAAACACCAAGCCAGTTGTGGCAGCGATATTCAATGCATGGACAAATGGTAGATTTATAAATATGTAAGATTCTGGTGAGAAAAATGGTCTATCATGATACAGGCAACCAACTTACTTAGTGGTAGACCTAGCAATTGATTCAGTATAATCTTTCCATTTCATATTAATAGAGAATGTTAATCCAAGAAGGTGCAATGAGTTACTATCCTGGAGGTTAGCATCTACCATGCTGATGAAAGGGCTCTCTCTAGACAATTAAGAGAGCAGTTTTGTTTTTGATTCCAAGTTAAGAACTGATGATATCAGGAAGATTGTTGATAAGAATTAGAAACAATGTAGATCCAAGGATAGAATCCTGTGGGAATACCTGCATTAATCCAAAATTATCTAGAAGAGTAGCTGTTCAATACAACTTACATTTTTCAAATTGATAAGAAAGCTAAGTTTAAAAATTTATCCAGAAATACCATATAACCTTTCAACTTGTAAAGAAGCCCAGCATGCCAAACTCTGTCAAATGCCTTTGAGATATCTAAAGCAATGGCGTGGTATTCACCATTCTTATTTACAGCTTGATAGAATCTATCACCATAGTCATCATCAGCAGTTAACCTAGAGAAGCAAATGTTATAGTGCTTATTGGAAAGAAGACCCTGCAAAGTATGATGCTTAAACAATTCCAAGTTGATTAGAACATGTAGCACTTACCAGAGGTAGAACTGATAGAAGGATCAGATGATTTGCCTGTGTTTTTAAAGACTTAAACTACTGAACATTTCCAACAAGTAGGGAAGCAACAAAGCATTTGTTGTAGAGTTTTTGAGAGAACAGGTGCCAATTCAAGAGCATATTTCTTAAGAGCTATTGCAGGGATATTATCAAGTTCACATACTTTGTGAGAATACAATTTTAAGTGGATATCAGAAACCATAATTGAGTTATATGCATATCACCTAATAGACTCTATTCTTAGCGGAAAGTCAAGTTAAGATAGTCTAGATGAGTCAAGAGTAGAATTCAAAGAGAATTTGTGAAACATTCTGCTTTATCAGAAGATTTTAACACCTCAAACTGAGTGAACAGAAGAGGGATAGAAAACTTATTTAACATACTATTACAGAGCCACCAGTCATTGCAAGAACCAAAATTTGTTAGAGGCTATACAGTATCTCATTCTATCAGCAAACAAACATTTGTTCTCTTAGAGGACACATTTGATTATTACTTGAAGTATCTGTTGTGATTGGAACTATCAAACTGGTACAGCTGGAAAAAGCGATCACTGTTGGCTATAGCGGTTGAGCAAACAGGTGTAAACTAAGAAGATTATGGAAACTACTCTGGCACAATTCTCAATATGAAGAGAAAGGATCTCAATCCAAATATTGAAGAAAGTTACAAAATTAATCCCAATCATTACACTGGTAACAGAAAGAAGTCTTGTGAATAGGGGGTTCCTTTCTAATAGACAATTCAAAAGAAATGTGAACAGATACTAAAGCATGATTTGAATTGCTGAGAGGATGGAGTTGCGATGCTCAACAAGAGCCAAGAGAAAAGAAAAATAAATCAATAAAGAAGCATGTTGCTCAGAATTAGTAGGAAAATCTACTGTTTGACTGAGAAACTTAGCAACAAAAAAACTGAAAAAGAATATCAAAATCATCAGTAACATTAGAATGATTAAGTCACTTGATGTGATGAGCATTAAAATCACTAAACACAAAAATGTCTACATTATGATGTAGAAAGTGAGCCATTTCTATAGTATCAGATATTTTGTCTAATATGTTAGTCCTGAGAAGGAGAGTGATAAAGGAAAAAAATAGATAGCTAATAGTGCAATAAAGAATGTAATTAATGAATTGTTATTGTTCTGACTGAAAAAAAAAATCATATTAATTTAATTTGGTGGGATTGTTCTTATTGATAAATCTACTTTTAAATATCCTTTAATGCTAATACAATTTTTTTATGCCATAGTCCATAGGTAGTTTGCTTTATCTTGCATACAAGATTTCCTTTTTGTTATGGAGTTCAAGCACTAACAACAGATAGAATGTCATACCTTGAATTTCTTCATAAATAGCTTGCCTGTAGTTGCTATCCAAATTGCATAAACTTCGATAACATTACTTTGAAAAATTTGTGGCAAAATTTAAATGATTCATTTAAATATCAAAACAAAGCATAAGTAAAAAAATTTTGCAGCTTCAATGTTTTGTTGAAGTTATTTGATTTATTCTCAAAACTATTGTCTAAAGTTATTATGCAAAATCAGAATTAATTTTTAATTCAATAAAAATTAAAATCATTTTTTGATCAACAAATAAGAAAACAAATAAAAAAACACATAACACTTTGAAGCATTTATATATGTGTGCATATATATATATATATATATATATATATATGTGTATGTGTGTGTGTATGTATATGTGTGTGTGTGTCTGTATGTTACACAAAATTCAGAAGATTAATAAAATGAAATTAACAACCAACATTTAATTTATTTGTTTGAACAATATTTTTAATCATCTTTGTATAGATATTGTTTTTAATTAAACAGTACATTTATATATATATATGTGTGTGTTTATGAGAAATTTTTATGAAAATGTGTGTCATTCAGCAGGATTGAAACCTGCAGGTTCGAATCTTGCCTAATGATAAATTTTCATAACCTGAATTTCTTATAATCAGGCTGGTAGAAATGTGTGTATATATATATATATATATATATATATATATATATATATGTGTGTGTGTGTGTGTATATGTATGTTGCTGGGTGTGGGTGTGTGGCCAAGTGGTTAGAACGATTGCTTTCTAATCATGAAGGCCAGATTAGAATCTCACCATGGTCGATTTGTCAGGCAGGTGATTTCTTGATGCTATCAGTCTGAAGGAGACAATTCCATTGTGTGACACCTCTGAAGAGTGCCTGAAAACCATACCCTAGGTTGACCCAAGCCTTGTTGGTAAAATTAGGTAGATATCTCTTTGAAGAGTCAGTGATGGTTGTACTAGCTCAAAGTTACAAGTCATTGTAACCAAGGGCTTGAACACACTGGTCTTGTTCAGGCTAGATAATGCACTCTCTTTCAGTAACTAAGGTCTACTCAATATAGTTGCGGTATAAACCACAGGTGGGCTTTGTGGATGTTGAATAAACACAAGTGTGCAGGCATTTGTAGTGGGAATTAGCTTGCCACCTTGGTAGACAGCTATCCTCGAATAAGAGTAGCTAGTCATTATATATATATATATATATATATATATATATATACATACACACACACCCTGATTGAGCACTCTGGAAGAATGGTAGACTTTGAAAAACAGTAGCTACTCTGACATATACACATCGTTCATTCAGCAATGAATTAGAACACTCTCAGCTATTGGGCATGTATAATGATAATATACACGCTAAAAAGTCTGCCTCCTTCTACTGAGTGCCCATAGCTCAGAGGTAGAATAAACAACTGATGCCAATTCGGTCGGGTTTCAATATTGGATAAAAGGCAATTGGCTGTCTAACTGTACTAATGAGCTGTGATACAGCAAAACAGATTTGCCTGCAGATGACTGTGTGTGTGTGTGTGTGTGTGTATATTTTTGTTTGCATGCATATATATATATGTGTGTGTGTGTGTGTGTGTGTGTGTGTATTTGTTTGCATGCATATATATATATGTGTGTGTGTGTGTGTGTATATATTTGTTTGCATGCATATATATATATATATATATATGTGTGTGTGTATTTTTGTTTGCATGCATATATATGTGTGTGTGTGTGTGTGTATATTTTTGTTTGCATGCATATATATATATATGTGTGTGTGTGTGTATATTTTTGTTTGCATGCATATATATATATATATATATGTGTGTGTGTGTGTATATTTTTGTTTGCATGCATATATATATATGTGTGTGTGTGTATTTTTGTTTGCATGCATATATATATATATGTGTGTGTGTGTGTGTATTTTTGTTTGCATGCATATATATATATATATATATATGTGTGTGTATTTTTGTTTGCATGCATATATATGTGTGTGTGTATATTTTTGTTTGTATGCATATATATATATATGTGTGTGTGTGTGTATTTTTGTTTGCATGCATATATATATATATATATATATGTGTGTGTGTGTATTTTTGTTTGCATGCATATATATATATATATATATATATATATATATATATGTGTGTGTGTATATTTTTGTTTGCATGCATATATATATGTGTGTGTGTATATTTTTGTTTGCATGCATATATATATATATATATGTGTGTGTGTGTATATTTTTGTTTGTATGCATATATATATATATGTGTGTGTGTGTGTATATTTTTGTTTGCATGCATATATATATATACATATATATGTGTGTGTGTGTGTATTTTTGTGTGCATATATATATGTGTGTGTGTGTGTATTTTTGTGTGCATATATATATGTGTGTGTGTGTGTATTTTTGTGTGCATATATATATATATGTGTGTGTGTGTGTATTTTTGTGTGCATATATATATATATGTGTGTGTGTGTGTGTATTTTTGTGTGCATATATATATATATGTGTGTGTGTGTGTGTATTTTTGTGTGCATATATATATATGTGTGTGTGTGTGTATTTTTGTGTGCATATATATATATGTGTGTGTGTGTGTATTTTTGTGTGCATATATATGTGTGTGTGTATTTTTGTGTGCATATATATGTGTGTGTGTGTATATTTTTGTGTGCATATATATATATATGTGTGTGTGTGTGTGTGTGTATATTTTTGTGTGCATATATATATGTATACACACACATGCATGTGTGTGTGTGTATGTATATTTTAAATCAAAAGAGAAACTGCAGGTGTTCTTTTAGAAAATATATTGTATTTTATTTCTTATATTTTATATTCTGCTACACATGTTTCTGGTCTCATAACCTTCATTACGCTGTGAGTAGTTGTCAATCATCGTCTTGATTATGTGTGGTAGTCGTTCACATCTTTTTGTACTTGTGAAGGAATCTCTTTCTGTTTTAAGGGAGTAATGAAGTAATTTAGGATGGGTCAAGTATTGGGTGGAGAAAGATTTTGTTTATATTTTTTTTAATAGATACATACATATATATCTATTCCTATTTCATGTGTGTGTGTGTTACTGTTTGTGCGCATGTAGTGCGTCCCTGTGGGGTTATGATCTATTAAGTGCTGCTTTAAATTTGTGTGTGTGTATATATAAGATGTCAAGGAAAGATAAAGAACTGTAAAGGTAAATAATGTCCTTGGCACCGTAATAACAATAAATTAGAATTTAAGATTTATCATAAAACTTACTGACAAAAGCAACCTTATTAATTTCTATTCCCGCCACAACCAATGAATTAAATCTGATTTTAATTATAAGTTACTATCTTAGATCCCTTCCAATATTCAGCCCAAAGTATTTATCTGACGAAGAGATATATTGAACAAACATTTGAACTTTACTATCCACACCATTTCATCCTCAAAACCGTAAGAACAATAGCTCCCCAAAATTATACAAATTTCATAATACTGCCTTCCAACACCTTTTTATATGAACTCAAAAATAAATTAGCTATCCCAAACACTAGAATTGTTGCCACCGCCTCCAAGACACTTGGTGATATGATCAGATTAAAAGAGATACCAAACACCAATTTAGACACAGTATTTACAAAATAGTTTCTGCAGTGCAATATCATATATATTGGGAAAACATCACAAAATCTAAAAAAATAATAGCATTACTACCAACTATAAACACATGATTAAAACATGACATTATTTCTGCATCTTTCTACAAATCTACAATCCATGAATCCAAAATATGTCTACCAATAGATATAATTAAATAATTCAAAGATACTTACATATATTCATAACATTGTAATATTATTTTCTTTATATGCAATACATTCTATTTTACTTCATAATTAATCTATCATAATTGTTTTCTGCCTATTATTTCCTATTATTTATATTTTTCTTCCTATTATTATATATTGTTGTATTTTATTTCTATTATATTTATATATTTTTCTCCCATTTTTGTTATATATTGTTGTATGTTATTTATATTGTTTAATTGTAATATTGCAATGATATAATATATACTTTATATCTTACTATTATAATTTTATATGTATGTGTTACTATTTCTATATTACTTATATTAATTATATAATTTTTAATACATAGATACTTAGTATTATAGTACATATTTCATTGAAATATTCTCACCATTAACAACTTATTTTTTAAAATTTATTTATAAAAAGTATGCTTAATACTTGTATATATCATTTTGCTAGTATTTTAAACAGAAATGTATTTTGTTTTATTCCCAGATATACTAACTTTACCAACTCATAAACACACACATTAATACATGACTCTATCATTTTATTTAAATAAAAACATTTTCTGTCACCTAATACTTGCATACATTATTTCGCTACAATTTTGAACAAAAATGTATTTTGTCATTCACATTTAGAAATATAAAAATTATATACATTTCTGGTCTGACACAATGACACTACCTTCCTAGCAGTAACATATCACTCAATAAGTCACAGACCTTACATATAGATGGCACCACTAATAAAAAAAATCCATATATATAGTGTACTACCCCAGAAGGAGACTATGTTGATTAATAAAGTTGAATTTTGCCTAAAAGTTGTTGTTTTAGTAGTTAGGTTTAGTGATGTGATGTGTTAGCTGCAGCTATAGATTAAATTGTTCCACTTCAGGATAGTTGAGAGAGCAAGGCCAAGGAGGCACAGTCTGTCGCTCCCCAAGAGACTAGCACCATCCATTCTGATGGCTAGTAGGAATGTTTCTTTGTGGTGGTTAAAGGATAGCAGTTTTGTTTTGCAGGCATTGAGTTTTACCAGCCATTTCCTACCTCAGTCTATCACAGATTGAAAGTCCTTTCCAAGAGCAGCAGCCAGATTTACTTTGTCAGTTATGGTAATTTTGCTATTGAGACAGAAGTAAATGGTGGTGTCATCTGCATAGATACCTACTTGGGAACTGATTAAGATGAAGATCAGGAAAAGCATAACACCTAGGATAGAGCCTTGAGGGATGCCCATGTTCATATGAAAGGATCTGGAAGCTTGCCCATTCAGAATGACTCATTTCAGGATTGGATATGAATGATTAGATAAAATCAAACAATCATCAATAAATACCATAGCACTGGAGCTTTCGCAGAAGTCAGCATTCCAAACCCTTTTAAGATATCAAGAGCAACAGCTCAAGCTTCACTATTCTTATCAGGAGCCTGGTATACATGATGGTTATTAGCACATCAACGATAGGTCTGGTGAAATGGAAGCCATATTGTTTGTCAGAGAGTAGGCCGTGAGAGGTGAGATACTTAACTACTTCAGCATTGATAAGAGCTTTGAATACTTTGCCAAAAAGTTGTAAGAGGTTAACAGAGCATAGTTAGAGGAGTCAGAGGGTTCTCCAGAGTTCTTAAAAACAAGAACTTCAGATGAAGTTGTTGCAGAGTTCAGGATCATTGAACAAATATTAATGTATCAGAAGAAAGTATGTTGAGGTTGTGTAAAACAACTCCACAAAAATTTGAATATTATGTAAGGCATATTCAAGTATTCAAACAACTGTTCAATACATAACAAACTTTTATATACAGAAATACAAATATTAATAAACTATATTTCAAATAGGATTACTTGTGATGTAATTAGTTTTTGGTCCAATGAATACTTAAAGAATATGCAGAAAATGAATTCAAGTTAAACAGTTCAGTTCAAAGATTTTCTTGTTGAATAAAATGTTCATAAATGATTTGTCTGTTATTATAGTTCAAAATATGTGACTGTTTTCAACAAATCAGAATAATGAAAGCAGTAATATTCAGTTATATACCTTTTAGTTGCATTCATAAACTGGAAATACTGTTTTATATTTTTTAATGTTCATAGAAAAGTTCTTGATTGTTCTTTCAACAAAGTTGAGCTTGATTCAAATAAAGTTGATGCCTTCTGTGTTAAGCTTATGTAGCTCCATATCCTCCCTGGTCATCCAAGACATCTATTACTGCAGCTGATTGATGGAGTGATTTCTTCAACCCTGACTTGCCTTACCCCACATTGTGATTAGGTTGATTGTAAGAAGACCGATATTGATTTGTTGCAGATATTCTCATATTGGGCTGGTTCAGGAAGAGCGAAGACATATGGTAAAAAATAACATTCAAAGTAATATCCCTATTTTTATATCATACTGCGTACAATGGTTTGTTAGTAGTGGTTAGCATGCAGGTGTTTGTCAACCTAATTCATTCTTAAATCAGATGGAACTCTTGGTTAATCTAGAAAGGTTTGACTTGCAGATTTAGTGAAGTTTGTTTAGCTGATTTGATAAATTTGGCTCAAGGCTGATGTTGGAGTTTAGCTTCGACAGTCATGTGTGTTGTCTTCTCATCTTCTGTTTAATTCACTTTGTGCATTCATATTTATTGATGTCTGCCAAAAACTGGTGTGGGGGCATGATGCAGTTGGAGGAATTGGTATTTCCCCCATCTGTCATCTTCATTGCCTTTGGTCCTGAAAAATTATTTCCCAATTTAGAAGTTCTCTCCTTTTCTCGGGTGATGGTTGCAGGCATTACTCCACCTACAGCTCCTTTTATTTTCTTAATCTCTCTTCTAATTAAAAACTATTGTTCCAAATTCAGTTTTTCTTCATTTTTGGCCTAATAGTTGGATAAAGAATGGACCTACTTGCCTTCCCCAATCCAGGGTCACTTTCTCAGGGGAAATCTTGTCGCTTACATTATGATAATAATCATTCAGCAGAAATGTTGAAATTATGCCATGTATTTTTATCAAAACAAATTAGTCAGTATCTATTGTTTTCAATTACAACACTTCTGCAGGGAAATTTGCAAAGTCGGTTTTGTATTTCCTTCCCATCTGGAATCTGACACAGGACACTTGGTTTTTCATTCTTTGGTCAAAACATTGTTTAAGTAATCGTTTCACCTCTTAACTGGCATTTAGAATTTTTACCAAAAGCCATTATTATTAATTACCAGCAACCAAAAGCTGTTATTATTAATTACCAAAATAGTGTTACAGCTGTTCAGCTGTTTTTGATGGAAGATTTTTTTGGTGCAGATCTTTAATTTTTGTATGTTGAGATTTCTTCACAGAGAAAAAAAGTTTGTTCATGTGTTAACTGTTAATTAGCTTTAAAATTTTCTCGTTGAGTGAGAGAAAGGGCTCATTATTATGAGTGGTACTTTTCGGTTTCGATTTATCAGGAAAAAGGTTCATGATGCCTGCTTCTTCCAAGTTGCAGCTCTCACTGGGGATTCTGCTTCAGACTAGAGAATTTATGCTACTTTTGATCACATGACAGGCTCAAAAAAATATTTCAATTTAAGGCACAATTTTCAACCTAAAAATATCTGCACAGATGTATTTTAAATATTAGACAAAATTAGCTAGTCAGAGGTGATTATTTCAGGTTGAATTTGGATCATCTTTTAAATTTAATTCTTCAAAACTATTACCCTCATCAGATAAATTGTTGTTTAACTGCAATTTAAAAATTGTTTTATTTTTCATGTATTTAACAATTCTACCAACATTTAATAGTAATTTTTTTGTGTTCCTCTTAGAGTGGGTCTCTACAAAGTTTTCCAGCAAGCAGGAAAGCAAGAAATAGTGAGGCAATAGTTGCAGAGTTTGAAGAAGACAGGAGACAGCTCAGGAGCACATTTCTTTAGAACAATGGCTGGAATTCCATCACCTTCAAAGCCTTATGAGAATCAAGTTTAGAAATGATGTGCTGGACGGGATTAGGTATATTTCACTCAGCTGAGCCTCAGATCTAGGTGAGAAATCGAGTGTGGATACTCCAGATGTGTCAAGTGTGGAGTTGTAAGAGATTTTATGAGCAAAGCATTCAACCTTGTCTTCTATTGATATGAGGACTTCAAATTGATTGAATAGAAGAGGGATCAAGGGTTTGCTGTTGCTCGGCACGCTCTTGCAGAGTAACCAGTAATTTTTGGAACTGAACTTGCAAGATGCTATACATTACCTCATTTTATTTTATCAGCAAACAAAAGTTTGGCATCAGTTAGGACATTCCTACATTCATTACAAGCAGAGAAAAAGAGGCATATGATAATGTAGTGACTCTTCTTTTAAATCACAGTTAGCAATTATTGATTTTAAGTTCTTGACTTCAGTTTCCAACATGATACTTTTAATTGCTGTCATGTTGTTTGCCACTACCATATAATTTCATCTTCACAACTGACCATAGATTTTCAATCAGTTTTAGATTGGATCCTGATGGTTGCCATTCTATTATTTTACCTCCTGTAAACCTTTTATACTCAAGAAATTTATGGGTAAACTTAGATACATGAGAAGAAGCATTGTTGTGCATAAATACACACTTCACTTTAAAACTGAAAAGCTGGAACTTGTACCATTCAAAAAGAGTCTTTATGAAATCACGTTATTTAGTATAATGGTTTTGCCAATAATTTCAGTCCTTGTCATCATACCACCTCTTCTTTGCTGCCTTCTTTTAGTGACAGGGACTGCTGTGTTGAATAAAATCTATCCTTTGGCCTATTCATCAAGTCCACTGTGCATCACCCAAGATTTGTCTGAAAATTGTTTTAGAAAATGTCAATTATTGTGTACTTCTTAGCCCAATTTTGACACTTTAAAACATTTGCTTTACTGAGAGTAGGTTAGCTATGATATTTCTTGACAGATCACAATTTCTGAAGTATGTGAGACCTTATGTCCTTCACTTTCTCAATTTCAGCATTTTTAAAGATCAGATTACTGATTAAAACTTGCTTTATTTTACATTTCTCTCAAGGAAATAATTCTTAAAGTCTTTTCCTTTGCTTCTAGTTCTTTAGGATTACCTCACCTTGTCTGTCAGATTTTTCTAACATCCACTAGCAGTATAAAAGGAAAGTACACGAAACTTATTTTTTCTCTCTTCAATGACAGGATACTAAAGTGACAAAGCAGGTCTTGTTTCTCCTCTGTAGAGATGGCAAACTAACTCTTTAAACCCTAATCAAATCACATAGGGCATTGCCTACAACCCACTAAAATATCGCCACAACAATATATAATAAGAATTTATCTTCATTCAACCCAACAAAATATCCCAGTTTAACATGGGGCAATATAACTGCACCTATGTAGTGGGGGAGGGGTAAGACAAATGGGGCCACCTGTTGGCTGTGGGTGGCAACCTATAATTCCTGGAGACAGGATCCTGGTAGCAGAGCAATCCATGACCCGGGAAAAAGCAGCCATAGCACTGCAACACTCCACTTTGGTCCTTATCTGGGCTAGATGGGTGGCTGGAAGGGCTCAATCCGATCAATTGACTGTTCCTGACATGCCCTAGCACATATATTTGTTTTTATTTTATCCCAATCATGTTATACAATCTGCTCGTGTAGAACTATTGATATTCTCTTGCGGAACTATTCTCAACCTTCTATTATATATGCTAGAAGGCGGGGACTGAGGGTCAATTATGTCAAGAGATATGACTTTTGACCAATATTATTAGATTGTTGTGTTTTTGACAGAGGCTCAGAATCATGCTTTTGGCATGAGTATACTGGTTTTCTATCCCTGTCTCAGCCAAGGTGAATGGGTTTCCCTCTTGGTTTATTTCCAACATAAGTTGGACTCTGTGGTGGGTGGAGGAGCATGGGACCAGCAGAAAAACATAAAAACACTCATGGCTTCCCCTACAAACAAAAAACTTAAACACAACTACATAGAATCTGATTCATCTTCAAATAATAAAGCAGAATAACCCTTTCCAAGATTTGTTATTATAGTTATGCAGCTCACTGATCACAAATTTATCTCCCTTTATAATAGAAAAGGTGATATCAGGCAATTTAATGCCTGTATCTGTCAAGAAATTGAAAAATGAGACACTACTTGTCAAAATGGAAAAGAAGAAACACATGGATTTTCTACTGAAAATGACTATGTTCTACAACGTTCCAGTAAAAACATACCCTCACAAATCTCTGAACACAAGTAAGAGGATTTTGAGAAGCAAAGAACTATCTCTATGTACAACAGAAGAAATTAAGAAAGAGTTGAAAATAACAAGGTGTCATCGATGTTAAACGAATTTCAATAAAAAAGAAGGTAAAACGATAGAAACCAACACCCATATAATGACATTTAACACATCAAAAATACTAGGAAAATTAAAGTAGGCTATACCATGGAGAGGGTCAAGCAGTTTGTGCCTAACCCTTTAAGATGTTATAAATGTCAAAAATATGGACATCATGAATACACTTGTAGAGGATGAGAGGTGTGTGAGAAATGTGGTTGAAAAGATCCTGACCATCACATGAATGAATGTGAATCTCCCAATAAATGTGCTAACCATGGTGGTGACCATCTGGTCTATGCAAGATCTTGCAACAGTTGGAGAAGAGAAAATTCTCTCAGTAATGTACAAAATTAACATTCCTTACCAAGAAGCACAAAAGATGGTAGTAGGGTCTAACACTACCATCTATTCCCAAGCAGTCCAATCGGAAAAAAACAACAGAACAAATATGAAGAATTTGTCAAAACATTAATTCAGCTGGATCTGGGTGATTGGTACAGTTTTATTAATAAGATAAAAGCTCTGTTTGAACTTGACAAAAATAATACAACTACAGCTTCAGAAACACCAACTACCCAAAGTAATCCTGCAAACAAAAGAAAATCCTCCATTAAAACAACTACAAAAACCACAGTGCAGACCCAAACCACTTCTAAGAAAAAAAAGTCACAGAGATCATCAAGCACTCCTCTTACTTCTAAAACTGAAAACCTTGGGAAAAATCAAACATCAAACCCCGAACCAAACAATGATAAGGCAGAACGTTCCCCACAATCCAAAATAGACTTTACTCCAACTTCATCCTCACAGGAACATTTAAAGTTTTTAAACTTAACAAGCCAGTCTACAGAACCATCAATGTCAAAGGTTGACACCAAAAATAGATTTAGCTCGAGAGGAAGAATGGAGATAGAAGAGCCTAACAATATAAACAAATCTAGGAAAAACAATAAATCTAATTTAACATAACGAAACTGCAAAATAATTCAATTTTACAATAAAACTGCAGAGGAATTAGAGCCAACTATGAAGAACTTCTAATACTCTTTGATAAATATAACCTCAAAGTTGTATGCTTTCAAGAAACATTTCTCAAGGACACCAACTAGTTAAACATTAAAAATTACAATTCATACAATCACTTACACAAAGACGGATACAGTAGAAAAAAATTCATCATTCATACTGATGCCATTTCTGTCCTACAATCTACAAAAAATAAAACTGGTTAACCCTTTGTCAAACTTTTAAACAAAATCAACTCCATAAAACATAAAGAGGTGATATTTTGCTGGATCCCAAGTCATATTAGAATTCATGGAAATGAGAAAGCCAATTTCTTAGCAAAAGCTGCACTTAACATGACGTCCAACCAAAACTCCAAAATCCCATATACTGACCAAAAATCAAGAAAATAATGATACAAAAATGACAACAATTATGGGACAAAAATACCTACAACAAGCTCTACCAAATAGAACCCACTTTAAAAGAAAGGAAACCAAATCTTAATAATACAAGAAGAGAAGAAATCTCCCTTGCTCAGTTACATATTGGACACACTAGATTGACTCACTCCTTCATGCTAGAAAGGGAGCCTTCTAAATGTCCGTGTCGAAACCAATACACAGTAAAACATACTGATAGAATGCATAAACCTTACACACATTTGAAGAAAGTTCTACAACATTAAGAGCACAAAGGAACTATTTACAAAAATTGATCCAAGTCATATAATAAACTTCCTGAAAAGAATTGGTCTCTTATCAAGGATGAAGACTGATGTGTAATTAATATATGCTACCTTTTAACACTGTGCAAACAAATTGTCTATTCTAAATGAAAATTCTTGTCTTAGACAATATTACCTGGAATTATTTTGCAGTGTGCAACTATATAAGCTCTAGCTTATATAGCTTATAGATGTTTACAAGTACTATATATTTAGTGTTTGTGTGTGTGTGTGTGTGTGTGTGTGTATATATATATATATATATATATATATATATATAAATTTTAAATGACCCACACTGGTTGATATGCTATAAAACTCGACCAACCAACCAAACTCATGTTCTGATCACAAGTGTCATTACAAGTTTCTCTAAGAAATATATTGTCAGTCAGTATATCACTCACTGTAGTAAGTTAGTAGCTCATTGAAGAATGAATTTTCCTCATCTTTTTTGATTTATGTAACATCTCTAGTTCTGCATATAAATATGTATATAAAATCAATGTATTGAATTCAGAAATATATATAAAATCCTTGTATATGTTGAATTCATTCATTTTGAGATTATTAAAACATAACTTTGTTAGGGGATATTTGGTTAATCTAAGCAAACCTCAAAATAAATATCAACCTTAGGTCCCCTTCAGTTTATATTTTCAGCAACTTTCTTTATCATTCAATATTCTCTGTGAAACTCCTTGGATATCTCCATGGTGGACAGTTACTCACTCAATAACTTAATTTCCTGTTTTTCAGCATTTATTAAATCATTTTCATTAGATATATTTATATATAGTTTCAATTTTTATGTATAGATTCAATTTTGGAGGAAAAAGAAAAGTAGTCTTTATTAGGTTCGTATTCATAATAATATCAAACAATCTAATTTTGTTAATTCCAGGTATCACAAATATTAGCTGTTAAAAGTGGCTAAAACTTTTACCAAAGATCGAAATGGACTAGTTTAAATTTGATAAAGATTGTTTCAGGTCTTTTTGAGTTATTGAAGTTTGTGATTTGCATAACCATAAATAGACTGTAAAATAGAATCATTTCACTAATTGTCTCACTTAATCAACATTAATCTTTGCATACTACTCAATAATCAATAAAAAAATAGGTTAATAAAAACATTGTCATACACATACAATGTTAGAACTACAAACGTTATGTTTGTAGTAAATGTAAATGTATAGAATGTGTAAAAAAAAATAAAAAATAACATTTTAATCCCAGATTAAAAACTGTTATTGATTTTAATATAAGTCTCGCCTTTGTTATTGTGGTTTGTTGAAATAAGACATATACATTATTTTACTACTTGACTATACCACTCAATGTAATATGTGAGATGCTACCAAAAGATTTAACAAATTTGAATAGTGCATGTAATACAGATTTTTACTACTAAACTTTGGGAGGAGTATATTTTGTGAGATAATTTTATATGTACCTCGGAGGACTATTCTGAACAAGACAGAAAAAATCTGCATATTAGTGTAAGTACTTTCTTTTCATGATCAAATTCATAAATTTTAAGTCGTTCTCTGTATATAATGTTCAAAACATAGTTTAATTTTTACCTATTGCAAAATAAATGCTTTCTGTTGTTGAATCTCTCTTTCTGTTCTGTTAGAAAAGAGTAAGTATTTAATTTCTCTTGATAAATTACAAGGATTTATTTTTATGCTATAACAGAATACTGAAAAGTTTTCAAAGTAACCCATTTTCTAACTAAATCACCAAACATGAAAATTTTAAAAGGCCTTCTTAGCAGGCTAAGAAATTTTTAGCATCCCCTCCTATTTGACTAACAAGTCAGTGATCCTTCTACTGGTTCAAATTTTGAAACTGATCATAATGTGTCAAATGCTACATAAATACTTTGTTAGAAACACATTTTTTGAGTTTCCTCCATTATGTTAGTATTGAATAACACTCTTTTTATGATGAAAAAAAAAAGTATTTTACAAACAATGCAAATAAACAACTTTTCAAGCGTGTTTGATTGACAAAGCTTATAAAAGACTTAACTTTAACTACTGTACTGAGAAACCAAGTTATTATCTTCTTAATTAGTATCGACAATGATCAGATTAAAGATTTATTTAATGAAGAATAATATAGCACATGTAAACAAGATCATTTTTCTAAAAACAAATGATAATACTGGGACACATAGGTGCGAATTATTTAAGAAAAATTTATCTGAATTATTTATTAGATAAGAGAAAAGTTTACTGTTGAGATATCAAAGTGAGTTTTGCTTAAATATTTCTTTGATAAATCAATTTTGGATATTTGACATTTATTCAAAAACATAAATCAAAATTCAGCTATATACTATGAGAAAATAAAATTATAGCAACCTGAATGTGTGTTTCAATTTGCACAAGATTAAACATGGGTAATAAAAATGAGTCACAGTAAAAGATCACATATGCATCTCGATAAATGCATGGATTTCAAAGGAAGAGGTGTATTAAGAGTACTTAAATCTTATATTAATACAGTGTAAATCCTTCTTGAGCCTTGACACATGCCTTTACTCTTGTATGTATGCAATGATACAGACAGTGAATACTATTTTGAGATCTATTATTCCATACCTCTTGAACATGTCATTAACCTATCATTTTCCTTCCATATTTATTAGAAGATATGTCTGGTGATTGTGCCAGCTAAGATAGTTGTTAAACATGATACAGAGTATGCTGAGTAACATGGAGATTATCTTGACAGACATTATTACTAAAACAAAATGGTTGATAAATCATAAAAAACAAATCAATCAATCTAACTGGAACAGTATGTTGCCTTCCTCTTGCAGGAATGGAAGCAGAATGAATGAAGTAGCATTCTGGACAGACATGGAACTGTTCAAACATCTTTCCACAAACACCAAAAGGAAATGAGTTGTAATTTATGACATCTTATACCATAATACCAGAGTTTGAACCTGTGTGTCATGGGCCAATATACTCTGGAAGATGTTACAACCTAGATTTGTCATATATGCAAACAACCATCAGTTGCATGAAAACAGACCCTGCTTATCCATGAACACTGCTTTCTGATCCTACAGGTGACCCTATCGCAACACTGCTGAAATTTTGCACAACAGTCAGGTGGCATACATGGAAATCTGGCTACACATGCTTGTTCTCTTGATGCAAGTAACTTATTCCCTAAAGTCTGTGTTAACACATCTGATACTTTGATCTGTGCTTCCCTTACAATGCATTGATTTTATGGTAAGTATTTATACTACAGGACCAGTAAGAACCTGGTCTACATAGTTGTAGGGATATTCAGTTGAGCAATGAATAACCTCTAAAATGTGCAGCAACTTTTTGAAATAAGCATCCAGCCTTTCAAATGTTTACAGTAAAATTGTCAACAGTGTTTTCATATTGCTTTAAATTATTCTTCAGCTTCAAAGAAGTTGGGGTCTCCACTTTGAAAACTGAGCTTTGGTTTTGGTGTCATAACCATAGACTCATGATTCATCACCTGTTATGACTGTTTTCAAAAATGTTTTCATCTTCCTTGACACAATCAAGTAAATCCTGTATAGCTAAAGCCCATTTTCTTTTTGGTTAGCTGAAAGTACAAATTTTGCATATACACGTCTTGTATCCAAATCTTCAGTGAAAATTTACTGACCTGAACCATAACTAATGTTTACATCTTCTGGCAACTTACAATGATTTAACAGTCTTTCCAGACAGTTACCATACATCTGCAGTATTTTCATCAGTTCTGCTGGTTTCTGGACTGCCAAAATGTGAATCACTGTCAACATTTTGTTGGTCGTCTTGGAAATGTTTGAAGCCCTCATACACTTGTGTATATGCTCTTCTTCATACATATTCTGCAACTTTGCATAGGTCTCTGTGCAGGTATCACCAATTTGGCAAAATTTGACACTAATTCTCTGCTAAATTTTCTCTGCCATGGTAACTGATGGAACCTCTGTGGTATTGTGAGACGAACATACTGTGCACACTTTCCTTCCAAGCACTGCTATAAGGAATGAAAGTGAGCCCCAAAATTATAGCTTAGTGTGCATGTGCAACCAAGTTCAAGGTCTATCTGTGGCAAGCATCTTCACTCGACAAATTTTATAGCAACAGTCCCAATATTTTTTTTTATCAGACATTGTATATACATGTGTTATTAATGGAAATTTACCTTCATTATTTAAGTATGAAATAGCATTTTTGTATGTTTTACTAATATCAAATATAAATAGAATTTTCACTTTAATAATCAGCAAGATCTTAGAGTTTTCATTAGTTACCTATCCTCACATAATTTTCTTTTTAAAACAATGAAATGGATATTTTCTATTTTAGTGCAAGTATTTCAGTCAATTGCCTTATTATAAAAATGTTCAGTCATTTTATTTTTCATCTGTATATCAGCATTGAAGACTGGTTGAAATACTGTGGGTAACTGCAAATACAACACAAAATATGCACATACTAATTTATAAAAAGATTTTATCTATTCTCGTGCGAATTTTATGGTTTAACTATTTTGTACACATTTATTTTTATCAGTACGAACAGAATGTAAATTACAATACAGTAAAATACGAAAACTATAATCAATTTATTTTTAAAAATTACAGTAATGACAAACTGTTTCTCCTGAATTCAGTAATTAATAACCACCAGCATGAAAATTATTAAAATTTATTTTTCTTCAGCCTTTGACTGACCAATCTTAATGATAATAAAAAATGATATTGATAGTAGTAATGATTGAATAAGCTCAGGAAAACTTACAAACAATCCAGTATTTATTGTTAAACCACACAATAAAATGGTAGCATGTTGATTTGTATTTGAATCATATCACGTGTGTGTGTGTGTGTGTGTGTGTGTGTGTGTATTTTACATCCCCAAGGAAATTTTGCCTCATGGCTGCCACCCACAATCATACATTTTTCTTTTTCTCATTAACTTTCTTTATTTTGTTATCTCTTTGTCGACACATTTTAACACACCACAATACACTTTACAACATAAGTATTAGAATCATATTTGACAACATTTGCGTTTTGTTTTGTTTTTTCTTTTTGTATTGCCTGGCTTCAGTTAATTTTTTTATCTGATAGCCTGACTATAGCTGAAAAAATAAAGAAAAATGTTTTCGCTTTTGCCATAGCTTTCTAAGAGGTTTCTTATTATCTGAGGGCATAGGACTTATGGTTAATTTAATACTGCTTATAAAATCATTTTTTGATTTACATTTTTATGGTATGAAGCAATTATTTTATTTATTATTGATATTTTTTCCGATAGAATACTGTTAAAGTTCAATACTGATATTTATTTGTATGCCTCCTAAAAATAATTGGATTCTACACCATGGTGTAGTTGGCATATTAATACTCATATGGCTCTGATCTTAATGCTTTTATATTTTTATTTATACACACACACACACGGCTTGATGATTGCATGTAAGCATAAAACAGACTGTTGACACTGGGTATTGACTAAAATGTCTACTTTTAAAAATTGCCTACTTTTAAATGTTTTATAAAACATATGCTTTATTCATGATATTGAGCACTATAATCCATAAATATAATATACCTTAAAACCATATCATATTTTTTGCTGCATTTTTACAACTGTACATCATATTCCCATTTCTTAAAATGCAATGTCTTCTCTTAAAATTCTCTTTTTTCTGACCATAGAAAAACTATGCAATTTGATGACTTACTGCGGACTACTGGAGAGTATGGAAGATATCAAAAGCTTAAAATCAACCTTACCTTTGCAGTTGGAGTTACAACAACATGGGTTGCTTACAACATGATATTTGTGACCAGGGTAGTTGAACATCATTGTCAACTACCCATTGTTAATGACTCAGAGGTATTTGTTAACATCAGTGAAGATGACTTATTGAATTTATTTATACCACAAGATGATAGCTGCCACATGTATCAGCAAAGAGATGTTGAAAAACTCATGGTTACAATGAATTATAACATTTCTGGAGTTCTAGATAATGTAAACACTTTACAAAAGTTTCCTTGCCAGTATGGATGGGAGTATCCAGGGAGAAGAAAAACAATTGTTTCTGAGGTAAGATTTTTATTAAATACTTATTTTTGGTTTATATATTTAGCTTTTTTCTAATGCAAATTTATTGTCATTTAAAGCATTTGATATAATTGATACTTATTAAATTTATCTAGCTTTTCAGGGTTTCACACACACATTAAAAAATAAGGACTTCCTGCTAAAATGTTGAGTTGTCATTTCCTTCTATCAGTGTATAGAAGATTCTGTCATCTTGGATTATGAAAGTTTTGATCTTTTTACCATAAAAACAAGATTGTACCATGGCTCCTGTACTTTTTGCTTTTTATTTTTCTAATTTGTTTTAAAATAAGTGTTTTTCCATGTTGACGAATTGAGATGAGGATAAATATTTTTATATATCAAAATCAGTTTTGAAGAAATTGTATGACAATGTGGAAAAAGTCTACTTGTAACACGTTTTGTCCTTCAGGACTTCATCAGACTAAATTTGTGATGTTGATACAACTACATATGCACGCAATTGAGGGGGGTTAATTTTAGACCTTTTTTTTTTCCTAGCCAAATTCATTTTGTGTTGATAATATCTTTATTTAGATTCCTTGCAGTTTCTCCTATGTATTCTTTTTAACAAATATTAGAGGGGATGGAGTAAACACCTTTTTAGCTTATTGTTTTGTTAAATGTTGACTAAGTATCTTATTGTTTTGGATGGAGTAGTAAGAATTTTTTGAGTTTAGATAGATTCATTTTGATTGTAGATGTGAAAGAGTTGGTAGGGAGGATAACATATTTTTTTCATTCATTGGGTTTATCTGGAGGGGCCTTTTTTTTTTTTTTTTTTTTTTTTTTTTGAGAATTTAGACGCCTTTTGTTTTGCATTGATGCATCGAATATAAAATAATTAGGGTATTAGAGAAGTTTAAAGGTGTTTTCAATGTATTTGTCCTCTTCATGTAAATAATCCAAGCTATATATTCTTAATGCTATATTCTGTAAAAAATGGTTTAATTTCTATTTTTGTCTTCAGAAATTTAATTAAATCAACTTTACAGTGTTAGCCGCTTGTGGTAAGTCAACCGGGATTCAGTCCATTTTTCAGTGTGTTTTTCTGTAATTTTTGGAAATTTTTTTTTTCGTTTTTTGTTCGTCTTTGATTTTTTTTTTGTCACTTAGTTTGTATAAATTATTTTGCAATTGAAGGTTATTTTTGACTTTTACTAAGTTAAAACTTTGTAAACCTCAGTCACATTTTTTTCTTTCTTTTTTTTTTTTTTTAATTGGAGTAGATAGTTCCTACTATCGCCCGGTCTCACACTCCACCCACTTCTTTTGAATGAGTTTAGAGGTGATCGCCTTGTTTCTTGTTTAGGAAGGGGTTCCCGGTTCATCCCCTTTCTCCGGTCTTAGTGTTAGTTCAGCTGGAAGATCTTTGCAGTTATGGAGTATGGTGGCAACATCTTTACATTCTGAGGGTACCAGGTTGGCAGTTTCCTGGTTGCTGCTTCCGACTGGTAGTTAGGAGCCCGAAACTCTTGCGTAGCATCTTGAGAGGCTGCCCTGATCAACAGTTGAATAATACCGGGGTTCTTGTAGTGCCATATCGCGCATGGACGGGCGTCCCTGCATGAACATTCAGTGGGCAACCCTGAGGCCACATTATGTTGTAGTCCGTGCCAGTCTCCATCCTTCACAAATTGCAAATGATTGACCGACTGATTCTATTCTAAGACCTCTCCTTAACTGAATCACTATGGAAAAAAGCAAACATAATAGCAAAACTAAACCAGCTCATTTGAAAACGCCCAAACCTGTCTGCATCTCTTTCACTAACATACGCGGCATCCGCACCAACTTCCCTAGCGTAGATTCTTTCCTCCATAATAACTCACCTGATATATTAGCCCTATGTGAAACTAATCTTAACCCTTCTATCCCCTCATCTGAGTTCTACGTTCCTGGCTACCTTCCTCTCTTCAGGAAGGACTCCAATGTTCATATGCATGGGCTTGGTGTCTATGTCAGCGAACACCTTCCCTTAGCTAGGGTGTCATCTTTTGAATCCCCAGATCATTCTTTCATGTGCTTCCGCCTCTCACTTCTCAGCTCGATTAGCTATCTCTTCTTTCTCTACCGCTCTCCTTCCTCCCCTGACTGTTCGTTACTTGACATCATTTCTGACAATATTGACAAAGCCATTTCTTCCCATCCCTCTGCCCATGTATTCATATTTGGTGACTTTAACGCCCACCACACCAAGTGGCTGAAGAACGCTGTCACTGACCCTGCTGGTGTCCACACCATGAACTTTTCAATCACCCAATCCCTTACGCAAGTAGTGGACTTCCCCACGCGTTTCTCCGACAACCCTAACGGAAGGGACTCACTTCTAGGCCTCTGCTTCACTTCCATCCCAGACTCTTGCACTACCAGACAACTCTGCCCACTTGGAAACTCTGACCACACTGTAGTGTCCGTCAATATTTCACTCCACTCCCACCCGACCCATGAAACCCAGACAAGTAGAATATCCTACTGCTATCAAAGAGCAGACTGGGATTCGTTCCGAGACTTCCTCTGTGACATCCCTTGGAACAACGTCTTTAGTCTTCCCATCAAAGAATGTGCATCCAAGGTCGCCTCCTGGGTTAAGGCTGGCATCGATGCCTTCATCCCTGCTAGGAAATTCCAGCTTAAATCTCATTCGTCTCCATGGTTCTCACCCGCTTGCTCGGCTGCCATTGCTCTCCGGAATCATTTCTTCCGACTCTATCATAACTACGCGTCGGACCAAAACAGGCACCTTTTCACTTCAGCTCGTAATAAGTGTAAAAGGATACTTAACGAAGCTAAGATGTTGTTTGCTGCCAGAATGAAGCAACGCATAGCATGCTCTAAATTCGACTCTAAAGACTACTGGCGACTCCGTAAAAGAGTACTTTACAAGAGCAAGTCCACTATACCCCCGCTAATCAACAAATTTGAGGTCCTCACCTCCCCAGCAGATAAGGCTGAATGCTTTGCCTGCAGATTCTCGAACAATTCGAGTCTGGACTCGTCTGGAGTTTTGACACCTGACTTCTCACCTAGAACCGAAGCACAACTGAATGATGTCCACATTACACCTTCGCTTGTCTCTAAGATAATCTTAAAACTTGACCCTCACAAAGCGAGTGGTGGTGACGGAATCCCAACCATAGTCTTAAAGAAATGTGCCCCTGAAATCTCCTCTGTCCTTTCTAAGCTCTACAACCTCTGCCTATCTGCTTCCTGCTTTCCTGCCTGTTGGAAATCTTCCTCTGTAGTTCCTATATTTAAAAACACTGGAGAACCCTCTGGCCCTGCAAATTACTGTCCTATCAGCCTTCTTCCGATCTTTGGCAAAGTGTTTGAAGCCATTATCAACGCCGAGGTGGTTCAGCATCTCACAGCACACAGGCTCCTCTCGGACAAGCAATATGGTTTCCGCTTCACCAGGTCTACTGCTGATATGTTAACGACCATCACCGAGTACATATACCAGGCACTCGACAGGAATGGCGAAGCCCGAACCGTTGCATTGGATATATCTAAGGCATTCAACAGAGTTTGGCATGCTGGCCTTCTATGTAAACTGCGGAGCTATGGTATAACTGGACATTTGTTTGAACTAATCCAGTCATTCCTCTCTAACCGCACAATGAAGGTGGTATTAAACGGACATGCCTCTCAGAACTACCATACAAACGCAGGTGTCCCCCAAGGCTCCATCTTAGGTCCTACACTCTTCCTGATATACATTAATGATCTCCCTGATTCCATAAGAGCCCAAATAGGTTTGTACGCTGATGACACCACAGTTTACTCTCGCCTCCTACAAAAATCTGGTGTAGGCGTCAAAGCTAACCTCACAGCCGAGATTGAAAAAGACCTCCAATCCATATTGGACTGGGGTAAGAAATGGTTAGTAAATTTTAATGCTTCTAAAACGAAACTACTCTCAATTAACCATCATCGACAATCTCACCTACCTCCCATTAGCATGGACCAGGCTTGCCTCCCAGAGAGTAAAACACTGCGCCTCCTTGGTCTCACACTTTCAGCGGACCTCAAATGGAATGACTATATCGAATCCATTGCTAAATCCACTGCTATGAAAGTCAGTTCTCTGTGTAGGGCCCGGAAGTTTTTTCCGTCTGAATCTATCCTGCACATTTATAAATCTACCATCCGTCCGTGCATTGAATACTGCTGCCATATCTGGTCAGGTGCCCCTGCTGTTCTCCTCGGGCTTCTCGATAAGGTTCAGAGGAGGGTCTGTAATGTGATAGATACCGACTTGGCAGACCGCCTGCAGTCTCTCTCCCACCGGCGCGACATGGCTTCCCTGTGTCTCTTCTATAAATATTTTCACGGCTTCTGCTCCGATGAATTTAGATCACTAGTGTCCCCTAAATACGAATTTGAATGAGATACTAGATTAGCAACTAGATCCCACCCTTTTACAGTGAAACCGATAAAATGCAGCCGTAACTTCTACTCCAACAGTTTCTTTCCTTGCACTTCCTGACTGTGGAATTCTCTTCCAAACAATTGCTTCCCCGACGGCTACAATCTCCAGGAGTTTAAATGTAAGGTCAATAGACACCTCCTAACACACTAACCTGCTCCCATTCTATCAAACACTCTTCCCATCTGCCCAACCCTCATCCTCGCTATCCTTACTCATCTGTCACCTTCCTCCTGACATTCCCTATGTCTAACCACTCCTTCTCTTTACCTTCCCCTATGTAGCCCCATGCTCAATAGTGGCAGTGGAATGGCTTGCTTGGGGTGAGATGATTAAAAAAAAAAAAAGGTAGAATACAATGATTATGCTAGATTTTATTGTTATAATAGGAACAGAAATTTATAAGGTCATTTTTTATTAGTCTGTTTTTGGTGGACACCAAGTTTTAAATTGTTGTTAATGTGAAAATCACAGCAACATAAATGTCAAGAGAGTCTTAATCATCAGTAAATTTGTGCCCTGGCTCTTACAACATTTCACCATTACTGGCAGAATTTCTAATATCAAAGTATGAAATACCTACTGACAAAAGTGACAGAAAGAAAAAAAACTCTAAATGAATTCAGCTAGAAAAAAATATTCTAAAATTTCTCAGCACTACTCGATTTGCATATATTTGCAGTTGTACCAACAAAACAAATTTAATCCAATAAGGACAAAACTTATCACAAGTAAAGTTTTTCCACTTTGTCATACAATTTACCAAACATAAATTAAACAGATGATTATTATTCAAAAATTATTTATAAAGTTTTATTCGGAATTTTGAAAAAGCTTTTCTGTTATCTTTGTAATTTCATATTATCACTATGTGGATGCTATCTATACAACTTGATTATTAATTTGATATACTCTTTCCTATTTTTTAAGACATTTCCTGGTTAGTTGAACATGCAACCTGTCTAATTATTTAATGACTTGTCATTATCTAACCAACTGATTAATTAAAATATTGCTGAACAAAATAATAAATATTATTCTGAGAAAACATTTTTTTATGAAATAAAAAATATATTAAAGACACAATATTTTAGAAATGATGAACTTTCAATGCAAAATATACTATAGTGAGAGAAGAAATGTTACGGTAGTGACAATTCAGTTGCATCTATCAGCTTTCATGTACCAGGAACTACCACTCAAAAATTGGTTTGTCCAACCTGAGTTCTTAATAGCCACATCAGTTGTCTAATTAGACAGAGCCTAACAAGAGTATGAAACTGCTATGTATGATCTTGAATTTTCTCCCAAATTTGGTTCAGTGGCATCATTATAAATAGTTCTTTCTGTGATCAAAGTTGGACAAAAGTTATGTCCATGTTTTTTCTACATATATTTTGAAAATTTCTCAATGAATTCCAATTAAATATTGTGGAAGTGTTGGCCATTGACATAAAAGTAATTGGTTAAACTTTAGAGAGATCTATGTTTTTTTGGGTTTTTTTTTTTTTTTTGAGAGTTTGCTCATATATTAAAACTGATATATAATCTGAAAAATATATGGAAAAATTGAAATTTGTACAGTTATCTCCCCTGCATTCTGTCTATAAAGTGAATTTCATTATTATAACACTTCATGTATTAAAATTTCTCTTTGAGCTCATCAAATTATTACTTCTGCCAAAAAGGATAGATAGAGGTTATATATTTATGCTTATCTGTTTCTCATGTGTTTCTGATGAATAATGATTATAAACTTCTGTCATAGAATATTCTGGAATTTGTAACCTGATTATTTTTGCTTTTAATGAAAATGATGTGGGCAGAGGAATACACACTCTGAGTGCTTTCTAATTAATCTAGTTCCAACAATTCTAGTTATAGCCAAGAGAAATTATTTGATAAGTTGAAGGGATATTGCAATTATGCATTTTAATAAATTAATTTTATAATAAATTTTTTTTATGCTCTCTTTTAATGCTAATTACTGTTATTTGTTTAACTTGCTTAGTTTATTTATAATTGAGTTATTTTATTTATTGGCATTTTTGAAAGATAATAGGGTACATATGAAACACTTAAGTCAAGAAGTGGTTGTAAGTAATAATAAACAGTCCGATAAGGAATTAAAAAGAAAGGTTAATAACAATGAATTTTTTAAAGAGATAACTTGTCTCAAGAATTCAATATGTTTATTTATGACAATTGGAATTCTTAAATAGCTGTCAATTCAGTACTGAGCATGTCTACCATTACTTATTTTTGGTGATTATGATTTGGAGTTAGCAATATTATGGGTTTAAGCTTTAATCATGTTTTTAAAAGATTGATCAAATAGATTTTATTTATACTGTTAATCTCATTATTTTAAATGAGAAAAATAAATAAAAAGTATGCCTCAATTTAAAAATTATATATTCTTAATGCTTAATTTAAAAATTAATATTTTATAATTCTTATTAAATGCTCTTTTTTTAATTATAAATCCGATGGCAAATAATATTTCTAAATCAGTTTTAGTATCAAATAAGTACTATTTTATACCAATAGAAAATGTCATGTATAAAGAAAATCTGGATAAAATTTGTAGTTTAATTTTCTGTAAAAGTCATTCAAAAATATTAAATTATATGTAGATTTAATATGGATCTTTATGCAGCAATATTAATCATAGCTTTTAATCTTTTAAGATTAATTCAAGGGGAAATTGTTCCATAAATCTATGTTAGCTTATTTAAACCCTCTGTGAGTGTAATTTGTCTGTAAATTTTACTAACAAATATTCTGTGTTCAAATAAGTTAGTTTGTTATCTTAGATCACAATCAAAACCCTAAGGAAGTAATTGTATTCAACATTTGTTGGTCATATTAATTAAGCATTAAACTATAATAGTTTCAGATAAAAATTCAGTTAATAACTGTGTTAAGCTGCAGATGATTTGATCTTCCATCATATTTCCTTTTTCTAATATTTGATGACATACTGACTGCAGTGATGAAATAAGGAAACTGCTATCAATGGGTTAACAGCTCTCTTTTTACTTTGAATTTCTCTACAGATAAAATAATAAAACAAAAAAAATGTATACAGCAGAATGCAAAAAACTATATCACTGTAAATCTGAGAAATACAAATGTTTGGGATATGTGATATAAAATAATTCTGTGCCAATCATTTGTGTTTTCTCAGATTCCTAAATGTGTAGCTACTTTTACTCTACTTTGTATACACACAGGGAAAGTTATACCATATCTGTGTGTGAGTTTGTGTTATTACTTGGATGTAACTATAGGTATTTATTGAGGTTAACTTAGTGTGGTACAAGTGCACATTTTATTTGTTGTTACCAATGAGTAACAAATTTATGACTTTCTGACCAATCATAATACATTCTGCATTTATGTGGAAATATATGCATATGTAATATGAATTTTATAAATAATTCAAATAGTCTGTCTTTTCTAAAAGGTTATAGCATAAATCCATGTTTACATTTTAGAATAAAATTTTTTTAAAATCCAAATGTAATTTTAATTTTTTTTTGTTTTTACATAAAGTTTATGCAAAATAGTGGTTGCTTATGAATTATTCCTTTTTAATAAAACCCTTTTCATTGACAAATATCACTGAATAACTAATCAGAAAGATGAAAGAGTATTTTCAACATTAAATTTCATTTACTTTTTATGGATATGAAAGTACATTTCAAGTATTCTGAGTATTTTTTCGACTTTACAAATGCTTCCAAAAGGCATATATTGAACACCTACTCTTATGACAAATCAAAATTTCACAGGCATATATAAATTCTCATCTTATAAATATGCATGATATAAACCCTTGCTGTAGAGTAATAGCATGCAAATTACACAGACCATAGCACAATGAATACAAAGTTAAGTATTCAATTATTGTGGCCTTGTGCCATACGAATTAAAGCTGAGTAATAATCAACAGCTGTCAATCATAGTTAAATTCTAACAAAAAAGAAAATTGAAAGAATACAGGTAAAAAGGAGAAAATAGATTTATATATATATATATATATATATATATATATATATATATATATATATAAAATAACTAGTAGAAAGGTATTTAAAGCAAATGAGTTTTCCTATAAAGTGCCCAATATCAATGATGGAGATGGAATATATAATAGAATAATTAATAGAATTAATATAGAAAAAAATTGTCATTTAACTGATTGGCATCACTTCTGTCATGCCTGCTTCGAAGTTTCATGAACATGTAAGAATATGCTCACTCATCAGGGTTTGTTTGGTTTTTCTGCTGAAATTTTTCTTTTTCTACTTTCTTTTATTATCTTCTGGTTTTCTGCTGATTTTTAAGGAGTGCTGGATTTTCAGTGATTTATTATTTTGTAATGTGCTGACTGCTTGGCTTTAAGGGTGGTCATTGGTATGTCTGTGTATATGCATGCCCATGCACACACATGTGCGTGTTTTGTGTCTGAGTATGCATTTACTTGTGTGCTCACACATTTGCACACATACTCGCATGGTTAACACAGTTAATACACATATGTTCTGTTCAATACAGTATTTAGTTTATCACTCTTGCATGCAAACAACTATAATTCCAACCCACGTCTTCTACAGGATGTAACACTTTATCTTAAGTTGGTTTTTCTGCACCAGGCTAATGTTAGTTTCTTCTAAAGTAGGCAGTCACATGACAAGCCATCTCTCATGTTAAATTGCTCTATCTTCTCCACTGTCTGAAAACCTATTTACTTATCTGCTTATATTGACTCTCACATTTAGCAGGGGTGGTTATGACACATTTTGGGTACACTTAGCATTTTCAAAAGGACCAATAAGGGATCATGTGTTGAGTGCCTACCACTATTGCTCAATTGACCATGAAACATTCCTCTGACTTTCCTCCCGAAATCCACCGAGGCTCTTTTTTTTTTTCATTAGTCATCTGATCAACCTTGTCTCCCTCTCTCCTGTGTGAGTGCCTCCCACCACCACTCAAGGGGCATGTTTCAGTCCAACAGTCAAATTTAAATTACCATTCCAAAAATTCCTTTTGCTTTGCCTCTTTCGGTGTGTGGTCATTTCACATCTGTGTTTTATCATTTCAATCATAAGAAATTATCTAGCTTTAGTTGAAAAGAAAATCATATGTTTCTCCTTTAATTCTCAGCAAAGGACAAGTAGATTCTATTTCCAGGAATTTTGTCCCTCCTTCTCAGCAAGTAGCAGCTGTCTTAAGGGGTTATAAAATCCCCAATGCCATGTGGTAAGTCTGTTCTTCAGACAGTGGTTGTTTCTATCGATGGTTGTTAAATTTTTAAATAAATAAGTCACTTTTCGCAATAATGGCCATTAAAAATTTGTGAAAAGAATGCAATAGTCATAAAAAAACATTATCCATTTTCTTGGGTGGTTCAAATATATCTCTCACCTAGATTCTAGCCACTGAAGAAAAAAGACAAAAAATATATTCAATTATTCTTTCTTTTTCTTTCTCTTCTTTTTTTTTCAGTACCAAAAATAGTGTTACATGTGTATTTAATTTAATTTGATGCATTTTTTGGTGATAGATTGGTTGATTGTATTTTTTGCACTTCTTTGTGTGCAACTTTGTTGTTTTTCATTTTTCTTTATTATTTTATTATTATTGGTATTGTTATATGTATACATGTGTGTATATGCGTATGTTTGTGTTGTAATGAATGTAACCACATGTTGGCTCATATTGTGGTAGGTGTATGTGTTAGTTTTATATGTGGTTTTTCTTAGCAAGTTTAATGAGGGGAATTGAATATTTGTTAGTGATATTGAGGTTATTCTTTTCTAATTGATTTTTGTTTGGTATTGTGTTATCAAGATATTAGGTGTGGTAAATTGTGTTTGTAATAAAATTACGTTTTATATTGTAGTTGTATTATTTTATTTATTTTTTATGTATTAGTATTTAAGGGGTAAAGTAAGTATTTAAGTGACTGCATCTCCCCATTATTTAATTTTTCTTGTTTAGTTGTTTGCTTTTGTTTGTAAAGGTGATTATTGCTAACTTTTCCTCCAAGCAGTTTGCAATTTTTACTATTGCTACTGTGTGGGGGCCACTCTTTATGATTCCCCATTTAATTTTGGTGATGATATCATTTTCTTTTATAACTGTTATGCTTTGATTATAGGGATGTTAAAAAATTATGTAATTCTAGTATATTAACATTTTCAAACAGTACATGTGCTATATGTATTAAAATTTTTCATTAATTTCTGGTATCATGACAAGCAATTTATTTGCAAAATTTTCTTTCTAGTATGACTTGGTCTGTGATAAAACATGGCTGGTGGCTGCAGCACAAGCAGTATTTTTTCTTGGTCAACTATTTGGAGCAGTTCTTTTCAGTCAGATTTTTGCTGACAAGTAAGATTTCATCAAGTTTTTGAGATTGTTTTCTTTCAGTTAATTCTTGACCTTAAATCATTCACAATTTCATGACTAATATATTCAATGTATTCAGTT
The DNA here is from genome assembly GCA_037127315.1 of Ascarosepion bandense. Classification (NCBI taxonomy): domain Eukaryota; kingdom Metazoa; phylum Mollusca; class Cephalopoda; order Sepiida; family Sepiidae; genus Ascarosepion; species Ascarosepion bandense. The sequence continues at coordinate 5,180,926 of JBBBDQ010000145.1, forward strand.
ATTTACAATTCTAAAGTGATGATCCATCAAAATCTTAAAATTTCTTCTCACCTTAAATCTTGAAGATTTTCTTTAGATATTTTGATATATTAGGTTGTGACAAAAAATAATGGCCAATTTCAGAAATATAATTTTATTCTTAAAAAATTAACTGTAGAAAAGTTGAAATTAGTAAAAAATATAAGACTTGAGCATCTACGCACATCTACCATTGATTGACAAGATTATTTATTCCTCATTGATAAAAAGTTATTGGCTGTGATGTAATAAAATCTTTGAAAGATGAGTCCACCTCTGGTTTGGACCTAAAAGTTTTACCATTTAAAAAATGTGCTTAAGTACTTAAAAAATGATAATCAGTAGGTGAAAGATCAGGAGAATATGGAGGATATGATAAACTCTCATATTCCAAGTAAGTTTTTGCAATGTTATTCTTTTAACATGTGGCCACACATTACCATGGAGCAGAATTGGACCATGTCTATTTACCAATGCAGGTTCCATTTTTTGCAGGCGTGCATGCATTTCAGCAATTTGATTGCAGTAAAACTCTGCATTAATACTCTGATTGGCTTTCAGAAAGCTGTAGTGGATAACACCAACTGCAGACCACCAGACAATCACCATAATCTTTTGTTGATGCAACTTTGGCTTTTGAAAATGTTTGGGGACTCACCATGATCAAGCCATTGATCTGATTGTTCATGGTTATCATAAAGGATACACTTTTTATTACAAGAAAGAGCTTCAAGCATGCTTCAAAATGTCTAAGTTTTTGATTTTCATTCAGATCATGAGGAATCCATTTATTGAGCTTTTTCACCTTTGCAACTACTCTGCAAACAGTATGAAACCGTTGCTGTGCTAACACAAGCCTCTGAGACATTTCTCTGACACTTTGACCTGAGTTTTGCTCAACAACTGCTTGCAAGTGCTCGTTGTCAAGACTGCATGACTGTCCACTATTTTCTTCATCTTCAAGGCTCTCATCACCAGTGCAGAATTTCTGGAACCACCTTCATACTGTCCAATCACTTGTGGACCCATCTCCCCATGCTCTGTTGATATTAGAAGTTTGGGAGGTACTGTGCCCAAGTTTGAACTCCTGCAAGAAAAGCAAATAAAGATTGTTTTGTCATGTTCATAATTAAGGGCTTCTATGCTTCAAGAATATTTTTGAAAATAAATTAAAAATTATTGAATAGCACACATTAATTATTATGCATACAAAAAGTCACCTAATATATACCATGAATACAATGTTAACATGGCTTTTCAAGATATAACATGCTGAGTGGCCCATTTTTTTTTTTCACAACTTAATATATCATTGAAAATAATGTTATTTCTTTCTTGTACTTGATATTCCATATCTGTGTTTGCTAGTGGTTATTATTATAGATAAGTTTATTTAGCAGTAAGTTTATTTAGTAGTCATAACCCTTCATCAATATTCTTGGACTTATAGTTCCAGTTTTATTATTTCATGTCAAAGTATAATTTTTTATCCTTTTCAGATTTGGTCGCCGTTTTAGTTTTCTGCTCTCAGTAAACATCATGGTTGCTAGTGGCTGTGCTACAGTTTTTGCTGTGAATTTGTCAATTTTTATGTTACTTTATTTTATCCAAGGATTTGGGCAAATCAGCTCATTTCTATGCATCTTTAGGCTATGTAAGTATTGTCCTCACTCTCCTTTCTGTATATTTCTAAATTCTTTCTTTTTTATCTTCACAATAATAAATTTAAAAATCTTTAAAAAAAATTCTGTAAAAAGCTTCTTTTTTTTTTTTTTTTTAAATATATAAGTCCAAGCAATTGGAAAATGTTTCTATCATTATTTTAATTTAATTTAAATAGAATTGAGAATATCATACATAAAAAATGTGATATAATTGTATTTGCCTGTACTTTTAAGATGAGGTAGTATTTACTTTATTCGGACTGTTGTCCTCATCTTTATTGCCATGTAACAACATTTCAACCATTGTATGCCCCAGGCCTTCTTCAGGTGCTAGGAATTTTGAACCAAACCCCTTATTTTAATCAATTGGGTATATCATTCTTATTCCATGTATGAAGTCACTTCCAGTAGCCATGTAGTTATCTACCTTTAACTTTTTAAGTTATTTGTTCACCACTACTGTAGCCTGGTACTGAACTTTAGGTCAAGTCACTGGAACTAACCAATGCCACTGGGCCATGTGTTCTTAAGACCCAGTGCATAAAAAAAATATTAAATTTAGAGCGGAAGCATCAATTTTTTTCCCTGCCACCAGGTATATTTAATTTGTTCATGCAGAAAATTGTTAAAAGCTAAGTTGAATAAAGACGGAGTTAGAGTAAAGTCAGTGGGCAGAAATAGTAAAAGTCAAATCTTGACATACCAGGTACAATTTAAGTTGGCATTAAAATGCATTTTTGCTTACCCTTAAAATCTGTAAACATTCTTTTAAAAAGATTGTTTGATTTTATCATATATGCATGTTATTACTCATGCATAAAATAACAACACGGCAGGTACAAAGATACTTTTCTTGAAATTTGTGCAAAAATAGACAGCATAGTTTGAGTTTTGTTTAACGGCATATCAACATCTGTGGGTTATTTAATGCCAAAAAGGTGGGGTTTTAAGGTACTTTTTTAATGTTTGGTTATAGCAAGAAGGTTGATTTAGTCAAATTTTAATGAAAACTTTTTGTTTTTATTTTTTATTTTAGAAAATTGAAAATGTCTTCTAGCTTTGTATTCAAAAATGTATTGCTGGTCATAATTTTTTTCCTTCAAAAATGTGTTATGGTAATAATTGTTTCATCAAAAATGTATATTTTTTTTTATAAAAGTTTATTTTTATGTATATATTTCTATAAAAGTGTATTTTTATACTTTCATAGTGTTTTGACCCCAGTTTGGGTGTTAACTATTTGCCCATAGCTGGGACCCTAACAGGTGCTACCACTCCGGGTCAGAGTGGACCTGGTAACAACAGCAATTAAGAGGAGATGCCATGCTCCTCGCAACCTCCCAATCAGAGGCCTTACTGCTATATGCAGTTTACCATCATACCAACAGCATAGTTTAATATACAAAAATTCGAATAAAACATTAAATAAACACGTTTTACACAAAAATAAAAGTTGAAACCCATGATATCACTTGTTTATTTTGACATACATTTTTTTTTCTTATTAATAGAACATACAACCAAATCTCTAATTTGGCTGCTGAAGCCAAATATGGGAAACCCTTGACATCCAATGTAAACATTTTGGATGACCATATCTCTTGATATGTTTCTTATTACACTCAGCTTTTATATTCAATATGTATACCATGAACAATTGCAAAAAAAATTTTTTTTCATTAGATCCAACTTGATAGGATGGATTTAATAAAAAATTACTTATTCTAGACAGTTTACATCATTACAATTTTGTATTCTCTTATTTTAATGCCAGTCCAAATTCTGTTACCAATTTGTTTCTTGGCAATCACCTACTCTGAATTCATATGTAGTCACTGTAAGTATTTTACATTTTCCTCTTAAATGCATTTGTTTAACATTCAAAGGCAGTGTTTTCTATTAACCCTTTAATATATACAAAAAATAAAGCTTTTTTTTTTTTTTAAATATCAAAAATAAAATGACTATCAATCTTAATAAAGGAAGGCTACCAGATTATATAAAGCAATTAATCATAGAAAAATATTTACAAATACAAAATTGGCTTACAAAAGCTTTCCAAATAAATAATATTCTGTTTTAAAATCTTTTGTCTAGGAACTATATTATGTAAGAAGACATTTTCAAAGATGAAGCATGCTAAATCTGTATATAGGTAGGCTGTAACTGGTTAAGATTTTATGCTGTTTAAATATGAATCTGGCCCATTTTCAAAAATGTTTGCTGATACTTTCTTTAGTCAAACTGAAATATGACATTCTACTCAAAAAAAAGTTGACAGCTGAAAACTACAGATGAAAAGCTTCTTAGTTTTACTGGTTTGAGAAGAATTAAATTCCAAAGGTCAGATTAAGCTTATGTCAAAACATAATCATGTCATTGACACTTAAGCCAAAAAGAGGAAGTTATATTTATAACTATTATGAATGAATATTACAATTTATTCTTTTAAAAAGACAATTTTTTTATGCAAAAATAATCAGATAACTTAATAACTCGATTTTCTTTTTTTTCTTTTTCAATCAAAAGTGGGTGAATTAATTTGTTCAAAATTATCAGAATTCACAATATACTGATTCCGTATATAATATATCATAGTAATAAACAATATTGCAATGACTAATTTTAATTGAACATAAATTAACTGAATGCAAGAAAATTACAAAGATACTTATAAGTGTGTTAGAAGTTGTAGGTTAGAGAATTGAAGGCCCAAATTTTTAACAACATTGAGTGCTACATTGCTAATCTCCATTGCCACAAACTGATATAGAAAAAATATCTTATTTTAAACTGAGCTTGTTATTTTTATTTCCCAAGCACTCAGTTGTGTACTTTCAAAATAAACATTTTCCATCAAAATAATTAAGACAGCTCAGAATTAAAAGTAGATTTGCTAATGCCAACAGAGAAAAAATGTATAAGAATATTGGCTAAATATATTAAAATAACCAAACTACCACCTTTAAGTAAACATCATAAAGAATTTAAGTTTGGTGAAGAAATAGATGAAAACCGATATAGTCCATTGAATGGATTTAATGACTGGTTTAAAGTTTGAGTTCTTCATGGAAAAGGGTTAATCAAACAGAAAATAGGATCAATGACTAAAAGACTAATGAAGATTATAAAATGTCAAGAAACATATATTAACATGTAAAATAAGATAATTTATTCTGGTAGATGATTGCCTATATCATTTGAATTTGTTTAGATTAATTTATTCAGGTATGTACATTAATCACATATATTTTTATGTTTCATATTGTTTGAATTTATTTATAAATAAAAACTTATGTAACACTTTGTTTTGCATAATAAAATCTGTCTTCCAACAAGTTATTTTTTATATTTTCATTAAGAACAGATATCATAAGCTAAGACGCATATAATATATTGCTCATATAAGTATATTCCTTAAAATTATATTAACATTAGTTGGTTAAGGCGAATTTTATTATTTACATAATTTACATTTTAACTATTGCCCTCATTTTTGTTTATCACATTTCAGCCATTGTACTATCGAGCCTTCTCCAAGTGTTTGTTAATCTGGGTAACTCTTGGGAAATTCCAAACTAAACTCATTATCTGCATCTGGTAGCAAGGCCTCTGATTGGGAGTTTGTGAGGAGCATGAAACCACCTCTTAATTGCTGTTGTTCCCAGGTCCATCCTGACCCGGTGTGGTAGAACCTGTTAGGGTCCCAGCTATGGGCAAATAGTTAACCTCCCAAACTTGGGTCAAAACATTATGAAAGTATAAAAATAGACTCTTATAGAAAGGTATATATTTTTGAATTATAAATATTACCAACAATACATTTTTGAAGGAAAAAAATTATGACCAGCAATACATTTTTGAATACAAAACTAGAAGAAAAAAAAGATTTCATCTAAATCTGACTAAACCAACCTTCTCACTATAACCAAATGTTAAAAAAAAACAATACATTAAAACCCCACCTTTTTGGCATTAAATACCCCATAGAGGTTGATATGTTAAACAAAACTCAAACAAAACTCATTATTTAATCTATAGGGGGTAGATTGTTCTTGTTCCACTCTGTCCAGGAATATCTCATCTTGTTCTTATTTAGTGCTGCTCATTTACTCCTTGCCCTGCTTCCACTGAGTATATATCTTCACTACTAATCCCAGAAATTGAACTAAGAATTACTGTCACAAAATTCATCAACCAATGCTTTAATCCACTATGCTGAATGAACAGATGAATATTAGATTTAAGGCTTCAAATTCTAGGTTCAAGTTTCCCCAACTTGACCATAGCCAAGTGGATTAAAGCATTAAATCAACACAGATGAAGACAATATCCTAAATATAAATAATGATAACTTCTTATCCCAGAAATTCGGAGAGAAACCAATTTTGTAAAAAATATTGAGTATTGAGTTCCATATTGAAAGCTAACAAAGTATAATAAGGAAGATTATAGTAAGAATTATTGTTTCACTTGAAAAAAAAAACTTGTTTTTAAAGTAATGTCAGAACAACAGTTCATAGCATTTTTAAGTGAGTTGCAAAAACAATATTTAAATATTTATGCATCGAGTTATTCAACCATACATGTGCCATTTTGTTCCACTACCCTTTGTCATCTTTGAAATAACATGATTTCATCCTTCCAAAAATTGGCATCTAATTGGATGATGAATTGCTCTAAGTAGCTTTTGCAGAATTCTAGAAATTTGAAGTTCTTTCAATTAAGAACCAATTTCTGTCAGATCTGCAAAGAGAAAGATTGCATCTTTCTGTTTAGTCTCTTCCAGGGGCTTTTTATCAACTGCTAACTTAATTAATCCTATTTTCTATTGGTCAAAAGGATTTTCACGCTGGCTCACGAATTTGTAAAGAGAAGAGAGAGCACCATTTCCATAAAATCTTTTTTGCTGTTTGTACAGCAATTTTCTTTTCAGGAAAATGAGAGAATCAAAGGATAAAAAATACTTTTAACATAAAAACAGTTTATAATTAACAATCTTCATATAAATCCTACAGAAAGATATACTGAAATGTCACCTTTCAGAATATGTATATACCATAAATATCAGCCACATGTGAAATGAAATCATGTGTTCAAATGCCACCTATTGAAAAATGCTATGAACTTCTGTAAGTGTAAGAAATATTTCATAAATTTCATTTTTTTTTCTTATATTTAAAATAGAAGTATAAACATTTAGATATCCAATAAGTGTAAATTTTTAAAATGTGTTGTAAACATTTACAGCAAAAATTTATTTGTTGATATTCCATGGTTTTTCTACAGTATTTAATCTGTATACTTTTCTACATTTTCTAGTCATGGAATTGATTGGTCCAACTGCGCGAACCAAAGTTGGTTTTGTTGTATACACATCATTCGGTTTGGGTTTTTTTGCTTTATCTGTGATGGGCTACCTTATAGAGGACTGGCAGCATCTTGAGCTTGCACTATCTATTCCTTGGGTCATATATGCTGCATATTGGTGGTAAGTTTATCCCTTATATTTTGTTTTTGTTACAAGTTTTTGATATTGGATATAAACAATATAAATTGACTTACACTCTGCAATATATTTTAAAATTTATGTACTCAAAAATTAATTATATAAAAGCAAAGAATGTAAGTTCTAAATACTATGCTATCTTTTCATTATAATAAAACATGAAAGGAATAAATTAGTGTTACTTTTGATTTTTGTACTTTAATTCATAGGATAAAAATTAAATTGTCTAATTTACAACCAGATATAATAGATTAATAAAATTAAACTTACTTTTTATGGACTATTTTTTTTATTACACTGAAGTTGTTTAGTTAAAAACGTAAGACTGAAAAATTTTTTTATAAAATATATTTATATAAAAAAAACATTTTGGAAATTATTTCACTATTTTTATATTCATTTATTTATGCATCTCTTTTTAATAATGATAATATTGTAATATTAGGTTTATATTTAATTATATGTTGTTACAACTTAATCTTTGTTTACATCTATCTGCAACAATCATGATTATCTTGGTAATATTTCTAACAGAACTATCAAGCTTAGTTCTTATTTACATATTTCTAAAAACTACAGTTTAGATTTATATGAAAAAACTTTTAATTTGCATTGTTATTAATTTGAGTAAAGATAGGAAAGACATCTTCAGCAATTCAAAAGTGAAAAATTGATTTTTATGCTGTATTGGATAAAAACTTTCAAACAAACTCAGAATTGACTTAACCAACTGAAATGTAAGGTATTCAGTCGCTTAAAGTTAAGAAAAAGGTCATAGGCTTATGCTTAAATTTTGGAGTAATAATTTAAAAAAAATAACAGAATTACATTATTTCAAAATGTTCTTGCCATAAGTTAGATATGACTTAATGCTACCAAGATTTTCTTCTGATGTTATCACTAATTTACTGGTCCTGGATATTGACAGTAAACTGCATCCGGCAGTAAAGCCTCTGATTAAGAGGTTGTGAAGAACATGAAACCACCTCTTAATTGCTGTTGTTCCCAGGTCCACCTTGATCCAGAGTGGTAGCACCTGTTAGGGTCCCAGCTATGGGCAAATAGTTAACCCCCAAATTGGGGTCAAAGCACTATGAAAGTATAAAAGTAGATATTTATAGAAATATATACATAAAAATAGACCTTTATAGAAAAAATATACATTTTTGTAAAAATAAATTATTGCCATATAATACTTTTTTGAAGATAAAAATTATTAACAGCAATACATTTTTGAATACAAAACTAGAAGACATTTTCAGTTTTCTAAAATAAAATAAAAAATTTTTCATCAAAAGAATCTAATTAAATCAACTTTCTCACTATAAGCAAACATTAAAAAAGATACCTTAAAACCCCACCTTTTTGGCATTAAATAACCCACAGAGGTTGAAGGTTGATATGCCATTAAACAAAACTCAAACTAATTTACTATGACAAAGAAAGCTATTTAATATAAAAATGAAGCCATTTCTATAAACCCTAGATCTATTGAAATAAACTTCCATACTACAATCTCCACAAAGTTATTCAAAAGAAACCAGTTAAGACAATAATTTGTCCTTTTCTAAATTACATTCATACAGACATGGTCATGCTGTTAGAAAGAAACAAGTTACACTCTGCCACTCTCATTAATTCTAGTAGTCATAGAAATAAATTGAGAGAGAAAAGCTAAAAGGATTTTTTCAGGAAGAGAATGAGAGAAGAGAGAACATTACCTGCCTTATCCTGAATATTGAATAAGGTGCTTATGATAATGAACAAGACTTAAAACTGTAATGTGAAATTTAAAAGGAACACATATGTATTACATTAACATAAAAACAATTAACAAAATACAAGTTTTTACAAAAAAAAACTTACATGAAAATTTTTCTCTGAGCACCTTATTATTAAAGACAACCATTTCAAAACATGAAATTACTTGCTCATAAAAAAATATACATGACTGAAACTTTCAATAATTGAAAAGACATATAGTGTAAAGGTACAATTCAGATTTCATTTTAACAAAGATTAAAAATACTCTAAAAATGTTCAAAACACATTCTTTCAAAAAAGATGAACTTAATAGAAAGATGAAAGAGAAGGTTTTGGCAGAACTTACCAGTGCCACTAAGACTTTAACAAATTTGTTCTTTTTCTAGAACACAATTCAATTCACTGGTTTCTCTTTGACTCTCTTTTTTTCTTTTTGTGTTTACTTCTGTGAAAAATACTCAAGCTCATCCATTGGTGACAGCCAAAATAGCTTTTCCTTCTGATATCTTTGAAATTTTGTCATCTTCTCACCAGAATTTTCTAACTTTTCTTATATAGCCTAAAAATAGGCACCAGGCAGCAGATCTCAGTATCTAAATTTACATGGGTGGAAGCTGCCCTCATGATTGAACAAGAAACACAAAGATGTATATTTTTTTCAAACTTGAAAAATAAATCACAAATTATATATATATATATATATATATATACGGACATATTTTTTTTTATCAACAAAACCTTTTTCTAGTGTTCAAATATATGAGAAATACATGATGTCATTCCTGTTACTAATTCACTAGTCTTTTAAATGGGGAAACATAATTTTATTTCTTATCAATGAAATTACACTTTTTAGGTTAATTCCTGAATCACCAAAATTCTTTTTAATGCAAAAAAGATTTTATGATGCTGAGAAAGTTATTCTAAAGATTGCCTATGGAAACAATATGAAACCACCTCCTTACTTGTATACAAAACTGGAAGAAATTGCAAATGAAGATGCAAAACCCAAATCTTATGCGATGTATGATCTTCTGCGAACATGGAGATTTTCAAAACATTATTTGAATATTTGGCTAAATCTGTAAGTACTCAATTTTTTTGTTTTTCTTTCTCGGGCTGGCTCTTAATATATACAAAATTTTAAAATGTGAAAACTGAAACAATTACACAAAACAGACAGAAATTAATTAACTGTAAATATTCTTTTATTTTTATATTAGTAAAATTTAAGATTACTAAATGATATTATTTGATAATAATTATAAATTGAAGAGGATTTTATTTTAATCCTTTGATGTTCATGAAGAAAGAATCAATTTTTAACTCTTTCAATATAACATTTTTCACAACTCTTCTTCAGTTTAACATAGCAAATGTAAAATATGACATTTCAAGATTATCAATAATAAAAAAAACTTAAATATTTCTTTTTTATTAAACAAATTTATAAAAGATCTTTAAGAAAACTGATCCTAAATTGATTTTGATATCCATACTTGTATTTGCATGTTAGAATTTAATTTTTGTTATTTCCTTTTACTTACATTTTGGCTTTATTTGATTTTAGATTTGTAAACAGCCTCTTATATTATGGATTGGTTCTATATTCAGTGGATCTTGGAGAAAATCCATTTATTAATGTCATTTTATTTGGACTGATTGAAATTCCTGCTTATCTAAGTTGTTTTTATCTATCATCACACCTTCGACCTTTCTCATTCTGTATGATCACTGGAGGAGTTGCATGTATTATAGGAAGTCTTCTTTCTCAGTGTAAGTATTTTTTGATATATCTCAAAATCTACAAAGATTTTAATTTTGCATAATAATATTATTACATTGTTTTCATAAGAATACATTTTGTAAAATTACAACTTTAATATGAATAAAATAATGATCAATATTTTGAGTCTTTAAGGTTAATAATTACACTGCCCCACATGTTTTGATGCAAGCCAACTTATACTTAACTAATTTTGGGATACTGAGTCCAAAAAACAAATTCATTTTTACTGGTTTGCTCCACATTTTAGTGTACAAAACTTTGGTGGTTTTTTTTTGTTTTTTTTTGTTTTTTTTTTGTTTTTTTATTTAATTAGTAATTATAGCTAAGTTTCTCATAAACATGGCTCTATATCCAATAAATATGTACATCACTAATTATAAAACTTGAAAAAAATTAATAATAAAATTTTGATTTTAAAGGTTCTAATTTTATTCAAGTTTTAACGACTAACTAACCCAGATAAAAGAAACATTGTCATTATAAGGTTTTTAGCAATTTCATATTTATAGGTTTCAACACTTATAATCTGAAAATGATTCTTCTATTCTTCATTTACAAGATCTTTATGAAAGATTATTCCTTTTTTGGCTTTCTCTTCATCTGTGCTTGATTCTATTATTTTCATTTTTATCTCAGAGAAAAATAAAATTATCTGTATCTAAATAATGGTTATTACAAATATATTCCAACCTCATAATTGAGCAGCATATTTTTTTTTTCTATTTCAATATAATTATTAATAGTTTTATGAGTAGGAAATAATGTAGTGAGTAACAGTAGAGTCATGATGTTTTGATGGGGTTACAGAAAAATGACATGGATATCTTTGGTTGGTTGTTGCAGGTATAAACACTTTTGATAAGATTTTATAAGCTCTTGGTACATTTGACTCACCAACAGTTTTTAGTGGATTCATGTAAGTCTAAAGGAAAAATAAGACATAGAATTTGAATAAGGAAATATTAACAAATTTATTGACAGGACATTTTACAAAAGAAAAGATGAGAAATGAAATGTGAAAAGTTCAAATCAACCTACTGTGTCAATAATCAATTACTCACATTTTGCAGGAGGGAAAATAATACATCTTTTCATGATGAAATGTCACCAAGAAAGAAAGTGATTCTTTAAATCTTGCACAATATCTCTTAGAATAGAAAAAGCAGCAGGCTATCAACTAAATAAATCCACTATGGTGATCATATAAGTGAAACCATGTGTATTTAGAAGGGACCTAACAATGTCTATGTGCAAATGTGTGAGCCAACCATCGAGTCTCAGGAATTTACCAATAGATGATTTTGTATGTTTCCCAATTTTGTGTTTTTTATACTGAATTGCATTTGTGTCAAAATTTTTATGTCAGTGGACATACAAATCAGTCTTATCATTTTGGTGATTGTTCATCTGCCAGGATGTGATAGACCATGAAAATAGTTGAAAAATATTTTACATAATGATGAAGGTATATAAGGTTGAGGGTAACCTTTTTTCCATGTCACAAAGGGATAGGTGAACTTTCAAGTTGATGTAAAATATCATCCTTGATTTGCAAAAGTGTAGAGTTTTTTTATTTTTTTGTTCCTTGGTGATATTCTAGTAGTTTAAACTTTACATAATTATTGAAGATATGGAAGTACAGGAAAGTGTAACTGCAACAATATTTTAGTCACCTTTTATATATTGTAGGTTCAAAGTAAATTGTGAAATGTAGTTGAAATGTCTTGTATCATGTGGCAAATATTTGTCGGGCTTGTTGTAGAGGCCATATGTGAATAGCTTATGGTCAGTAAACACTGTTTTACAAAATTCACCAAGGCTTTCTTTGCTTTGTGAAAAGTATCTAAAGTAGCACCTTAAGTGAGTTTTTTTTTTTAATGTCTGTCAATAGAGTAACTTTGGCAAATAGTATAGTAACAGTAATTTGATAGTTTATCATGCCAATAAACCTTAAAGTTGAGTTGACTCTGGTTGTTGGAAATTTTCTTTTATAACAGCTATCTTCCCAGGTAGAGGTAATATTTCTGTTTCATCTATTGTGTGTCCTAAAAATGAAAGTTTTTTTCCTCCTCTCTCAGTCTAAAATGCTGCAGGTGTTCAAAAACAAGTTGAAGATGCTCTATATGTTCATCCATATTTTTGCTTGCTATTAATGTCGTCGATATATGTGAAAGTGAAAGATAAAACTCTTAATACTTTGTCTATCAACCTTTGAAAAGGTTTCTTAAACATAATTCTGGTGAATTCAAATAAACTGAAAGTGATGGTGATAGCAGTCTTTGATATATCGCTTTCTTCAACAGGGATTTGGTAGTACACCTTGATTATCAAGTCTGGTAAAAATTTGCATGCCTTGTAAGCCCACTGCAAAATCATGTTTATGCAGGATAGAATAGCAATCTTGGACACTTGATGCATTTAGTCATCAAAAATTGCCACACAAACACCAGGCACAAGAATGTGCTTTCAGTTCCATATGCAATCTGGATGACCACTGGCTCTTAGAAGGTCAAATTATTCCTAACTGCAGCATGTGCTGAAATTTTTTCTTTACCATTTTGTATTTTACCAGGCTGAGTCTCTGCTGGGTAGAATGGGTTAGTTATCCTGCCATTTGAATGTGGTGTTTAGCAGTGTGTAGCACTATATCAATATGTTTGAATGGGGTTGTAATCCCTGGGAATTTAGGAAGAATTTCATGAAAAATCTTTCATAGATTTTTAATTGGGTTTTGTTGTCTGTCAGTGTCTTGGTAGCCATGTTCACTGACAGTTGAAATGTATGAGGAAGTATGCTTCTAGTCTATAGGCCTCTTCACATCTTCTTGTATAAAAATCCACAAAAACTCTGTCAGATACCAAAATTTGACATGTTATTTTCCACTGTATGTGTTAATTTTAATACCATTTGATTCTTGGAGTTTATACAGCACTAGTGTTAAATTTTTTCCATTCTCAGAGGGATAACACTAATTTTGGTGGCGGTGTTGACTAAAACTTCATATCCATGACATCCATCTATAAAATAGATGACTTTTCTTCAAATTTATCCAGATGCAGCCATCATCATTACTAGTCAGAATATGCATTTCCCTGGTTCAGTAGTACAAATGTACAGGGTTGTGTGCACATTTTAGCATTAGTACCAAATTTGTGATAATACCAATATATACCAATGTTGTATACATGGGATTCTAAATTGTGTCAGCTGCTACATCACCAGTGATAATGCGAAATATGTCCAGCTCTCATTGACATGGCTTCCACTCACTTGTTAAAGTTAGCTATGGAGTTGATGAAATTGGTCCATTTCTACATTAATAAACTCTGGATGACATTAATGTTGTGTGCGTCTGCATTTTAACAAATCTTGTCAGTAATTCCTGCTAGTTTATCCAGGTCAGCATCTTCTAATCAAGGGGTCAGGGCTGTCTTAATACTTAGACCTAATGAGCACTTGCCCAGGGAACCCAGAAGCATAGGGACCCCATGCTAATCTGTGTATGTTAAGTGACTTGTGTTACAAGCCCCCTTTTTAGAAAAATACTAAAAAGAGAAATTACTACAAGCCTCATGTATTGCAATTGGTGAAAATATATCATGATAGATACATTTCATTTGAATTGGTTCTTTAATATAAAAAAAAAGTGTAAGACTGTCTCCTTTTTATCTAGAAAACACCAGAAATTGTGATTACTTTCTTAAAAGCTGCCGTCCACCTATATAAATGGAAGGGCTAGTTTGTCCTGGTAGTTCAGTTCACTTACAAATTCACTATCATGAAAAAGATCAAAGAACTGACCCTGATTCATAATGATCAGTCTTTGAACAGTTCTAACACAGACACTTGACCCAGACAACTGTTGGAAACAATATTTTATTTTTTCTCTGGTTCAATTTAATTCTTAAATTTCTCTAGACTGAATTACAACATTGAACACATGTACAGAAGGTATGTAGTGGTAATTTAAGATGAATTTATGATGCCGTACTAATTACCAGGTGTTATCTTCTGAATATACAAATGGATAAGCTTTTTAAACTGTGAAAGTTGAGAAAAATGTTGAATGTAGTCTTGTTGACTTATACAAAGATGAGACTAGATCAGTTCCAGGCATCCTAGCTATATCACTAAGCTTGATTTAGGCCTTGTTCAGCAGTTTTGTGAATCTGAACTCAGTAAATAAATACTGTTTATACAATAGCAGGTATCTCTTCTCTTATTTCATTTGTAGTGAGGGGTAGTAGGATTCCGTCACAAGTTAATGGAATTTTGGCCTTGTGGGAAGATAGCCCACTATAATTCATAAATTCAAGAAAGGCAATTTTTGAGTGTAAAATAACATTTATACATATATACATTTCAATCAATGTTTTATAAAATAAGTAATGCTTGAAATAAAAGTTCAACGGAGGTAAAAGGGGTCATGGAGAGTAGGATGATCTGAAAGAAAAGAAATGTTCATTTTCAAGTTACAATTTCTAGTGGGTTGGTTTGTGTGGAATGTCTTAGAAAAGGTCAGTTAGTACTTTGAGAACAGGTGAGGAAGAAGAAGGCGAGCATAGTAGCAGCTTGACATAGGTCAAGGAAGAAACTAATTACTATCTTCTCTTCTGTCTGTGCCTGTCTGGGTCTGGGTGCCTTTTGTCATGGCTTTTATATTTTCCCTTCTGGCTCAAACGCTGGTCGTTTCGCATTTCATCCTTGTATTTGATTTCGGGCTTCTCATTGGCTGATAAATAAAATTGGTAATTTGATCTTTGATTAATTTTTATTTTTCAACCGGAACATCTGCGCGAACTCGGATGCGCACGCACAACGATTTTTATTCATTTGACTTTTAGTTGTGAGAGAGCACACATCCGGTTCATCGCTTTTGTTCGGTCGGTATCACCACAATACAATTAAGGGAAGGACATGTTCATTATGGAAGCAAAATGTTTAAATATTTAGGTCTTATTGCTAGCACACTTATATAATTGTTATAACTCAATTTTTATTGCTTAATGTTAAGTCTTGGTTATGCACTTGCTGTAACATCTGTATGAAATACTCTGAAGATTGACTCCAACAGATTAATATTTATCGTACTATGTATAAATGCACCACTAAAGCAAAATGGGAATGGTGGGAGGCTGGCCTTTACATGTTATATTGATAACTTAGCTAGCCACGATCACTGACCCAATTGTCTGTATATTGTTTCTTTCACTAAAACATCTCTTCCACACAACACTACCTTACATAAACACCATAATGCCACATTTGCTCTAGGAATTCCTACCTAATCCCATATGTATAATCTTTGTGAAGGTTTGGGTTGATAAAAATCTAAGTCAGAATAATCCCCAATGTTTATTATATAAAAAGTATTCACACAACTAAACAAAACTAGTGTTTGCATGGGAAACCCTCACAGTCTAATCATGGCAGGGATAAGTTGAGATTAATAAATCAATTTCATGCACACATTCTACAATCACCCCCACATTTAGACACAATAACAACTATGAAAGATCACTGTTGAAATGAAAAGCATCCCACATTTACCAGAGAACTGCCATCCCTGACATCTAAATGGGGAAGGGATTTGTTTATTTTATTAATTGGTCACTTACTACTTAGGTTTTTGCAATAAACATTTATAGGCAAATTTCAAAGCTCAAATAATTCCATTCAATCATTAACAAATAAGTTCATAGTATTTTTAACACATTTTTTAACTTTTACACACTTGTTAGAGAATGAGACATTGCAAGTCATTTCGCCTATAAAAATAATTTCTCACCTGAGACACTGCTCACAATTTTCAATGTCCTTTTTAAAATTGGCTATCTGATGTCTTTCCAGGTTGCTTTACTCACTAATTATTGTTATATCACTATCTGTAACTAGTAGCATTTTCACATCCACATAATTTATTTTCATATTCACAAATTTTGTTTTGATTTTTTTTTTTCTATTGCAACTCTGTGTATAAATTTTTTTCTGTGAGAATTTTTCCTGGTTTAGTTTTACAGTGTGACTTTGTTCTAATTTTCCACACTTATAGCATTTCAATTTCTTATAGCCATCTCTGAGATGTAAGCTTCCACATCTGAAATATGGATTTATTCTACTTTTTGCCTATTTTTCTTTTGCTTGTATATTTGCATATTCTTTTCATGAATTTCTTTGGCATCACCTCTCAGATTTAGGATTCTCTGACATTCATGTGATATATCCTGTGGTGTAAGTTTATTATTTTGTTTAAGATTTATTAGAATTTTTACCCTTTTTTCTGGGTCATTTTTTGCCATTAACCCTTGAATGAGAATTAATTATTTAAACATATCTGGAAGTCAGTATGTTTAGTCTGAAATGATTTCAGCATATGTGACAAAATCTTCTTTTTTTTTTTTTTTTTTTTTTGTCAGATTCATACATTTCTAATGAGTGTTGAATAAAGAGCTTTTGTTATTAAAAGCTTTTGACAGAATATTCGCTATTTTTTCAAAATAAATTTCTCCTGTTTTCTTCGGTAGTATGAAATTACAGTATTTTCCATGGTCTACTAGAGTTAACTTTCTTAATAAAATTCTCATTTTTCTCTCATCTTCCCAGTCACTGCATTCTTCTGTGAAACTTTTTTTGCATCTTTGAAAATATAAAGAAAAGGTAAGTCCATAACCTGGATTGTATGCAAATTCAGATATGGCATTTGCCACTATGTCCGGAGTAAAAGAAGTTGAAGAATTTTCTGTTTTCCCCTGTATTATTTCCATCAACATTTGTTGCTGTTTCTGGAGTTCAAACAACTGTTGTTGTTGAATTTGTACTACGAAAGCCAATATTTCTCCCAAATTTTTTTTTCTACACACAGAGAAACTCAAACCAACATGGTTCAAATTCTCATCATCACTATCATCCCGTGTGCCAAGTATTTTTTTCCCTAAAACTTGTATAAGTTTCGTTTCTTTGTCATATCCTTCACAGTGTCTAGACTAGTTTGTTTAGTCACTAGAGATGTGCTATTTATTCCACAACAATAATAAAACCTTATATCCTGGTGTAGGATTAAATATTAAAGATATATATTTCCAGATGAGTAAACCTTTCAGCAGAAAGGAAGTGTAATGTTTTGAGTAGAGCACAAAAGAAGAAAGCTGCAGAGGAGAAAATAAAAAAATTTCCAAAATTAACATTGTGACTCAACACAGGTGCAATGAAAGCCAATCATACCATGCCTTCAAATATAGTATCCACATCAGTATCCACTCCTGCAATGTCAACCAGTTCATTCAGAATAGCATGCACAATCCACATCTATATCCATTCCTGCTACTAATCATCCAGTTTCAGCAGACATACCATCATTGTCTGTTTCTTGTGACATTTTATAAAAGGAAATAACCAAATCTGTAACAGTAAAGAAATTTGTAATCCAAGAGACAGATCTAGGGTGACAGAACATTAAATGATACTAACACAATAGATTACTGGATTTGTAGTGAGCTCTCACCATGTCAGAATCATGATAGCAACCTTTCAAACTCATGCATAGTGCATAAAACAGTTGTAGTATAGAATGTGAAGGCAAGATATTTATCCAACAATGTGTTCAAATGTGAACTTCAGAATGGTGAGTGTGTAAAACATAGATGGCTACTTTATTCACCATCTCAGGATCATTTATACTGCTTTCCATGTCACCTATTGTCTAAGAAAAAATTTCCCTTTGCTACATTGGAGTTCAATGACTGAAAGCACAGCAGTGTTAGTATACAACATGAAAATGGAGAACAACATCAAACGTGCATGACAGCATATTTGATAAGGCATAAAGAAACTGGAAGTATAGATTCTTTATTACTTGAAAAATATTGCTTAATGCAAGAATATTGGCATAAAGTTTTGACACATGTGGTTTCTGTAATTTGCTTTCTTGCCTCCAGGTATTTGCCATTTTGTAAAGAAAATCAGATTATTGGGTCAGCAAAAAATGGCAAATATTTAAAATTACTAGAGCTACTGAGTGAATTTGACCCTTTCTTGAAAGAATATTTCAAAATGTATAAAAGTCTTGGAAAAGTGAATGCATCATTTTTATCTGCAAATATTTGTGAGGAATTTATTGAATTATTGAGACAACAGGTTCTTTTTGCGATTGAAAAAGTAAGACTCAAAGTATTATTCAATAAGTGTAGATTCCACTCCAGATATCTCACACGCACATCAACTGATATTTATTCTCTGATACATTAAAGGCTGTGAGACTGTGGAGCATTTCTTGATGTCCATCCCCATCTTTTTTCATGAAACAAAGAATCTAACTGACACTTTTGTGGATTTTCTTAGTGGAATTTTGTTCTCATTAACTGCCTGCCATGGTCAGTCTTACAATAATGCTCCAAATATGTCTAGTCAATATACTGGATTGCATGTACAGATTCATCAACTCAATGAGTTTGCTGTGTCCACTGTGCTGGGCACAGCCTGAACTTGGTGGGAGTAGAAGCAGCAGAGTGTTGTCTGGAGACTCTAAAATTTTTTGACTTTGTTCAGTATATTTTTTGCCAGGTTCTACTCATCACTGGAATGAATTGACATCAATTCTAGGAAAAGATTTTGTGGTCAAGCGTCTGTCTGACACTCGATGGTCAAGCACATTTTGATGCTGTTTATACCCTGTATGGGTGTTTTGAGAAAATAAAACATGCACTGGATTCTCTATTAGCTGACAATGAACAGCAAGTGAATACAAGGTGAGAAGTAGAAAGATTGAGCAAAAAATAATTGAAAACCTGAAAACCCTCTTTCTCACAATTCTTTGGAATTACATGCTAGAAAAAAAGAACAAAACCAGGAAGGTACTGCAATCAAAGAATGTGAACATTTCTCTTGTCACAAATCTTTAATCTATGAAAACCAATTTTCAGAAAACTAGAGACAAATTTAATGAATATTAATTCAAAGCCAGAAGTATGTATACAGATTACAATGATGGAAAAAAAATGAGAATGAAAATGAAGGGTGCATCTTAGATGATGGATCAGCAGAAAAGTTACTTCTCAGTAAAACCAAAAGTGAAAACTTTGCTTCCTCTCTAATATTTGAACTGATAAAACATGCAGGGTGTATTCATAGATTGGTTCTCTTTGTTTAAGAAATTGAAAACCATTGCTTCTGATGCACAAAAGAAAAGGTGTGGACATCTGACTAATATGTATCACAAAGTCCTGAATTATGATGACCGTTTTAAATGAATGTGATCATCTCAAGCACTAAATGGCTCTTGATTAAAATTGTGAGACTCTCCCTGCACTGTACAGAAAATAATTTTGGACAATTTAAAATCTGTATTCCTGAATGTTGAAATTGCTTTTACAGTGTTCATGTGCATGATAGGGACCAACTATACAGGATAAATTTTTTTTTTCAAGCCTGAAGCTTATAAAAAGCATTGTTTAAACTGGCTCTCACTCATGCGCATGGAAAATGACATCCTATTATTGAAACCATTAACTTTAAACCATTCTCTGAAAAGAAGTCCCACAAATGCTCATTATGATAGGAAGTTCATAGTAATTTCATATTGTCATCTAATCTATGTGGTTTAAGGAGTATTATCATTTTTTAAGCCTTATTTATTGTTCAAATGGTTATCATGTTGATTAGTTGTTGCTGTATAGCATGTTTTTAATGTTTTATCACCAGTTTTGTTGAAGTGGCAACAAAATAAATATTATCGACAATTTACTTTTTTATTCCTGTGAGTGGTTGTCATAGGGGCCCAAACATACTGGTTTGTCCAGCGGCCTGCAAGGCTATTAAAACAGCTCTGCAAGGGGTTAATATTTGGGTTATGTGGTTTGGCAACTTTTTCAGCCATATTCACCACAAAATATTCTCAGGTAAGATATGAGGCTCAAGAAGACTCCTCATGCATCTCAGGAGTTGAAAAGGTGTCTTATTTTCAATGGATACATAACTAAAAAGATTTGACAATTTATTTTCTTTTGACTTACCAGTCCAGTGTAATATTATTTGTCTCAGTATCTCGTATAGATTCTCCTCAAACACTGCATTCAACAAGTCAAGAATTTCACAGACCCAACTCCATTGGAAGCTTTTCAACAACGTAGACAAATTTCATCTTTTGTGAAGCTACTCCTCTTGCCATGAAAATAGCTTGCAATTGAGCAAACCATGTCTGTATACCCAGTGGATTGAATGGGGGTTGCTGTAACAATAGCATAGCTTCAATTGGTCCTTCCATGTTTACTGCTGTATTGAAGAAGTTACTGAAGTTGGAGTCTCACTCTAGCAAAATCTTGTGGCTGTAAGAAATCTTCCTGCATGTGTGGCATTAGGTTATTTTAACCACTGATGAAAGAAAAAAGAATACAGCTGTGAAGTGGCTGTAACTCAGCTGGTGGATAGTAGTTATAACAGTCAGTCAGTTAAGTGCCATACATGATACATGCTTGGGCAATCATGTCTCGAAAGAGACATGACTGACTGGGCAGAAGGTTATCCCACAGTAGGTTTCTGCGGTAGACTGGTTGCCGACCAAGGCTATAGAACCCAGTCTGTCCTGCTATTTAACCCATAACTGGAAGGAAGAGACGGATTAATACCTTTCCCAAGGGTATTTGCGCGAAAGTAAATACAACAGTTATAACAGTCTGCCAAAATTCTACACACATGTGGCTCTGTGCTAAAAAGAAAATTTTCTTTTTCTGAAACTAATGTTCTTTTTCAAAATATCTTGTATACACACTCAAGAGAACATCACATTGGGGTCATGACTTTGTTGCTGGTAAACACTTTTGATTAGATTTTATAAGCTCCTGGTACATTCAACACACTAACAATTTTTGGTGGACTCATGGACATTGTAAGTCCAAAGGAAAAATAAGACAGAATTTGAACAAGGAAATATTAACAAATATATTGGCAGGAAATTTTACAAAAGGAAAGATGAGAAATGAAATGTCAAAAGTTCAAAGCAACCTTCAGTGTTTGTAGTTGATTACTCCCATTTTGCAGAAGTGAAAAGAACACGTCTTTTTGCTATAAAATGTCATTGAGAAAAAGAGTGATTTTTTTTTCAAATCTTGCACCACCTGTAATTATAGAGGTGATAATTTCAAAATCTGATGACCTGTGATGATCATCGGGAGCAGTAATCTAACAAGATAGATACAGACAAGTACACTGAAAACTATTCAAATAGCAGTTTTTAAATCTTATTACTAAACGGAAATATATTAATTCATCTCTTAACTCTCTCCAGTTGTGAGCTAAATAGCAAGACAGATTGGGTTCTATAGCCTTGGTATGCAACCAGTTTACCAAAGAAAGTAATGGCAACCTACTACATGAAAATATTCTGCCAAATCAGGCATATCTCTTTTGAGACATGATTGCCCAAGCATGTATCACGTATAGTACTTAACTGACTGACTTAACCAAAAAAGTCTTTTCTCAAACTTGCAACTAGTTTTAAAACTTTATATTTCAGAAAATGACTAATTTTTCAAATATACTATAGCTTTAAACACTGACCAGCTATTACTGGACATATTTAGCTTAGTATTATGGAAATTCATTATTTAGATGTTTTCTCTATAATTTTTTTTTTTTTCAGTCAACTAAAATTTGATGTTAGTTGAAAAAAGAGTGTACTGTTACTATCACAGCCTGGTGTATGGAGTGAGTAATACTTACTAACAATTTAAAATTTCACTTCACTAAAATTACAATTAAATAATTTTGTTAAAAAGAAAAACTTATAGGGATGAAATTTAGCTAACAGGAGTTGACCCTGATTAATTTTCTTATTAATTAAATCCAAAAAGCAAACTATAATCATGAAGCTGTTCATAACACTTCCTGTTTTTGTTTTGTTAACAAATTTTTCTCATACTCTATAATGATTCTGAATGAAATAATCTTAATGAGAATCAGTTTAGAAATTATCCTAAATGAACAAATGATAAGGATCGGATAATAAATTATCTTTAACAGAGACAATGAACAACTGATTTAATTATTTTAAAATTTACAATTAATCCTCTTAAATCTATTCAAAGTATTGTTTTCGCTCTCATAAAATAAACACTTTGTGGCTTCATACTTTCTTTTTCGTTAGCGTCAGATTGTTCATGTTTTTGCTGAAAAAAAAAAAGCATGATGAAAAAAGGCCTCAAAAGTAATAAAAACTAAGTTTTATCATCAAAATGTTTATTATTAAGAAGAAAGACCAAAGTATTTCTTATTATTTTATTAAAGTTTTTTATTCCTTTCTAGCATGTTTGAAATTTAGGTTTAAAGTTATGTTATTTTTTGTATCAATGGTGTAACAAAGCTATAAAAAATTTAGCATTTTTTTTCTCGGTAAAATCAAATTAATTTAGAAATTCTTGCAAAGAAACAATTGTTGGATTTTAATAAAAACTTTCAGGACTTATTCATAAATGAATAAAATTATTTTTGAAATTATTATTTTTAGAAAATCTTGGTAAAAAATATTGTTTTTACATATTTTACCTTCCACGTTTCATGAAATTTTGAGAAATTAGATTCTGATTGTAAATTTTGTTAGTTAAAAGCAGAACTTCTTGGAGAATGTAATTCATCCTTTTTTTTTTCTTTTTTTTTTTTTCCAAACAGTTACCCTTTTTATTGAAAATCTACTCCAAATAGTAAAATAAAAGATGCAATAAAAATATGACATTATTTAATTAGATAAGCTTTTAATTGTTTTTATAAATAAAATATATTAAGGACATTATACTCTTAAGAAAAGAAACATTTTTTGATGAATAATGAATTTTTACAAGAATTATTTTCATTTTTTGTAAATTTTAATAATTTATAAAGTTACAAAAATCTTTTTAATATTCTACAAAATTTTGATTGCATTAGGTCATATTGTTATTAAAACCATATTTACTAATCAAATATTGAAAGGTTTGATACAAATTATGCTCAAAGATTTTTTTAAATTTGAATTATTTTTTGTGTGTTTAACATTCCTATCTTGAAAGTATGGGTAACCATACACAACATTATCAGAAAATAAGATTGATGACTATAGTAAATTTAAAGTCAATTTTCTTAAAATTAGATTACAAAGAATATTTTTAGATTACTGAGTATTTAAAAATTATATGAAAAAGGTGTTCACCTGTCATTTTCTTAAATTATGCTTTAGCAGATAAAGCATCTGTAGAACAATAAAAGTGTCAACACCTTATCAGTGCTTGTTATTGCTTATCAATCACATAAGTATATAATCACTGCTACTGTTTGTTTTAAAAATCCATTTCTTTGTTATTTTAAACTTAAACTAAATAATATTTATTTCAAATCAGATTAATTATACTTTAATCCAACTAATATTCACCAATTAATGTTTCAGAAAAACATTATTTTTGGACAATTTTTTTAATAAAGAAAATTACATTGTGATGACAGATGACTAAAAAAGGGCACCAATCAGCTACTTTTAGGCTAAAAAGTGAATTGATTACAAATCGATTACAATCAATATAATTTCTGTTTGAAATACACTACAGAGTATTTTCCTTACTGGAAATAGTAAATTTAATCATTTAATTTTCAATTAAAGCTAAAATGAAAGCCTCAAGAAATTTTAATTCATTTTAAAATCTCAGGTATCACAAATTAGTGGAGATACTTACATTAGTGTTATAATGTCTGGAAAAAAAAACAATTATTTCACTCATTTAAGGAAATGATTTTGATAATTTTTGCAAGGTTGCATTTCACAGACAATGATTATTCTTTTTATTGTTTCTAATGGTAAGTATGTAATCTAACATATAAAGTTCAAAGCTAAAAGAAAAGTACCTTTTTGTATTTGTCTTACTTTCTGTAGACATAATTTTGTTTACCTTTTTATTAAAAATCAACCGCTCTCAATACCAAATGTTTTTTTAAGAATTTCCACACATTTCTGCAAACATCAGTATAAAGTGTTGTAGTGTACTGGATTTGATTGACTTGTATTTTATGATGAAAAACCAATACATATGTGTGCTTTTTGTCTAAGAAAAGCATATATTTATTAAAAATCATAAAATAAAGGAAGATATTTAATTTCATTAGAATAAGAAATTGATATTTAATTCATATCAGCCTGCCTATAAAGCATCTAGTTTTTTTTCTGTACATTTGCTTACTTATGCATTATACAAATAAGTGTAAAATAATAGCACATAATACTCTATGTAATTCTTTTCCTTTTTTTAATGAAATTTTAAATTATGCAATTATCGCTCTGTGATCATCACATCTGTAAAATTAATGACTGAGTTACCAAGTGATGAGCTATACACACTAAGTATCTTTGTATACTGTTTCTTAATCACAAAAATAGTAAAAAGGAAATAGAATAAATCATTAAATGCAGCTAAAATAAGCAAGAGGTGATAAAGTAACAGAAAGAGAAGAGACAAAGACAAAATATTTTAATATTATTGTATTATTATTAATTATAATTTTTGTAATAAATATTCAACATCTAACCCCACTTATATAATTCAGGATAAAATTTTTCTTTTGTTCATTGCTGTTTGTTTAAAGTGTGTGTATTGAGCTACAAAATAATCATTTCGAAATCAAATCAGGTGTGTTTTGCTTTAATTATCTCAGCTACAATAACAATTAAAAATTTTAAAACATAAATTTCCTATGAAAACTGTATCTTCTGTCAAAAATTTAATGAAAATTTAAATTGATCATCAACATAAATTTTATGTTAGTGTTCACTGAAATGTTTCAAATTTTGTCTAAATAGATAAACATGTTTTATACATTACAGCTGTTTCATGGTTTTCTGTTTCACTATTCATCATTGCAAAACTTGTAATAGCAGCATCACATGGAATAATAAATTTAATTTGCATAGAATTCTTCCCACCTGTTGTACAGTGAGTATTCTCAGCTTTTGTTTTGGTTTCATCTTATTTTGTTGATGGTTTTCATTTGTACTGGTTTATTCTTTTAAAATTAAGAATTGATTAATTTACAACTTCTTTTAATAATAAAAGGCTATTTTTGCTAAAATAACCAAATATAATTACATTAAATATCGCTTGAATGTTTTTGTGACAACTTACAAGGGAATTATTATTATTGTGTATATGTACATTAATATACATCAGTTAAGGTTTTTTTACATTTACTTACATGCACATAGACTTAGGAAAAACGTGACTCCATCTCTTCTTTCCTATCTATGAATTAAATAGCAGGACTTATATCTTACAAAATCATTGTTCTCAAAACTGTTAATGCAATATTCACTCACAAAAAAGGATTTATTTTTACAATCCCAAATATGTTTAAAATAATCTATAAATGGTTAAGCTTTAAAAAAAAAAACACAAAATCAAATCAATTGATACATAATATACACTTATATAATTTGTGTGTAATACATTTTTCCAATGATAAATAAAATTCTGAATATACATTTAAGTAGAATTAATTAAAAAGAATATATTGTTTTTATTTCCTTCTTTTAAGCATCATTAAAAACTTCCTAAAATTAATCAACTATATATAAAGTTATTAATAGAGATTTTATGATTTCTAAATAAATAAAAAAAATCTTCATTTATTTATAAAGTATATAATTGTTTGTTTATATATGCATGTATATATTTAAATATATTTCATACCAATGGGCATGATTTGTTCTGCAGATGATCAAAGACAGCATTGATCAAAATCATAAGGTAAAATGCTTGCAGTATATTTACAGTGATTAGTCATGTTCATTTAAAAGTAGGTTTCTTTCACTTAATATCAAAGTTGCATATTGCAACAAATGTGTCTGTTGTCACAAATTGATTTAGGTTAATAACATAAATTAACAGTTACCTTTTAAAAAAAACCTTAACAGCGAAAATAACATAGCTACTTTTACTTTGATTTGTACAGGCATGCTTATTGTTTTACTAATGTATATGTGCTCTCTTATACTGTAAGTATACATGACTCTACACAGGATAATTAATCTGGATTACTACTTAATCTGAAGTCATTGTTGATTTTGTTAATCAGCTTAGGTAATCCACAGATTGTCTGTATCTTTAAATAAGCATGCATACAATTTTTTTTAAATCGGTATCCCACTAAGCAAGGCAGTAAAGCCACTAAGATGCAAGGGGTTACAGGATGTGGAAAAATTAGGAACATAGATAATGAACAAAAAGAGAAAAGAATAATCAGGAGGACAGTAGATAGTGATTAACATTGCATTTAAAATTTTTGCAGATTAAAGTTGGCTGGAAAGCATGGAATTGGAAGGAAGTTTTACAAGTAAGAAATGTGAGAAAAGAAACTGTTAGCATAGAATGGCGTAAAGGGGACACAATTCTTCGAAGTTAGTCCCTCACCTGGAAGGAACGACATGAGCGACAGGTGTATCTGGACCATTACCCTGTGACTGTGCACAACAAACAAAAAATTACCCTAGGGACATTGTATGTCAGGAGGACACTGAACAACTGTGGTCAACTTGAGAATGTCAAGCAGGAGATGAGCAGATTGAACATCAATATTTTGGGAATATGCAAAAATAGATGGCCTAATAATGGAGATTTTAGCAGCAAAAACCACAGGGTAATATATGCAGGAGGTAAAAATACTGAAAAAGGAGTTGGCTTAATACTGAACAAAGAAATGCATTCTGGGATACTGCCAGGTATTCAAAAGTGTCCTCTTGGTCAAACTGAAAGGGAGACCCTTCAACATAGCTATTATAGTGGTCTATGCACTAACAACACAAAGCACTGAGGAAGAAATTGAATCTTATTACTCCATGCTAGCCAATGCCCAGGCTATGTGTAAAACCCAAGAAATTGAAATCATCATGGGAGACTTGAATGCCAAGAAACATAAGGAGAGGGCAAGGGAGACAACTAAAGACTTTGGATTAAAAATCTGCAACCTAAGAGAAAAATGGGTCCAAAGGTGCACAGCAAATGACCAGGTAATAGCCAACACCTAGTTTCAAGAACACACAAGATACCTATGGACATGAAGAAGCCCAGGAGGTGACATGAAAAACCAAATCAATTACATAACCATAAACAGGATATTCAGGAACACAGTGGTTTAATGCAAAACCTATCCAAGTGCTGACTGTGGAAGCGACCACCTCCCACTCATCTGCAAACTAAGGGTGAAAGAAGCCTACTGCAGCACACAGACTGCAATACAACACATTCATGAATGACCCCAGCTGCAGGAAAAGTACACTGACAGTGTAAAAACAAATACGAAGAACAAATTGGAAACGGAAACTCGAAATGGGACACACTAAAAAAGCACTAATGACATCAGCAAACAAGATTGTCCCTAAGGAAATCAAATGTAAAAGACAAAAAAACGAGTGGATGACTGAAGATATTCTTGACATGATGCAAAGGAGACAAAACTATGCCAAGACATGGAACGGAATACAGGAAACTACACAGGGAAATAAAGGAGCAAATGCAGACAGGCTAAAGAGGAATGGGTCAACAGAAATGTGTAGAAATGGAGAGACTGAGCAAGACCAATAAGAAATAAGGGAACTAACAGGATAAAGAACATGCTCTTCAAGATGATGTATAAAATCCAAGGATGGAACAATCATATTAAAGAAAGACAAAATACTCCAGTGATGGGAAGAACATATAAAAGATCTCTTCCATGACCAGAAAGAGCAACCAACAGTGCACAAAGATGCTGACAGACTGGAAATATGAAAATCCAAAGTGAAAGCTGCAATGGCCAAACTGAATAGAAACAAAGCAGCTGGACCAGACAGCATTGTGATGCTGAAAGGGTTAGACGATTTGGGCATAGAGAAAATTACAGAAATAATAAGTGGTGTAATACTAGACAACCTCAGCAGATCAATTTTCATAGCACTGCCTAAGAAGCAAGGTGCAAATGAATGCAAACTCCACTCCAGTTTAATGAGCCACATAACAAAACTCATCATCCAAATCCTGATGAATAAAGCACAGAGCAGAATCAAGCCAGAGATAGGAAAAAAACAGTGTGGTTTTTTTCAAGGGCATTGAAACAAGGAACGCAAAATTTACACTTCAGATGTTATCAGAAAGGGCAATACAAATGGCAAAAAACAGGTACCTATGTTATATAGACTATGTAAAGGCGTTCGATAAAGTGCGCCACAAAGAATTGATAGATATCACCACACTACTAATATTAAGACTAATCATTTTAATATTACTATTACTGCTACTACTAATAATAAAAAACTTAGTGATAACACTGGTCAGCAATTTTTTTTTCTGGCATGAAGAGTTAGACCTGATTTAGACTAATTTTGGGACGCTGCATCCAAATCTGGTCTGCAACAAAGATAAAATAGATTTTATATATATTTTGTTAATCAGTGCTTTCTTATACAATTTCATTATTTAATTAAGCTTCTGGAAATAAATGAAACATTTTATTCCAAATATATTATCTTTCCAAATAACTTTGTTTTATTTTTTTCACACATCAGCTTAATTTGGTTAAATAAGTTCTAGTTTAGCTTGAAGTTTATTATGAAAATTAATTTTTTCAAAATTGAACAATTCTAACTTAATTCTCTAATAGAACTGCATTAAGAAATCAAAATATAATAAAATTATGAACTGAAGTTTTAAAATATTTTAAATCTGAAAAATCTAATTTTGGTAAAATAATAATTAATCAGTGATATAATAGTAAGAATTTGAGTAAAATTAGATTTTGAATATATTATGACCAGTGTGCAGTTAATATCACACCAAAATTACTGAAAGTCTTTGACTATTTTGATATTGTGATATTTCATCATTATCTGATATTAAAAAAATGATTTTCAACTATTTTTTTGCATCATATATATCAGTTGTTTGTATTAAAGTATAGGATATTGAATGATGATTCTTAAGGCAGGCAGATTTTTCTTTCATGTAAGATTCACACAACATAATATTCCTACTCCAATTTCACCTTATTTAACCTTACGCTACACTAAGCTTACTAAGTATTTATTTTTACATTGCCTTGATGTCTTTTGCATTTTGGGATTAACACTTTTACTTCATTTTATATATTATTTTAGTTCTGTTGCATTGGCATGTTGCACAATTGCTACAAGGCTTGGAGGAATCTTTATACCATTCATTCTCCATATACGGCATTCTGCAGAGCCTATTCCATTGCTTTTCCTTGGATTTGCTGGAGTTATTTGTGGAGGATTAGCTTTCCATCTACCAGAAAATGGAGAGATGCCAATGCCCAAATCATTGTCATTGGAATATTCCAGTAGTTTTGAAAGGTAAGTAACATATATTTATAAAATATTTCTCATCATGTAACCTAAGCATTAAAATAATTATAATCAGTGTCAATGCCTTTTCATTTTTCTTTCTTTTGGAAAAATATTTTCTTACTTAATGATTGACTTCTAAAAGATCATTTTTTTTAAAAATTGTATTGGATCAGTTTTTATCTATATAGTATAGTATTTCTGATAAAAATATAGTTTTAAAATATGCTATATTTATGAGTTAAAGAGATCAATATCAGGAATAGAGTGTATGTAAATATAAAAGTGGATAGTAAGGTCAGCACCCAGCAGAAAGTCTGTTTCACACTTAAGCACAATCATTAGGCCATTATATAGTAAAAACATTTCTTAATTTCTGGCAAAATTGTGCATTTAAGCAATGAATTTGGCAAGCAAAATAACATTTTGAACTTACTCAATTGCTTCTGTAAATATGTATTCTATGTATATATATTCAAGGAAACAATCAAACCCCCATTTTTCTTTTTACTCTTTATTTAGTAATATGTTATTCTTTTGATGATAAGGTTGATGTTATCCTTTCTTATTGTATATGTTTCTATTTTTGCAGAACTCCAGAAAGAGATTTTGAGGAAGATTATGCATTTTCAGGCACTCCTGCATATATATCAAGACCTGATATTCTCTACTGAAAAGTCAGCTATCCATATTACCAGAGTTGAAATAAAAACAAAATCTAGTTCACAGGACAGGAAAATAATTGCAGTAAAAGAACATTACTCCTGCATGCTAAAAAGTGTCTGGAGTTAAAAATACACCTTCGTGGAAACTAAACCTTTCAACTGAGGTTGTATTTACATATTGGTATGCATTTTAAAAATTTAACTCCTTCATTTCAATAAAGGGAAAAATCAGCAATTCTTCACTCAATCTACCATTTTTAATATCTTCTTAAAACAATTTTTTAGATCACAAATAAAAGAAGCTCAAGAACAAATTAAAAATAAACAAAATTAAATACCTGTAAAATTTCAAAGTCACAGTCAAGTTGTGTTACATGCTTGAATACACTTTTCTATAAATAATTTTCATTCATAATTACAAGAAATTAGTGTGTATTTATCATTTACCCATTCGTACAAATTTTACATTTATCATTATGACTTTTTTATCTATATTTACATTCCATCATTATCAAATAAGTTTATTCTGATTGGTTTGCATTATTATTTTCATGTTCATTTAATGCACAATTTTTATTTCTTGGATTTAACAAAAAGATATAGTTCCTTTATATTCATTAAGCATAGGCTTAGACAATATTTTTTAAAAATCGATTATTAATTTTTTTATCTTTTAATATTTGTTTAATGAAATTGGTGTATTTTTGTTAGTTATATATCTTGATGTGCATTGTGGTGCATTGGATATCAGCTCGGAAACAAGAAATCGGGAAGCCGAGTTCAAATTCCAGCTGAATTCATTGCATTCACTTATGCGCAAATACCCTTGGGAAAGGTATTAATCTGTCTATTCCTTCCAGTTATGGGTTAAACAGGACAGATTGGGTATAATAGCCTTGGTCGGCAACCAGTCTACCGCAGAAAGCAATGGCAACCTACTGTGGGATAATCTTCTACCCAGTCAGTCATGTCTCTTTCGAGACATGATCGCCCAAGTGTGTATCACATATGGCACTTAACTGACTGATATATCATGAATTATCTGCCCTTCCAATTAATTTACAACACTAAAACTTTGACATCAGTGATACAGAACTAAATTAGAATCTCTCAAATGAAGACATGCAGTGACAATCTTTTCTTTTTTAATTCGAAAGAAAATTGTTGCTTTTCTGACTTGCTTTTAATCAAATGGAAAGTAAATTTCATTCTGTGATTTAAATAGTTATTTACAAATACAAACTTTATTATTCTTATTACTATACATATTTTTTAATTTTATTTTTAATTTATATAACAGAAAATAAACCATGAAATCACATGTTGAGAAAAATTGTATTTAACTTTAAATGTTTTAGTATAAGTCTATGAGTCAGGAATATGTTAATTATCAGAATTGTATTGTTACACAATGTGAAGGCCAGGGCCAGAATGGTCAGCAATTGACTGAAGTGCTTCATGGGCTGTGATGACTTGCATTTGACTGAATTTTGAATATAACTACAAAACACCACAAATTTAAAAGAAGGTCTCAAGAATTCTGAAGCATCAATTTGCCTCTCACACTCAGATTTTAGATGATATACTATTTCTGCTGTCTTCTGAAGCAGAAGATTCGTACTGTGATTGCAGGTCTTTCACATGGTGCAGCATTCTGTTAACCAATACTGTTTTGGCACTCACTATCCCATTGACTTGTCCTTTACTGAATCTGCTTGTACATCAACTGTACATCAAGATATTGTCTCCCACTTGATACTGATCATTTACACCTTTTATAAAGTGGTAGTGATTCATCTCATTTTCACACACTGTTCATATCAGTAAATTCTATTGGCTGGTACAGTTGACAGTGTGGAGTCACTTTTCAGGGTTACGTTGTACCAATACATAGCGTCCTGAATGGAGCACTGTGTTCTGACTGCAATTCTTTTAATGGTGAGGTGACATTGCTCTGCTATATCATTATCTTTTGGAAGGTAGGCACATTGGTACTGCACCCACACTCTCTTTTTGTCTGCAAAGGCACAAAAGTATCAGCAAAAAAGTTGAGGCCTTGTCTATCAGTAGACTATGTTCACAGAATTGTCTGTAGCTGTCATATGACAGTCGATGCATACTGGCATGCCAGCAGATGCCAAACAGTAAAACATGTCAGATCACAATTCTTAGTATTAAGAAATGTGTGCCACCGTAATGTGTGATGTCTATGCCTAACTGCCACCAATTACTATCTACTTCAAGTCTCCCCTTCTGCTAATCAATTGGGGCTGGGTCTATCGTTTGACACTCTTTGCAATCTTGGACTGCAGACTTGACAACTTTGTAGTCAAGGGGCACGCTCTTCAAAATAGGCTGCACACTGAATGCCACGATGTCCCCTTAGATATGGCCTAGATCTGTTCAGGTGTCAAAACAGTGTACATGATTGGCAATGGGTCTGTCCCTCATTTGATCATGTCAAGCCACCCTTTTGGCAGACAATGTTAGCCAATGCACTTGATTCTACTCTGACGCAATCAAAGTGACGTTAACAAACTCTACTCATCAATCAGCTGTTTTAAAGTTACCAACCTTTGTTGTATTAACATCTTGTTCAAGGCTTTGGTTATCAAGAGGTCAGTCACCAGTGGTAAACACACATCAAGTCTGTATATAGGTGCACCAGCTTAGATTTTTACTCTAGTGTGAGTTTAAGACCCTTTAGCATGACATCAAATTGATATGCTGAGCATCGTTTGTTGGACAAAGCCAGTATGCATCCAGAATAGTATCATGTCTTTTTAACACCGCGCCCGTCAGCAAGAAAATTCTGCCAATCCATGCATTAACTTCTCCGGTATGCACTACTTACCTCAGGCAGGATCATCTTAGTGCAGTTTGGTGATTACTTTGGCTATCATCTGCTTGAGAGGGATGTCATTCACATTGTCATCCTATTCACATTTGCTCACCTCTTCATTACTCCAGTTGTTGCACAAAGCCACCCACTGACAGGAAAGTGTCCAACCGACTTCCCACCAGTGGAAAAGACGTTACAGCGTGCAATTATATCAGGAAGTTCTGGAATTGCACTCCCTTGCTTCAACCATAGTGTTGTGCTCACACCAGACTTCAAGGCCCAATACTAGAGCCCCATCTTTCAGGCGCTTGGGATCCTATCTGGTCAATCTGAAAGATTCTAATTTCTTCTTGGCTTCATCTGCAGGCATTATGCTTTTGTTTACATATATATCATCAATATAAGATGAGGTGTCTCTCATGAGAGTGGGTTTTCTGAGCTGTCATGCCTTCATAATCATCATTAGATTCCTCCAACTCTTTCCAAAATCTCTTCACTGTCCTCAGATAGACACCCAAATGCTCTAAATTGTTTGTATTAAGAGCTTCTGACATGAATGCCAAGCAGTACAGCATGCTATTTCCTAATTTCTGGTGGAGTGAATTGTATCATGGTACTCTTTCTTACAGACAGTGCCCAACTAACCCTACTATATTGTGCAATTAACATAATAAAAAACAAAAACTTGCTTGTACAAAATAAAAAATATAAAATAGCAACAATTTACCCACCGCACCCTGTATTTTTTCTTAAATAAATGACTCGTAAACCTGCCATTTTTGTTTTTTGAGATACTTGCAAGACATGTCCAAATCTGTTTTCAGCCAAGAGGTAAGGCATTTTCTCTTGTATTACAATCTGGCTATGAATTTTGCAAAAACCTAAAATATTTTTGGTATTCAATTCAGTCATTATTGTGCTCCGAATTATTCACTATAACAAAATAATTGTTACAATTTAACAGAAACTTAAGGAAATATTTAGCAGGTTCTCAAAATTCCATTAAAAGTGCCTTAGTTATTTTACCCATTAACTATAATCTTTTTAAATATCCATTGATTTCTGCTTTAATCTATTATTCTTGATGTTTTCTTGCAAGTTTTATTCTAAAACAAAATGATAAATGATTAACTTGCTTCCGACAGACTTTATTTTTATTATATACAAGTGTACCCACACTATCAAAAATGACAAAATATTTGAGATGATTATTACATATATATATATATATATATATATATATATATATATATATATATATATTTTCTTCACTACTTAACATAATTATTATAAAAAAAGTAAAATAATAAGGCACTGTTAAAGAGCGAACATGCGACAAGAGCTTTTATAACCAGTAGTAAAGGGAATGAACTCAGCATATGCTATCTCGCTATTCTCTCTCCATTAACATGGCAGGAGCAAACTTTTATAATAGAGAGGCTTGAAATTTTGCTTGTTTTTTGTTTTATCACACTAAAATCCTATTAAATTTTATAGATTTGAAGAAACAATATAAGTAAAGAGAGATAATATCCCCATAACAAGTCTTAACTATTACAAATTAAAAAGTTACAAAGAACTGTGTTCAATTTTCTAAATTATCAAAGTGTTAATGATTTTTATTACTCCATGATTTGTTCTCAGAAATAGATTAAGGCATCAAGAATGGTGGAAATAATTTTGAGGAGAAACTAATTGATTTGGTAAGTTATCTATATTTAATTCTGATAATAAAGAGTATTTATTAATATTATTTTAACTTTATTTACAGAATTTATTTACTAACAATCCAGGGAAAATGAAAGTAATAGCCATATGGATGAAAATTATATGCCATGTGTTGGTGTCCTTACTCTTTCGAGTGGTGATGCACAAACTTTTCCATCTCATATTTCTTCCATAATCTGATATTTATTTGTACAGAGTAAGCCAGCTGAATATTTATTATTACACTTAGTCTTTTATTTAGTCAATAAATTAATGTGAAACTAGTTCCTTTATGTAAGAAGTATTAACAGTAAAAATCCATCCTTAATTTTTTTATACTTTTGAGAAAAGGTGATCTCTGATTCAAGTCAAATGAAAGATGGTTGGCTTCAGGAACAATATTTTCTCTGGAGAAAAGCATCTTAGCTAGAGAAGTTGGAGTGGCATTTTAACATAACTATAGGAAATGATCATTTAGTCTTTTAGCTTTGAAAATATATACACACATAGGTACAGATTTTATTATTAATATCATAGTTTTCCACAATAAAATGAATATTACCTAAACAATGTTGAAAAAATTATAGAATATATTTTTATGAACAATATATCATGAATTTCAGCCTATAATATTTGTTCTTACTAAAAACATTTATAACATATAGGTGAGTAGGTTTTATTATGCAAACATAGAACTACATAAATTTCATTTATAATTAAATCCAAAAAATACGGGCCATAGAAATATATATTTGATTAACACAATATACCAGATATCTGAATAAATTATTTTTACACTTTAATATATCAACTCCTTTATTTTTTATAACCTGAAGTTGTTTTTTATCGATTGATTTTATTTACTTTTCTACTCTTTTGACTTCAGTGTTATTTGCATCAATTTATATTATGACCCAAAAAGCTTTGCTTGAACACTGTTTTCTATTTTAATATACATTTTTTTTTTTAAGGATGAACCACAAATTTTCTATTGAATTAATAACAAGAGAGGCTAGGGATATTCCATTAATCTAGTGTCTGAGACCTTTTTTGGCATAGTGAACCGTAGTCAACTTTGCAGAAGGTTGAAGTAGCATTGTCTTGAATAAATATACTCTTAAACTTCTGCTAGTAAAAAAAATATCTTATCCAAAATCTTACAATAATTCTCTGTATGCATTCGAGAAGCTGAGTAGAGTATTAAGAGACAGGAAAATTTTCACTAGAAACAAAGAAGAGAGTACTGGATTGCTATGTGATGTCAGTTTTTACATATGGCAGTGAATGTTGGACAATCCCATTGAAGATGAAGGAAAAACTTGATGCAACTGAAACGTGGTTTTATAGAAAGATGCTGAAGATATCATGGATTGAGCACATGAACAATGATGAGGTTTTGGAAAGGACGGAAATGAAAAGGAACTTAATACTAAGCATCAGGAAAAGACAGCTGAAGTTCCTGGGACATCCAATGAGGAAACAGGGCTTAGAGAATCTGATACTAACAGGCCAGATAGAGAGAAAGAGACAGGGGAAAGCAACATGTAACAGACATGACGGGCCTGAGCAGGTGGATGGCAGAGCAGGGGTTGCATGGTATAACAGGAGAAAGTGTGCTAAGCGCCATCAGGGATAGAGAGACCTGGAAGGCCATGATTGCCTATGTCCTGAAAGCACATAGAAGAAGAAGAATTACTTTGAAGGGAACTAGAAATTTAGAAGCCCAAAACATTACTCCACTTTTATCTTCTAAGTCCAATATAGTTCTACAAATATCACTGAAATTTGCATTTCAGAAATCAGTTTTCATGTATTTCTTCACCAGGCTAATTTCTTTTTGTGATGTTTACTTAAGGTGATAGTTTGGTTACTCATGTCTTTATACAATGTTCATAATATTTTGCATCTTATCTCTATATAAATTTACAATAACATATTCTTGAAGTATTTTTTGCTGATCAGTCCATTTTATTTGACTTGTGACAATTTTAAAGCCAATTTTCATATATATGAAATTAAAAAAAATAAATATCAATAATTATACTATTATATATAATTATTTACAATGTTATGAACTCTCAAGATGCATAATAGAATCTCACACCATTTAATAAATTATTAATGTTGTTTTTAATAAAAACAGATAAAATAAGCTGAAATTCACATAGTATTTTTTTTTTTTAATCACATCACCCCAAGCAAGGCCACTGACGTGCAGGGGACTATGTAAAAGTGAATAGATTGGAAAAGAGAAAACCGGAAACCACATCCTAAACAGGGAACAAGGGATGAGCCTCTACACCTGTTCAATAGACATGGGTGGAGTGTGAACCGGGCCCATATATTTATATTTATCATATAAGCATATCTTGAAAATTTTATTAATATCTGCTGGGTAATACTAATTTTATTTTGAAAAATAATGATTTATGTTATAAAATCTAGTGTGTGTGTATGTGTATGTGTATGTGTATGTGTGTCTCTCTCTCTATCTATCTATATATATATATATATATATATATATATATGAGAAAGTGGAAAAAGTTTTTGTGTGGCATGTGCATCCTTTAGGACTTCATTGAACTAAATCTGTTATCTTGGTGCGACTACACATGTACACAAAGGATACTGGGATTTTTATAATCTAGCTAATTTCATTTAGATTTGTCTATAGGGTACTTAAACTATTTGGACTATTGTCCATTTTTACAACGTTTCAGCCATTGTACGCTTCTTCAGGTACGAGGAATTTTGAATCAAACCTTTTATGATCACTGGGATATATCATGCACATTCTTTGTGCAAAGTTACCTCCCTTAACTTAACACTAAGTTATTTGTTCACCACTGGTATTGAACTCACAACTCTTTGTGTCAAGTCACTGGAACTAACTAATGTCTATATCCACTGGGCTATGTGCTGTTGAGGACAACAGCAAGTGAATTTCTGGGACTTATAAACCTAATGTTTTTTAGTAACCATTTTTTTTACCAGAGCTCATATTGCAATCTTTTTGACACTAATGATTTTAGGGTATTACTGGTTCCCATATTGTATTCATTCCTACCAATTTTTGGGAAAGTGTTCGAGACCATTATTAACACTGAAATAGTTCCACATCTTGCTGCCCATAAACTATTCTCTGACAGGCAGTATGGCTTCCACTTTACCAGGTCCACTGCTGACATGCTAACGACCATTATGGAGTACATGTTTCAGGCCCTTGAGGAGTCCAGTGAGGCGCGTGCTGTTGCTCTGGACATCTCCAAGGCTTTTGACAAGGTTTGGTATGCTAGCCTTCTATGCAAGCTATGGGGTTACAGTATTACCAGATGCTTGCTTGATCTGATCAAACCTTTTTTAAATAACTGCATAATGAAGATCGTCTTGAATGGGCATGCCTCCGCATCCTACTGTACAAATTCTGGTGTCCCTTGGGGCTCTATCCTAGGCCCGACGCTCTTCTTTTTTTCATAAATGATCTTCCAGACGAGATCAAGTGCCAAGTAGGCATCTACATAGATGACACCACAATTTACTCCCGCATCAGTAAGAAATCTGGTGTGGTGGACAAATATAATCTCGCTTCTGATCTTGAGAGGGATCTACATTCTGTGGTGAATTGGGGTAGGAAGTGGCTTGTAAATTTCAATGCGTCTAAGACCAAGCTGCTGTCTGTCAAACATCACAGGCAACCTCCTGCGTCCTGTAAGCATGGACCAAGCGAGTTTCACTGAGAACAATACACTGCGCCTCCTTGGCCTTACCCTCTCTTCTGATCTCAAGTAGAACCACGACATTGAGTCAATAGCTAAATCCACTGCTAGGAAGGTTGGTTTTACCCACCTGAATCCATCCGTGCTTTGAGTATTGCTGCCATATATAGTCAGGTGCCCCTGCTGTTCAAAGGAGAATCAGTAACGTGATAGGTACTGACTTGGCAGCTCGACTCCAGCCACTTTCTCACCAACGGGATGTGGCTTCCCTTTGTCTGTTCTGTAAAGGCTTTCATGGCTTCTGCTCCAACGAACTTAAGTCACTGGTGCCTCTGCAACAGGTGTTTACTCGTGCAACCGGACTGGCAACTGGGTCTCACCCATTCACAGTTAGATCAACCAAATGCAGACGACAATTTTATTTTACTCCTGCAGCTTCTTTTCTTGCACCTCCTGCCTGTGGAACTTGCTTTTATATTCTTGCTTTTCTGATGGCTACAACCTCCAGGAATTTCAATGCAATGTCAATACTCATCTCCTAATCACTTGACTCTAGTTCTTTCTTCACCACCCTGTATATCCTTTCCTTTCTCTCCACCTTTGCAACTGTCATCAAACCTGTATTCCCATCCTTCTCTCACTCCTTTCTAACTGGTTCACCTTTCTCTTCACTCTCGTCTATCTAATCTTTTTACTCTTATGTAGCCCCCTGCACATCAGTGGTGTTACCGCCTTGCTCGGGGTGATAGGATTAAAAAAAAAATTTCCTTGCGATGTTCTTGTAGCCTTACCTTAAGGAGGTGACCTGTTTCTCCTTTATATTTCTTTCCACAGTTACATGGAATGGCGTACACACAGCCCTTAGTCATGTCCTCCTCTGTTGGGGGTCTTACTTGGGAGAGATACCTGCAAAGTGTGGAACCACTTTTGAAGGTCGTCCTGATGGACCACAGATCCTTTGTATTTTCTCCAATAACCGCTTCACATTGGATAGACAGATCCAGGCTGTTTTCTGCGATTTGTTATCCTTATGCACCCTCTCTTCCACATTTGTTGGAGTTGTTGTCATGTGCCCTGGATAAATATATTGTAGGATACTGCTTATACTGACCATTTCTTGTTCATATGTCTCTGGGTTGCCACTTATGACTTTTGCTCGATGTTGCAGGTAGTAGGCGATCCCTTTCTTTACATTTTATGGGTGGTGGGAGTTGAAGTTGAGGTATTGTCTGGTGAATGTTGGCTTGCTGTATATGAATGTGTTGAACACCCTCTCTGTTCGAGCTCTAAGGACATCCAGGAATGCTAGTTAGTTGTCGATCTCTTTTTTTCTATAGTTAACTATTGATAATTTTATTGAGTTCACATGGTCCAGTAGCATCTGGACCTCTTCTTGGAGTGGGCTTTAGAGCTTTGGATAGTGATGGTCATAATGCCGAGACATTGCTAAGCCTTTATCCTGTCGATATGTCTGATCCCAATCCAAAGTGTGTTGTTTGTGTGCAGAAAATCAGTATTTCCATTAGATTATCTAGTGAATACTGGTACATTCTCCTAGAGATGAGTCTGAGGACAATCTGTCCCTGACTACTAATAGTGCCTTCACTATGGGTACCTTGGTGAACACTCACCACCTGGTTTCATTGAATGGGATCATCTTTGATGAGTTCCACAAAGTGGGTGGAGTTTTAAATAGATGATGGTGACTTTCCTCTCAGTGGGTCAATTATATCTACAAGGAAACAATTCAGAGGGTGGTACACCAAGTTTCTTGGTGTATTCAGTTTTGTCCATCACTCCAGTTGCATTGCCTTTGTCAGCTGGTAGTATGATGATCTTCTCATTCCTCTGTAGGGTCCTGATTGCCAACCCCTCCTCTTTTGTGATGTTTGCTTGGCTTTCTCCAATGTCTGTCTCACTTTCTATTTTAGCTTATCTGCCTGAGCCTGAAGATGTTCAAGGCTATTTTCTCAGTACATATAGTGATGTCTAAGTATGGTATCTGCTTGAGGGTTGTTGCAAAGTTGAGACCCTTGTTCAGCGCTGACTCTTCAGAGGCTCTCAGCTGATGTCGACAACTACCTTCACAGTGGGGTGATGGACCTCCTGTGTCACCTTCAGATCTTTTAATCTATTTAGTTTCTATACTTTTTCCTTTTTTTTTTATTTTAAAGGAATGAGAATGATATAACCCAGTGATCATAATAAAGGGTTCAGTTTGAAATTCCTAGCACCTGAAGAAGGCCGGAGCATACAATATCATGAAAATGGCAACTAAGATGAGGACAATAGTCCAAATAATGTAAATAGTGTTCATTTAGAATATTTTCCTTTTTATTAATTTTGCTATTAAATATCCCACACTGTGATAACAGAAGATCTCTCAGGAATGGTGAAATGTTGTAAAAGCTAAAGCACAAATTTACTGTAGATGACCTTGTGATCAAACCACTCTCTAAACATTATAGTATAAGTGAATGTGTGTGTATGTGTGTAACATTTTTCATAGAGTACACAGATGCTACACTCTGATCATAGGGAAAAGTGCGAATCCATATCCAATTCAAACATTTTTATGGGTACTATGCTAGTAATGAAATAAATCATTGTTTCTTAAAATTAACCTAATGGTTGTTACATGGTTCATTTTCAAAATTTTTACCAACTTCTAATTAAGTAAGTTCAATAATTGTTTCTTTTTCTTTTTTATTTACATAATAATTTTGATAATATTACATCTTATTCTGCTACTTTAATAAATAACAACTGTGTTCCAACCCACGACATTCAACCTATGTTGATTATAATAAAAGTGGAAAAAATATCTTTATATGAGTAAATATTTTTTAATATTTACTTATTTGCTAGTCACTTTTTCAATATTAACCATTCTCTTGAGCTTAACAGAATAAATTCTTTACTGAAAAATTGACTGTATTGGATCATTGTATATAATTAATAAACTTTCATTTTTAAAATAATTTTGTATAGCTCGTTTTGTCTTATAACAGAAAGGACTTTACATTTTCTATCTCATAATAAGCATTTTAGAATCATTGAACTTTATTTATATTGAAGAATTGGCAACAATAGGATACAAAAAATATTTTTATATAAAGATGTGGATGTAAAAATTGTTCTAAATTAAATATGTATTACATAATTCCTCTTTTTAGTATGTTCTTCAATAATAAAATAAATCTTTGTAAGAAACTGACATTCTAATTTCACAGGGTTGACCATATCAATGAAAATAAAACTCATTTGTTAAAATTGATTCTTGTTGTTTTTCATTACTTTCAAATCATTTAATTAATACAAAAATAAAACAAAAAAAGTGAAACAAAAACACTAATAGTTACCAATTAACTTTCTCCTTCCTATCGTAAATTATTTGACCATCATGTCAGCAGTTACTTGTCCGAACGGTAATCTGTTAAACAGACCCTGGTGCGTATTTATGGTTAATATTTTTGCACACTTCTTATCCATAGAAATTTGTAAATATGCTTCTGACAAGTCTAATTTAGAGAATATTTTTCCTCCATTCAGCTTTGCAAATATATCTTTTGCTGAAGGTAAAGGATAATTATACTGTTTCAGGCATTCATTTAATCCTGTGCAGTAATCGGTGCAGACTCTGATTTTACTATTTTTTTCCCTTACATATACTGCTGGACTCACCCATTGACTGTAATTTGCTTTTTTTATAATGCCTAACTTTTCTAGTTGTCCCAACTCTTTGTCTATGTCTTCCAGTATGGCGAATAATATTGGTCAATTGGGTCGAATCACTTGTTAACTTTTCTTTTAACTCAAGCTTTGCTTTAACCTTAGAACAAAATCCTAAGCCTTCAGAAAAAAATATCTGGAAATCTTGCCTTAAATCTTGTTTCAAATATTCTTTGTAATTAGATGATTGAACAACATCATTACAAAATGTTTTGATAGGAATGTTGAATAAATCAAACTCCTCCATCCAATCAGTACCAAAGAGATTGCACATTTGCTGCATGACTTGGCTATTAATTTTCTCTTTTCCAGTGAAACTAACATTTAAATAAATTTCACCAAGAAATTCAAGTATTTTGCCTGATATGCCTTTGGTAACTTTTTTTTTAGATCTACATAATGCCAGTCGACCAATTTCATTCTATGTATCCTCATTAATAATTGTCGGGTCTGACCCTGTGTCAATTTACATTTTTATGTTTGTCTCATTCAATTGACTCTTGATGAATTTTCATTCTCCTGCAACTTTTCACCCAGAGTGTAACAAACCATATTTCTTTTTGTTTTCTTTCGACTTTTCTTTTACAAAAAGAACTTTTAAGACCCTTATAACCACACTTGAAGCATTTTTTTTTTTATCTTTGAATGGACAATCCTTATATAGATGTAACTGACCACAACCGTAGCGCATGGATTTATTTTAACTTTCCTGCTTTGGGGTTTTACTTTTCAGATATATGCTATGTCCCATTGTTCAGTATTTGCAGTATCTTTTTTTCAATTTTATAATTCTCTGACATTTCTCAACCAGTTTTTGTAGAGTTATTTCCTGGTCTTGCTCTAACTTTGTTAAGAGTCTCACTCCTATGTCTGTTTCACTTGGTGAGGTTAATCCTTGTCCAAAAATTGGAACTTTTCACATTCCTTATTCACTATACTTGTAAACATTGTGTAGTCTTCATCATCGTTTTTTTGGTAAATTTGAGCAATGCCATAGTGTGTTGAATAAAAACTATGTTCTCCAAATATTTTAGACACTATCTGTATTGTTTCTGCAAATGTAATTTCTCCATGTTTTGGTAGAATATAGTTTCTGTATTTTTTTATGTTCAGAATCACCAAACTTATTTAATAATAAACAAATTTTCTTATTGTCTGTCCAGTATCTCCTCAAACCTGCAATAATAAGCATCAAATATAACCTCCTCTTCAGGATATATGTAAAACATTTCCAATTGATTTGAACACAGCATCCTGTGAAAATGTATCTGGTTTATATGGGCTTGTTTCTTTTCTTTTCTTTTTTTTTTTTTTTTTTTTTTTTTTTTGAAAAAATTTCCATAGTATACTAAGTTGCTTTTCTTGCCGTTTTTGTACTAAATCTTATTGTT
Source organism: Ascarosepion bandense (assembly GCA_037127315.1). Lineage (NCBI taxonomy): Eukaryota > Metazoa > Mollusca > Cephalopoda > Sepiida > Sepiidae > Ascarosepion > Ascarosepion bandense. Next base: position 5,225,062 of record JBBBDQ010000145.1, read on the forward strand.
TGAAAAGTTGAAAGAAGCATTTCTGGAAGTCTGCTATTTTTGAAATTTGGTGGTGTTCCTGATTGTTTTGAAGTTGTCATCAAACTGTTAATTTTCATCAGTAAATATGTAAAAATGTTTTTTGGCAAAACTGCTGTCAGAGTTTTTTGATGCCAAATCTGTTATTATAGGTTTGCTTGTTTGAAATCCATGTAGCCAAATCTGTTGTATACAGATTTTGTTTGTTGATATCGTCACTAGTTTGTTGTATTACCCAGGTGGCAGTACTATACCAGATGATGTGTGCTGAAATATCTACAGCACAATATCCATGCTCATGGATATTAAATACAAACAAGACAGACACTGATAAAACAGAACAACAATAATTATAAAGAGAGGAGAGGTTAAGTTTTTAGAGTCGCAGAGAGCACAGTTCAATAATAATCGTCAGTGACACTCCAAACTCCTGACAGCTATTAATCTTTATTTATATAGCTATTTTAGAACACAGACCATTCCATCTTTGAGGGCACTAGATGTGTGTCAACTGCTCTACAACAAATATATATATAATATGCAAAAATAATATAAATAATATTCATATATGCAAAAATACACAATAAATACATGGACAAAAAATACTAGAATATAAAAAACACATAATAAAAACATAAAATATACAAAACACATTCAAAATACATAAAATGGATACATATACTAACACAACATGCAAAAGTGAGGTGCATACTTAACAAATAAAAACACAGACAAATACATATATAAACAATGTGTGTGTGTGTGTATATATATATATATATATATATATATATATATATATTCTAAACATATACTGTTAAATATAAGAGACAATGAATGTCTATTATGTTTAATCATGAGCCATTCTAAACGTCATATTTTGGCTTTAATTTCAGTTGAAAATAAAGACAAATTCTCCAACATTTGGATAATCTTTTATTAATTTGCTTCTAAGCTTTCAGCTCATATGAGCCATCTTCAGAGAGGTTATTTAGACAGTAATACAATAACATCCACCATCACTGACGATTTTTTTATAATAATAGTAACAATAGTAACAAAAATAATACTAGTACTTGTTATACTATATTTAAATTCGTCTTGAAAAATGAACTCAGAGGGAAAAGGAGGGGAAGTAAAAAAAGAAACAAATGAAGTACATGAACAAAAGTCAAATACTTGTAGGAAAGAAAAAAACAAACTCCAAGACGAAAACCCTAACACTAAAGCGCTCAATATGAAAGTAGAGCAACAGACAGGAAAATCTAAGTAAGAGCCAACAAACCTACCTAGGTTTCACCCTACGGCTCGTCAGGGTATGTGCTTAGATTTTTCTGTATATATATATATATATATATATATATATATACACACACGCAGGCAATACATACATATATACATTGCAAACATAAACACAAAAACATTCCTAAGAAAAGAAACAAAATAAGAAACACACGTACATACAAAATAAGTTTATATAAACTAATATAACATAAGTAAAAACATACATATACAAAAACACTATATGTATAAATATATAAACATGTGCCATACATCAAAAATATATAAATACACATATATAATACTAATACACATGCAATACAGAAAAAATAAAAAACACATGAAAATAAGCAAAAAAAAATGGACACATACTTCATATGAAAAAATAAGTAAATAACCTACAATACATAAAAAAATCTAATAAAACATACGTAAGCATAAATAAATATGATATATATTAGGTGTTAGTCTAGTTAAAGTTTAAGTCATTAGAGATTAAAAATTAACCATACTATAATATAAATAAGAAGTGAGATTAGTAATGCTTAAACAGAAACAATACAAAAGGAGGTAGGGTATAAAAATTACAGCGATGGAGAGGCAATAAGTTTTAGTCAGGGTCTAAATATTTAAGTAGGAATTTGCTTCTATGCCTGCATGTTGCAATCAATTCATTTCTTCTGTTAAATAATTTGGGGTTTTAAGGTGTTTTAGTATTATAAACTTTTCTAGAAGGCACAAGTTACATCTATTTCCTATTTCATTATAAGATTTGGTTTTTGCGATGATTTCCTAAGTAATAGTGGGGTTTTTGTTGTTATTTTTTAACAGGACAGTAATATTCTTGTATTTAACATTATTAAAAGTCAGTTTATGGTTATTGAATCTATATTTTCAAAGACTGTCCATTGATCCAAATTAGAACATGTAGCTGCTGCCTGAATGTTTACTAGTTTTGTAAATAATGCATTCAGTCATACATTGACCATTAAGTAGGCAGGTCATGTATTTTTTTTTTTTTTTCAGCAGTTACAGTTATTTTTCGTAGTGTTACTTCAGTTTTTACTGGTGTTACTATTGTTGTAGGTTGGACATGTTATGATTTAATAACTTATTGTTATGTAGCGAGATATATTTAGCAAAGCTTTTGATGCAATTATAACTAATCTTGACATTGTTTTTATTGAAATAAGCATATAAGCAAATTCTTAAAATCTTAGATCCTTGACTAAACCTTATAGCCTCTCTATCCCTCTTTTTGTGCCCTACCCTCCTTTTTGTTTTATGTTTCTGCTTAAGCATTACTACTCTCATTTTCCATTTATGCTATATAGCATGCTTGATTTTTAATCTCTAACAATTTAAACTACGCTAACACCTAATGATATATATCTTGTATATATGTATACTTACATATGTTTTATTAGTTTTTGATATATTGTAGGTTTTTTCATAGTACATGTGTGTATGTTTTTATGTTTATTTTTGTGTTTGTGTTTTATTTTTTGTCATAATACTATCACAAACTTTAAGAAAGAAACACTAATAAATAAGTAAAATCGAGAAAAGTCCAGTATAATAGGATAGGCACCTGATGATTGCTCAAAAGCATGAAACTCTAAGTTGTGCTTAAAACATAGGATAATATATATATATATATATAGAAAGAGAGAGAGAGAGAGAAAGAGAGAGAGAGAGGCTGCAGTCTGTGCCAGTTCCCATCCTACATGTTGCATTTGATGACCATCTGCTGCTACTACTACTATTTCAGGCCTCCTCTTAATAAAACAAACTGAAGATGTAAAACTAAACCAGCTAAACAAAAAACACCTAAACTCCTTGATATTTCTTTCTCCAACATCCATGGTATATGTACCAACTTTTGCAGTGTGAAATCGTTCCTCCACAAAAGGTCCCCAGACATACTCGCACCCTGCAAAACCAAACTTATCCTCTCCTCTCCTCTGATTTCTCAATTCCTGGTTACCTTCTGCTCCTTAGGAAGGACTCTAATGTTCGCATGAATGGCCTTAGAGTTTATGTCTGCAAACATATCCCCACTGGCAAGAGAACTATCTCTTGAACCCCCAGACCATTCTTGAGTGTGTCTTTGCTTCTCTCTACTAAATTCATTCAGCTATATCTATTTTCTCTATCACTCCCCTGCCTCTCCTGACTGCTCCATGCTAGGCAATGTTTCAGATAATATAGACAAGGCCATTTCCTCTCATTCGTTTGCTAACATATATGTTCAGTGATTTCAATGCCCAACATGCTAATTGGCTGGAAAGCTGTCACTGATCTTGATGGTGTCCATACCCTGAACTTCTCAACACAACTTTTCTGTATTTAGTCATGAAAATATTACTTGTAATGAGTACAAATGAAAAATGTCTCTCACACATGTGTTGGATTTCCCATGCATTTCCTCAGTAACCATGAATGACATGCTTCCCTTCTAGATCTCTGCTTTACTTCTAACTCTCACTCTAGCCAAGCCATGTAGCTTTGCCTACTTGACAACTCTGATCATGCTCTAATTTCCGTTAATATCTCTTTCTACTCCACCTCCTTCTAGGAACCTCTGACCAGGAGAATATCTTACTGCTATTAAAGAGTGGACTACGACTTGTTCTGAGACTTTCCTTTGTGATGTCTCTTGGAACAAAGTTTTTAGTCTTCCTGTTGAAGACTGTGCCACTGAAGTCTCCTCCAGGATAGAAGATGTTTTCATCGCAGCCAAGAAATTCTGTCTTAAACCTCATTCATCCACTTGGTTCTCTCATTCTTGCTCAACAGCCATTGCCCCTTATTAGAATGCCTTTTTGTCTCATAATAAATGCAAATTTGTCCTAAATGATGCTAAGCTGTTGTTTGCTGATAGAATGAAGTAGTATATAGCATCTCACAAATTTGGTTCCAAAGACTATGGCAGCACTGCAAAAGTGTGCTAAATGATAGCAAACCCTCAATCCCTCCTTTATTCAATCAATTTGAGGTCCTCACATCCACAGTGAACAAGCTTGAGTAACTCGCAAATTCTCTTTCAGTTTTATACTTGATTCATCTGGAGTACCCACACCCAACTTTCCACCTAGAACTGAGGCTCAGCTCTGATGAAATCAGTTCCCAAATAGGCATCTATGCAGATGGCACTACTATTTACTCCTGTCTCAGTAAAACATGTGCCAAGGCTGACAAAGTTAACCTTGCTGCTGTTCTTGGAAAGGACCTCCAGTTTGTGTTGGTTTGTTATAAGAAAAAGCTCAAATTTTAATGCTTCCAAAATTAAGCTTCTCCCCATTATCCACCACAAAGAAACTTTCCTTCTTTCCATTAGAATGAATGATGCTAGTCTTTGTGAAAAGCATCATACTGTGCCTCCTTGACCTTACTCTGTCAACTGACCTCAAGTGAAACAACTACATCAAATCAATAGCTAGATCTACCACTAAGAAGGTCAGGTCACTGTGTCAGGCCAGAAAGTTTTTCTCATCAGAATCCATCTTGCACATTTATAAATCTGCCATTCATCCGTGCATTGAGTACTGTTGCCATATCTGGATGCATGTTCCCGCTATTCATCTCAGAGTTCTTAACAAAATCCAAACAATGATCTGCAATGTAATCGATCCAGATTTAGCCATTCACCTTCAGTTACTTTTTCACCATCGGGATGTAGATCCCCTCTGTTTTATCTACAAATATTTTCATGGTTTCTGCTTTGATGAGCTTCTTTCTCTGTGGGCCTCAAGCACATGAATTTGCTCATGCTACTAGATTGGCTTCTAGGTCCCACACTTTTATTGTCAAAACAGTCAAATGTAACTGCCACTTCTACTCTGGCAGCTTTTTTTTTCTCTTACCTCTGACCTGTGGAACTTCCTTCCATATACTTACTTGCTTCCTTGAGAGATACAATCTCCAAAAGTTTAAATGCAATGTCAGTTGCCATCTTCTATCTCCTTGATTCCCATCTTCCTCCTGTCAATTTTGTTTTTTTTTTAAGACTTCCCAAAACATTTCTGATGTTTGATCATGTTTTAGGAAGTGGGTCAAGCCAAGAACTTTTCAGCATCCTATCATATATATTCACTGACATGATACTGGGAAAATGAGGTCTTACCATTTTTAAAGATAACATCACAAGAACCAACTGTATCCTCATCAAGAAATCATTTTACTAGTTTCTTTTTTTCTTTAAGATATTGCACCATTTGTTTTTTTCTGTATTTAGTCATGAAAATATTACTTGTAATGAGTACAAATGAAAAATGTTTTAACAAAATAAATCCAATGAACAGACATTTTTTTCCTTCTGAGCCATCTGGAAAAAGGAGTTTTGACTCATTACTTAATAGAAGAATTTCTACCAGCAGGTCAGGAATGATTAGGTGTGTTTATCAAAACTATGTTAGAATTTTGGCAGAAGCTAGTGCCAAGGAGAAAACAAATAGCTTTCATGCAAGTACATCTATTATAAATCCTTGTAGGAGTAAAACTTCTGAACTAAATATAACAGGAAGCATATACAACAGATACAGGATCTGTCCCTGATGAACAATATACTACAAACTTGAATCTTTGATCTCTTCTTTGTTGACAGCACAGAAACTATATTTTTAAAGAAAAAAAGTAAATAAAAGAAAGTTTATATTTGTAAGCATACAGTAATGACTGAACAGAGGCATAGCAAAAGAAAAATGAAACTGAAGCAGTCACCCCTAAACAATGGTGTGAAGGGAAAAAATTTCAAATATACCAACAAATATACCAACATTCAGCTTTATATCTTCTTAAATACAAAAATTATGAAGCACTGCATTTAACAAAATTTTGTATGCCATTTTAACAAATTTCAAGTTGTCATGACTTCTGAACTGTCAGTTCGTTTGAGCTGAAATTTCCAGGATTGAGTTGTTTTTAGACATGGTACCACCAAAAACTAAAAATAATATCATTCTGTAGATAATAAAACATTAGTTTGGGATGGCTGGTAAGTATTTTGGGGATGATACAAAATTTTAAATTAAGATTCTATTATGTTCATTCTAAAAGCAACTAATTTCTTAAAATAAAATAAAATCTTACTTCTCACCAATAGTGGTGGGTTTATAGTAACTTGAAGCAATCTAAATTAAAATCTAATAAACAATCTTTTAGAATCAGTAAGAAACACTTGTTTTGTATCGAATTTGAACTTCCAAGTATTCAGCTACCAATATCCAGATAAGTTGCTATCATTTAAAAAGAAACACCTTTCTTATATTTATTGACCAATCAAAACAACTTTGAAAAAGCAGCTTATCTGATCCAACTAACCTTTTATAGGTACCTCCACAGATTGGCTAAAAATGAGCATACCATGATGAAAAAAATGCCCCAAAATTAATAACAAAGTCTTATTGCCAAAATCTTTGTTGTCATTAAGAACAACTGACCAAGTGAGTTTTTAGATTAAATTAAATTATATTTGTTATCCTTTTAGAATGTTAAAAAATTTTTTTAAATCTTGTTTTTCTTGCATTAGTTGGAGGTATCAAAAATTAGAAAATTTTTAGCATCATTTTTGTGGTGACAAATATTGATTTGGAAATTTTTGTGAAAATTAAATTATTGTTGAATATTAATTAAATTTTTAGAACTTATTTACAAATAAATTATTTTAGAAATATTTCTTATTCAGAAAATCTTGGTAAAAACATTTTCTTTTATATCTGTTAACCCTCACTTATTTAATTTTATGAAATTTGAAGAAATTAATTTTGCTAATGTTTATATTAGTTATATGCATCAATCTTTTGAGAATTTAAATCAAGTTTTTTGTAAAACAGGAACAACAATTACCAAAAATCTGCTCTAAATCAAAATAAAATCTGCAATAAAATTAAGATATTATTTAATTAGAAAAGCTTTAAATTGCTTTTATGAATAAAATATATTATAAATACTATTGTCATTAGAAAAAATTTTTTTTTGATAAATAATGAATTTTTACAAGAATTGTTTTCATTTTTTTTTTAATTAGAATAATTTATAAAGTACCTAAAATTCAATAAAACATTAGAGAATATTTTCCTAAATTTTTAAGTTTACTGGGTAATTAAAAATGAATTTCTGTGATATTTGAGACTAAAATTAATGTTTGTTTCAAATGTGATTAATTAAACTTTAAATCAGCTAATATTTCTCAATAAATTTCAGAAAAGTACATTTTATTTTTGAAAAAGTTTTTAATAAAAATAATTATATTGTGATGAAAGATGGCTGAAAATGGTGAAAAATTAGTAATTTTAGTGATTTCAAAACAAAAATTCCTTCCAATCAATTTAAATTAGTTTTGAAATACAGCACAATATTTTGCTTGCTGGAAATATTAAATTTAATTTATTAGCTTGAAATTAAAACTAAAAGCTTCAAGAAAGGTTTTTAATTTTTGAAAATTCATTTTAAAGCTTAAGTACCACATTTCTGTGGAGGTACCTATTTTTATATAAATAACATTGTTCCCTAGTAGAGCTAGAATGTAGTCCATCCATCTGTGCAAGTCACACACACACACACACACACACACACACACACACACACACACACACAATCTCACTAAACAGATAGTTCATCCAATAAAAAATAGTCAATTGTCCACCTTGTAGTCTATTCAAATACATAATGCACTCACAGCATTCCTATGACATACTTTATTCAGCAACTTGTAGTGAGTGCGAAATAACTCCTTTTACTCACTCCTTTCAAATTTGGAGCACTGAGGAGTAAGAAAGAAAGGAATTCACAAGCCTATGTGAAATTTTCTTTGGACCAATGAAAACCTTGCCTTCACAGAAATTGATTAGTGAGCTGAGAAGAAAAAGAAAATAATTTTGTGAGCCAATGTGAAATTGCTTTTGGACTAATGAAAATCAGAAATTATGCATTGAGCCAAGAAAAAAGAAAGGGAAGTGGCAAGCATATGCAAAATTCCTTTTGATATAAAATGAGGAGAAATGTTATTAAGAGTGTGTAACGTCATGTGAAAGGTTTCATTTCAGTTTCTCACAAACAGCATAAAATTATTTATCAATTATTGGCTTCTAACCAAGCACTTAAAAGAATTTTCTATCAACAATCCAAGAAATCTAATTATTTCAATCTATTTTGTCTACTTTTGAAAGTATGTAACCATATATCTTCAATGGGTAACAAACTCTCTTACTTTTGTTTCAAACAGTTTTTAATATTATTTAATGTCAGATAGTTTAATTCGTTATGAATATATGAACATTTCCTCCTCATGACAATTTGTTAAAACTATGAACTTAAATAATTTCTGATTAATTTTCCTGAAACAAGCTACTATCACAACTTCAAGTATGTTGGTTGTTTGGTTGTTTTGTTTTATGGCATATCAACCTCAGCAGATCATTTATTGCCAACTAAATTTTATTTATTTATTGCTGGTAATACCTTTTTCTTTCAATAATTTATTGTTGTTTTTTTTATATAAGTTTTGTGTGTAGTAATATTTTTTTCTTTTCGAGTATCAAGATTCATTGGGATTTTTTTTTTAAGGGCAGGGTCTCCAAGTCCTACCCTGTTACTTAACCCATAACTGGATGGAAGGGACAGATTAATACCTTTCCCAAGGATACCAGTGCTTATGTGAATGCAAGGTATTCAACTGGAATTTGAACTCAGCTCACCGATTTCTCTTTCCAAGCCAATATCCACTGCACCACAACACACATCCATCTCTAAACGCTTGCAGCACCTGGCATTCCCAAGCGGTCACCCATCCAAGTACTGATCAGGCTCAATGTTGCTTAACTTCGATTTCAAGTATGTAAATTTATGAATAAATTCCCTATCTTGTTTTGTTAAAATTACCAGTGTGTTTCCTCATCATTATCATCCTTCATTAATCTTCTGGGTGTGAATAAATCAACTGTTAATTTTAACCCCTAAACTCTATAGCCTCTATAAACTGACTAATTTCTTGTTCAGTAAGAAATATCCATTTCACTTCACACCTTCTTAAAAAAAAAAGATTTTTTATCATTTGTTAAAAATAATTATTCCAACTGTTATTGAAATCATGTCTTTTGCTTTACTTCTTTCATTCATGCATTATTTTGAATGTCAACTTTTTTTTTTTTCACTCAATTGTCTCAAGGCTATATTTTTGTTGGTGGAAGACAATTTATCTGGAATCAGAATTAAGTAATTTTCAACTCCAGCTTGAGTTTTTAATAAATGGAAAACACGCATAACTAAATAAAAAATAAACAAAATTTAAGTACTTCTTCTTTAAATGGTAAATAAAACTCAAATCAAAAACAAAGGTATAAAGACTTGAATTTAGATATTTCTTATTTATCTTTAAAAAATGAAAAAAAGATTAGAATCTGCCTCCCCAACAGCTTACAAGTTCAAGATGCCTTTTCCTTTGGGAATATATCCTTCCCAGATATAGAAACTCCAGCTCTCAGTCCTCAATTTGGGAAAATCCATGACTCATTGTTTCCCCTTTTGTGGAATACATCCTCACCTGGGACATAGATGGATCAGGAGTCCTAAACATGACTTCTCCAGATACAGTAGTATCTCCATATTATATGTAAGACCCTTTCTTTTTGTTTTTTTTTTACACTCTGCTTTGCTATGTAGATATGATATATTATGTGGGACATGTATACATATGTATATATAGTTTTGTGTATGTCTTAGAGAGATAAAAGTCTGAGAACAAAGCATGTTTATCATTTGTTTTCCTTTCAACCATTCTATTCTGTCATGGAAATACAAATGAGAGAATAAATCTTTCTTCCATAGTTGTCCCCTGTTAAAAGTGAATTTTGGATGTTAAATCCATGAAGATGCAATAACATTAAAAAAACATTTAATATCAACCGTGAACATATTAGAAATATGATCTGAAATCCTAAAAGAATTCAAAAAAACAGAAGATAACAGAAAAATAACAATCGAAAAGGGAACTGTAATAAATTATTATTAAAAGATGGATCTTAAAATATATACCTACAATTCCTTTTCAATAATTACCCCCATATTGTAAATAAAGCCCAATTTTATCTAAGCTCTGTTTAACTCAATCTATTACAGGAACAAGGGAAAAAATAATAATAAATAAATAATACCCTTTTCAAGGCCACCAAAATTATTGAATCTGCTATTGGAACTTCAAAAATAAATGAAAAGTACATTTTCAAATTTCCTCTGTAGCTACAGTTTCAAGTCTAAAAATGGACACAAAATAACAGACTTGGTGTTGCCTTTACTCGGATGTTATACTAAATACACCATGTGAATCTTCTCGACAAATAAGAACATTATAAAATATACTAAATTTTGGTTTTCATTTGGAGCCTATCTCTGGCCTATATAAAAAGTGACCATAAGCTGCATAGGAGGTTCAAAGCAAGCTCACATAGGAGTGCACACCACACAACTTACAGCATGCATACACAGAACATTCACTTGCTCACACTAAAGAAAGCCTTTCTCATTCACAGAGAGATCAACCCAAGTGAAATACTTGCCCAAACACCCAACTACTTCAATCGCAGAAAAAGAAACTTCTTAAGTGAGTTACTTTTATCCATATACACTCATGCACATATATATATATGTCTTCAAACCTACATATATTACACAAGTAATCATGCATTCACATATATATGTTTACTTGAACTTTATTTCTCTAGAATCTTTATGAACTTTTATTAATCTTTCTGATAAAACCATTTCCTTTTTTAACTCATTAGCATTGTTTTTGGTTAATCATTTCAAGCAAGGCAGTAAAGCCAATAAGACACAAGAGGTTATTGGGTGTGAAAGAATAACAAAAAAAAAACATTAAGGAACAAGAATAATGAAAGAACAGGAATTAAGAAGATAATTCCATTTAACTTTTGGAAGATCAAAGATGACTGGAAAGCATGAAGCCAGAAGAGTGTTCTATGAGGGAGAAGCGCGAGAAAAGAAATTGTCAGCATAAAACTTATAATTGCATCTACTCATTTCAACTCTAAATGGATAAGGCCTTGTTGCCAATTTAAATTGTATTCAAGTGTATTCAACAATATTATTTTATTCTTCATTTGGAGCCTGCAGAGGATCATTTGACATTTCTTTCTCTTGTTTGCTGACTGACAAAACAACACTTTCTCTTTCCTCTAAAGGGAATAAGAAATAAAGACCTTCATTCAACACATCAAAATAAGACCAGCAACATTCAACAGCTGTCCCATGCAATACTATTATTAGAAATATACACCTTCATTCAATTCATCAAGACAAGGCCAGGAACATTCAGCTTCTGTTCCATGCACGACTACAATTACAAATAACTGCCTTTATTCAACCCATCAAAACAAGGTCAGCAACATTCAGCCACTACCACATGCAAAATTACTCATGGAGATACTATTTTTGTCTCTTTTATAATGTTTTGTTGTTAGAAATACAGCAAAGAAAGAAATCACTTGAATACCATTGAATAACTTAAGGGGTTGTAATTGACCTGAAAATATTTCCATAGAATTTTCAATAAATAAAAAAAAATAATTTATTAATAAGTGCTGAAATTTTCATTAAAATTGGTAATTTTCACATTTTTGGTCATTTTTAAAAATTCGATGGTAAGGTTTTCATATTTCCTCCCCTTTCTAGGATGAGTTATAAATAGTTCTTGGGACAACAATAATCATGATCCCTGATGGAAGGAAATCAACTTTAAAATATAAGACAACCAAGGTTATTCCATTTAGATAGCATTCTTTGAATAATCCATCTGGGCTATATGTCATAATGTTAAATTAATTTACTGAAAATAAATAAACTGAATTTGAGATTTAGCAAAAATAATGTTGAGTAATCACTTCTTCAAAGTAACAGTTGATTACAAGGCTTTAATCCTGACAAATAAGTACACACCTTCTCAGGACAAATTATCTTGAAGAACATAAACCAAATGAAGATTGAAAAAGAGAGATTAGATCAGAGGAATTCCTGTTTACTCAAAGAGTTTACTAGATGACTGTAGTAAATAAAAATGTCACAGAACTCATGAAAAATCAATATTGAATGTGTGCTTTAAAACTAGTGGTGAGAAGGCATTCAATCTAAGGCACATAATGAGGAAAGGGATCTTGGAATACTTGATACTCACAGGATAGAGAGAAGGCAAGAGGGAGGGAAGTAAACAAGGAATAAGTTACTTAATCAAGCATCTGTAAATGGATGGTGGAACAAGACTCCAAAGAGATTGCAAAAAACAAATTTATTAAGATCTATAAATGACAGAAAATTGTAGAGGGCAATGAGGTCAACATCTTGAAGGGATATGGCACATACAGAGTCTGACGGGTAAATTGTCGCCATTTTATATTTTTAATTTTACAGATGTGCATTGTTTGCTTTTGATTTTGATGACTGCACAATATAGTAGGTTCAGTTGGAAACTGTTTATAAGAAAATGAACACCATGATACAATTTATTCTGCCAGAAATTTGGAAACGGCATGCTGTACTGCTTGGCATTCACACCAGAAGCTCCAATACAAACATTTCAGTGTTTGGGTGTCAATCTGATGATAGTAAAGAGGATTTGGAAAGAGTTGGTTGAGTCTAATGATGATTATGAAGGTACAGCAGCTTGGTAAACTCATTTTGATTGTTCTGATAAGAAAAGTACTCCTGAATTTGTTGGAAAGAGCCTCAGACTCAACACGGAAGCCTACATCAAGTGCCTTGAGGAGGTAGTGCTGCTTTGGGTCAAGAGGACCCTATAACTGGCACCATTCTACACAAGCAAGCTAACCTAGTCACAGCAGCCAGACAATTTCTGTGATCACATCATCCCTTACATCTAGACATCTAACTTCCCAGACTGCAACCCCCTTCTGTGTGGTGTAGTTGACCGAGAGACTAACAAAACTTCTTGTAACACCAAGGATAAACTGAAGGCAAGTATTATGGTGGTATTCACCAACTTAAACAAGGAGACTGTCCAGAAGAATTGCAGGTGATTCCAAAATTATCTGGATGGCACGATTGAAGCTAATGGCAATTTTGTTGAATAAATTTACTCTTTATTATTTCAAAATATTTTTGTGTAATTATGGTAAATATATCTGTTAAAATGTGATGTCAGTGTTATTTTCATTTTGTGTAATTTAGACAACAATGTATTCATCACACCCTGTAAATGAAAAATAACCTGAATGAGAATTAAGGCCTCATTTATCCCCTTGGTTCTCTCCTGCTTGCTTAACCAAAATTGCCAACAGGAATCACTTCTTCTGGCTTTACCAGAGTGACAGGTTTGATGACTACAATAGGCGCCTTTTCATCTCTGCTTGTAATGAAAGCAGACAGGTCCTAAATGGTGCTAAACTGTTGTTTGCTGTTAAAATGAAGTAGCGTATAGCATCCCGCAAGTATGGCTCTAACAAACTTGTATCTTGTTCTCCTTTTCTTTTAATTTTTTTTCCCTCCTCTTGCTGTAAACCCCCCCCCCCCCGTTCAGCAGTGGCACACCACCTTGCTTGGGGTGAAATAATAATTATTTAAAAAAAAAAAAATCCAGGTTAAGTTGATTGTAATATTCATTTTTTCTCATTGTCATCAACTAAACATCCTAAAAGCTGGGTACCACAAAGTAAACAATGTGGAGAGGAGGTTTAAATTAGTTATTAAGTTTTAAAGAATCTATACTTTATTCTCACATAAAATGAACATTTTAAATATTTTATTGTAAACATTTTTCCTGTTTGCTTGTATTTATTTTCCAGAACAAGAAAATCTGCATACTTTTTCCACATATAAGGGACATATAAAAAGTTTTACAAGCTAATTAAAAAAAAAAGAAATGAAAGAAAATTAAGCTTTCTGATTATTTTGAAAATTAATAGCAGTAATAATTTTAACAAATAATACAACTCCACTCAATTGATAAGTTCCACCTATCATCCATTTCACACTCCTTCACCATCTATTAAACCGGCTGTAGTGTTTCCTGTTTAAAATTGGGTTTCCATTTCCTTCTAAATTCTTATTCTCTTTCACACCAGTAACATCTTGCATCTTAGTGGTATTATCACTTTGCTTGAGGTGACATGTTTGAAAATAAAATTTCATTGTTATAGATTGTAGTAGTAAGCACACCAAACCTTCTCAATCAATAGGAACATGTTAAAAAAAATATTAAATTTTAGTTTTATTTTAAGCCTTTCTCTGGTCTGTAAAAGAATGTGCCAGAACCATGCAGGGAACACACTCAACTCATTCATTTGCTCAGATGCTAACATGATGCCAAAGAAAGCCTTCTCACTCAGGCACACATGCCACAAAAAGAAAACATCAACAGAAGTGATATAAAATACTCACTCAAACATTAATCTCCAGATTGTAATCTACATTGCCTACAAAAAGTTATTTGCACCTATATAATGCACACACTCATGCATACACAAACATATATACACAGACATTCATTCTCTTAAATTTTATTTCTCTAAACATTTTCATCCTACAAACTTTTTTTAATCCTTCAAAGAACTGTTCTCATTCACTGAACCATCATGATTGTTATTAAATTGTATTTAAGTTGATCTGACAATGTGTTATTTCCCTATTTTGGGGATTTGTAGGTTTGTTGGTTCTTAATCTCTTTTGCTGTCAACTGAAACATGACATTTCATTTCTCTTACAGATATTAGCAGAAACTCTTTCATTTGACTATCATAACAAGGCCATCAATAATATCAGTAAGTAGCCATGTAAAAAAATCAAGTTTTCTGTTTAGATCAGTTTCCGCTTTCCTATGTTAGATTTATCCATATTTGATTTGCCAAGATGCTGTTCCTTAAAGAGGCATTAAAAACGAGGCACTTCCTGTTTCTTTCTCTATTTTTTTTTCTTTTCCTTCTAGCATGTATATGTGACTTTGTCTTTCCCCAGATAACTGGAAATATCTCTCTCTCTCTCACACACATACACATACACATACACACACACACACACACACACACACACTTCCTAATAGCTAACATTTAATGTCTTCTTTTTTCCAGCTATTTTTTCATTATTACGAGTACTTTTTTATTTCTTGTTAATCATTTATTAACCATAATTTAAAGCATGAAAATATTGCCTCGTTAAAATTTATTCCATTTCCCTTTCCTACAAGTAATGACAGACTATTGTTTACATGTAAATTTTGTTTGCCACTACAATTAGTCCAGCTAAAAGCAGTATATGCTCTTTCTACCCACAATGTAGGTGATTTCACTCATTTTCAATACCTAAGTCTTAAAGTGAATTTTAATAAATGAAAAAGCTTTCTTGAAGTTTTCATTTTTAGCTTGAATCGAAAGCTAAATAATTGAATTTACAATAAGAAAAATACTCTGGTGTATTTAAAATAGAAATTATATTGACTGGAATCTCAATGTTTTAAGGTTTTTCAGTTTATCAGCCCCTTTTTTTTACATATTGACAGATTTATAAACAAAAGTTAATTTTAAGTTTTAAATCTTGAAAAAATAAAACATACATCTGTGACATGTTATTTTAAGCAAATTTGAAGTTAAATTAATCTGATTTGAAATATTAATTACTTATAGCATGAAACGTAGTTTACAAGCATTTCTTAAATGTGAATGTCTTTTTCTGACATGTTGATTGATTACTGAGTCATACATGTTGACATGCTAAGTATGGTTGACCAGAATTGACATAAATGTATGAAGCCTAAGTGAATGTTTTTCTTTTTGGTTTTTAACTACCTTGTAATTCTAATAATTAACATATTTTTCAATTATCTAATATTCTATTGTATTTTAGTTACTTTAGCATTAAGATGTTTGAAGATACTTTTTGAAAAAATAAAATTTCAAATGGTATAAAATCTTCTTAATATAAAAATTTAATAACTGAGATAATAATGAAATACCATGATAGAGATAACTCAATAATCTATTAAATATTATGGTACATTATTCATTATCAATTTATGTTTTTTAATATTTTATTTTTTATATTATTCTTTATCATTAATTATTCTTATAATGATGGTTATGACCTGGTAAAGTAATCTTATCAAATTCTTATAGTACTTTACATTTTATTATTAATTACATAATTATCTGTGTCAACTACTATAGAATAGATTTAACAAACTCATGATGTAGTTGACACAATCATGGTTTATGTGATAAGTTGTATTAAGCTTTTCAATTAGTAAATATAGTCTTCATTTAATAACTTTATAACCTAACAGATAGAATTTTTAAAAGATTTTGGAAACTTTATAAATTATTATAACTAAAAAAGAAAATGAAAACAATTTTTGTAAAAATTCATTATTCATTGAAAAAATTTTTTTCCTCAGACTATAATGCCCTTAATTTATAAAAGCAATTAAAAGTTTATCTAAATAAAAATATGGCACAATTTTATTGCATTTTTATTTTACTATTCCAATCAAATCTTCAGAAAAATGGCTACTGTTTGAAAAAAAAAAAAAGGATGATTTACATTTGCCAAGTAGTCCTGCATTTAACTAATAAAACAAAGTTTGTAGATAGTGGTCAATTTCTAGAAATTTCATGAAATTAAGTAAGTGGGGATGTAACAGATGTATGAAAAAAATATATATTTATGAAGATTTTTAAAAAATAATTTCAAATATAATTTCATTAATTTATGAATAAGTCTTGAAAGCTTCATTAAAATTTGACAATTATTTTATTTTTGCAAGAATTTCCAAATTAATGTGTTTTTTACTGGGTCGTGTACAAATAGTAATTTTTGGTACATCGCTAGATGCAAAAAAAATTTAAAGAAAATTTCAAATGTGTTAGGAATAAAAAAAACTTTAGAATAATACTTTGGTTTTTCCTCTTAAAACATTTTGATTTTTCCTCTTAAAACATTTTGATGATAAAACTTTGTTTTTATTAAGTTTGTTGTTTTCTTACATCATGCTTTACTGTTTTTTCAGTGAATTAGTGGATGTACTTACCATAGTCCCATTACTTTTTTTTTTATTTTTTAATAAATAAAACATTTTTACTAAACAAAATTGTAACTATTTGTTCACAGGCTAGACATAAATTTTATGCAGAAGGAAGATGAAAAAATATCTTTATATTACCTTTTGTTATTTTCTTACAAGATCAATATTCTGAGAACTTAAAAATAACAACTACTTGGTAACATAGAGGATTTTTGACTTAGTTACTATTATTACCACATAATCCATTGGGGCATTGGATGTGTTGTGGGGCAGTGGATATTGGCTCAGAATTAAAAATCGAAAGAGCCAAGTTCAAATTCCAGTTGAATTTGTTGCATTCACATACATGCAAATAACCCTTGAGAAAAGTAAGAATCTGTTGCTTCTCCATCCAGTTATGGGTTAAATAGCAGGACAAACTGGGTTCTATAGCCTTGCTTGGCAACCATTCCACTTCAGTAATCTATTTTTCTACTGCTGGAAAATATTCTGCCCAGTCAGTCATGTCTCTTTTGAGACATGATCACCCAAGCATGTATCACGTATGGCATTTAACTGAATGGAAGAGCAAATTTTGGGAGGAGTAACAAGAGAAAGGGAAATGTGGAAGGCCATGAACGCCTACGTCCTGAAGGGACACGGTACATAGAAGAAGAAAGAAAACAGTGGTCAGCATTATTTAAATAAATTAGCCATGAATAATCAAGTGTCTTTTTAGAGGTACATGTTATTGCCAACTAAACTAAGATTGAATTTACATTTACAAAAAAAAAGTAATGAATTAATCATAAGTGTTCCATAATTTGTTGCGTTTTCGGTTCCTACTACCTTAGACGAAAAGTAGCAGAAAGTTGTGGGGGAGGAGCTCCGGCAGACAACTTGCCTGCTCGACAACACTACAACAAAAACTTATTGCTTGCAGCCTCATAACTTCGACGAAATTACTTTGTGAAATCATATAACCTTATTTTTTTAAATCGCTATGGCTGAAGCTTCGACTATGGACGAGGATGCTCGACAGACAGAAGGTTTTCATAAACTTTTATCATTCTTTTCTTTTTTTATCATTGAAATTCTTAAAGAATCCATAAAGTTACCCATCATCACACCGAAAGAGGATTACAGTTAATGTCAAAATGCGTGCACTTTTACGTGGAATCTATCATTTAATTCCTCTATTCTGCTGCTACGGGACTCGCCGTTGCGAGGTGTGTACATTTTTTTTGTGTGTGTGGGGGTCTGTTTTGTAAATAATGGTTCCTAGTACATGAAAGTTTGAGTAAAAATTGTACAATTAGAAGTCAAGGAAAAGAAAAAAAAATATCTTTTTAATCTGCGTGTTTGTGTATGTGCAAGTTCAGTTGTCTGTGAACTAAGAAAGCACCCCAACGAACGAGGACACTTTTTTTTTCTTTTTTTTTTTTGTCTACGTTTCTATTAGTCTGCTTATTTTCTTCAACCAAATATTTTGCTAAAAAAAATGTCTCTTTGTTTTATTCTTTATTTTTCTGGGCCTTGTATTTTTTTTTAGGTGACATTATGGCGTGAAAATACATTTTTTTTTTTATTTCAATAATCTATTCTCTTCTTAACTTCAAACCTCTGGTCTTCGTTAAAAGTTTTCTTTTAAAACTAAGAATAAATTGATCAAAAGGTTTTTAAAGTTAAAATCCTTTCAATTAATTTACTAGTGAAGCTATAATGTCTAGGGTAATATGGTGACATTTTTTTGGTTTGGAAAACTTTCTTTATAAATAATTCTGAGGAGAATATATTTTTATACTGTTAAATTGAAACTGCGAAACTGGGTAAAAAGTTTACCTGGCTATGGAAAGTAAAGTACATTCCAAGAACGCACTCTCTTTTCAATGCAACGTTCACGATATGTGGCAAAATCCGCAAAAAAAAAAAAAAAATTGTTAATTTTAATTTTTATGTTTATTGTTAATGTTAACCATTACTTACTACTTTGTTTTATTGCGAGACTGAAATTTTATTTAATTTATTCGTCGGTTAGTTGTTTGTTTTTGTTTTTTTAATCCTTAATTTTAAAAATATATAAATTATCTTCATCAGGGTTTTTTACTGTTAGTGTTGTGGATTAGTTCGAAACGTCAACCAAGATTTTGTAATAGTTTTGAAAACTTCGATTAAAAACCACCAGTATTCACTAGTCAGTGTACTGTTTTTTTTTGTGAAGGTCTTTTTTGTTTTTTATTTATTGATTTTAAATGAATAGAATCTTGAATAATAAGTGTGATACGGGGAAAATAAAGTAATTTAGTTTTTACTTTCTTCCCTACCAAATCTAAGTTCTTGTGTCAGACAAAAAAAATAGTAGGCACAGTAAAAGTCATAGGCGCGAAATTAGAAACCAAAACAACAACCAATAATACTAGTGATTTATTTTTCTAAGCGCGGCTTAGATTTGGCTAAGGCCGAAAGTATGAAGCGTCCAGTGAGGATCAACTGTACTGATTCTTACACCACGTTGAGGTACCCCCCGCCCAAAAAAAAGATACAAAACAAAACTTGGACAAAAGATTCCTATTATTGTGCGCAAAATAACAATTTCAGAAAGAAATTGAGTATTTCACGCAGGCCTACCGCATCGAAAAATAGAAAAAAATACAATTTGGGAAAAGAGACAAGGATTTTGAAAATGACAGAGAAAACAATCCAAGACATTAAATAACAAAGGTGCAACCACCTCTGAGGAGGGAAAAAATAAAAATGAATATATAGACTCTTACTTTTACTTGCTCCACGAGTGTCTCTGAGACATGCAGTAATTTTTAAGTCCCTTTTAATTTCACAGTTTGTGTTTGGAAAAAAAATTATTTTCGTTTTTGGCTGTCCAACCACAAAAGAATTTTCACTTAAACTTCAAAGTTCTTCAGTCTTTCTGCGGCTGGCCGGTTAGTGTCTTTGATGTTCTCTGATGTCAAATGCCTTCTGTGCTATTAACGACCTGCCTTATCCCTTTTGCAGTCAAAAATATCTCTTCCTCCTCCACTGACCTATATAATCAGAAAATTCGTAAGACGACCCTAATTCTGGTCGTTACTAGAGAGCTTAAGAGCACGTCATTCATTGATCAGTATATAAGAAAAAATAATTTTTCATAAACTGGAAACGGATCCTTCGCAAAATTTGACGGGTTTCAACCGCAGAGCCAAAAAATGTTATAATTTTTACATAAACCGTCTGGCCTTTATAAAAAAAAAATAGACTTCTTAAAAACGTGTATAAAAAAAAAACAACCTTTAACCTTAAACGTTTCATTTCTTGATTTTAACTACCTAGTAATTTTTTAAATGAACATATTTTCAATGATTATTTTGTTGAATTTTAGTTACTTTAGCTTTGTATCCTTACATTTATCATTTGAAGATGCTTTCTGAAAAAAAAATTAAATAACATAAAATTTTCTTGAATTAATATAAAAATTTAATAACTGAGATAACAGAAATTAAATACCATGATAAAGGTAACTCAATCTTATAAAATGGATTTTCAAAACAAAGCTGACATAATCACAGTTTACCACCACCAGTTGTCCAAATAAATATGTCTGATGGTCTGGCCAACTATGTTACCATTGAGTATTTCACAGAGGCCTTCTGTATAGTTTGAAAGTTTGAATACTCAATAAGCAAAGAAGAAAGTGACTGAGCTGTCAAGTCTTTTAGATTTAAAAAAATAAAAAGGAAACTTAGAATTAAAAAATAAAACTTCAAATTTTAAAGGGAAGATTTGCAAAGCCTGTTGACTGTTCAAACCTACTCACAAAACACAGAAGCGAAATGTAGATTTTTGTTTGAAGCACATTTATGGGGCGCATTTATGGTGCTCCCACTGAGGATTGAACTCACTATTCAGTCTTAATTGTTCTACCAATCAAGCTTGCTAACCATTACACCACATCAAGGTGGCCATAAGATTTTGTAAGCATAGCTTAGATGTGGCACAAGGCCGAATGTGGGGAGCTAACCATTACACCATGTCAAAGTGCTCTAACATGGAAGTGAAATGAATGACTGGTACACTGCTGAAAAAGTTTATGCAAGTTTTTTTTTTCCCCCCTGTAAGGAGAACAAACCTTGAAACAAGTGATCTTTAATGATATGTCATGCATGAC
The DNA here is from genome assembly GCA_037127315.1 of Ascarosepion bandense. NCBI lineage: Eukaryota > Metazoa > Mollusca > Cephalopoda > Sepiida > Sepiidae > Ascarosepion > Ascarosepion bandense. The sequence continues at coordinate 5,246,538 of JBBBDQ010000145.1, forward strand.
TTACCACAAAAAAGAAACTAGATATCTTCAAACACAAAAAAAAATTTTTCATTATTTAAAAAATCTTGGTGCATCAAGATTTGTATTAACCTTTTCAATTGGTAAATATAGTTTTAACTTATTTAATAACTTAAGGTGGACAGTGATTGGAATAAATTTTGAAAGATTTTTGAAAATTTATAAATTATTATAATTAAATAATCTAATGAAAACAATTTTTGAAAAAACTCATTATTCATTAAAAAAATTCTCTTCCAACTATGATATCCTTTATATTGTTTATAAAAGCAATTAAAAGTTTATCTAAATAAAAACTGGCATCCATAGTTGTACTGATTTTTTTTTTTTTTTTTTTTCTGAGCAGATTTTCTGAAAAGTAGCAACTGGTGTAAAATAAAAATAGGTGATTTATATTCCCAATGAGTCCTTCATTTAATTAAGAACAAAGTTCGCGAACACTAGTCAATTTATAGAAATTTCAAGAAATTAATTGGAAGTGAGCATAACATATGTAAAAAAATATATATTTTTACCAAGATGTTATAAAAATAATAATTACAAAAATGATTTCAGTCATTTGTGAATAAATCCTGAAAGTTTTATAAAAATCCGTCCGACCATTATTTAATTTTTGCAAGAATTTCCAAATTAATGTATGTTTCACCAGCGAAAAATGAGCTGCGTAATATGACACTTGCCGTAGTAAACTCTTGTAAAAATCTGGTCACTTGATAATGAAAAAATCAAGATTTTTAAACAAAATTTTCAACATGTTAGAAAGGATTAAAAAAAACACTTGATAATGAAAAAATCAAGATTTTTAAACAAAATTTTCAACATGTTAGAAAGGATTAAAAAAAACACTTGATAATGAAAAAATCAAAATTTTTAAACAAAATTTTCAACATGTTAGAAAGGATTAAAAAAAGAAGTTAATAAAATATTTAAAAAATACTTTGATCTTTCCTCTTAATAATAGCATCAACATTTTGATAATAAAACTTTGTTTTTAAGTTTGGGGCCTTTAACATCATGCTATGCTGTTTTTTCAGTGAATGAGTGGATGTATCTACCTAAAACCTCTAACTCACAAACATGTTCAACAAAATTTTCATCTTTTATTATTTGACTTTTTTTGCTCTTTACAATCACTATTACAAAATCTCAACTCTCACTCATTCTATCTATTGATTTTTTTGTTCAGATACAATTTGATTCTTATGAGAGTTACTAGTTTTCTCCAAGTTAAAAGGAAAATTCTTTGACATTTCAGTGTATTCAACTTTCGGAATATATTCAATATAAATAGACGGGCAACAAAGCCACAAATGAAATTAGTGCAACAGTAACAAAATCTATCATTAGAAAAACCTTCCTAGACCTTTGACAGGAAGAAGTTAAAGCATACAGAAAGGACTACAAATCCAAAGGCCATATTGGTATGGCTAAGGATGCATTTCAAAAACTGAGTAAAGTGTTAAGAGGTAGGAAAATTTTGCTGGAAACGAAGAAGAGAGTACTGGATTATTATGTGATGTCAGTCCTTCAATATAGCAGTGGATGCTGGACAATTTCATCAAAGATGAAAGACTTGAAGCAACTGAAATGTGGTTCTAAAGAAGTATGCTAAGGATACCATGTATGGAACACATGAGCAATGACAAGGTTTTGGTGAGGATGAACACAAAAAGGAAACTGATACTTAACATCAGAAAAAGACAGCTGAAGATTTTGGAACATATAATGAGGAAGAAGGGCTTGGAGTACCCGATGCTCATGAGACAGATAAAGGGGAAGAGGGGCAAGGGAAAGCAGCACATGATATACGTGAGGGACTTGAGCAGATGGATGGTGGAGGGGGATTGAGTGAAAAAACAGAAGAGGTGTTAAGAGCTACAAGTGATAGGGAGAAGTGGAGGGTCATGATCGCCTACATCCTGAAAGGACACTGCACATAGAAGAAGAATGTCTGATAGAAATACAATAGCACATTTGTTTATATGGAATAACAATTTCAATGTTTTCTATTATGTTTATGCTAGAGTAGGCTGCTTTAATGAAGAGGCCTTATTTGTCTTAAGTAAACAGTTAAAAAAATTTATTTTGATAGTTTTTTTGGTCCTCAGATTTGAAGAGAAATCTATGGAGGTATCCAAATGTAACCAAATTTATCAATACATTATAATGTCTCTAAGAGTCACTGCATAGTTTGAAGGGACAGATTTAATTTTTTTTCTTCATCCCAAGGCAATTTTATATACCAGCTGTTTTTATGTTCCTTAAATTTTTCATTTTTAATGACTAAGTTGATAATATTATCAGCAACAGAAATCACAGAATTATGATTATCAACAAAAGAAACAAGATATTTCATCACTGTCAGAAATTTCCAAATCTTCAATTTCAATGAAGACACTAGGTATCTCATCACTATCAGAACATTGTTAAAAACTTCAGAATTTTCAATGAAGTCTTCAAACTGATACTTTACTGTTCAAAATCATTGTTCCAGCAATTAGACCTTTGTTCAAAATGATATGGTAGATTATAAAATGTATCAGAACGGTATTCAGCTTAATAGTTTCATTTCCAATATTTTCCATATCAAAATCTAAATTGATATAAATATCAATTATTTGATCTGTGAAAGATCCTACAGAATCTAGGTTCTTCACTATAGTTTGTTCCTGTAGAGTGAAAAAGTATTTTGGATTTGATACATTTGCTTTGGCTTTTATTAAATTCAAGAAGTGTCGATTGTAGACTTGTACTGAGAACGTTTTTATTTCAATTTATAAATGACATCCATTTTTAAAGTATATTTAGAATTTTAGTTATAAATTTTTCTAGCTTAGTTTAGAACAGGATATTTGTTGCTTCAGTCTTAATGAAATTTCGTTTAAAATAATTTTTCAAAAAATGAATGGTGGAATTTACGCATAAATCCTCCAGGTTATTTTAACGTTAACACAGTAAGTCCAGTTTGAATAGACATTAATCTTTTTTATTATTATTATATCTTTTTTTTTCTTTTTTTGCAAAAATAGAATTTCTCTTCAGTAAATACTGAATTTTCATTTGAAATGATTAAAAAAATGAATGGCCTAATTTTATGCTTAAAATTCTGCAATAGTAATTCCAGTCAAAAATACTATATTTTTTTATCAAAACAGTATTTTCATTTAAAATAATTTTTCAAGAAAACACAGAATTCATGCATAAATTTATGGTGAATACAGAATTAAAAGTAATTCTATTCTATTCACTTTCTACAAATTTAACAATCCTGTGTGAAATCTAACAACTAGGAAATAGAATTGACCCCATACTGAAAGAAAAAGACAAAACTAAATTTCACAATTCAATGTCTAATTAATTTTCTAACCAATGAAAGGAAGCAATTTGCAAAATTGAGAGAAAAGTTAACAATCAGATGTGAAAAAGTCTTTAGCCATAAAAACAGAAAGTCGAATTAGTCACACAGATGGAAGCAGATTAAGACATAATTGTCAGATTTTAATGAAACTTTCAGGACTTATTCACAAATAAATTATTTTTTTTAAACATCTTTTTAAAAATAATCTTAGGAAAAATAATTTTGCTCGTAGATTCTCGAACAATTCGAAACTGGATTCATCTGGAGTTTATACACCTGACTTCCCATCTAGAACTGAGGCTCAATTGAATGATGTCCACATCACGCCCTCGCTGATTTCTAACATAATCTCAAAACTTGACCCTCACAAAGCGAGTGGTGGGGATGGAATCCCAATCATAGTCTTGAAGAAATGTGCCCCCTGAACTCTCCTCTGTCCTTTGTAAGCTCTACAACTTCTGCCTATCTGCTTCCTGCTTTCCTGCCTGTTGGAAGTCTTCCTCTGTAGTTCCTATATTTAAGAACACTGGAGAACCCTCAGACCCCGCAAATTACTGCCTTATCAGCGTTCTTCCGATCTTTGGCAAAGTGTTCGAAGCCATTATCAACACCGTTCAGCATCTCACAGCTCACAGGCTCCTCTCAGACAAACAGTATGGCTTCCGCTTCACCAGGTCTACTGCTGATATGCTAATGCCCATCACCGAGTATATATACCAGACTCTCGACAAGAATGGTGAAGCTCGAACCGTTGCCTTGGATATCTCTAAAGCGTTCGTCAGAGTCTGACATGCTGGCCTTCTACAGAAACTGTGAAGCTACGGTATAACTGGACTTTTGTTAGACCTAATCCAGTCATTCCTCTCTAACCACACATTAAAGGTGATATTAAACAGACATGCCTCCCAGAACTACCCTACAAACGCGGGTGTCCCTCAAGGCTCTATCCTAGGTCCTACACTCTTTCTGATCTACATCAATGATCTTCCCGATGCCATAAGATCCCAAGTAGGCATGTATGCTGATGACACCACAGTTTACTCTCACCTCGATCAAAAATCTGGTGTGGGCAACAAGGTGAACCTCGCTGTCGAGCTTGAAAAGACCTCCAATTCGTGGTGGATTGGGGTGAGAAATGGCTCGTAAATTTCAATTCTTCCAAAACGAAGCTGCTATCAATTAACCACCATAGACAACCGCACCTACCTCCCATTAGCATGGAACAGGCTTGCCTCCCAGAGAGTAAAACACTACGCCTGCTTGGCCTCACACTCTCAGCGGACTTCAAGTGGAATGACTACATCAAATCCATTGCTAAATCCGCTGCTATGAAAGTCAGTTCTCTGTGCAGGGCCCGGAAGTTCTTTCCGTCTGAATCTATGCTGCACATTTATAAATCTACCATCTGCCCGTGTATTGAATACTGCTGCCACATCTGGTCGGGTACCCCTGCTATTCTCCTCGGCAAAATTTGACAAAATACAATGGAGAATCTGTAATGTGATCGATACCAACTTGGCTGACTGCCTGCAGTCACTCTCACCGGCGTGACATGGCTTCCCTGTGCCTCTTCTATAAATACTTTCACAGCTTCTGCTCCGATGAACTCAGACCACTGGTGCCCCCTAGGTACGAATTTGTATGAGACACTAGATTAGCAACTATGTCCCACCCTTTTACAGTGAAACCGATAAAATTTAACTGCAATTTCTACTCTAACAGCTTCTTTTCTTGCACTTCCCACCTGTGGAATTCCCTTCCGCATACTTGCTTCCCTGACAGCTACAATCTCCAGGAGTTTAAATGTCAGGTCAATAGACACCTAACACACTAACTCGCACCCATTCTCTCAAACACTCTTCCTATATACCCCCTTACTTGTCTATCACCCGCCTTCTGACATTTCCTATATTCAATCGCTCTCTCAGCACCTTCCCCTATGTAAACCCCTATGCTATAGTGGCAGTGGAATGCCTTGCTTGGGGTGAAATGATTAAAAAAAAAAATTTATTACTCTCAATTTTAATTTTTTAAATTTTGAGAAATTCATTTTGTATATCTTAATATTTATAACAATTTATAAGGACAAGTCCTTGAAGAATTAAACCATATTTAAATTGTTCCCCCAGTTACAGAAAATCTGTGGTGATACTGACCGAGCAAAAGCAATGGGCCAGATGTTTGCACCCTCACAACCAAAAAGCAAATGACTAAAACTTGATGGTGTGCAGCTGGATTCACACGCATGTTCCGGTTGAAAACTAAAAATTAATTAAATATTCAATTTCCAGTTCGAGCATACGCAAATTTTATTTATCAGCCAATGGGAAGCCCAGAATCAAATACAAGTGTGAATCTCCAAATGATCTGCTGCGATCCAAAAAGTCAAAGCATCGCCAGACAGACAGACTGACGCAGGCCGATACACACAGACTGACTCGAGAGAGAGGAGTGTAATTAGTATCCCCCTTGACCAAAGTCAAGTGGCTTACTATGCTCGTTGCCTTCACTTCCCTTTTCCTTTGTCCCTGTCTCAAAACAGCAGATACATCAAAGACATTCCTTACTTACAACGTTCCCACAAACCTAAGTATTAATTCTCTTTTCAGCATTTTATTGCCATGAACATTTTAATGTTCGTTGAACCAATATGTAAAGGATTACTTTAATTGTAAAAACCTTAATTGATATGTGTATATATAAAATGTTATTTTTCAACTCAATTTGCTTTTCTTGAATTATAATCATTTTATGACTTATAGTGGGCTATCTACAACAGGGCCAAATTCTGTCAATCTGCAACTATATACGACTACCCTTCACTAGAAGGCAACCCCCACTATTAACTGGAAAAGAATGGATAACCCACTATAAATCTACTCTGAATTGCAAAATAAAAAAAATGCAATACAACTAAAACCTTATTTAATTAGAAAAGGTTTCAATTACTTTTATAAATAAGGTATAATATGGACATGATTGTCTTCAGAAAAAATATTTTCGATTAATAATTCTTTTCATTTTTAATAATTTATAAATTTTGAAATTCTGTATTAATTGTAGCATTTAGGTGATATTGTTATTAAGTAAAAACTATATTCACTAATCATAAATAGAAAACACGATAATTCAGTGATTTCCAGTATTTTAAAAATAATTGTGTAAATGTGCCGACTTTTGTAAATACATGACATTAGCAGAAAATATGAGTAAAATTAAAAATTTATTAGTAATAATTCAACATTTCTTCAACAAGAACAAGCAGTTTTTAAAGTAAGATGAGATAACTAAATTTCAATAAAATATTAGATTATTTAGAATATATAATGTTTAATTAGGAAAAAAAATGCTTTTATGAATGATTATGGACACTAAATTTTTATGATTACCAATTACCGTGTAGTTAAAAAATTATTAAAAAAATTCAAATATAAAATATTCTTATTTTCATGTTTTTACAACTAATTTTTATTTATTTTAGCATGTGTTACAGTTCTTGTTTGTAGTTGTTTAAGATGAAAAGAAGTGTGATTTCTTTGCGTGTATGTGTAAGAAAAAAAGTGTCAAAGGAGAAAGTGAGGAGGAGACTGTCATATAGCTTGATGAGGAAGATGGGTGAATGAGTAAGAGGATTTTCTTTTAAGCCATATTTGCAATATGTTACCGTTCTTTCTCCTTATTGGCTTTGCCTGGTCTAAATTTATTTTCAAAGAATTCATATATTATCCAGAAAGGATGCACCAATCCTCCAAATTAGAATCTATTGTTTTTTTAGGGGATTTTTTATGGTTTATTTCAGTTTTTGTTCCAAAAGTTAGTGAATTATATCATATCACTTTTCCGATAGGTAAAAGTAATCAAAGGCAGTAATTCAGAGTTATTTCATTTTTTTTTCTTTTAGCACTCATACCCAAAATAATCTAATAGTTTCCTAAATGACAAAAAAAAGGTCTTTTAAAAAAACTGTTAAGATACAAGAGGCGCTTATCTCCCTTTGGTCAAAGTAAGTCAAGCGATCACCTGACAGCTGCTTCATGACATCACTTAAGATAATGACCCAAGCGCTACTCATCAGTTTGTGAGCAGCAACCAAAGGATATGGTTGTTTGTTCTGCCTAGGCCTTTGGCCGAGGTGAACCCAAGTTAAATCTGCCTTCACCAGCAGCTTGCAGAGAAATAGATGAATCCAACTATGTCCCGCTTGGACATAGATAAATCCTACTGTGTCCCGCTGGAATAAACAGCTAACAAACACATCCTGCTATATTGGTGTTGCTTCATTTTCTAATTTTTTTATAGATTTATGTTTAGGCTAAATTTTGCCTGTCTTCCCACTTTGCATTGATAGTACAAAGCAGCTCACATTGATGACTTTCTAAGTGCAGCTTAGATGTGGCACAAGGCCAAAAGTATGGGGTTGAACTCACTATTCAATAGTAATGGTTTTAGCAAGACAAGCTTGCTAACCATTACACTATGGTGAAGTGACCAAAGAGGTGATTTTCTAAACACAGCTTAGATGTGGCACAAGGCTAAAAGCATGGGACACCCAGTGAGGATCCTATTAGTAAACAATTTCCTATTAATTTATATATATATTACTAACAAATGATATTTACAACACACAGTAATATTTAATTTGCATAACAAATTTTAAAACCTATTTTAATAAATATTTACTCTTTAATTTTAATGCAAAATTTATAACTTATTTTTATACATATTTTCTGTTGAAGTTTAATCGTGTGTACAGAAAAAATTTATATTTACCTTGTCAAAATTTAGTTGTTAGAAAAAATGTGTTTTCATTTGACTAAAATATACAAAAACATAATCTTACCTTCTAAAAATAACTTTTTCTTAGAAGAAGAAAATATTAAAAAAATATTTTGTATAATTGTTAAATATTTTCTATCACAATTGTAGTAGCTATTGTTGTCTGACATTTCATATTATTATAAATTCATCAAATTTCATGGAATAATATAATTAACCTGTTTAGATTTTCTTTAATTTGTGGCAAATTATTTAGACAAATGAAAAAAATGTCAAAGTTTGTTGAATTCATTTTCTTTATTAATACAAACATTATTTTGATATATCTTTTTGTTTCATAAAATTTGACAGAATTATTTAATTATATTCAATTTTTATTTTCATTTTAATTGGATTTAATTGAAAAACATGTAAATAAAATAACCTGACAGTATTGAAAAAAAATTTATATTAAGTGAAAATAATATGTAGCAAAACATGGTAAAATTATTTCAGTATATCATTATAGTTTGTTAAATTATTATTATTAATAAAAACATAACTTTTGTTAGAACTTTTTGTATTATTAGGCTTGTATTGTTGCAGGGTCGTCGGATGAAGCCAACTCTGCAAACTTGAATTTTGATTAGTGTGAACAGCCAAGACAATGAGGAGACAAAGACAGAGGTTAAAACAATAACAACCTTGGTTTTTTATTTATATAAGTTGGTACAAGTTGTAGTTTGGGTAGGCTCCAGGTCCGGAGGGTAGTAGCCTCTATGGAGTTGGTGCAGCGAGTGTTGGGCCTCATCCAGTGCCGAGTCGAAATGGGGCATTCGCAGCAGTAGCTGGTCAGCTGGAGATGCTGGAAGAGTCACCTGGCTGTTTTGGGATGTTCCATCTTCGGACTTTGGTTGAAGTGGCGAGCATGGAAATGAGCTTGTGCCAGTGGGAAAGTGCTTGAAGAGAGGCGAAGTCCCTAAACAGGGCTGAGTTCGAGTTAAGGTCATGGCAGAATCCCTAAACAGGGCCTAGTCAAGTTTTACAAGTTTTAGGTCTGTGCGGATGCGAGATGTACTGAGGGGTTACGGAAGTGGAATCCCTAAACAGGGCCGAGTAGAAGTAGGGTTGTTGCGGCTGCGACTCCGAGTGGCCAATTCGACTGCCAAAACAGGATCAGAGCCAAAAGCTGGTGTTGCAACTTCGATGGCTGATCTACTACCGGAAAGCATGATCAATGCCAGAAGCGGGTATTGCAACTTTGATGACCGAATCGACTGCCGGGAGGCAGGATCAGTGCCGAAAGCGCAGGGTGTTATGACTAGACAACTCTGAAATTTTTTAGCAAAAAGAGGCTGGTGATAAGCGAAAGTGTTCAGTCAACTACTCCTAGATCAGTGGGAGTAGAAAAACGCTAAATAATAATTGCTCCCCATGTCGTTTGGTGTTTTGGGGAGCGCAGCCTAATTCGACGCGTATTACAACAGTTTTAGGCTCGGACGTATTCGCTAAATTGTTTTGTGTCACATGTGTAGTTGCATTTCCTTTACGGCGGATCTTAAAATCTGCCATTGTTTGTAAAATGTCAGGGAATGGCTGTTAGCTGCTGCTGCTGCTGTTATGGTCGTTTCTTTTTGGGAGCGGCTATTTGTGGATGCTACAGTATATTTGTTGTTTTTTATTTTGTTTTTTATTTTTAACAGTAGGACAGTTGAGATGTGAAAATTGACATTTTGTAAGAGTCAAGTGTTGACCATTGGCTGCTTCTAGCGTTAATTAAAGAATTTCTAATTACATCAAATTATTGATAAATTGAAAATCTCTCTTTCAGACACAGTTCAAATTGACCAGTTGATTGAAGCATGTGGTGGATTTGGCTATTACCAAAAACGAATGATATTCTTTCTGCTCCTCTTTGTACTGGCCTGTCCTTTTCAAACTATGAGCATGGCATTTGTGGGGGCAAATGTTCCCTTTTTTTGTTTGCCACCTTCATATAACAGTTCTAACATAGCCATTGGCATAAAAGAAGACCAATTTTTATCAAGTGTACACACACCTGAGGACTCTTGTCAGGTGTATAATGTATCCTTGAATGGAACTTACTATGTCAATGTGACTGGAAATGAAACGACAAGCTATTGTAATTATGGAAGAATATTTAAAACTGGATTTGCATCTTCAGTTGTATCTGAGGTAAGGAACATTTTAAAACCTTTTAATTGTTTTTCACTATGCTAAAAATATGAACTATTGAGATGAAAGATTTTAATTTCTCCATTAACTGTTAATCAGAGGTAATAAGATCAAAGAAGAGTTTATTCATCTGAACAATTTGTTGACTAAAAATGTAAGTGTAGTGATTCATAAATAAAAAGCAGGAGTTCTGTCCCCTGTTTTGTTTGGTTATAGTAAAGGAAGTAAGTAGAGTTTCCATAATGCCCTAGAAAGACAGTTTTGGTGTGAAAATACAAAGTGTGTCTGTCTGTCTGTCTGTCTGTCTCTCTCAAGTTGTTTTTCTTTTTCTTTTTTTTTCTTTTTTATTGATCTGCTGGAGAAATGAAAAACATTTAATTACAATAAATTGAATTAGTTTCTAGAACTGATAGGGTTTGACTTGACAGGGCTTTAACTAGTAGAATTGGATGAAGCAAAGCATATCTCTGCAAAAACATACACATTCACCTCTAGACAAATGATAATTGAGGTTAAAAAGCTGATTCAATTAGCTAGGACTTTAGCTAAAATTCAGGGAAGGAATGTTATACTGTGTCGTCCAAAAAGTTCATGCCAATTTTTATGGGAAAGTAAAACACAAAACAAAATTATGCTATTAAATATTTATTCAACTAAATAGAAACCACTTTGTTTCACAACCTTTCTCAATTTTTCCTTCAACTTAAAAATTCCATCTTCTCAGAATTTCAATGGTTTCTCGGTAAAGAACTCATTAAGGTGGATATTTTTATGTCATCCAAAGAATTAAAGTTTTTACTATTGAGGTTATTTTACAAGGACCCAAATAACTGAAAATCCAAAGAAGCAACGTCTAGTGAATATAGCAGGGAGGGTAACACATTCCAGCCAAGCTGCAACTAGTTTTGCTGGATTGCTGAAGAAACATGAGACCTAGCATTATCCTGATGGGAAACAATACCTTTCCTGTTTGCTAATTCTGGGCATTATTCTTGAATTGCTACCTATAATTCATCCAGTTGTAATCAGTACTTTTTAGAATCAATTGACTGGTTACTTGGCAGAAGCTAATAGTACAAGATTACTTCCCAATCCCACCAGATGCATGGCTTGACTTTATTAGGATTGAAGACCTGCTTTTGGATTGGCTAAAGTTGGCTTGTGTTGCTTACTCCATGATTTTTTTGCTGAACATTGTTGTAAACAATTAATTTCTCATCACCCGTCATAATTTGCTTCAAAATGTGTGCATTTTCATTGCATTTGTACAGCAAATCACAGATAGAAATGCAATTCAAAAGATTCTTTTTACTCAGATTATGTGGTACTCAAACATCATAGTGATTTGAGTACCCAAGGTTCATTAAGTGCTCATAGATGGTGAATTTTAATAAATTTAGTGTTTCTGTCAATTCCAACATTGTGTAATGCAGGTCACTTTCAATCAATGTCTTGATTTAGCCAACATCTGTAGTCAGGTGTCTGCCTGGTGTTCTTCATTAATAAGACTACAATCACCAACTTTCAACTAAGTGAACCACTTCCATACATTTCTGTGAGCTAAAGTACCTTCACTGTACTCAGCCTTTTTATTGCGTGCAAATCATTTTTGCCTTTACAGTAATAAAAAGTATCAAGTATCTAAAATGCACCTCAAAATCTCCCATTTTCATAGGGATGAAAAATTAATTAATTTTAACCCTTTTTTCTCAAAAAAAGTTTCCCTGTGGAACTCGCTCCCATATTCTTGCTTTCCTGACGGCTACAACCTCCAGGAATTTAAATGCAATGTTAATACTCATCTATTAACCACTTGACTCTAGCTCTTTCCCCACCCCGTATATCCTTTCCTTTCTCTCCATCTTTGAAACTGTCATCACACATGCATTCTCATCTTTCTATTGCTCCTTTCTAACTGGTTCGTATTTCTCTTCACTTGCTTCTAATTAATCTTTTTACACTTATGTAGCCAATGCACATCAGTGGCATTTCCACCTTGCTCGGGGTGAAATGATTAAAAAAAAAAACAAGAAAAAAAAAGAGGCAGTTTGAAGTGTGCACTAATCAGAAATAAAAGTATATTATATCTGTCAGTAAATTTGACATGTTCTGACATGTTGGAACCTGAACAACTAAAAATCGCTATGAAATGTTTTCAGATTTCTTCACCCTTCTACCCTGATTTTCTGCAATATTATGTATATATGGTCAAAAGTTTGGTTATGTGACCTGGAAAGTGAAGTAACCAAAACTCTTGTAACGTGACCTGGAAAGTGAAGTTATCAAAACTCTTGTAACTTGATAGATTAAAGAAACATGTTTCCAATAAATACGTGAACCCACCAATAGTAGTTGTCAGTCATCTACAGACATTTGAGAAGTGTATGGTAGAATCAATCTACACGAATACAAGCAGTTGAGATGGGCAGACAAAATGAAGCTGTCAAGACAGTCACAGTCAAGCAGTTGATATCACCATTTCTTTTTGCCACCTTTCAAGATACTGCTTATGAAGAATTTCATCAAGTGAAAGAAATTTTCCCTCGCCTAAGAAGTTTTCATTTACAGATTACTGATTAAGAGGAAAAATTGGAGACCAGATTTTAGAGATCACCCTTGTTTGCAGGTTCAAGATCAAAGTTCCCTGATCAAATTGTTGGACAGACAAATGTCCAGAGAAATATTGTTATTTTTGTAATATTTTGAGAAAAAGACTGACATCTAACTCACAAACTGGCTAGTGAATTGGGAAGGGTTAATCTGATAACTGTAACCTATGGCAAATGAACTATTTTGTTTTTGCTCTCTTATAATTTACCTTCTTTGCTCCTCAGGGTATTCAAACCAGTTTAACATGAGACTCTTTCAGATCAAAAACCGACTACTGCATGGGTATAGAGGTGAACATTCCATGTCAATAAAGACTAAACCTTTCTGACAATATCAAGAAGTATAATCCCAAAATGGAAAATGCACTGCGTAAAAACAGGAATTGTGAATGGACCAATGTCTCTGGATTCATCACTTTATCCATGGGGTGAGATTGACTTGAGGGGAGACATTCAGGTAGCAGATTGAGGGTGAAGAGTAGAGGGTCAGATTATTATGAAAACAGATTATTCAGAATAAGTCTGTGTACACTCAAGAAAAATTTTACAGGCCATAAATTTGATAAAATACTGTCACATAATTTTGATTTAATAGTTAATACACATGATGCAAACAAGAAACCTTTTGAAATTTTGATGTCCATTGTCTTATTACACTTCAGTCAAAATTGTTTTTTTAATGTCATTTCAGTATGTTAAACAACTATTTTTTTTTTAACAGAAATGACTACTTAAAATCATCTACATTATCAAAAAGTGCTTTGTATCATGTTATCTGTGTGTCTGTGTCAAAATAAAAAAAATGAAAAGAGAGGGGAAAGAAATGTAAGTAATTCTGTTGAAGGAAGAAAAAAAATAATAAAAAGAAACTTAATAGAATTATATGAATATATAACAATGATTATACATGCACAGAATCCTTCATCAGGTATATCTTAACCTATTTAAATAATTATAGAAAGGGAGAAATGCAAATAAGTGATAGAAGGAGAAAATGTTTAAATTGAGTGAGTAGCAAATGAACAAATACAGCAGAATGGAATGCTTACTCCAGGTGCAAGCGGAGGGAAAATAAACTCTTCATCCCATGGTTAGAAAATCAGTTAAACAAATCTGGTCACATAAAATTAGATATCTTGAAATACTAATATAACATTTTATAAGTCAAATATAAGGATCCATGTAAATTCAACAGTATCTATACCAGTCATGGGCAAACTGTGTCCTCTTTGGTTTTATGAATGATATGCCTTATTTCATGAGGAAAATAATGTTTATTAAAATTTAATTTATTATGTTACATTCTTACTTGTTCATTCAGTCTCTAATACTTAATCACAATACAATATTTATTGAATTTTGTTACTTTTCATTGAAGATAATGTTTTTCTCATTTTAATGTTAATAATGTTAGGTTTATTCTTCTCTACGAATAGATATATTTTTTCATGTTAAATGAATAAATTAGAAACAAAATAAATCCATATAGTAATGTGTGTTAATTACACTTTCATCAATAATAATATAGATAATTTAGATAATTTCATTTTTTTTTTAAATTATAGAAAAATTAAAAAAACTTGGCTTTTACTCATTTCTAAGGCAGATGCTTATGCATATGATTTTTTTGTAGTTAATATGGCTGTAACACATTATTGCTCATGCATAATCAATGCAAATAAAAAGTATTAGTTTGTCTACTCAGAAAACTATTTGGATGGATTTCATCTAAAAATATAGTGAGAAAGGAGGGAGATGAGCTTCTTGTAAGAAATTAAAGCATTGTTACTTTTCTTATGTTAATAATCTATACAAATAAAATGAAGTGCCTTTATGTCTGTCTGTCTTATGCAGACAAAGTTAGTTCCCAAACAAAACTGTGTACCTTTGCTTATATTAAATAAAAAGAACAGTGTTTTTTCTATGATCCAAAACAAACAAAAAAAACACCGCTGAACATTATTTATAAGTGTCTCTTCAGAATGTAGGCAATTGTGGCTTTCTACAGATTTCTTTCCTTTTATAATCTGTAATTTATTAAGGATTAAAACCTTAATTAGTGAATATTTTTCTTCAAATAAAGCATCCAGCAGCAAGACCTCTGATTGGGAGGTTGTGAGGAGCATGGAACCACCTCTTAATTGCTGTTGTTCTCAGGTCCACCCTGACCCAGAGTGGTAGCACCTGTTAGGGTCCCAGCTATGGGCAAATAGCTACCCCCAAAACAGGTAAAAACAATATGAAAGTATCAAAAATAAAATAAAATTTTATAGTAATATACACAGAAAAATAAACTTTTATAAGAATAAATATATATATATATATTTTTTTTTTTTTAAGGAAAAATATTACCAACAAAAAAAACTTATTACCATAATCTTCTATAAAAAAAAAAAATATATATATGTATATTCTCAGCAAAATTTTTATGAATACAAAACTGGAAGACATTTTCAGTTTTCTAAAATTAAAAAAAACAAATTTTTAATTAAAATCTGACTGGATTAGCCTTCTCACTATAACCCCCCCCCCAAATCCGTAAAACCCCACCCTTTTGGCATTAAATAACCCACAGAGGTTGATATGCCGTTAAACAAAACTCAAACTCAAAACATTTGAAAAGGCATTATATAAAATAAGAACCAGTTTTTTGGCTTTTAATTATTTTTTCTGAAGTAAATTGTAAAGAAATTTATAATTTTAATAAAGTAAATTGACATAAAAATAATTCAATAAAACACACTTGTTTTTAAAAACAAAAGACTGATTCATATTTTACATAATGTCATTTCAAATGCTTTATTTGAAAAAAAGATTTACTAATTAAGGTTTTAATCCTTAATAAATTACTTTTATTCAGTTATAAAAAAAAGGTATGTTTTTCTGGTATTGAGTTGTCAGCAGTGTTGAGTTGTCCCTTCTCAATTTCCAGGATGCAAACTCAGAGAAAGGCATTAGGATAAAAAAACATGTGAAACTGCAAATGCATTCTGTCTTGTATCTGCTATTACGTTTTTTGTTTTTTGTGTGTGTCAACCCCAAAAAGATCATTTATTTTAAAAGCACAATGATACTGGGTCAAACATTACAGAGATGTATAGGTCATAAGGTTAAAGTTGCTGTAACTATGTCCCTTGGGAACTTTGACCTCCCCAGATGAATCATGCAACATGTATCTTCAGAATATGGGTGATTGAAGCTCTCTGAAATTTCCTGTTCCTTTTAGGTCTCAGCAATATTTGACTATCCCCCTTTGCTCTTTAATCTCTGCCATTCATTCAGACAAACTCTAAGCCCTTTATATGTCCTGTGAGTATTCTTATTTCTGATATCAACCTTAATTCATCCCCTGCTCCAAACATCTAATCAGAAAGTGATGAGAAGACTGTTTCTAGTCTTATTATTCCAACATTTTTTTTTCTTTTTTAATCAATTCACACTAAGCAAGGTGATAATGCCACTAAGACTCTGCTGGAAGTAAAATAGAAGGAACTGGAAACCCAATAATAGAATAAATTTCAGAGTTTAGGCAGAGACATTAGAAGTACAAAGATAAAGTAGAATTTAGAAAGAACTAGAAATTTTCTTCTTCTTTTTTTTTTTTTTTATTTTTTTTTTTTAATAATTTAAGACAAGCAAGACCACAAAGGCACACAGGATTATTGAGTGTGAAAGAATATAAGAAAAAAGAAAAACATTATTAAGGAGAGAGAACAATAAAAGAACAGGAATTAAGACAGAAGATAAAGATTGACATTGAATTAATATTTTTGAAGATCAAACATGACTGGAAAACAAGAACCTCACAAGTGAGAAAAAACTGTTAGCATAGAACTTATGGTTATATTTAGTCATTTCAACTGGAAAATAATGAGTCTGAGCCACTGATCTAGTACTAAACAGGAATCAAGTGATAAACTTGATAATCTACTCCTGTTCAAAGAAACTGTGATGAGTGTGAACTTACTCTTGGCATCATGGAAAAATGTATTTTTTTCTTTTCTTTTTTTTATTATTCATTATTAATTATTATTTTAATTATCTATTTTATTAAATTTTCTCACACTCCATATTTAGTCTGACCTGACTCTTGTATAGATCAAGCATAGCAGAACAAGTCAGGTTCCTTCCTGGAGCAATAGAATATGCTGACCATTTTTACCTGTGCATAATAACAGATAATAATTAAGAAGGAATTTAATAATCAACAAAGAGGAAGATTCTGCTAGAGTCTTGCTGTCCCATTTATCCATGGAGTCCAAGGTGGTCAGACAAAATAATTTCTTTCACTAAAAAATCATAATTTTCACATTCTATAAATAAGTCAGTAAGTGTCTGTCGTGGTTTCTCTATGAAATAAAACAAATATAAAAACCATGTTAATAAAGCAAATAACTGTAGTTGAATTTTGAAATTTTCTCTTGTGCACTTTCAGTGGCTAAATTTAGTAGTAGTAGTAGTCACTCATTTATCTCATGAAATAAAGGTTGCACTCTGTTAGGTTAAAATTCTGTTAGGTGGTGAGACTGGATTTACAGGATGAGATTTATATAAATACTTCAATAAGTCTGTTCAAGGTTGTACTGATGATACATTAACCTTGTCTGAATGTATGTAATTTTGTAAGGATGTTAAAATGATATTATCAGTCCCACCATGGAAATATATAAATTACAAATAAATCATATACAAGATAAGACACAATAAGCATAAACAAAAATGATAAAATGCTTTAGCATACATTTCAGAATACATTTGTGTATACAGAAATAAAAGGTTTTTGCTTATCTGGTAGTTGCCACATTGTCTTTCAGAGAGCTGTCCCTGGACAATCTTCTTCATTTGGATGTTGAAGATGAAGAGATGAAAAATTTGATTTCCATTTCAATTGGCAGCAAAAATGCCTGTTTTCATGCATGATGGCTGTTTTCATATTTCTTTATGTATTTTTTTCACTTTTTCTTTATTGTTAATTGCCATTCTTATCTATATTTTAATAAGTTTATTAACTTTTAATTTTTCTTTTATTATTTATTATTTTAGTTTCATACTTCTGTATAATCTAGTAGTAAGGGCTAAAGGTTATTTTGTGATTTATTTGTTGCTATCACTACAAGTCCAAAACATAAGGATAACAAAAATAATTTATTTTAGACAATAGATATTTATTTTTTAGCATAATCTGCTTTGTCCATGCATTTAAATCAATACTTCTCCATTGATCACATAAATTGAACATTTATTCCAACAGAATTTCAGATAAAAAATCATCTAATAACTGTTTTGGCCTAAATATTGATCCATTCATATATATACCCATGAGTAAAGTTTTTTGTTTTTTTGTTTTTTGTGAACTGATTAAGAATGAATGAAAATAAGTAAATCTTTGAAAATCCAGACAAAGTTTGTCATCTTAATTCTCAACTTGTTTGCCATAAATAACTACAAAAAGAATGATATTGCATTAGCTTCTTTTTTTTTATATAGAAAATGAATATGCAGTTTTATTTTTAACACTTTTTATTGATTAAAACGTTTTGCATTTTTTCTCTCAAAGTTTGAATTAGTGTGTGAAAAGAAATGGCTAAAGAGCACCTCAAAATCAGTGTTTTTTGCTGGTCGTCTGGTTGGAGCTGTTGTCTTTGGTCAGTTAGCGGATAGGTGAGTCAGTTTTGTGGTTCTAACAAGCTATAAGGTGTCCTTTATGTGTTCATATTCTTGAAAAAAATTTTTTTCCATTTTCTTTTTAACCATTCTATCTTAGCAAGTAATTTTAATAGAATGGATTTCTCATTAACTTATTCCTCACTCTATTTACTGTTATATGCTGTTCCTAACAAAGTGATGAGTAAAGGTATTGACATGAAAATAACCTAAATAATTAGAATAGAAATACCATTGATAGTTTTCAGAGTTGCTAATGATTATGCTTGTTCACACTTCTAAATTAAACAGCTAACATACATACACTGATTACAGTTTATTTCATTAACCTATTATTCAATTGTTTGATTATAAGCATATCCTAATGTGTTTCAGTATATAAATTATGCCAATTTTGTTAATGCTGTTTGCTTATTATTCACCATTTCTTTCACCACTTGCCTAACTAGCAAATAATAAAACTGTTGTCCCCATCAAATCAGTTTTTCTTACTCCCATATCTCTTCTTATTTTCCTTGCCTTTCCATACATGTATATATCCTTTTTTATATGTCATGTCCTTTTAGTATA
Organism: Ascarosepion bandense; assembly: GCA_037127315.1. NCBI lineage: Eukaryota > Metazoa > Mollusca > Cephalopoda > Sepiida > Sepiidae > Ascarosepion > Ascarosepion bandense. The sequence goes on from JBBBDQ010000145.1 coordinate 5,265,708, forward strand.
TAGTCAATCATGGCCTTTCACATCTTCCTGTCCCTTGTAGTTCTTAAAATATTTTGTCTTGTTATTTCTCCCAGACATTGCTCTGCCATCCATTTGCTTAAGCCCATCAAGTTTGTCATGTGCTGTTTTCCCCTGTCCCTCTTTCCACTCTGTGAGTATCAGTTTCTCCAAGCCCTCTTTCCTTATTACATGTCCCAGAAACTTCAACTGTGTCTTACTGATGTTAAGTATAACTTTCTTTTTTGTTTCCATTCTCTCCAAAACTTTGTTGTTGCTAACATATTCAGTCAATAGTATCCCCCGCATCCTTCTGTAAAACTACATTTCTGTTGCTTTGAATCTTTCTTTCATCTTTGAGAAGATTGTCCAGCATTTACTGCCATATAGGAGGACAGATATCATGTAACAGCTCAGCACTCTTTTCCTTGTTTCTAACAAATTTTTCATAACAAACTGAAAGAATATTCTATCATTGCTGATGTTTGGCATCTTTTACTTGCAGATTTGGTCGTTATCCCTGCTTCTTTATAAGTACTGCTCTGTTGTGTTGTTGTGGAATTATCAACGCATTTGTTCCTTCTTTTATACTATTTATCATTTTATACTTCTTCCAAGGATTATGGCAAACTGGGGCTTTCTTCTGTGCTTACACAATTGGTAAGTAGTTCTCTCAAATGTGAGATTTTCTTTTATTCAAGAACCTCTAATGCATTTTTTTTATTTTACTATTATTCAATATTAGACTGACTGCAGTTCTAATCATAGTATCACTGTGAACACCATGATCCTTTCATGAGCTGCATATAGTATGTGCTTTACAAGGGCTAAATACAGTTTCTGAATTAGTTGTCCTCCTTATAGACTGATTATCAACCCAGGATGAAGAGTCCAGTTTTCTTTACTATTCAACCCAAAGTTGGGGAGAATAATGGATTCATACCTTTCCTAAGAGAATTTGTGTATAAGTGAATATTTCATTTTCCAAGCTGTTTTCCATTACACTTTCTGCACATTTATGCTTACCTAAACACCATCGCTCCCAGTGGTGCATAGGTCATCAACGAGGGGATTGTTGATGCTTCTATTTGTCTTTTTTACAGGTAAGGGGTGTTGATCCTATGCAACCCCTTCATCCACCAGGTGATGTAGACTGATTGCTAACTAAGGCTATAGAACACAATCTGCCCTGCTATTTAACCCATATCTGGAGGAAGAAGTGATGGATTAAAACCTATCCCAAGGTTATTTGTGCATAAGTGAATGCAATGGATTCAACTGGAATTTGAACTTGACTCTTCAATTTCTCATTCCAAACTGATATTCAAAGCATCACAGCACATATCCACTTCCAACCTTACAGCACTTTATATTCTTGAATAGTTACCTACTGATCGGGCTCAACATTGCTTAACTTTAGTGATTAGGAAAAAGCTAGTGTTTCTCAAGTTATATTGCTATAAGCAACTCTAACAAAGAAAAAAGTCTAATAAATTCAACTTTTGCTAAAATTTCCTATTGAAATGTTCAAAAAAATTAATATATTGTATATAAAATATTATTCCCCACCAAATCCAAGTTCTTGTGTCAAACTTAGCAAGAATAGCAACTCATTAAAGGTGTGAATCATGAAACAAGACTCAACTACTGCATAAATTTTCAAAGGAAAAACGTTTCTTAAACAAGTATGAAAAAGGTAAAATACAAAGTTTTCATAAAAATTTTCTTTAGTACACCTATTAAGGCAAGATAACAATTTCTAATTAAAAGGATTACCATGGAAAATATTACAATTTCAGTTTAGAAAAAAACAAAGATTTTTAAAATGAGAGAAAGCAATTCAAGAAGGCAGAAAAACAAAAGTGCAACTATCTTTTAGAAAAATGAAAACACTTACTTGCTTCATGAGCATCTCTAAGGACATAGTAATTTTTAGAAAAGTCCCTTTTAAATTCACAGTCCATGTTTAGGAAAATTTCTTTGAATTCTTTTCATTTTTTTTCACAGAAGAATTTTCACTTGAACCTCAAAATTCTTTAGTCTCTGCAACTGGCTTGTAACCTTATGCCTTTTTGTTGCTCTCTTTTTGATGTTAAATGCTTTTTGCTCCATGATGTTCTCTCCTCATCTACTGATCTGACTTCTATATATTTGTAAAAATAGACTCACAAGTCCCCCATTCGGGTTCTTACGAGCTTGACACCACATCTCTCATAGTCATTTTATACAAAAAAATAATTTTCCATAAACTAAAAGTGGATTCTTCACAAATTTGCTGAGTTTTAAATGCTGAACTGAAAAAGATATGCAAGTGTAACAATATAACACAAATTATTTGACTTCATAAAAATCAGTCAGTCAGTTAAATGCCATATGTGATACACACTTTCAATCTATGACTGACTAGGCAGGAGATTTTCCTAGAGAAGGTTGCCAACTATGACCTATAGAACCTAATCTGTCCTGCTATTCAACCCATAGCTTTAGGGAGAAGAGATGGATTCATATCTTTCCCAAGGATATTTATGCATAAGTAAATGCAAAAAGCTCAACTGGAATTCAAACTTTGCTCTCTGATTTCTCCTTCTGATCTGATATCCATTACACCACAATGTGCATCCCATAATTCAGAAAAATACACTTCTCTAAAAAAAAAAAAAAAAGGTGTAGTTATAAAAAAAACAAAAAAAAAACAACCTAGATAATTAAACATTTATTCAAGACTATCATTTCTAAAGTAGTAAAAATAAGATTTTTATAAATAACTTAAATATAGTCACATCTGTTTTGGTTAGAAAGCTCAGAGTATGAAAATATAATAGTTGCAATAATATACAATATGTCAATGGTATTTTAATAAATTCATTTGGTTTGCTTTTACCCATTGATTTATGTCAGCAATGATTCTCTAAAACTATCAAAAAATTAATTTAGTATTAAAATATTAGTGGAAATATCAACTACTGGATTAAAGGAAATCCTAGAACTTTATGAGAATAGAAATATGGAACAAATGTATTTTTATATTATTAGCTCATAAAAATAATAAAAACAAGACAGTTTGGCTCTCAATAAAATTAAAAAATCAGTTCAGGGTTGAAATAAATCAAGAAAGGAAATAAATATTACTTTAGATTTATTGTCAAAAGGTTTCTTTCATTTGTTTCTTAATTTAATCTTAATTTTAAGTTTACATATGCTTTAGTTGTAAATGTAATACATAAATTTATATTTTCATGATCAACATTTAGCCACCTTTTAAATAAATCAATGTATTTACCAATACATTTGAAATTAAAGATGTTTTCAATTATTATCAAATTATAATAAAAATTAATAAGTTCCTTTTCAAAATTTATAATTTTAGTACTTATTCATAAATTAGATGAAAAAAAAAATTAGCATCAGATAGATAAGTCTACTGCATCTGAGAAATTACAATGGATAATTGTCTGGAACCAAGAAAGTAACTATGAAACCTTCTAGCAGTAAGTAAAGCATCAAAATTCACTGTCCTAAACAGCAATAAAAATATTGTTTTGAATTATACTGGCTAAATAAATTAATGCCTGTTATAATGGCAAGAGTAACAATAATTTTATATTCCATCGTGCCACCTTTGGAGCTTGTTTGATGAAAAAGTTTCCAGCAATATCATATTAAATTTGATAGACAATCTAATATGATCACTAATAGATATATCATAAGTACATTTATTTATTTATTTTTAACCACCTCCAGAAGAAAAAAAATTACTTGTATATAGTGTGACCCCCTATTTTTATTTTTTATATTTCTTGCACTATACTCAAGTATATGCAATAATTGTTTTTATATTTGATGTATTAACATTTTATTGAATTTTAAATAATTATTTAAAAACATCAGGAAACAAAAATTAAATTAAAATCAAATTAAAAACTTAAAATCAAATTTAAATTAAATATGTAAAATAAATATATAAAAATAATTAAATTCAATTTAAATTTAAATTTAAAATCAAAAACATCAGGAAACAAAAATTAAATTAAAATCAAATAAAAAACTTAAAATCAAATTTAAATTAAATATATAATATAAATATATAAAAATAATTAAATTTAATTTAAATTTAATTAAATTTAAAATCAAATAAAAAATTTAAATAAAATTCAATTTAAAACAAGAATATATAATAACTATATAAAAATAATTAAATTCAAATGGAAAGTATTGTTCTATGTTTTATGAATTAACATTTTATTGAATTTTTAACAACTATTTTGATACTGTTTGATATGTATTTTTTTAAATTGCAGCTATAGAAATTGTGCCACTAAATTATCGAATGCCAGTTAATTTCATTATACATATCAGTTATGCAATAGGAATGATGGTTCTTGCAGGAATAGCTTATGCTGTTAATGACTGGCGCCAACTGGAGATTGCTATTTCTGTACCCTTCATTTTCTTCATATTCTGTTGGAGGTATGTTCTTATAAGACTTTACAGCATTTTCCATATCAGTTATGGTTGTTGTGATTAGAGAGATTCTTGAAATTTTTACTGCTTTTTCTATGTGCCATGTTCCATCAGGACGTGTGCAATCACATTTCTCCGTAACTTCCTGTGCTTTTTAGCTCTGAGTAAGTTTTATCTTTTGCTATCCTTCCTAGTCCATATCCTACCAATCATTTACATAAACTCATTCAGTAAGTATTTACCTGGCTTCCCCACTAAGACAAGGATGTGATACAAGACTATTTTTTATGAAAGAAGCAGAATACAAATATGTATGCATAGGGGCAAAGGACAATGCTCATTAGGTAGGTTATTAACAGCTTTCTTCTGTTCCTCTTGTCCTCAATGGACTGTGAGTGTCAAATTCTTCAAGCCCTCTTTCCTCTTATATAGCAGTGAATACTGGATAATTTCATTACAGAAGAGGAGGACACTTGAGGCAAAAAGGATGTGGTTCTACAGGAGGATGCTCAGAATACCATAGATGAAACATGTGAACAGTGAGGAAGTTTTAAGCGAAGTGGAAACAAAAAGAACACCTACTCAGAATCGGATAAAGAAAGCTGAAATTTTTAGGGGCACATAATGAGGAAGGAGGGCTTGGAGAATTTGACACTGACAGGATGTGTTAAAGGGAAAATGTACTGGGAAAGGTAGCAGGTCATGTATATAAGATTGTGTGAATGGGTGGCAGAGCTGACTGGAGAGCTTAGCAAAGGAATAAATATTATTAAAGGTAACTAGGGATAGAAGACTATGAATAGCCATGATCAAACATGTCCATGTCCTGAAGGGATATGGTATATAGAAATCTTTAAGCTAATTGATGTACTCTGAAGAAGTGGAGTACAGTGTCTCTTTTTAAGCACATTTTTGTAGCTAAAATTTTGTCCAAATATAAATTCTTCACAAATTGGTTACAAAAAACTTTTTTTCTCAAATTCTTATTCAAGAATAGCTCATGTGATGAAGATACCATACAGACATGCTTAAGCTGATTTGGACATATTTTACCACATCTGCTTTGTTGTAACGAGGAAGAGGGTTTTTTCTCCAATTCCATTTTGCAAAAACACATTTTTCATTACTCAGGCATTCAATGATCATTTGATGATTCCAATACTGTTGTATTGTGTCAGAGTAAATTAAGCCTAGTAATATCTTTAATAGTAAATTTCAATTAATGTAGGTGGTTATATACAAAATAATGATGATTAATGATTTGTGTAATATGAATGGTGGAGAAGATTGTAGGAGGTAAAGATTATAGGAATAAGGTCAGTGGTGACATCTTACAGGTTAACGCAAACCAATTCTTAAAATTATAAAAGTTTAGTAAACCAGTTGTTAGCTTATCCAAAAATAATCTTATATATAAATAGCCAATATATGATAGCTAAAAATATAATTAATACCATTGCTGTAAATTCTGTGGAGGCTGAAAAAGGGTTTTCTGTGCATTTTGAAGTTAAAATTGAACAGAATTAGAAATGTTGAACTCCTTTTACTTTTCAAGTAAATTATACAGTTATGCTTCATAGACATGGAAAAAAACTATGGGAACTCCTATAGAAGGTAGTAAAGTAAAGCAAGAAGAAAGGACAATTCCAAGAAAATAAAATGTATGGTTATCAACATGAAGTTCCCTGAAGTTTCCTCTCAAAAACACAGTTAGCTCCTTATGAGGTGCTAAAAAGCTCTTAGCCTGACCCATGACCTAAAAACAATATTGAGAAGTCACAATTTGATTTTGCTTATTAATGTTCTGGAATCTGAAAATATTTGATGAAAAGCATCAATTAAATGAAAGATAAGTAAAACCAAAAAAAAATAACAAGTAAGACTATTATATCTACTATTATTAGATCAGAAACAAAAAAATTACTTTTCACTATATATTTCGTTACTTAATATAATATACTTATAGTTTCATTACTTAAAAATGAACGATGAAAATACACATTCTAAAAAATGTAGACACCTTAAAGAATATTACTACTACTAGATATTAAAGAATTTTTTTTTTTTTTTAATCATTTCACCCCAAGCAAGGCAGAAATGCCACTGATGTGCAGGGGGCTACATAACTGTAAAAAGATTAATTAAAAAAAAGAAAAGAGTGAGGAGTACAAACTAGTTAGAAAGGAGCAATAGAAAGCTGAGAAAGCAGGTGCGATGACAGATACATAGGTGGAAAGAAAGGGAAGGTTATACGGGGGTGGGGAGAGAGCTAGAGTCCAGTGGTTAGTAGATGAGTATTGACTTTGCATTTAAACTTCTGGAGGTTGTAGCCGTCAGGAAAGCAAGAATATGGGAGTGAGTTCCACAAGAGGGAAGTGCGAGAGAAGAAGCTGCAGGAGTAGAATTGTCGTCTGCATTTGGCTAACCTGACTGAATGGGTGGGACCCAGTTGCCAGTCTGGTGCTCAGAGAAAAGATCTAACTACATAATTAATAATTAGCTTGGGACCAAACCAATGCAGATGTTGTCTATGTGACATGAGCTTTCAAGGATAAGGAACACAAGATCAAATCTCATAGAACTTTTTTCTTTTGCTTTCTGTTCCTTCCATTTTATGCTTCAAGAATGACTTGAGTGTTGCATTTAAAAAGCAAAACTAAGCTGAAAAAGAAACTACTAATGAAAATGCTTTATCTAAGAATTTAGGCAAATAAAAAACAAGAAGAAAAACAAAGAATTTTTTAACAAAAATGCCTCATCTAAGTAATTCAAGCAATTTAAAATATACTTTGTCTATATCATATAGAAATAGATTTTAATTGCTTCAAATAAAATATAAACAAAACAATTTGATATAACTTCAGTTAGTTTGAATGAAAAGATAAACATAGTTCCATAACTCAATCATCCTTTAAATGATATATATGTTAACAAAGTATGGACAAGCATCAGAAAGACAGTTGAAATTTCTAAGACACATAATGAGAAAAGAGGGATTAAAGAATTTGACACTCACAGGGCATATTGAAAGCAAGAGAGATAAAGGAAAGAAGCAATTAACCTACCTAATGAGCTTATGTAAATGAATTGAAAATAAAATTGCTACTCTGATTTAATATTATCTCATTTTTTCCTGTCTAAAAGCATATAAACTGTCAAATTATGAAAGATAATGTTATTGGTTTTGGTTTACCAATAATATAATCTTTCATTATTTGATAGAATTAAAGTGTAAGAGTCATTGTGAAATGAACGTTTCTATAATGTTTTTATTGTAAAATAATGTTCTCTATTTACTGATATATTTATATACATCTTGTATTTTTATTTGGAATGACCAAATTCTCCCTTTCTTGCAGAATTATTCCAGAATCTCCACGATGGCTCCTAGTTCGGAGACAACATGTCAAATGCAAAAAATTGCTAGAAAACATAGCTCAAGTGAATGGAGTTAAATTTGCAATTGATGAGAAATCTTTACAGAAGATGATGCCCAACAAGAAACTTGGTGAAGTTAAAACTTATACATTTGTGGATTTAATAAATAAATGGAGTTTGGCCAAGTTATCTTTCAATGTTTGGTTCAATTGGTAAGTTCATTGGCAATATCTTTCATTGTATTTTTCAGTTGTCTATTTTCTTGGCAGAAATAAATCTAGACAAAGACTTAAGAATTAGGAAACTAAAATGATATTTATCTTCATTTGGACAGATTGAAGTGAGAATTAAGTTGTATTCAACATTTAATGTGATAATAAAACTAAATAATAGAAAAATAATGCAATAATATTGTTGTGGGAAAAATTAAATAAAATCCATAAATAAAATAATAAAGAAATAAAAAGTAATACATTTTCCTATGATGCTGGTAATAAAAGAACTGGAAAGGTTTTTGCTCATCTGTGCAATTTTATTACCTCCCTTGGCTTCATCAAGTCCTCAATAGGTAGTTTAACTTCTATAAAAAGACAAACACTTCTTTTTTCTTTCTGTTTTTGAATTGAGCACAACCACTATAATCATGCTTATCATGACTGACTTACTTCTGAACTAGGAAAAAAACTATTTCCACTTTCAAAGCATAGTGTTCAGGCATGTTTTGCAGAACACTCTAATGAAGTAAGTGCAAACTTTACTTTGGTCATTCCAACTCAGCACAAGGCTGATCCAGATTTGGCCATTATAACCATTCTTATCTTTACTCACTCTAACTCACTGGATCAGAAAAAAAAATAAGACATACCCAAAGATATTGAGAACTTTGTTTAGTATAAAAAGAGAATGAATGATCCATAGTAGAAACCAAAGTTTTATTGCTTCCACATTCATTTTTTTTATATAAGTACATGCACAGACCTAAAATACACCAACACACAACCTTAAATTCTATATTGTCTTAAGGTTCAATATTTTAATAGTGAATAGTGCGAAAGATTTTTTTGATTTTTTTTTTTTTTAATTTATATTCATATTAGTACACTCATAAAAAAATTTGCATTCTCCCTCAATCCTCTAAAAAATAAAGTTCAGTGTTGCATTTTTTTTTTGTGTATATATGAACTACAATACTGAAAATTAATTTCATTTGATAGGCCGATTTTAACTAGTTTTATGCATAGCAGCCCAAAAACTAAATGTTGGACATTAATGGATTCTGCCTACAATTAATACCACAATTTTATTTTTATTTTTAAGATTTCATGGTGAGTATTAATAAGTTCATAAGTAAATTGAAATTATGTGCTAAAAGCTAAAATATGTTAAAAGTTACACATTATTAAATAATCAATATGTAACTTTTCAAATATTTAATAAATGCTAATTATTAATATAAATTATTAAATAATTTTAGTTTCAAGATGAACTGTTTGGATGCACTAAAAATGGAGCAGAATATTATGGGAACTTTATTTATCTAAAAATTAATAGAAAAAAAAATCATCATTCTTTCAATGGTCACTTTTTCTACCTGTTGCATATTGCAAACTAACATGACATTTCCTACCATTCATTACAATCTTAAGCAAGTTTATTTAATATCTGCTACTCCTTATTTGGTGACCACAAAATTGTTATCTCTTCACTTCTGTTTTTGGTGTCCTCTATTTCTTTATCCAGATACCATATCTTTAAGATCTTTTAATGTGTTCAGATAACTTCTAAGATTTGTTACGGACGTTATTGAAACGTGGAGGCAAATTTATTACATTTTTGAGAGTTGTTATTTCTGTTTTATTCTATCAACTTTTGACCTACAATTATATGGCTTTGGAATGTTTTGATTTTGTTTTTGTTTTTTTAATCATTTCACCTCAAGCAAGGCATTAATGCCACTATGACACAAAGGGTTATTTGGAAGTGAAAAAGAATGAGAAAACTTTAGTGAGGAGAAAGAACAATAAAAGAACATGATTCAGGAAGATGGCAATTGACACTGTCAAATTTGAACAGAAATTCTCGAGTCCATATACAATCTAAACCATATGTAACAACTGAAAGGATGTAATTATATCTTTACTTTAGTATTGATTGTTTTTTAGTAGTGTTTTGTTTTTATTACTGTTTTAGACTTTCTAAAAAAAACATGAAAAGTCTTTTGAAAAATCAGATTAAAACACTAGTATTAAGAAAATGAATTTGTAAGATTCAGAAGCAAAAATAGGTTTAATTTTATTTTACTATATTTTATTGTGTATAATATGACCTCATGTTTCTGGAACTAAAAACCAGGAATAAATTACGTAGTAATAACTGTAATACAAAGTCATATGTAAATTCTTTCTGAAAAGTTGTACCATATTATCCATTAAAATCTTCCATGTTGTATCCACATAAATTATCATAATATTTTGTGATTTAAAATTACAATTACACTATATAGTGATATAATTGTGTGTGGTTGTTAATATATCTATTTTGTATTGTTTTATTTCTCTTGAATTATTTGAAGTTTTCAAACTGGATATTTTGTGTCAAAAAATGGAGAAACATCAAACAGCAACCCCACAGCATAGGATTTTTACCCCATTTTTCAAGTAGAAAAAATCCATGCAATAGTTAGGCTTTTGTTGTCACATTGTTATAAAAACCTGACAGATCTTTTGTATTCCCTTTATTAATGTTTTTAATTCATTTCCATGAATTTCTTATCTTTGAGACAAAAGATGCTCATTTACACTGATTTCCAAAGAATAAATATTGCTGATTTATCTTTAGGGATATAAAAATCGATTATCTCCCTTTAGTTTGTCAGTCAGTTCCCAAGGGTTAAACTGAGTAGTTTCTTTTTTAGCACAGGCCTGGGCCCCATTGCCTGGACCAGTCAGCTTCCATGTAGGTAGCTTACAGGTCTATGATGCTGTTTTCCTTTAGGAATATACCTTCACCAGATATAGAAACTAGCACCAACTTGCAGCCCTCATGTTGGGGAAAAACCCATGACTTGCTGTTTCCTGTTTGCAGAATATGTCCTCACTAGTGATATAGAAGGTAAATCTGGCTCACATTTATGTATGACTTCTTCAGACACAGAAGACTTCTGTAGCAAATCAAATGCCAATTGAGAACTATTACAAGTAAGACCTTATCTTTTATATGACTCAGCAATATAAATCTTTCTCTGAGAACAAAACATGTGTGTCATTCCTTTTCTTCCAGCTATTCCGTTCTTGAAATAAAGTGTTATTACATCATGGATATATAATAATGCCCATAATTGGGGAAATATAAACTGGAAGAATAATCCTTTCTTCCATAGCTTTCTCATTAACATTTTTATTAATTAAATAAAGCAGAAGAATAAAATACTGACATACTATTTGCTCATAAGATTAAGCATATGTTTTTAAGTGTTTAACATGATTCTCTCATAAATCATTGATAAACAGTGGCATAATTTATTATTTGTTTTGTGACTCATTAATTCCTCAATAACATGAAGGATTAACTTACCACCTTATGTACTGTATTTTCTTGTGAATAATACAACTTAAGTATAATATATGACCACATATTTTTGAAGTTGAAAACAGGGAATGAATTACATCCTTGAGTATATGTCCTTGTAGTAAAGCCATACAATGTAACTTTTTTTTAAAGTTGTACCATATTATCTATTAAAACATCAATGTCATACATATATTTCAGTAAAATATTTACATTTTTATGATATTAAAGAATAGAAATAAACTGGATATTTAGCCATTGTGTTTTTAATTTCTGTTTAAAAACTTTTTTCCAATTTTGGGAAAAGGTGCTTCAATGTAGCCTTAATGTTATCAAAACATGATAAATCTTGTGTATTCCCTTTATTAGATTTTTAATCAATTTCAGTGAATTTCCTGTTTTTGAGACAATAGATGTTCAATTATGTTGATTCCCAAAGAACAAATATTGCCAACACCTTTTATGAAGAGTTGTTATCAATCCCTTCCTAATTTTTGTTTTATCATCTATTGTGCTGAGTGTATTTGTAATCTTGTTTCAAATAAGAGGTTTTTAGGCTGAGTAAAATTTTCTGAAGCTGTGTGCTTGTGTATAATATGACTCCCTCTTTTTTACTTTTAATTTTCATTCAAAATTTCTCCATAAGTGCTTGCAATCTATAATTCCATGACAAAAGCCCAGCAGACAAAAGACCTAGCCTCTTATCACAAAAGTAAACAAAATATATATAAAAGAAACAAATTTAACATTAAAAGCTCAAGTAAGTTCAAATTTTAATGTCAAATTGAAAGATGAATAAAAATATCCAACATATACTCTTATATGTACAAGAAAGATCAATTTCTGTTGAATACTTCTCAAGTTCATGGGTCTGCATTGTTAGCTGTAGAAATTCATTATAAATTGATCCAACCTCTAAAAAAACATTTTATAGCAATGCTACAGTCACATATTCTCTCTCTCACTCTCTCTCTCTATATATATATATATCATCCCATAAGATCTGACTTTATAATCATGAAATAACTTTCTTTTATATATAAATGTATATATTGGATATTATTACTATTGCCTGAATTTGACAATAAAATTTGAATTAAAAGCTTGAATTTTCAATGTTAAATTTGTTACATTTTTATATATGAGACTGAGATTTTGTCCACTTTTGAGATAACAAGCTGAGATATTAACTGTGTTTTTGTTCAGTTACTGTAATTCGCACAGATATTATGACTTAAAGCCAAGAACTCCTAGTTACTTGACAGTTATTCAGAAAGCTACTTGACTAATCATAGAAATTTGACTTGCTACTTGCTCAATAAAAGCAAAAAAACATTTTTAAAAGTGTTAAAACACTCTATAATACAAATAGAAGGTTAATAAGTAAAAATTTGAAAAACCTCATGTCAAGTTCAAATTTCTATTTGTATACTCTTTGGGGAAATAATGATGAAAAAGCAAGTACTCCAACTTGTATAAACTTAAAAGGATTATAAGGGGATGAACGGTGCTTGAAACTAGAAAGAATGGGAAGTTGTAGAGAGCCATGATTGCTCACATCTTGAAGGGATATGCGATATAATAAAGTATAGCTACTATAAATTTATCTTTCATAATCATTTATAAAATGTAAATTCTTGGATTCATGGTTAAAAAATTATGGTAGATAGCATAATATATACATATAACATTTTTACTTACAACTTCAGTCCTGTTATTATTGTGCAGTTAAAATCAAGAAAATACAATAATTTAGATATCTGAGAAGTGTTTTAACAGAGAACAGAAAGTGTGATACAGAAATTTGGATGCATTGGGATAGCAAAAGATGCCTTCCAAAAATATTAAGAAACAATAAAATTTAGTTATAACCTAAGAAAAGAGTACTGTTATTTAATATCGGTTCTCAGTGCTAAAAATAAAGAGCACAATCATTTTTGTCTGATAAAGTGAAATGTTAATAAGTGGAAAATACAGATACAAGGATTCACTGGGTGCAAAATTCTTTTGTTGAGAGAAGTAAGCGAATGTATCAAAGTTAGTTACCTAATTCTAGTCAAAATATTTGTCAACAGGTTTTGACAATATGTGACCCTAGGTCAAAATATGGCCTTGAGAATTTCCTGTGCACTGATTACCAGGACAGCTGGTAAGAACAGGCAGACAGTGACAGAGAGTGGGTTTTCCTCCCCTTCCCCTGAAAACTGAAATGTTAAAAATGTAATTGTAAGAGTTATACAGTGAGGGAAATAGAAAACCCATACTTAACTTCACCCCCACCCCAACCCTACCAGCAGTCTGGTAGGGTTGGGGTGAGGGTGAAGTTAAGTATGTTAAACAAAACTAGAGTGCAAGATGAAATTAATTAGTTTGGACCCCTGTTTGGAATGAGAAGGTTATAAATAAATAAGTTGGGGAAAGTGATTTGAATGGTGGTTTGAATAATATGGTCGGACTGAAAGGACCTGCTGCTCAAAGCCCACTGAGTAAACCCCAGCTCAGAAAACATTGTTACTGAAGTAATTTTAAAATAGCAGCCAACTAATATCTCTTTATCATCACTTACTTTGACTTGCTTGTAATCTTGTAGTTATTCAATATATATATATATATATATATATATATATATATATATATATGTGTATGTAGAGAGAGAATAAAAAGTGTGAGAACTCATGAACATTTTCTTTAAAGTGTATATTTATTGTTTTTGTTATTATACATGTTATGATACAATAAGTGTCCATAATGGTATTTGTGACGCTATATGTGTTTTGAGTCTAAAATTGACTCTCTTCAGGCGAACAAATTTCTGGCTTTTTGTGTGGAGTTCCTTTTGTTTCTGATTGCGAGCTTGTTGTTTTATAAATAAGTAAGTAGAAAAAAATAGGAAAATAAATAAAATCAGTAAAACAAAATAAAATAAGATAAAATAAATCAAATGTTGGCACGTTGAATGGTCTGTTTTTTCCACATCAGCATGTGTCTAAATAGATAAACAGATAAATAAATAAATAATTAGATGAATGAATCAAGTGTTTGTCCCAATTTGAAGTGGTTTTGGTTTGGGGTGACCTTTTTAGTATGTTAAAATTATCTTCTAGTCACCTTAGCTTATCTTATTATCAGTCATTTGGTTATTCTTTATTGCTTTGATGGTGTTTTGAATTTGGCGTGTGTGTGTGTGTGTGTGTGTGTGTGTCTGTGTGTGTGAGTGTTTTTTATTATAAACAATAATAACAAAAACAATAAATATACACTTTAAAGAAAATTTTCATGGCTTCTCACACTTTTTATTCTATACCAATTTCTCTCGTAGGAACAATCCTATTTCTTTATCCTATATATATATATATATATATATATATATATATATATATATATATCACCATGTTATTGCGGTCTTAAATCTGGTTTTTGTTATATACCAATCCCTCACATGTCTGGAGCAGCCTTGTCAAGTGATAATAAGCAATCTTGCTTTGGCTAATCCGAGATCAACAACACAATGTAAGCGGAATCAACTAAAGGTTAGAAAGGTTGGCTGGATGCAGTCAGAGGTTGTGTTATAGTTTTCTACAGAAGAATGCTGATAATATTATTTACTGAATATATGAGCAATGAGAAAGTTTTAGAGAAAATAGAAACATAGGATACTTATACTTAGCATAAGAAAAAGGTGTTAAAATTTCTAGGGCCTATAATGAGGAAAGAGAGATTAGAAAATTTGACACTCACAAGGCATACTGAAGGCAAGAGGGATAAAGGAAAATGGTGCATGTCCTTCCTCATGAGCTTGTGTAAATTGCTGACAGAACAGGGTTTTTGAGAGATAACAAGAATGCAAAATTTACTGAGTTAGAACAGGAAATTGTGGAGAGGTATGATCACCAATGTTCTGAAGGTATACGGTACATAGAAGTAATACAGTAATATAATTTATGTCTGACTTAACATTTTGATTCTCTCTTGATTTAAATTTTGAAGTAGATTCACATGTATTTTGTTTTTATTTTTCCAGGCTAGTGAACAGTATGGTCTACTATGGTGTTACTTTGAATGCAGTTAACATGGCTGGAAATCCTTACTTGAATTTTGTGAGCATGGCTGCAATAGAAGTTCCAGCCAATGCAATGTGTATTTTAACATTCAAATATTTTGGAAGACGTTTACCCATATTTTTCTACATGTTATTTGGTGGAATCAACTGTCTTGCCACAAGTTTTGTACCACAAAGTAAGTTGAGAATTCTTACAAATATTGTCTCACTATTAACAAAAAAAACAAACTTTGATGTCGTTAGATATAAGATGAAATGAAAAGGACATTTATACATAGAATAAAAGAGAGAGTTCTGGGACACTCAATAAGGAAAGAAGGCTTGGAGAATTTGAGACTCATGGCATATACTGGAAATGAGTGATAGTGAGGAACCACATGACCTATCTTATGTGCTTGGGCAAATGCATAGCAGAATGAGGAGTGGGGAAATATAGTAAAAATATTATCAATAATGATCATTGGTTTTCTTAGTACTAATGATGGAGATATGTAGAAATTGAGTGGCTCCTTTTTGCCATTTAGGTTTTAAATTGATGCAAACAGATTTAAAATATCAGTGTCTAGCTTTATTTATTTGTATAATTTTGTGTGACTGGATGAGATAACCCAAACTCCTGTTTGAAATGTTTTAAATTATTCCCTACTCTGGAGAAGGGTGTCATTTGTGTAATGAAGCCAAAGTGGACTAGTCACATGTGAAGGTAATCAAAGTCTAGATGACTCTTCTCAACTTGACTGTAATTAGAAGTCACAAAAACATCCTGAGCATTATCATTTGTATTTTATTATATTTTTTCTGCATTATTCATGCAAAAAAAAAAAAAAAAAGCAAAAAACCTTATCATTAATATCTGACTGAATCCTGGTGAATAATATAAGCCTTGGATGTTTAAACTATCAAGTTACTGAATCAAATTCAGTTAGCAAAACAATGTGTATATTAACCAACTTGTTTAGGCTAACCTACATTCATATTCACTTACAATGTGCTTCATTATTTTCAAACTCTAACAAAATTTTGATTCGATTATGATTCACACACCTATTAACTGCATACCTTCTCAGTGAATGTTAACTAAAGGAGTAAGACATCCCACTTTTTGGATTGATATTTGATGTAACGAATATGCATACACCTTGGTTTCCTCACACTAATATGATTGGTTGGTGTCAGCCATAAATACAGACTAAGGCAGGGATGCCTAGGACTAAACCTATTGGAATGCCTTTTGCATAAGCCTACACCTAAGCATACTGCATATGACTACAATGAGTACCAGTCCATTACGGCCACTTGCTAGATTGTCCTACTCAGTTACTGTTGGGACGCCCAGTGCCTATTCGGCTATAATGGACTATTCCATTACTATGTAAAGTAATGGTGGCATCTACGTAGGAGAGTGTGCCGAGCAGCCGATCGACAAGTCAGTCGTAGACTTCCGGTGACGACCCAGAAGTACCCATTGCTCATACTACGTCTTACAACGGTTGAGATGATTAACCTTTTATTCTTGTATTGGATACTAATAACCTTTGTAAATACTATTTTCATGGAATACAACAATTAACCTATTTCTGTTGTTGAGTTATTTATTCTTACTCACGACATAACAGTTACATTACCAAAATCACAGCTACTTCGAATAATATATTTACCTTTTCCGGGACATCAATTTACAGACTCCAGTATAAAACCCAACCACTGTTTACCTATCGACCAAAGTGTGTGTGTGTGTAGGATTCTTCTGTCATTGTTCAATGTATAAGGGTCTAGCACCTTAGAAACAAACAACCAGACTCTACCTGAACATGGGATTTGTTTATAGTGGTGAAAGCTTGTGCAGAATCAACCACACTTTTTGGAAGAGCCAAATACAAATTGGTTCAGTATACCACAAGGTCCTCAAATTATCTTCCCAGGTTTTGCAGAGTTGTTCTTATTTACACATACATCCTCATCTTTGTTGCCATATTGGAATTTCAAACTGAACCCTTTATTTCATTCACCAGTGTAGATTGTTCTTGTTCTATGAGTCATACTCTTCTTGAGGTCTCAGTATTAGTTATCTCCTTATTCAACTCTCTAAATTTTTTTGTTCACCTCTGCTGTAGATAAGTATTGAACTCACAACTGTTTGGATCAAGTTATTGAATCCAAATAAAACTTTCATCCACTGGGCCATATGTTCAAGTAACAATGTTTTAATTTTTTTTTACCAGAGCTCATATTATAATCTTGTTTGAAATTGTTTTTCCTCACTACTCTGTATTACTGGTTCCCATACTGTATCCATTTCTATGCTTGCTCGACTTGGGAGATTTTTGTGGCCTAGAACAATCTGACCAACTGAACAAAATAAGAGTTTAGTTCAAAATTCCAATCACCTGAAGAAGGTCAGAGTGTACAACAGACAAAATGTCATAAATATAGCAACAGAAATAAGGACAACAGCCTAAACAATGTCAATAGTATAAATAATTACAATACCTCATCTCATAAATATAGTATTGTTCTTCTCTTAGACTGGTAGCTAAATAAGCTATTGAATCCAGCCCAGTCTGTTTTGCTATTTACTCATAGCTGGGGAGAGAAGAGGTGGATTCATATCTTCCCTAAGTGTATTTGCACATAAGTGAATCTAACAAACTTAGCTACAATTCAAACATGAATCTGTGTGTGTGTATATATATATATATATATATATATATATATATATATATATAGTGTGTGTGTGTTTTTGTAGTTTTTTTCTCACTAATAATACAACTCTGAGTTTCATGCCCAACATAATTATAAGGTGCCAACTGAAAACTGACCATTGCATAATTTAAATATTGATATTTATACCATACTGTGATAATAGTGGATCAGTCCATTTTATTTACAGGGTGGGGGGGATATAAAAATTAAATTTAAAAAAAAATGATATATATACATACACAAATACACTCTCAAATCTCCAAATAAATACTTTTATGGCTTCTGCTCTAATGAACTTTAGTCATGGGTGCTCTTGCAACAGGTGTTTACTCGTGCAACCAGACTGGCAACTGGATCTCACCCATTCACAGATCAACCAAATGCAGATGACAATTCTACTCCTGCAGTTTCTTTTCTCGCACTTCCTGCCTGTGGAACTTGCTTCCATATTCTTGCTTTCCTGATGGATACAACCTACAGGAATTTAAATGCAATGTCAATACTCATCTCTTAACCACTTCTAGTTCGTCTTTCTCTTTACTCTCCTATCTAATCTTTTTACTCTTATGTAGCCCCTCTGCACTTTAGTAGTGTTACTGCCTTGCTCAGGGTAATACGATTAAAAAAAAAAACAAAGATATTATAATTCAATTACAAATGTACACATCTAGTATAAAGTTTTTAAATGTAATACAAATGTAAATGTAATACAAATGTACAACCAATAATGACACACACACACACACACACACACATATATATAGAGGGAGTGAAAAAGAGAGATACAGGTATACAAAGGTGTGCATACAAAATCCTTCGAATTCCAGTTGAATTCATTGCATTCACTTACACGCAAATACCCTTGGGAAAGGTATTAATCTGTCTCTTCCTTCCAGTTATGGGTTAAATAACAGGACAGATTGGGTTCTATAGCCTTGGCTGGCAACCAGTCTACCGCAGAAAGCAATGGCAACCTACTGCGGGATAATCTTCTTTCGAGACATGATCGCCCTAGCATGTTTCACATATGGCACTTAACTGACTGATCTGTATAACATACTTACTATAGTATTCATATAAAAAGGTAAATACTTATATAGTCATAAACATCTATTAATATATATATATATATATATATATAAAGGTGTACATATAAATATCTATTCATGTAACATATACAGTCATAGACATCTATATATATATATATATATATAGAGAGAGAGAGAGAGAGAGAGACAGAGACCCCATACACACTTATATACGTATACATAAACACGTGTGTGTAGATATATAATATGGACAAATTCCATCAATCAATGTTTTATTAAATCTTTCAAATTTTCAAAAAAAGTTGTTTTGCCAAAATATTAATTTTACTTTATATTATTTTCCCCAGACTACTTTCAAATTTTACTACATCCATTTTCAAGGATTGTTCTCTGTGTAGTTACACAACTGGTTTTTAAATTTCACATTTCATGGAGCCAATTTCATAAACTGAATTTTTTCTTACATTGAACACACTTCAATATTCTGTCTCCTATGGATAGAGACACTTTATTTAATGATGTCTGCTTCTATTTCATTATAACACTCAAGAATTTGGTGTCTTTCTTTGCACTGTCTCTTGTATAAAATTTTGATGTTATCTACTAAAATTAATGTCATTTAATATTATTTTGTTTATTTGTCACATGTTTATATATGCATTAACTGCACTAAAATTTGACAAATGACAAGTTAACGTACAAGAGAGTGTAGTTCATGTGTGGCCAATGTAAGAATTTAAGTATCTCTGGTTGTATAAATCTTTTAGATACAGTTTTATCTACCAGTATTTAAATCTAAGGTTATGTCAAGAAAGGTGATCACTTTAGCATTTGTTGTTGTAGTGATTTTTAGGTCATGATCTTTGAAGACTTTTACTAGTTCTTTCTTGATCTATTTCTTAGATTTTTTTTTTTTTTTACACAGTATGTTTACACCATCATCTCTATAACTGTCTGTATTACTGATATCTAACAAATATCTCAGCCACTACATTATGAATATTTCTATTATCTCTCATGCTTCTACTGAATCATTTACCCTCATGACAATGTTGAATTTCTCAATGAATTCAATGACAAAAGATCCCATGCACATCTTTCACAACTAACTTGTTCTTGGTCTATGACCAGATTGTAACATGAAATTCGCAACAAGCAAGTCATAGTTGTAGAAACTTGATTACTATTGAGAAGAATGTATGAACATACCTCGGCATGCACATCCACAGTGTTATTACTGAACCATATAAAGTGGATCCTTTGCACATCATTCAGAATGAATTCAATGACCATGAACCAACTACTGGCTAGAGTCCAAGTGATAATGAAAACTGAAGCGTGCTGAGTAAACAAGTTGTTGTGGTCACTCAACCAGCACTCATTAGAGCTAAAACAATCTCTACCAATAATCAGCATGCCAACATTACTTGTTACAGATGGTCTGACTCCAATTATTTTCTAAGAGTCTGTTTACACTAACATGAGTTGCATATGAACAGTATTGAAAAAAGTGCAATGTTTCCAATGAGGTAAAGTGAGCCTCATCAGTATAAACTAGCCTCATTGCTCCCAGTGGAGCATAGGTCATCAATGACCCCTCACCATTACATTGCTCAGGTGAATGTCTTGGTTTGCTGTCATCAAGGTTTTCATAACATGTTTTTATAACATGTTTTTTTACAGGTAGGGATGTTAAACTCTATGTAAACCCCTTCATCTTCCAGGCAAGATGAGAAGAGATGAATTAATATCTTTTCCCTTTAGAAAAGACTGTCACAATTGTTTTAGAACAAACTGCTAATGTGAATGTCTGGCACAGCTAAATAAATGCTCTTTACAATATCTAACTAGAATCTAAATAAATCTATTCAATAAAAACTTGCATTGATACTGTATGAAATGGTTTGTAGTAATTCAGTATCTACTTGAACTGTGTCAAAAATAAGGTTTAGAAACTTTATTCCCAAGAGGTGCAGGACAACTCAACACCAGAAAAACATATTTTTTTATAACTGGATAAAATTTATTAAAGATTAAAACCTTAATTAGTGAATATTTTTACTTTATAAAAAAATAAGTTTCTTTATGATCTACTTTATTAAAAATAATTAGAAAAATATTTGCTAATTAAGGTTTTAATCCTTAATAAATTATTTTATTTCATTATAAAAAAAGTTGTTTTTCTAGTGCTGAGTTTTTCCTTTGCTTAGGCGACAGTGTTGAGCTATCCCTTCCCATTCCTAAGAACCACTCAAAAGAAAGAATAAAAATTGAAACTTGAGTTTTACCATTTTGTTATGTACCACATCTGACCAGATTCAATTTTATTTATATCTCCAGCGATATTTCAACAGAACAAAGTAAAAAATATTCATTCAACAACAAAAAAAGAAATTTTAAATAATGATTATTTTTTTTAATTCAAATGACTTTTCAGATACATAAAATCACTTTTCAATAAAAACCCAAAAAATACTTTTTGTTTAAAAAAACTACTTAAATACTAATTTGAATAATTTCACCTAAAATCCTCAGTTATTGTTTTACTCTATATAAACCAGACAAATATTTCTGACTAAAAAAGAAATCTATTAGAAAACAAAACCATGAACATTCCAGAGCCCATATCCTTTACAGTACTTAAGACTTTACAATGAGTAGAATCCACATATGCAAGCATACTATATATATTTTTACATGCCTTGCAACACAATGAGAATAAAACACATCTTTGAATGCTATATATGCTACATTTCATTTTTTTCATACTAAGTTCAACTAATCAATCAGCCTCTATAGTTTGTGATTTCATCTACTATTAAATGTTCTTTTCTTCTTCTTAATGACTTCATCTGCTATAGCTACTACTTGAAAATTTTTATAGCCATGACATTCCAAGGAAGAGGCATTACTTTGTGGTGATACCGAGCAAAAGCAAGAGATCGGATGTCTGCACTTTCATGACCAAAAAGCAAATGACCAAAAGTCGTCATTGCGCATCCGGGTTCAAGCAGATGTTCTGGTTGAAAAATAAAAATTAATTGAATATTAAATTTCCATTTCACGAGCATACACGAATTTTATTTATCAGCCAATGGGAAGCCCAGAATCAAATACAAGTGTGAAATCCCAAACGAGCTGCTGTGACCCAAAAAGCAGATATAAAAAGCAAATACAGACAGACCCCAGCAGACAGGCAGACCTAGAGGAGAAGAGTGTAATCAATATCCCCTTGACATAAGTCAAGTGGCTACTACGCTTGCCTCTTTCCTTCTCCCCTGTTTCAAAACTACTTACTGACTCCATCAAAGACATTCCTCACTTACACGCTCCCCATATTCCTAAGCCTTAAATCTCTTTCAGCTTATTATTTGCTAGGAACATTTAATCTCCGTTGGACCTATACTTCAAGTTATTACTTTAATTGTAAAAATGTTAATTGATATGTGTATATATAAATGTTATTTTCAACTCAATTTGCTTTTTTTGATTTTATAATCATTTTATGACTTATAGTGGGCTATCTACCACAAGGCCAAATTCCATTAACCTGCAACAATATACAACTATCCTTTTCTATAACGGACTCCCACTACAACGGGAAAAGAATAGATAAACAACCCACTATAACTTCTCCAACTAATAGAAGCTATTAATTTTTCTGCACTGCATTGTGGTGGATTAGATATCGGCTTGGAATGAGAAATCAGACAGCCGATTTCAAATTCCAGTTGAATTCATTGCATTCACTTACATGCAAATACCCTTGATAACAGTATTAATCCATCTTTTCTCCCTCCAGCTATTAGGTTCTATAGCCAGAAAGTAATGGCAACCTATTTCAGGAAAATATTCTGCTCTGTTAGTCATGTCTCTTTTAAGACAAGATCACCCAAGCATGTATCACATATGGCACTTAACTGACTGATATGGGTATATGTAACAACCCCTTAAAAACAGGCCATAGTTGGACAAAACTATCTTACTGGAAACCTTAACTTAGAGCAGTTACTACTGATTGTAGTCTATGTACAGACTTACTAATCTATTATGATTGTAAACTGAATTTGCCTTTCTTTTTTTCTTTTTTAAGAGCCTTCTTGGATTCCACTGACTTTGGCTCTACTAGGAAAATTTGGCAGTACTGCTGCCTATGGAGGAATATATCTTGTGGCTGCAGAATTGTTTCCTACACTTGCAAGGTAAGTAAAACCAATGAAAGAACAAAAATAGATTTAAAACTCATTGATTTAAAAAATGTTATTTATTTCTTAATAAAAAAAGTGTACTCTTCATTAGGGTTTGAGATTGCATTTCCCTTTGTGGGGGAAAACCACCATCTTATCCTGGTCAGTATCTTGATGGGTGACCATTTTGGAATACCAGGTGCTGTAAGCTTGGATGTGTGGATGGGGTAATGGATAATGGCTCAGAATTGTTAATCAGGCAGCCGAGATTCAATTTCATTTGAGTTCGTTATATTTACTTATGCACAAATACTCTTGGCAAAGGTATGAATCTACCTTTTTTCCCCACCCAGCTATGAGTTAACTAGTAAAATTTGTATCACAAAACAATATTTATCTAAAAAAATTATGACAATCTAAAATATATTTTCTGGATTTAAATAACATGCAAAAGGTTGATAAGCCATAAAAAAACAAATCAACCAACAATCTAATTTATTTCTAAGTGTTTATACAGTACAGTAGTTTACTGAACAGTAAATGTAAAAAAAACAAATTAAAAAAATCAGCTCTATATTTTATATCTTATTTATCTTCAGTTTACCTACTGTAAATACAAGTCAATTTTTTATTTTGCAATTTATTCATTTTATTTTGAAATCTTTTCTAACACAAAAAACATCCATGATCAAAATTTTCACACAATGTTGACTGATTGAAATTCTTTTTTTTTACATTTTCTGAGATTTTATAGCTTGTAAAATCCAAAGAATCTGCAATGTTATTGGTCCTGATCTAATATTTTGGCTTCACTTTTCTACTGCCATAGCATAGCTTCCCTATGCCTTTTCTATAAATATTTTCATGGTAACTGTTCTGATGAGCTTGGTAGCAAATTGAAATGGCTAAATATAACTGTAAGTTCTATGCTAACAGTTTCTTCTCACACATTTCTCACTTGTGAAAATCTTTTATGGCTTCTTGTTTTCCAGCCAACTTTGATATAGCAGTACTCAAATTTTTGAAGATCAATCATTATCTTCTGTTCTCTCTAATATTTTCTTTTTCTCATATTCTCTTACACTCTGTAATCCCTTGCATTTTAGTGGCTTTATTGCTTTGCTTGGGGTAAACTGATTAAAAAAATGTTCAGGTGGTCATTCAATAGATAAGTCATTAAATGAAAAGCAGTAGTATATGCTTATCATTTCTATACCTATGCTATATGCTAGACAAATACTTTAAATTTCAGAAATTAAAGATCTAGAACTTTTTCTAGACAAGCTCTAAGATATTTAATTTCTGAAATTTGAAGAATTATTGAATACATATGTCGAAAAAAATAGTCTCCCCATCTTCGTTGTCATAGTCATGTTTCAACTGTTGTACCCTTCTTTAGGTATTTATCTTATTTAGTAACTTATGAACTAACCCCTTTATTCGACCCATGGAGATAGACTGTTCTCATTCCACTGTTCATACTAGGGAATAGCACAGTGGATTCTTCTGAGGTATTTTATCTCTTGTCATGTCTCTTTATCATTTCTACTGAATCATTATATTTGACACACACACACACACACATATATATATATATATATATATATATATATATATATATATGACTGAGGGGTTGAATACTTAAATACCAGCTAATTGCATACACTTAATCAACACACCTCCAGTAATCCATTATCTTATAAAATATAAACATTGGTTGATTGTGTATGGTTTGTAAGTGTAATCTGTTTGTCAGGCAGTAAAATTTACATACTTTTTTTATTTGGAAAAGCAAAAGTGAGATTGCAATCATGAATTAATGAGGATGTAATATGAGAACAGTCTATGAACTGAATAACAGTTCTGGTTTTGAAATTTTCAGAAAATTAATAAATATGACAGGCCTCTAAAAAAATGAGTGTGTACAATGGCTGAAGCATTCTAACAAAACCAAATAAATAACATTTCAATGCTTGACAGAAATATTATTCTTATGTATTCTTAAAACTTTGGTAAGAGAAAAGCAATGTGTGCTATGCAAATTGTGATTTTATAATTGAAAAGGAAAAACTGAAGCAAAAATGGATGACAAATTTAAAAGCTCTAATCATAGAAATAGAATTCCTTCACTTGAGGAGTTGACTGAAAAAATTTATTGCACCAATTCATAATCGGAGAAATTAATTTGTCTCATTTGAACATACTTGATTTTTTAAGTGTAGCTTAGATGTGGCACAAGGCTTGAAAGTATAGGGCACCCAGTGAGGTTCAAACTTACTACTCAGTCAATAATTGTTCTAGCAAAAGGTGCCCACAAATGATTTTTTAAGTGTAGCTTACATGTGGCACAAAGCCAAAAATATGAGGCACCCAGTGAGGATTGAAATCATTATTCCATTGTAATTGATTTTAATGGGACAAGCTTGCTAATCATCATACTATGTCAAAGTGCCCTTGTCTCATTTGAACATGAATGATACAAATTCAAAATTGTTGGCCAACAATCACAAATGTTTTCTTTCTGTCTTTAGTTCAATATAAATGTAATGATCCAACATAGGTTGCAAATAAAGTGCTGAAAAAATGCAAAACAGCTTCGTAAAAATAAAAATGGTCATGAGATAATTGTCCTACTGGCAGGATTCCATTTTAATTATTCTGTTTCTTTTTTTTCCCTGTTGTTGAGAAAACCTTTCAGGTTTTAATATGATGGAAATTTTCAGTAAGACATGATGTTCACACATTTTTTTGTTTAGGATGTGCAATTCTGTACATTTGTCTTCTGTAGAGTAATCCAGGTATTTGGAGACATTGTCTTAATATGTTAAATAAGAATATTGATTCATTTGATTTAAAATATTAAGCTGTAAATTTCATAAATCACAAAATTAACTTATTTTACTTCAGCAGCACTCATTCTTGTCTTTAGTTTGATTGGCTACCAGATTTCATTTACATTCAAGCTATTCTCCTCATTTTCATTGTAATTCTCATGTTTCAACCATTGTACCCTCTGACCTTCATCAGGTGCTTGTCAATCTTGAAAGAATTCAGAAATTTTTAAATTAAATCCTCTGTTTAATCAATGGAGGTAAACTGTTTTCATTTCACTGTCCATATTTAGGGAGTTTTTGTCTGCTATTCTATTTTAAAATAAGAATTGTCCATATCTTGGGATATTGCATCCAGCTTTTATTTTAAAAACTAGATATTCCAAAGCATAAACAGCAGCACAAGAACAATATACCCCACTCCCTATAGATTAAATAAAGACTTCAGTCTCAAATTCCCTGAAAGTTACCCTAGATCAAAAAGCACCTGATGGTGAGTACAATGGCCAAAACATTATGACATCAAAGATGATAACAGTAGTTTGAATCTAAATAACAATATCTCATCTCCAAAACTCAGAAGGATATTTTTATTTTATAGTAGTTTTAATTGTGATGCTAGTTTTTTTTTAACATAAAAAAATATGCATAAAAGGTCTGTACTTTACACTGACATCAAAAGAGTCCATATATTCTTTGAGTGCAATGTAATCATGTTCTCTCCTCAATAATATTTTAATATTTTTCTCTAAAATAAAGTTATAAGCAAAAATTTTCCAGCAGAATAAATAAGTTTTATTGTTGCTATTCTAACCTTATACACTCATATCTGGACTAAAAGGACATATTAGATCAGTAGCCAATTTATTGGCATCTGCTGGATTTATTTGTTGAAAACCAATAGGTGTCAACTACATTGGATTGTTTGCATATCTTGGAGATTTATCTTTACCAATAGTAGTAGAATACAACTATAGAACAATCTGAGGTAAATATTTTTTTGTAAACATGACCTGTACATTTTTCTCCTTTTTAAAAAAAAAAATGGCACTTGCATCTTGATAGTTTAGTAGTAAAGTGGTGAAACTTAGTTGCCAATCACTTAAAATTCATATATTTGGGGCACCAGGTAAAAAAGCTCATCAGAACAATTGCCATGAAAATATTTGTAGAAAAGACAGAAGGAAGCCATATCACATTGGTGAGAAAGTGACTAAAGTTGTCTGGTCAGGAATGATTACATTAGAAATCCTTCTTTGAATTTTGTGTAGAATCTTAAGATATACAGCAGGAGCACTTGTATGACCAATGCTATAACAACAAGTTGTTATTATTATAGCAAAGGTTATGGCATTTGTGGGTGAAGATAGTTATAAGAATTGGAGGTGGGATAATTGCCAAAAAAACCAAAACAAAGCATTGACAATATCCTCAGGAAAGTGATTTGTAGAAAATTTAGGATAAGCACACACACAAAATGAACTCATGCTTTTTATTAAGCTAAAGGATGTGTGTTGTGATGTAATGAATATTGGCTCAGAATGAGAAATCAGAAATCCAAGTTTGAATACCAGTTGGATTTGTTACATTCATTTATGTGCAAAACCTCTTTGGAAAAGTATGAATCCATCTTTTCCACTCCAACTATGGGTTAAATGGCAGGACAGACTGAGTCCTATATCCTTGGTTGACAACCAGTCTACTGCAGAAAGAAACAGCAACCTACTGTGGGAAAATCTTCTTCAGTGAATTTGGTGATGCCTTAGTTGATTGCTTACAATCAGCTCCTTGATTGTATGCCTCTAAAACTCCAGTAGGTGGGGGGTCTAGTACTGTGAAATGTGAGAAAGGAAAGGAAAAAATTTTAAATATGTAAAAACAGATGAAATTGAAATAATACTTTATTCAAATTAAATATTTACTAAATTTTTATTTCATTCTTTGATTGGATTCCCTCTCAATATGGATGCCTGGGGCCATCACACATAGTGCTTCCTCATTCTGCATGCTACTGGTCCAGTCAGTCATGAATTGAAATTGACATGATTGACCAAGCATGTATGGCACTGAAAGATGGAGAGATTAGGCTAAAGGATTTATTCTTTCTTTCTCAACAGTGTGATGATGATGTCTACCATAGCACTCCAAGCAACATCCCTTTTTTTTTTTCAAAATATAATTCACTTAACCTTATTAGTATGCATTGTGAATAAACAGAAATATATGTATCTTTTATTTCTAGTGTTTTGATTTGATTTGTATTTACACTTACCTTATTTTGAATTCCAGGAATATTGGAATGGGAATGTCATCAATGTTTAGTCGTATTGGAGGACTGCTGGCACCTTTTATCCTTGATCTTGTCATCTTTGTTTATTGGTTACCACTTACTTTTTTTGGTATTTTGTCTATTATTTTTGGTATCCTGTTATTATTGGTTCCTGAAACCTCAAATTCGGCCTTGCCACAGACAATACATGACATGGAGAAAATAAAAGTTTAAAGTAAAATCCCCTTTATTTTTTTATTATCAAGAAATATATTCCATAGAAGTAAAAGGACAGTATATTTTCCTTTGTATAAATAAATAAGATGGCATGGTGTATATAAAGTGCTAAGAAAAGAAATAATTCAAGTAAATTTTTCTGAATTTTATTTTTGATTTTCTATGAATTCAAGGACTGTTTTAAAGTTTGGTTAATATTCATTGTTAACATTTAAGCTTCACTCAGTGAACCAACATTCATGAATTGAAGTGAATTTGTGAAAACAACTTTGCTGCATAGTTTGAAACTGTCCACATGCAAATTATATAATGATGGATTGATTATTTGTTTTACCAGCACATCAACCCCTGTAGGTCATTTAATGTTGAAACTGAATGTTTTTATGCAGGAATGTTTCTAAATGTTTCAAGTGGTTGTGAGGTTTTTTAAAATTATTTTCAAAATATCACATGTTGTATAGTTTGGGAGTATTCTAAAACATAATTTGTATGGTTCAAAGTGCAAGCTCTATTTTCTAAAGTTGGAAGTATTTTATTTTCTTCAGATATCTTATTTAGGGCAGAAAGTACATTTTTGAAGAGCATGTTAAGATTTTGTGCTTGGTAATAGTTGCTATGTATTTTTTTTTTTTTGTGCTTTTTGCATTCTATCAAGATATGCTTGTGGGTCAGAAATTGATTGCAGTGGGTACACCAAAGAATAGTTTCCTGCCTTGAGTGTGTGTGTGGCTTTATATTCTCATTTCTTTTTTCAGCTGATGTTAAAATAGTTTCTTGTCTGGCAACATATTCCAAATTGCTTGCCTCTTTTTTTTTTTTTTTTGTTGATGTGTTATGTAATTTTATTTTTGTAATCTGGGAGTTTGACGCTGGTCACTTTCATTTCTGTTACCTCTTTTGCCAGCATGTTGGCTTCATGATTTTCCTTGATGCCTATATTATTGTTTCATGTTCTATTAACTGATGACAAGCTTCTAGGATTTCTTGAATATAGGGATGATCTTTAATCTTTCCTTTAATTGCTGTTAAACTAGATAGGGATTCTGAGAATATTATAAACTTCCTACCTTTTCAATTTTCTATCATTTTAAGTGCCATTTTAACGGCTTGTAGTTCAGCTGTATAGGTGGATGCATCATTTGGTAGCCTGATTTGTTTATGAATTTTTGTCTTATTGTAGCTGCTGCACCTAGGATTTTTTATCTATCTATGTAGAATGGTTTATAGTCACAATATTTGTCTTTTAATTCTCTGTACATACTTTTATTGATTGTTTCTTTTTTTTTTTTTCTTTGTCTCAGTGTTAGGTTTATGTGAAGTTTGGAGATTTTTCATAGAGCTACCTTGTTTATTGTGACTTATGTTTCATTATCAGAATCTTTGTTTATTTGTTCCTAGTGTTTCATTAATTCAAAAAGGAGTTGTTTGATTTCCTAATAGTTTTGGTTTAACACACCTACAATTCCATTGTATGATGCTTGTGTTCTGTTTGTCCATTTTGTTTTTTTTTTGTTTTTTTTTTAACCATATCACGCCGAGCAAGGCGGTAACGCCACTGATGTGCCAGGGGCTACGTAAGAGTGAAAAGATTAGAAGAGAGAAAGCCGGAAACCACATCCTAAACAGGGAACAAGGGATGAGCCTCTTCACCTGTTCACTAGACATGGGTGGAGTGTGAACTGGGCGATAGTTTAGTCTATCTACTCCAATTAAAGTGGTAATTATTTTATTTTAGTAAGTTGTGGATGTTAAGGATGACTGTTTTTGGTTATCTATTTCCATATATTCCATACTTTCTATACTGTTTGTTTTCCTTGTTCTTTGATTATTTGGGTTTTTTAATATTTTTTTTTTTATGTGATTCAAATGCTACTTATTTGCTTTTAATTCTGTTTCTTGGATTTCAATTTTGTTTTGTATTAAGGTTTGATTGGTCTTTGATTAAGGTTTTGGAATTTTTCATTTGAGAAGTTTTCAGTACTGTGGAGTGGTTTTTATCAGTGGATTTACATTGTTGATAGTTTTGTTTCAGTGGTAGTTGTTTCCAAGTTTACAATTGGCTTTAATTTTTTCAACAGGTTTTTTCAATGTTGAATTAAAAATTTTAGTTCTTTTTGTGTTTCATGTAATTTGATGACAGATTTTCATAGGTATAGCTTGTTGTTGCTTGGGTAATTTTTGCATATGATGGTGTACTGGAGTTTTTGTTTTCCCAGCTTCTGAGTAGGGAATTTTTTTGGTGTGTTTAATTTTTAATATAATGTTTTCATGTATATTTTTTTCATGTTTTGCAGTCTTCTTTTTTTTTTTTCACAATCAAGGCATTTGGTTTCATTTGGGCATATGATCTCTGTGTGGTTAATATCATTCCCTACATAACGACTTCCTTGTATATTTATTCTTACCATATCCATATCTTTGACAATTGAATCATCTTAATGGGTTTGGAATATATGTTTCTATTTTGGAAATTGTATATCTAATTTTTATTTTCTGTGGTGATTCTAGTGCATCAAAAGTAATCATATAATTGATATTCTTTTTATGTCTGTAGTGTTTTTTTTTTTTAAATAGAATTACTGATTTTAATTTCCTCCAGTGTACACAGTGAAAGTTCAGTGCTTCTCATCACACCTCTAGAGGAATTCAAAAACCTTTATATTATGAAATTTGGTCTTAATAGAGTTTCAGCATCATGTTTTCTTTTGACTTCTATCAATAACATTAAAAAAATAATATATAGAAATAAACTGTTTCTGGAGTTTTCCAAGGTGCCAAGATTTTTTTTTTTTTTACAAAAGATGACAACTTCTTTATTAGTTTGTTTTCTATTACTATGAATTTCAAAAATTTTTCCTTCAATTTTCATTATCTATGTCAATGTGTAGTTCCTATTTTTTTTTTCTGTGCTTAGACTTTATTTGTTATTATTATTATTCATCAGCCATGCTCCTCACCCACTTTAGGACCCCATATGGAGAAGGTGATGAAGAGGGAAAACCCATTTACCTCATCCCTCCAGGGCTACATGGCTGATATGCTCAAATGTGGGTATGGTTCCAAGCACCTGTTATATCTGGGATCCTCAGATGTTGAAACAGTCATGTCAGATTCCTTTGTTCTCAGTAAGCGATGAGTATAGGGTCAATCAGACTAAGTCAGTTTAATGTTTGATATGGTAAATATGAGCAAATTTTGTTTGTTTTGTTAGTATAACTCAGGGCTTGACATGACCAACTGATTGATTAGAGTGGGCCTCTCCAACTGCCCATCTAGCTCAAAGTGGTGTGTGAGAGTTTAGGAATATATGTATACCCCAACTACTAAAATCCTCAATCACCAGGATTCCTTTCTTAAGTATCACAGGTTGACAACCACAGAAAATAAGTGGCCTCCTTGGGGGACTTTCACCCCCTGCAGAGATACAGGGTGACAAATTATATAATGAAATCATTTTAGTCTTGTAATTCTCAGAAATAATCTGATTAAATTTTTTTTAGTTTTTCACAAAAAAATATAAAATATTTTATTTTCTGGATTTTAAAGTGTATTTTTTCTTTGACTTTATACATTAAGAATTGAAAAAAAAATGATGAAAATTACTTTATTTAACCATTATATATATATATATATATATATAAAGACAACAAGGAAAACTATTTTTCTTGCCTACATGTTTTGTTCTATGATGGACTTTATCAAGGAAATTTTACTTCATTTTCAAAATATTCATAAAATTAACAGAAATTATTAAGCATTTAAAAACTGTCATAGTTTATATCAGAAGATAATTTTTCCATTTGCAGTGTAATGTCATGTTATGAGATGTTAGAATAATGAAAATTAAACATTTTCTTTGGACTTTTTTATATTATGGTTGTGTACGTTGGCTGGGGGTGGGGGGAAATGGGACAGAGATTGATATTTTGGTAATATTTGATGGCAGTGCTCTCTCAAGAATTTTCTTTCTGTATACTCAACAATTAAGAATAATTTGTGAGTGTTTTTTCTAGTTACCAACAATGTTTTGTTTATAGATACATGATCTAAAAAAAAAATTCATTTCATCTCTTCTACAGGACGAAACGTGTAGATGAGAAAAATAGTTTTCCTCGTCTCCTTTTTTTTTTAACCATACTGTTCTTTATTTCGGATTATAACTGAGTATACTTTTGCAAATTATATATTGGTATTTATGAAATTAAATGAGACCATGCAGAAGCAATGATCAACCTTTACCACAAGGTGGCAGCTACATTGGACAGCAGATAGTTTCATTATCACTCCATGATAACTCTGAAGTAACAAACACATGGATAATGTTTTTCTTTGAATATGTAACATCTCTCCAGCTACAGTGAGCAACCAGGAAGTAATAATGAACAAGGTTTTTCTTACAATTAGTTTCAATTTCAGAAAAAATGTTTAATATATAAAAATTTAGTAATTGACATATCTTAAATATCAGTGCTAAAATGAATTCGATACTATATACAAACTAACCTCTTTAAAGAAATATGTACCTGAGTAAAACCCCTTAAATAGCTTCATCTACTTTGTCTCCAAGATAAAGTATGAGAAAAAGATATTCCCCAAAATAACCTAAATGGTTTTCTTTTACATCTGCCACTCTTCACCACTAAAATGTAATATCTTTTTTTTTTTTAATTCTGAGGCCAT
Organism: Ascarosepion bandense; assembly: GCA_037127315.1. NCBI lineage: Eukaryota > Metazoa > Mollusca > Cephalopoda > Sepiida > Sepiidae > Ascarosepion > Ascarosepion bandense. The sequence goes on from JBBBDQ010000145.1 coordinate 5,299,127, forward strand.
GCTGCTTGTAATGTGACATGAGAAACATAGTAAAGTATATATTTTTCTGCATAGTAGACTTTTAAGGATTTTATTTCAGCCAAAATATCAGTCTGCTTCTATTGTAACATTTTGAATAATCTTTATTTTTATCTGCTCTACAGAGTGCAAGCCAAATGCAATATGATTCTTCTAAAATAATAGTAATTAACTAAAAGAAAGATTGTGACTGATTTTTATCTTAACCTTCATCAACAACCGCTGTTTTTCAAGTACAAATATTCGTGGGGATAAGGAAACTGTTACTGTCACAGAATTCAAAGTGTGTTTAAAATCAATTTTGTACCTAAAGCTTGGCAAAAAGAATGGAAAGAAAGTGGATGACACAATTTACATTGTTTGAACTATTGTCCTCATCTTTATTGCCATGTTTATGATGTTTCAGCCGTTGTATGCTCTGGCCTTCTTCAGATGCTATGAATTTCAAACCAAACCCTTTATTACAATTACTGAGGTTTATCATTCTCATTCCATGTGCGATGCTACTTCTAGTAGCCATGTAGTTATCTCCCTTTACCTTAACTCTCTGAGTTAATTGTTCACCACTACTGTAGCATGGTATTAAACTCAAAACTCTTTGGGTCAAGTCACTGGAACTAACCAACATCTATGTCCTCTGGGCCATGTAACCTTGAGGATATAAGTACATGAATTTCTAGGACTTATAAACCTAATGTCTCAGTAATTGTTTTTTTAAAACCAGAGCTCATATTGCAATCTTTGACGCTAATGATACTCTGCATTACTGGTTCCAATATTGTATTCATTTCTATGCCTGCTTGGTTTACGATATTTTTGTGACCTGGCATATGCACCGATTCCTTAAGGTTACGTAGTTTCCAGTGTTGTTCTTTATCAATTATTTCAAACTTCATCCCATGGGGAGAGGGGGGGGGTGATCCCCTTTCTCCCTCCATATGTGGTCAGCTAGACCTGATTTTTCTAGCTTGCGTCGTGTTAGAACCTTGTGACGTTCTTGCAGCCTTACCTTAAGAGCGTGGCCTATTTCCTCTTTATATTCTTTCAACAGCTACATGGAATGGCATACACACAGTCCTTAGTCATGTTCTCCTCTATCGAAGGTCTTACTTGGGAGCAGTACTTGCAAAGTATAGAACCACTTCTGAAGGTTGTCCTGAAATGTTATTTTTATGGCCCACAGATCCTTTGTATTTTCTTCAATAACTTAAAATAGGGTAGACAGGCTGTTTTCTGAGTGTTGTTATCCTTATGCACCCTCCCTTCCACATTCGTTGAAGCTGTTGGGAGTGGGGAAAAATGGTAACTGAGACATTAGGTTTATAAGTCTCAGAAAGTCATATACTTATGTCCTCAAGGAAATATGGCCCAGTTGATATAGCTGTTGGTTTGTTCCAATGACTTGATTCAAAGAGTTCTGAATTTAATACCAGGCTATGGCAGTGGTGTACAAATAACTTTGAGAGTTGAGGTAAAGGGAGATAACTATATGTCTACCAGATGTGGCACTGAATATGGTATAACAGGGGTGGGGCGTTGGTTTAAAATTCCTAGCATGAAGAAGGCTGAAAAATAAAAATGAGGACAATAGTGTAAATACTACCTCAAATACAGAAGTGGATAAATTTGTCATCAGGTATGTTCTTCCAACTCAGCCCTCTCACTGTATTGTTACATTCTATAAAAACAAAAACAAATTTTTAAATTAAAATTGGTAAGGAGAAAAAGTTTATTGTGTGAAAATATCAACTGATTAATATATTTTTTTTCACTTAATGAACTAAGAACATGACAGGTTCTATATTAATTTCAGAAATACTATAAATGTTAAGAAAAAAAAGGTGCTTTTACAATATGAATTTAGAAAAAAAAATTTTGTATTACAACAATGAAATGCAAATACATAAAATGATAATAAAAATCAACCAAGTTACTTTTACATAAATATGCAAAATTAATGTGCATAAATGAAAATATTTGTAGCAGCTTCATTCATTTATTTTTTTTTCCAACAAATCAAAAAAAAACTTTGATTGGTTACAAATTTTCATTCAGCTGTAAATGACTGAACATTTTTTTTTATAAAGAATAGTCATTTGTATAAAATAAAAAGTAAAGTAAGCAGTGAAAAAGAATTTTTATAAGAAAATATAAGGTAGTTAAGGCTATAAAAAGTTTAGTTCTCATTTATGATGTTTTAAAGTTGCTATTAGGAAAAGGAATTCAGAAATTTTGTTTGAAATGTATTTTTATGCATAGAATTACTTACAAAAAAAACTCATTTTTTTTCATATAACTTTTAAAGAAATTTACAAAATTTTGTTATATATTGATATAATGACTATATTACACCCACTGTAAGGAGTTTCATTCTCACTGGGTGCACCCTCTCCCAACTGTTTCACTCAGTAAATACATAAAGATAAATCACAAAATATCACATAAATATACTTAAAAAAAAAAAAAAAAAAGAAATGAATATATTTTTCTTTTTTTAATCATGTGCTTCTTAAAGCAAATTCACTTATGTGTATGTATTGAAATTTTTTTTTGCATCTCACTCAAAAATATAAAAATTTTGTTAAACCTATCATGTCCCTTACAAACATAAATTTACATACCTTAAACTATTACTTAATTCACTCTTAAATAAATTGCATTCAAATTTCAATAAAAATAGTTGGTAAAAATGTTGACAATTTATTCCAAATTATACAAAATAATCTTGTTTAGTCTGTACCCAAATTTAGTAACTTTAATATTTTAAAGAACAAGATTAAGGTTAAAAAGCTCTCAAATGGTTTTCTTTAGAATAGATAAAACAATAGCAGCAGGAACAAAAAAAAAAAAACCAGATTTTTTTAAAATAATGGTGATGGCCTATATAATTTGTAAAGTGATCCTCTTTAATATTTGTTTTATAAGAATTTAGTGTTAAGTTCTTAAAGTCATTAAGTTATATTTATAAATCTTAAAATCAGTTTGAATTTTTTACCTTTTAAGTTTCCTTCTGAATGTAAATGAAAAATAAAAATATTTGTTGTAAATAAATGTCATGGTTAGCTAATATTTAAAGAAAGCCTAAATCTTGGAAGGTAACTTCATTTGACCTTCAATTTAGGTAATGAATAATTTATACTGTAGCTTTTAATAAAAAAAAAATAATAATAATGAGTTAAAATGTGAACAACTCTTCAAAACATTATCAAGAAAGTTTTTTTTCAAAAGGCATTTGAGGTTTTTGTTGGCTGTTAATCTTTGTAAAGGACAAAATTATCTGTTTACAGTCTCTAATTTTTCTTTTTCACATTTTATTTTGGTGTGAAAAATATGTTCTGACCACACTTTCAGAAGCAAAACTTACAAATGCCTTTTAAAAATGTCATGGCAGTAACAAGGGATCATATCAAATATGGAATGATTGCCTTCCTTTTGATTGGATAGGAAGGAAAGTTCTGTTTGTACCATTTGTGGTTGAGAATGCCAGAAATTATTTGGTTAGTTATGACAAACAGCAGCAAAAACAAGAGAGGCACATTGGCAAACTGGGACATAAGACTGAATGAAAGATGGATCAGGATCTCCATAAAGAAATGGGGACAAGAGATCAGCTCAAACATATCACCTTTTGGGATGTAGTATTTGGTGTCACGGACTTTTGCTGAAATTAAAGAAAAAAATGAAACGTTCATTTTACTAACTGACATTGATATAATTCAAGTTCACAAAACTATTTGAAAGATTATGATAGAAAAATTCACATTATATTCAAATAATCGACTTACATTAGAACATACATTTATCTACATTCATTGAAAACAAATTGTACTGTTTTTTATTTTAATATTACAAAAAAAAAAAAACATTAAATCAAGATTTATAATAATCAGTTTGGGAAAAATCCAGGACTCACCATTTCTACTTTGTGGAATATGTCCTCAGTAGTGACGTAGCAGATGAATCTGGCCCACTCAAATCTGGAATCTTTACCTTCATTAAACAAGTTATACTGATTTCTAATTTATTATTTAAAAAAAAAAAAACAGTCATGAGTGGGTCACATGATGGTTGCTTCACAATGTCACTAGTGTGACAAAAGTGGTGGTCGGTCAGTCAGCTTCCAGAAGTCACTGAGTGTTTTGTTTTTTCTTAAGCCTGATACACTCAGCCCTGGCTGAGGAAAATCTGCTTTCCTCATCCACATAGTGAAACTTACAAGCCTAGAGAACCAAATATATAAAATGTCTCCAGCTTAGGTTAGGAAAAACTCAGGACTTTCCATTTCTATTTTGCAGAATATGTTTGTAGATGAATTCTAAATACGGCAGCTCCTCAACGCACTTAATGTAGGCCTCTGAATATTTACTTGCGTAAAAAATACACAAATTGTGGCACAAAGCCGAAAAGGGGGGGGGTGAGTAGAGGGTGGTCTTCAGTATCTATCTTATACCTAGCTAAACACTATCACAACCCAATCACTCATTACAATTTGCACATTCACCACAAGAACCCATCCATCACATACCACCATACCACATATTTACAAGGCACACCTAAAAAAAACAGGGAAATAAACCCATGACAATAAAAATGCATACAATAATATATATATATATATATATATATATATATATATATAAAAGATTTAATGAAAAATGAGATGATGGGTGGGGATGAACCCAAAAAACAAACTATAATACAACATAATTTTAATACTGAAATTAAACAATGTTAGTAAGACCCAACCATCCCACAAAAAAGAGTGGCTGCTGTATTCAGCCAAGTGGCAAAATCAAGACACACACTCACTAAGGGAATGGAGAAAGATAAATAATTAATGGAATGGGAAAATCAGAAGCTGACCCAGCCAAGATAAAAGAAGGCCAAAACAAATGGGGGAAGTTGGGAATCTCGACTTGGATCATAACAAAAGAGAGAGCCGGGTACAAGCTAGGAACCCATTCATTCACATTAACTAGCTACACAAGAGAGAACTACCTTAACCAGGGGAGGGTTCCAAAGGAATCCACCCCAATGCAACTAGCAGATCTAAAAGAGAAAAATCAAGGCTACCCACCTTTTGCTGAAAGGCTGTCAAAGTCAAACGTTTCCAATCAGTTCTAATCTTCATTTTAAACTGGTGCTTAAAATATCAGATCTGATCCTGATGTGAAAGACGCTGACCTCGCAAGACTTCCTCCTTTTGCGTTGTCCATATCACCATTCAAACCATGGCCAGCAGCGACAGAAACACCATACACTTCATCCCAGAGAATGGGGGCAACACATTATCACAAGCGAATGCACAAGTTCACATGGTGCAATACGAGCAGTCAACTCACCAATACGATCCCATAGAGAGCGAGCCCGCAAACATTGGAAGAAGGTGTGTGAAGCCGTTTCTTCCAAGCCAAGGTTGCAGTGTTCACAATCTGGCAAATCCACCAGGTCCCATATGAAAAGCTTGTCACTGAGAGACAACTGATTCCAAGCCAATCGCCAGGTAAGTGGAAACTCGGAGTTGCTAAGATAATCAGCACCTGGCACCCAGGACCAGAACGAGTGAAACTCATCCTACAACAAGCGGAACACATCATGTAATGAATTCTTTGCGACACCCTCCACTAACCCACAATAGAAGACTTTCCTAGGCTGTGAAAAGTCACTGGACCAAGGAATGGCCCTCAAGGCTACCAGACATTCATGGAGAAAACTTCATCGCCCTCGAGGCTTACAGCACTGCCTCGAGATGGGGGAGTGCTTGATGTAGGCCTCTGTATTGAGTCTGAGGCCCTGTGGGAAAATGAGTAGAGGTGTAACGTCACCATCACTAGTAATCACTCCAAACACCTTCATAATCAACATAAGGCTCATCCAACTCTCTCTGAATTCTTTGCACTGTCCTCAGACTTACACCCAAAAACTCTGGGATGTTCATATTGGAGCTTCTACCACAAATGCCAAACAGTACAGAATGCCATTTCCAAATTTCTGACAGAATAAATTGCATCATGGTGCTCTTTTTCTCACATACAGCGCTCAAATTACTCTACTATATTGTGCAGTCAATAAAATTAAAAACATAAAATGGCAACAATTTACTCATTGCACTATGTACTATCTTTTCACACTTCTTGTTGTTATATATGCGTCATATTTTCTTTATTTTTTATACCACTAAGTTATATACAAATTTATTTATATTATTTACATACTAAATAATACAAATAAATTTGTATATAACTTAGTGGTATAAAACTCTTCCTGAAAACAAAGTATGTTTGCCATTCTTTTTCTTTCAGCTATTCCATTTCATCTGTGAAATAAGGTGTTACTATATAATGGGGGAAATACAAATAGGAGAATAAACCTTTCTTCTATGGCACTCCCATAATTAGTTTCTTCTACTCAGTCAGTTAAGTGCCATACGTTAAACACGCTTGGGCAATAATGTCTCGAAAGAGACATAACTGACTGGGCAGAAGATTATCCCGCAGTAGGTTGCCATTGCTTTCTGCAGTAGACTGGTTGCCAGCCAAGGCTATAGAACCCAATCTGTCCTGTTATTTAACCCATAACTGGAAGGCAGAGACGGATTAATACCTTTCCCAAGGGTATTTGCGTGTAAGTAAATTCAAGTAAATGAATTCAACTGGAATTTGAACTCGGCTCCCCGATTTCTCGTTTCGAGCCAATATCCACTGCACCACAATGCACATCCTACTCATAGTTGTAGTTCTTCTACTACATAAAAATAATTTGTAGTATATGATTTACAGTATGAATTAACAGCTGGTTTGAATAAAATCTTTCTTCTAAGATTTGATCTGTGGTGATCTCAATATGCACTGGGCTCATGAAATCAAAGTTAACTTTTTGTCCTCAGTGTCACACCAGAGCCTCAAAGAAGCAAGGTGATCAGTGAATTGACCTGAAGATGATCTCGAAGTCACCAGGCATAGGGATGTCAGTGGCTGCCACCAACACGTGATGATTCGGCTGTACTTAAGATGTGCACATGTGGAACAATCAGAAGACAGGAAGATCTAAAAAAAACCCACAAAACCTGAGAAGGAAAAGACAGCATTTCTCTCACATTCTTTGAACATGGATATATTTTTCATGAGAAAGTACCCCAAGCCACAAACCCTCACATCAATATTAATTGATGAAGTTTGAAAATGAATAAGCAATACTCTTATTCAGGCTTGTATTCTTAAGTATCAAGAATATTACATATTGCGAGATAACCACAAATCAATTCTCTGGTATCCCTCCTTAGGTAAAAAAATACTTTTGCATATTTTTCTTCTTATGCTTAGAACTTTACTGAATGCTCTTACTCAGATTATAAAAAAATTAAAATTTGAATTTGTTCTTGAAACAATATCTATATATGCATAGAAATATAATTTTTAAAATCAGTTCCATGTACATTTTCACATGTATATTACATACATATTGAAGATATTTAGAATATTATTTCATAATGACACATAATTCATAAACACTAGACATGTTTACATTCAAAATATACACACAAAATTGATAAACATTTATATATACATATGAAATAATACTTTGGATAAATTTCTTTTTTTTTTTTTTTTTTTTTTTAATTCCAAGAGATTTAGAAATATATAGTAAAATATGTCAAAGAGATTTTATAGGAAACAGATTCGTTCATCTGGGACATACCGTTTTTGTCTTTTCTTAATTGGGCAATTAAAAGGCAATGGTTATGTTGCTTCCAGGATGCAAATAAAAAGAGAATAAATCCTAAAATGTGCAGGAACTTCAGCTGACTTGGATGTAAACCTGAAAATATGTCTGAAGGAAGCAAAATATATAGAAATATTTTAAAAGTAAATTTTGATTAAATAAAAAATAAGACAAATTGAAAGTCTCTTTCTGGTAAATTCTACATCTGTATAAAAAGGAAATTTTAATCCTGTAGAACAAAAAGTAAGAAAAAATTTGTCCTAGAATTGCTTAGTAAGACAAAAATGTATCTATGATGATGTCCTGAAAAAGTATCTATGCACTTTTGGCATTTTGCTTATTTTGTTGTATTACAATTTGTAATTTAAATTTAAACCCAGCTATGAGTTAAATAGCAAAACAGATTTAGCCCTGTAGTCTTGGTTGGTATCCAGTCTACCATGGAAAGTAGTAGCAGCAGCCCACTGTGGGAATTCTTTTGTCAAATCTATCATGAATCAAAAAGAGACATGATCACTTAAACAGTCTAATCAACAGGCTATCGAAAGTTGACATGAATATTTTTTTTTATAATCATATCACCCCAAGCAAGGCATTTTACTGCCACTGTTTTGCAGGGGGTTACATAGGAGGAAAGTTATGAGAAAGAGTGACAGGTTGGGGGGCTGTCAGGAAGTGGATAAGAGAAGGATGATAATATTGATGAGAGTGGAGTGGACCGAAAAAGGAGCATGAGAGAGAGATAGAGAGGATGCAGGTTAGTGAGATAGGAGATGACTATTGACTTTACATTTAAATTCTTGGAGATTATAGCTGTCAGGAAAACAAATAAATGGAAGGGAATTCCACAGGCAGGAAGTGCGAGAAAAGAAGCTGCTGAAGTAGAATTTGCGTTTACAATGTATTGGTTTCACAGTAAAAGGGTGGGACCTAGTTGCTAATCTTGTGGCTCGAGTAAATTTATATATAGGAGGCACCAGTGAGCTAAGTTCATCAGAGCAGAAGCTGTGAAAGTATTTGTAGACAAGACACAAGGAAGCCACATTGTGCCGGTGAGAAAGTGACTGTATCCAAGCTGCCAAGTCAGGATCTATAACATTACAGATTCTTTGTTGTATCTTGTCAAGGGCACCCAGGTGGATAGCAAGAGCACTCGACCAGATATGGCAGCAGTATTTAATGCACGGGTGGATGGTAGATTTATAGATGTGCAGGTGAAAAAAACTTCCTGGCCCTACACAGAGAACCAACTTTCTTAGCAGCGGATTTAGCTATGGATTCTATATATTCATTCCACTTGAGTTCTGTTGTCAGAGTTAAGCTGAGGGGGCACAGTTTTTCTTTCAGGGAGACTAGCCTGATCCATGCTAATGGTGGGTAGGAGCGATTGTCTGTGATGGTTAATAGATAGCAGTTTAATTTTGAAAGCATTAAAATTCCCGATAATAAGTGGGAACAACAATAACAAGTCTCTTTGGTCTTCTTTTTCAATTAACAACACCTGGTACTCATGTTATACATCTAGAGATCTTTGATAAACTTCAAATAAGAATCTGCAATGTTACTGGTCCTGACATGGCAACTTAACTTCAGTCACTTCCCCACCGCTATAATGTACCTTCTCTGTGCCATTTCTATAAATACTTTCATGGTAATTGTTTTGATGAATTCTCTCCTATGATATGTATACTCTATGAATTTAAGCAAAGTAAGTACTAGATTGGTAGCAAGGCCTCATCATTTTACATTTGAAATGGCTAGATATAACTAAGTTCTATGTTAACATAAGCAGTTTCTTTGTTTACACGTCTTGCTTGTAAAATTCTTTTCTGGCTTCCTGTTCTTCAAAAATTTTAATGCAATGTCAAGTGTTATCTTCTGTCCTCTTAAATTCTGTTCTTTTATCATTCTTGCTCGAAAAACCCAAAAGAATCAGGAAACATAAGCAATGCATACAAATCAGATGTTTGTCTGCAAACAATGTTTTTCTATGACTTTTCAAAACAAAATATATCCAACCATTTCACATAGTTTGACTATTTAGCAGAAATAACCTCTGAGACGAGTACTTCTGCTAGTACCACTTTAATCCAAGATGAAATAAACATCTCTATGACAATAAAAGAAATATTTGTTTTATCTCAGTTTCTACAAAGTCTGTGTAAGATCCTAATAAAGTTCTCACGTATAGTTTGGAAAGAAATTCTCAGTAATCAGTTGTTTTCCCAACTCTTCCTTCATATTTATAAATTATTTTTTATATTCTTGTTACCCACGCAAGTTGGGGTGTGCACATCCATCTGGGGTAAGTTTGTAATCCACATACAATCTACTGTTTGTTGCAATATTTATTTAAGTTTTAAAAATAAGGCTCTTTCTCCATTAACACAATAAAAAGGAGATATTTTTATATAGACTACATTTGCCTTGTTTTGCATCAACACATGAATTTGCTGTCCACCTCCTGTACATGTAAATTCATAGCTTACTTTCCAAATATTCAACATTATTTAGTCTGGTTAAGTCAATAATATAAAACATATCTATAGGTCTTAAAAATCATGTAGACAAAATTTACTTTTTGGAAACCATTCCCATTTTAACTATTTTCAAATAAATAATATTTGACTGAGTAACTGACATATGAAGGATTTTTACAAACAGCATATATTTGGAGTTAATCTTAAGTTTTAACTTATTTATACATACAGCTAAAATAAATAAAAAAGAACATTAAAAAAGTTGTATACAAAAATGAATTTATCTTCTTAATTTAAATGATGAACTTTACTTAAAAGTAAAAAGCCATTAAAAGTATATTTTTGTTTGTCATTAAAATCTAATAAAAACCTAGCTTCCATTTTAAAGATGCTTATTTAATTGTAAGTAATACTTACTGTCTCCTAAACAGATCACTGAAGATTCTACTGTTGGGATGACAGGTAAGGAAATATAAAACATGATGCCAGCAATATAATGCAGAACACTGATGCTACCATTGGAATAAACACTAATAGTAGTTGACTCAAAATAACGCCGGATCACATGAACAAATATGCACACAAGAACCAGAACAGTTGACAGAGGATCAATTGGGCCTGGAAAAAAAAGAAATAGTTTTTATCCAAAGTAAATAAGAAACATTTTCATGGAAAAATTAAATAGAATCATTTACTAATGGTCATAGAGTGATTCAAAGACAAATTTCCAATTTCCTTTAATTCACAATTGAATAATTATTTAAGATTGATTCAGTTGAAGTAGATATTGTTGATTAATGCATAATAATAAAGATTAATTTTAGAAAAATGATTGTATTTAGAAGGAACATTTGGACAATGACTCGGGCTTTACTTTTGTGTAAAAGACACATCATTGAAATCTGGAAATCAAGCTGATTACAAAAAACTTGTACAAAGGAAAGCAAGGTTGATTCATTAAGGAGTAAAAAAATTTAAACAGTTTTACTTTATTATTATAAGACATAAAAAACAGTTTTTAACAAAAACTACAGAAATAGTTAACAAAGTAGAATGTCAGAGTAAAATAACCAATGCACAACTATCTCAAATAACATTTTTCTTTGTCCAAATAAATTTAATTAGCTTAAGTTTACAGTTATTTATTAAAAACCTTTCTTTCCCAATAAGAATGTCATTTTGAGACTTATTGTGTTATATCTTCAACTGAAACACCTTAAAAAATTTGCCATAAAAAAACAAAAGGATACATGAAAGAAATGCCTAAATCAATAAAATGTAAAATTTTATTGTCAAAATCTGTGTTATTATAAAGAAGAAAAATCAAAGGAATTTTTGGTGTCAAAATTATTATTTTTTTAATAAATCGTTTTACCTCAAGCAAAGCAGAAATGCCACTGGTGCACAGGGTTTCAGTGAGAGAATAAAAAAAGGTACAGGGAATGTCAAAGAAAAGATAAAAGATGAATGGGAATCAAATAGATAAAAGATGACAATTGACATTGCATTTAAATTTTTGTAATTATCAGGTATGGAAGTGAGTTCCACAAATGGGAAGTGCAAGAAAAGAAACTGTTAGAGTAGAAGAATTGGTTACATTTAACTATTTCTATGGTAAAAGGGTGGAAACTTGATGCTAATCTACAACATGGGGTTGAGGTACCAGGGAAAAAAGCTAATCCATGAAAAAACTTGCAGAAAAGACAGAGGGAAGCCACATCATGTTGGTGAGAAAGTGACTGAAAGTGGGCTGCCAGATCAGGATCGATTATATTGCAGATCCTCCTTTGGATTTTGTTGAGAACCTCAAGATGAATAACTGGAGCACCCAACCAGATATGGCAACATTATTTAATGCATGGACGAATGACAGATTTATAAATGTGCAAAATGGATTCTGATGAGAAAAACTTTCTGGCCTGACACAGTGAACCAACCTTCCTAGCAGTAGATGCAGCTATGGATTCAATGTAGTCATTTCATTCGAGGTCATTTGAGATAGTGAGGCCAAGGAGGCACAGTGTGTTGCACTCTAGGAGGCAAGTGTCATCCATTCTAATGGTAGGCAGGAATGATTCTCTTTAGTAGTTAAAGAAGAGCAGCTTTATTTTAGAGGCATTCAAATTTATGAGCCATTTCCTACCTCATTCAATCACAGATTGGAGGACCTTTTGAAGTGCAGCAGCCAGATTTACTTTGTCAGCCTTGACAAATTTCTTAAGGAGACAGCCATAAGTGGCAGTGTCATCTGCATAAATACCACCTTGGGAATTGATTACATCAGGAAGATCATTAATAAAGATCAGAAAAAGTGTAGGACCTAGGATAGAGCCTTGAGGGAGGTCTGTATGAAAGAATCTGGAAGCTTGCCCATTCAAAACAACTTTCATTTCACAATTTGATAAAAACAATTGGGTTAAATCAAATAATTGCTCAGAAATACCATAGCTCTGGAGCTTGCACATAAGGCCAGCATGCCAAACCCTGCCAAATGCTTTCGAGATATCAAAGCAACAGCTCAAGCTTCGCTGTTCTTATTAAGAGCCTGGTATATATATTCAGTGATGTTTGTTCGCACATCAGCAGTAGACATAGAGAAACAGAAGCCATATTGTTTGTCAGAGAGAAGGTTGCAAGATGTGAGATGCCTAAATATTTTAGCAATGATAATAGCTTTGAATACCTTGTCAAAAAGAGGTAAGAGTCTAATAGAGCAATAATTAGAGGGGTCAGAGGGCTCCTCAGAGTACTTAAAAACAGGAACTACAGAGAAGGACTTCCAACAAGCTGGGAAACAGAAAAAGTGAAGCAATAGTTATAGGGTTTGGAGAGGACTGGAGCCAGCTCAGAGACACATTTCTTTAAGATGATGGCTGGAATTCCATCATCTCCACTTAGCTTAGAGGAGTCAAGCTTCCAAATTTTGTTAGAGACCAGAGATGGGGTTATTCAACTATGGCAGTGGTTTAATATATTCTTAGTCCGACATTGAGTGAATCAAGGCAGCTTTCAAGCTTGAACACTAATTCAGATTTCAGTTTACAGAGTTATATAAGACACCTCCTTAGCTACATTTTGAAACAAAATGTTTGAACCCTGGTTCAGTAGAAAAAAGTTACATCAAAATATGTGAAGTCCAACAAGGGTGACTAAGTACATAAGTGACTAATGCTTTTAATAAATCTTATTCTTTTATAACTTTTTTCTGTTTAATATTTTTGCATGCAGTTTTCAACATTTAAATTCTGATGATATCTTTTATCATTTTTGTCAATCAAACTTTACTGATCACATATCACTTTTATCAGAACTGATTATCAGAATTAATTGTAAATAATCAATTATTTTATGGTTTTTCTTTTTAATCAATTGCACGGAATTTATTATTCTTTTAATATTTTTGGATGCAGTTTTCAGCATTAAATTTATATTAAATTAATAGAAATGCTGGGAAAAATCATGGATTATATAGAAAAATGCGTGCATGAAAAGTAATACTCTTAAGATTATATTAAACCTGGAAAAGAACAGGACATGATATTCTAGTGAAGTAAAAAATAAGAAATTTCTTACTTAAAATATTACAGCTAAAAATAAAATTTGAATATAGAAAATTATTTTATTCAAATTTTATTTTTAGCTGCAATATTTTAAGTAAGAAATTTATTTTTTACTTCACTAGAATATCATGTCCCGTTCTTTTTCAGGTTTAATATAATCTTAAGAATATTACTTTTCATGAGTGCATTTTTCCATGTAATATATATTACTCAATTGAGCTTAAGGTGTGAAATTGGGTGTGGGTACTCCAAATGAGTCAAGTATAAAGTTGGATGAGAATTTGTGAGCAAAGCACTGAATTTTGTCTGATGTGAATGTGTGGACTTCAAATTGATTGAATAGAAGAGGGATCAAGGGTTTTCTATTGTTCAGCACGCTCTTGCAGAGTAACCAGTAATCTTTAAAACCAAAACTTTCAAGATGCTATATGCTGCTTCATTCTATCAGCAAACAAAAGCTTAACATCATTTAGGACATGCTTATATTTATTATGAGCAGAGACAAAGGCTGCCTGGTTTAAAATTTACTTTTTTCTGATGCCAATACAAGACCATAAGATTTATATGGAAAATCTGAGCATCTTTTTGCTGTGTAAAACACACTGACGTAGAAATTCTTGCAAAAATCAGATAATTGTCAGATTTTAAATAAACTTTCAGAACTTATTCAGAAACAAATTAAATTATATTTGAAACATTCCGTTTTGAGAAAATCTTAGTAAAAATATTTTTATTTACATCTGTTAACCTCCTCACTTTTTTATGAAATTTCTAGAAATTCTTTTTTTATATCACTGATTAAGTAGAAAAGAAAAGGTAAAATTTGGTTTGAAATACATCAAATCATTTTAACCTATTAGCATGAAATTAGAACTAAAATTTAAGCTTCAAGAAACATTTTTCATTTTTTTTTTTAAATAGTATTTTAAACTGAGTATCACTTTTTTTTCTTTTTTTTTTTTTTAGGTACCTACTTTAAATGTTGAGCATCTTTTATTATCTTACTTTGATAATATAAAATTAGTTACCTCACAATCACCTGCATTGGAAGGTTTAAAGCAGATTAGTAAATGGAACTGTTTCCATCTCATCAATTTGGGTTATGATTCTTAGAGAGAATTTTTATGCTAAATTGTTAGCGGTTAATTTACTGATTTTGTTAAAATAAGAAACAGGTTAAAAAAGATTGGAGACTAATATATTTTTTTTATTCTGATACAAATGCTCCAATATTGAAATATTCACTCCCAAAAATAAAAAAATACTGATTAGTGCCAGATGCAAAAAAAAAAAAAAAAAAAAAAAAAAAAAAAAAAAAAACATTGAGTAAAAATAAATATAGTAATACTTTATTTTGTATTTTGTCTCTTTCAATACTGAAAATAAATCAGAAATAAGAAACAAACAACTCACCAGTCAAAGAAGAACAACCAAGTGTACGAAATAAAACATTGTCATTGAGGTATTCCGAGATTAAAGTGGAGGACAATATAAGAGACAGCAGGATGCCACTAAAATGAATCCCAATCAAGTAGAAATGACTAAAAAACCTGAAATAAAAAAAACAACTGGTTGTTAAGGTGTGGTGTTCACAGTTCAAAATTTACAGTCAGTTTAAAATTAAGGTTATAAAATAAAACTCGGCCCATATTTGCAAACTGGTTTCTTTTTTTTTTTCTATTTATGAATTAGAATTAGTTGTTTATATTTACCATTTCCCCCATTAGAGTATGTGTCCAAATAGTGAGTATGTCAGCCTAAAATCTGGATCCTTAGACCTATTTTCACTACAAATGCCTTTATGTTCTCTTTACCAAAAATTTCCACATTTCCTACAAATTTCTCATAGTGAGAGACTCATATGAAAAATAATTTGTATATTTTAAACATACAAACTAATGCTTAATATCATTAACATAAATTGTAACAAAAAAAAAATTGCAGTCAAATTTTCCAAATTGCAAGTTACTTGAAAGTAAATAAGTGTTACCATCACAGACTTAGTAAAAAGAAATTTAAAAATATATTTTAAATAATTTAAAATGTCTTATTTGAAGTTAAATTTTGGTTTTATTTAATTAAGCCAATACATAAGAAAAGAAAAATAATTTTACTTATTTCAATAAGGGTTTTAGATATTTTAAAAACATTGGGATAGTCACTCACAAAACCAGTAATTAGTTCAATATAATCATTTGCCAGTAGAAAACATGACACCAAGAAAGAGCAGTGAGTTTCTCTCCTGAAGGTTGGCATCAGCTATGCTGATGGAAAGCAAAAGTCATTAAGATGACTATTTTAGAGGCTTTAAAATAAACAAGCCACTTCTTACCTCAGTTAACAATAGACCGAAGGTCATTTTGAAGACAACATGCCATTTTGATTTGAACCATTCAGACCTACTATTAAAACAAGAGTAAATAGTTGTGTCATCAGCATAGATAATGATTTGGGAACTGATGATATCAGGCTGTTGATGAAAACAAGGAATAAACTGGATCCAAAAATAGAGCTCTGAAAGACAAACAGATCAATACTAAATAATCTAGAGGAATAGCCTTTCAAAACAACTTTCACTATGCAGTTTAATAAGATGGAACCAAATAAAAGAAACACCATTATCCTTCAACTTGTAAAGACCAGCTTGCAAAACACTGTCAAACACATTCGAAATATCTGA
Source organism: Ascarosepion bandense (assembly GCA_037127315.1). NCBI lineage: Eukaryota > Metazoa > Mollusca > Cephalopoda > Sepiida > Sepiidae > Ascarosepion > Ascarosepion bandense. The sequence continues at coordinate 5,315,587 of JBBBDQ010000145.1, forward strand.
AGAAATAGCCTGAGCTTCACCATTCTTATATAAAGCTCAACAGAGACTTTCAGCAATAACCATCAGCAATTGACCTAGAGAAGAGAAAACCCTACAACATGAGATACTTAAACAATTTGAAATTGATAGAATCTCTAGTACTTTGACAAAATGAGAAAAATGCTAATAGGTCAATAGTTTGAAGGATCAGAGAATTGACCAGAATTCTTAAAAACAGGAACTGCAAAAGATTTCTAACAATCTGAAAAGCAAGAAGCAGTAAGGCATCTATATTGTTAAGCTTGTAGAAAATAGGAGCCCATTCAGGGGCACATTTTTTTGCAGACATACCATTGAGTCTATATGCTTTTGTGGATATCACGTTTGGAGATGATAGAGGGACCATGGATAGATAAGCATATCTTGCAATAGAAACTCACTCCTTCAGAGTTGAGTGTAGAATTACAAGAGAATTTGCAAGCAAAGTATTTTGCTTTATTAACAGATGATAGCACACTTCAAACTGATTTAAGAGAGGAGGGATTGAGAACTTACCCATTCAACAGTCACACTTTTGTTTGTACTCATGAGAATCAAACTTGTGTGGACACTGAAAATTTAATTAGGGTTTTTTTTTTTTTTTTTTTTTTCATCAGATAATTCACTGATGTTTTTTGTTAAATCTTTAAAAACAGTATGTAGCGTTTTTTCTTTGCTTTTTTTGTTATGCACACGCATTTTGGTGATACCTATAAATAACTGACTAGACATGCAGGTGAATTTTGTAACAAGATTGCTGCTAACTTCTGGGCTTGGCCCACTTCCTAGAATCGACCAAAATAGTATTCATTTAGGAATTAGTAAATGAAACTATATTTTTATCTCAATTCAGTGGTGTTGATGAATAGACAATGTGACAATACTATAGAAAATAATTTTTTTACCATTTTTTTTTAATTGGCACACATAACAATACCAAAACATCCTGCATGGATGCAAGAATAAAACAATGCAGTTACCAACTTTGAAGTAAGTCGCCACGGCTCCAGGGTTGTTAGATTGGTATTTTTGACACCAAATTTCTTAAATCCGGTCTTTCATGTTGGTTTCGCGCTAGATTTGGTGTCTTCGACTTTTTTTCTTTTTTTTTTTTTACATATAAACTTTAAACAGTACTATTTACACTACTTACAGACATCTGCACAATCTTTTGCTATTTTTTAAATTTTTTATCCTCAGTGATCGGCCTGAATTATGAAAAATTTCGGCCCTTTTTAGAAGAGGAAGGGCTCCAAGAAATTTGTTAAAAAAGAAAAAAGTAATAATGATTCTTTTGAAAATCTATGCCAATTTCAGCAGCCAATCAAAAAGAAGAAATTTCTTATTCATAATTCTTTGATATAAATGGTCTTTCACATGCTCGACTCTTCTTCACTGGTTCTTTAAATTAAAAAAATGTTTTACGCATACATAAAAAATGCATAGTTAAAAAAAAAACGGTCATGGTAAAAAAAAAAATATACTTTTCAATTAAAACTTAAATTTCATAAAATTTCTAATAATCATAAAAGTATTATAAAAGTTCTAAAAAGCAAACACTAACAACACAACAACAAAGAAAGGTTTTCCGGCGGACCTGAAGCAGACTACCACCACGTTTAATTTCGTTGTTTTTTTTTTTAATTTTTTCAGGTTCAGGTCCGCCGATTTTCCAGCAAATCAGACTCATCATCACTTACAACAAATATTTTGCCATTTATTTTTATAATGATTACCATTTTTTTAGATAAAATTTATTGAAAAAGAAATAATAAAGTGGTTTCATTATAAAACGCCTACCCCACTGAATAAAAATTCATGTCTATTTTGCTTTTTTCCGGCTTTTTATATGTAATATTTGGCTTTAAAAAAAGAAATGTTTATCCTGTAAGTCTCAAAGATTTAAAGAAGCTTATCAGATCAATATTTTCGTTAAAATGCTCCAACAAAAACATTCAGACATGTCTATATATTTCTTAATGTATAAAATAAAGAAGTAATTTGCTGAATTATCCAAGGAAGGAGAAAAAATTGTTCTTTCCTATATCAACGTATACGTCACATTCCACCCGAAACATGCGGTGAAATACACAATCTATCTGTGTAATTAATTTACTGTACACTATGGCGGGAAATAAGACTCTTATTAGTTTGAAATCTGGCACGGATAGAAACCGTCACAAATGAATTTTAATATAATTATTTTGTAATTATTTTTCTATAACGAGAGAGAATCTTCTTAAGTTTCACTTGTTGACCAATCACTTAGGGCGGAACGAAGTTTAAACATGAGCAACAAAATCGTTTCAAAGCTTATTGTTTTTTTGTTTTTTTGAATGATATTTCCTTTCTTCTTAAATTCTTTTTATTTTATTTTTTAGCCATTTCTTTAGGAAAATTACACGACACCCAAAGAGAAAGTTTTATGTAGATGAAAATAATGAAATACACTCCGACGAAAAGTAAAAAAAAAAAGTAAAAGGTACCCTGGGCAGAATATTTGTTTTTTTGTGCTAATCACGAAACAAAAATTGTTTTGAAAAGTTAAAAAGAAATAATTACAGACACGAAAAACACACAATAAACACTGAGTGCCATAAGTAAAAATAGGATGCACTTTATTTCATATTTTTTGTCTCAAATTTTTTCTAAGTTAAATTATTATTTTCATGTAAAATGTTTTAAATCGGGAATAACTTACTTTTTTGGTAAGTCGTACCGCGAACGAAGATAAAAAGATTTATACTGTTTCATTTTGCCAAACTGGTAAAGTTTGTGAATAATACTTTTCTTGTCTTTGACCAAATTCAAGGCAACATAGCCGAAAAATATCGCCAAAGACATAAAAATCCACGTAATTGCTAACACCGATAACATGACGGAAAATGGAAGAACTCCTCGACTTGCTGCCAAGAGGACAAACTCTCGACAATACACGCGATTACCTCCCTTGTTTATTCTTGTTTATTTCATAAAAATAAACTTTGCATTTCAAAATCTGCTCGTTAAATCAAGACATAACAAATTTTCAAGACAGCGACCAAGTCTCTCTAAATTTTATCGAAAAGAAAAATAATTAATATATACATAGAACAGAAACAATGTTAAAAATATACTTAAAGAGATTCATAAAAAAATGAAAATATTTTTTGCAAAAAACATTCTTTAGAGACATTTAAACATTGATTCGTTATCGATTTAGATAGGGGTTCAATTTATAATATTGATGCAATCAATTCTTGACTGTTACAGAATTGTTGGCCTTCACCTAAGCTGGTTATTGACAAATGTCAAGTTTGAAACTAATATCATCGACATCTGTATATATTTTAATTATTTATTTTATTAATTTTTTAGCTTTTTTAAAAAAGAAAAATTTAACTTTTCCAAAAAATTTCAAAACATTTTCCTGTATAGGATTTCTTTGGAAGCACATGTTCATACATTTGAAGTTCATAATTATTTATAAATGATGAATAAATGGGTACATAATTTTATTAATATATGTAAATTTATGTTCTTTAAGCATGGAAGCACCACTTAATTGCAGTTGTTCCTAGGTCCACCCTGACCCAGAGTGATAGCATCTGTTAGAGTCTCAGCTATGGGCAAATAGTTAACAACCAAACTTGGATCAAATAACTATGAAAGTATAAAAATAAACTTTTATAGAAATATATACATAAAAATAGACTTTTATAGAAATATATACATAAAAATAGACTTTTATAGAAATATATACATAAAAATAGACTTTTATAGAAAAATATACAGTTTTGAAGGAAAAAATTGCCATAATACATTTTTGAAGGAAAAAAATATTACTAGGAATACAGTTTTGAATACAAAGCTAAAAAACATCTGAAATAAAAAATAAAAAAATTTTCATCAAAATCTGTCTAAATCAACCTTCTCACTATAACCAAACATTAAAAAAAATACCTTAAAACCCCACCTTTTTGGCATTAAATGAAGTCGATATGCCGTTAAACAAAACTCAAATTGACTGACTGAAAATATGAATAAGTACCCAACTCAATCATGTGATCAGCTTCAAACACAAACTTATTTTTGAGCGGCAAGAAATATGACATGGGTCATTGAAAGTTCAATTGATTTACTTTGAGTTTGTAAATTGCTCCCCTTTCATTGGTTATTAAATATTTCCCGCAGGCTCACAAAATTTGCCTTGGTCTTTTTTACTTCAGTATAGAGTCAATCCTTTTTTCTATTGGTCAGAATACATTTTTTACACAGGCTCATGAATTTGAAAATAGTGAAGAAAAGAGAGTTATTTTTATTTTGTATTCACCATCACAGGGAATTCCACAAGTGAGATAACAAGATAATAGAACAAGACAAGATATCATGAGACAAGACAGCAGAAGCAGAACAATCTAGCCACCAAAATTAAATTCTATTGTATGTTCTACTTTGTTTATTTTATCTACAAGGTCAGATAAATTAATTTCATGGAGATATATTAATAGATTGTCATCAATATAATGAAATTACGTTTAGATAAAATATTTTGAAAAGTATCAGATTCAAGAAATTCTAAGAAAGTACATGTCATCATACCACTTAGAGGTGAGCCAACTGATAATCCAATTTTTTGCTTATAAAAATTGTTAAATGTGAAATAGCATTGATTGGTGATGAGACTACAGAATTTTATTATTTTAGCTATTGATAGGGAGGGATTCATTTTTTATTGCTTTCAAAAGATTTAAGCATTTATTAATAGGGACATTGGTGTAAAGGAATTTAATATCTAAACTAGCCATGAGTTTGTAAGCCATATATATTATTGTTTAGTTTTCAACCAGATTGTCTGCATTTTAATGTGATGGGCTATGGGTAAATAGCAAGACAGACCGGATTATATAGCCTTGGGTGGCAACTGGTCTAGGGGAAGGAAAACTTTGAATTTGAAACCAACCTGGAGAGGGTTAGGCTTTAGCAGGCTATCTTGCCCAAGATACACCACTTCTACTGCAGCTGTAGTGCTATGGTGCACATTATGACTCTGGAAAGTTATGGAAAGTCATGGAATTCAAGATCAGTGATGACTATGATTATCTACTTTACATCTCCAGACAATTTGACACAACAAAAGACATTTTTTTCATTCCTGATGAGAAGTGAAATGCAAATGGTGAGATGCTCTCCAATGTTTTGTTTAGACAATTCATATGAAACTGATTTTCTGCTTTTCAAATCTCCCCCATATTTTACAAACCTCTGTTGATTGATCAATGCCAACTTTTCCCACCAATTCCAACACTGTTTGGGATTATAATTCAAAAGAGCTTGCAAGTTATCACTTCCAGATTTTTCTCTATTGCTCAATGATTTATTTCCCAAGAAAAATTCACTTCTAACTTTTACAATACAAACTGCTTCCACCTAAACAATCTACCATTGTTTTGATACTTGTAACAACATGCAATTCATTTTTTGTCTGATACATCAACGCTGAATAGAACACACACAAAATAAAAAAAAAAAACAATAACATACTGGTAACGTTTTGTATAAGTTAAATTAATAACATATACAAAAAATATTTGATTAACAAGAAAATACACAAAGAAAAACCTACTTATAACCCCAGTAACATATTCCTGTTTAATAGTTGGAACAGTAGCATAAATGTAGACAACATTTAATTTTCAATTATATGAAATCTTAATATTATTTTCAATAGTTATTTTTAATTCATTAATACTCATCAGTTTATATTCTATCTGTAAAGTTTAAATGAAAATATCAAGCAATATAGCATTACATAAATTTAAATCAAAGAACTACAGTTTGACTTCAGAGATAGAAGAATCTTATCAAAAGAAGTTCAGAATTTTTAAAATAAAAATAGCATTAATTTGTATAATTTAAAAAAAATTGTTAAAGTCACAAAAAACGCATTTGCGCAAATAACATATTGATTAGAAACTGTTTCAGGGGAAGTAATTTTAAGATGATGAGTTACTTCCCTTGAAAATAGAGTTAAAAAAAAAAAAGGAAAGGTTTTTTTTTAGGAGGATGCTTTATACACAAATATGAATTATAAATATTAAAAAAAAATAACTTTCACAAACTCATGTAAATATGTTATACCAATTATAAGTACATCAATTTTTTTTCAAGTAATATAGGCTGACTTCAGTGTTCATGGAAACATCAAGACAATCAGCATTTGCTTTTGTTGTATTACTAAGAAGCAGTTTAAGAAAAAAAAAGATTTTTTTTTTTGTTTATAAGCGTTTCACCCCGAGCAGTGGAGAAAGGATGGTTAAATATAGAAAATGTCAGAGGGTGGGTGATAGGCGAGTAAGGATACCGAGAATGAGGATTTGGTAGATGAGAGTGTTCTGAGAATAATTGGAAGTTAGTGTGATAGGAGGTGTCTATTGACCCTACATTTAAACACCTGGAGATTGTAGCTGTCGGGAAAGCAGACTTGTGGAAAGGAATTCCACAGGCGGGAAGCGCGAGAAAAGAAGCTGTTGGAGTAGAATTTACGGTTATATCTTATCTGTTAAACTGTAAAAGAGTGGGACCTAGTTACTAATCTAGTATCTCGTGTAAATTCGTGCTTAGGTGGCACCAGTGATCTAAGTACATCGGAGCAGAAGCCATGAAAGTACTTGTAGAAGAGGCACAGGGAAGCCACATCACGCCGGTGAGAGAGTGGTTTCAGCCGGTCTGCCAAGTCAGTATCAACCACGTTACAGATTCTCCTTTGTATTTTGTCAAGAAGCCCAAGGAGAGTAGCAGGGGCACCCGACCAGATATGGTAACAGTATTCAATACATGGGCAGATGGTAGATTTGTATATGTGCAGGATAGATTCAGGCGGGAAAAACTTCCAGGCCCTGCACAGAGAGCCAACTTTCATAGCAGCAGATTTGGCAATGGATCCGATATAGTCATTCCATTTGAGGTCCACTGAAAGTGTAAGGCCAAGGAGTCGTAGTGTTTTACGCTCTGGGAGGTAGATGCGATTGTCTATGGTGGTTAGTTGATAACAGCTTCGTTTTAGAAGCATTGAAATTTACTAGCCATTTCCTACCCCAGGCCACTACGGATTGGATGTCCTTTTCAAGCTCGGCAGTGAGGTTGATGTTCTTGATAGAAAAAAAAAAAACAACTTGATCATTGATTTAAAAAAATTTTTATGCCAACTAAACAAAAGAATAAAATAAGTCTAGAAAAAAAAAAGAGCCACAATGTTTATTCTTTTCTGTCTGAATTTCTGGGATAGGTTCTCATTGACATGATTTACATTTTTCTTTTAAATCTGTATCCTCCTATACAAGGCAGTAAGGCCACGATGAAACAAGAGGTTACAGGGTGTAGAAGAATTAGGAACAGAAACATCTGGAGGACAGTAGATAGTGATTGACCTTGCATTTAAACTTTTGCAGATTGAAGTTGGCTGGAAAGATTGGGGCAAGAAGGGAATTCCACAAGTGAGAGGCATGTGAAAAGAACCTTTTAGCATAGAATTTCTAGTTAAATCTAACCAGCTGAACTGGAAAATTGATGAGATCTCAATTCCAGTCTAGTACTGCACTTCAAATCAAAAAGTCTAGGTACCATAGCAAAGAGCTCATCCAAACAATTACCATTAGAAAAGACAGAGAGATACAAACTTATGGTGGTGGGAAAGTGACTGAAGCCAAACTGCCAGATCAGAATCAATAATATTGCAGATTCTTTGGTTTTTATCAAGGGGCTGAAGATAAATAGCAGGGGCACTGGACCATATATAGCAGCAATATTATAAGCATGGGTGAATGGTAGACTTATAGATAAGTATGATAAATTCTGTAGAGAAAAATTGTCTCACATAATACAGTGAACTAACTTTCTTAGCAGCTGACCAAGTAATGGATTCAGTAGTCTTTCCATTTCATGTCAGCTAAGAATGTTAACCTGAGAAGGCATTGGACTAAAGTCCACATCCTTGTTGTTGTTTTTTTTTTTTTTTTTTAATCATTTCACCCAGAGCAAGGCAGAAATGCCACTGATGAGTGGGGGGCTACATAACTGTAAAAAGATTAATTAGAAAAGAATGAGGAGTACAAACTAGTTAGAAAGGAGCAATAGAAAGCTGAGAATGCAGGTGCGATACCAGATACATAGGTGGAAAGAAAGGGAAGGATATACGGGGGTGGGGAGAGAGCTAGAGTGCAGTGGTTAATAGATGTGTATTGACAATGCATTTAAATTTCTGGAGGTTGTAGCCATCAGGAAAGCAAGAATATGGGAGCGAGTTCCATAGGCGGGAAGTGCGAGAGAAGAAGATGCAGGAGTAGAATTGTCGTCCGCATTTGGCTAACCTGACTGTGAATTGGTGGGACCCAGTTGCCAGTCTGGTTGCACTATTAGTGATTGAAACAAAAAAATAAGGACATTATTTACAGTGAAACAAAACACCTACAATCAATCACAGCACCAAATATCCTGTTATAAGCCTTGTTTGACTTCTGGTTAGTAAAATATAAAATATATACCTCATAACAGCAACATGATACACATGCACATTATAGATATATATAATAGATTTATTACCAGGATTTAGCTGTACGAGTTTGGTAGATATATAGAAGTTTTTGTAATGCAGCTGTTAGTAAATGTTTCTGATTTTTGTATTGATGAATGAATAAATTATTTGTAAGTAATAATTGTATTAGAAAAGATAATATTAAACATGAGAAAAAAGTGATATTAGTGTAAAACTTATCTGTAGTCTTCATTCTTGGAGCTGCTCAAATCCATGTACTCTCTTGGTGAGAGGTCAATGAAAAAAAAAAAAAAAAAAAAAAAAAAAAAAAGAAGAAAGAGATACATTTTCCTCCACTAAGAGTTTTCTTTTTTCTATAGAATCATGAGATTTACGTTTTTTTTTCTTTTTTAATTTCTCACTGCCACCTCTTATAATCACTGGCACCAAATACTAAGTGAGGTGTAAAGTTTTGTAAGCATCAGCGTTTTTGTCCTTTCTATATTTTTACCCATCACTGGTTTCTGGATATAGCCATCTAGCGGTTTAGCCTTGTGTACCAACCAGGATGTAATTAGAGAAGAAATATTCTGCTCATTCTAACTGGCTGTGGTTTTGTTGATCTAGAGAGTTTTTTGTGAGGCAAAAAGATTATAGGTAGAAAAAAATAGACACCAATGTAAAAACTGCCAACAATTTAATTGCACAGATTGTCAAAGGTTACGATCACCACAGGTTGATTTTCTACTAAGATCTTGAGAAAAGGTTAACCACAAAGTTAGAAGTTTGCATCTGCACTTTGAAGTTCTTCAACTTGAGAGTTGAATAGAAAAACAGAATTCTCTTTGGACACAGTAAATAATTCTTGGATACAAACTGCCCCAGTGACTGTGTGAACTGACATATAGATATTTGTCTGAAAGAATGGATATCATCTTCAAAGAACTTATTGAAAATGCACATGGCTACATTTTAAAGTAACTCCAACCAGATATGATCTATTCAAAAAGGCACTTTCAGTTATATTCTGGGTTTAGACATTTTGGTAAGAATCAATGTAACTTTGGTAGAATAGTTTGCTGAATAAACACTTCCCAGATTTGGATGAATTTTGATAAACACAACTACGACAACTTCCTTAGAAGTGGGATAGGGAAAATTTAATTGCACTGAGTTGACGAAATCTTACTAGATTTATTTTGGGTTCAAATCTTACCAATGCCTTAAGCATTTTGTAGGTACTGGTTAATATTTTTAATAAATAGGCTATTTTACTGGTTTCAGTAAAATAGACACCAAGGTTGTTTTGCTGGTAAATATAACTAGTGTTTTCAGAACTAAGAATATATGAGATTATCAGCATAGTGGTTGTGTGAGCTGTATAGGCAGGGCATGAACAACATGGATTCTGTGGTCTGTGACTTGTCTTCAGTGGGTGCACTTAAAGTGTATTAGCAAGAAAACCATGCTCAAGGGCAAGTTTTGGGATTTGCAGAGGTTGTTATGACTGAAGAGCTTAAAAAATTCAGACTTCTATATTTCTTTTAATAGATCATGAATAAATGATTTTGACTTGTGTTTTAACAAATGATGCTAAAAATAAGTAAACTTCTGTGTTAAATCTGTCTTGTTATTTTTAACAATCTGCCTTCTTAATAACAAAAATATTTACCAGTAAAATAGCATGGGGTTCTATTTTACCCAGAGTGATGAGTTAGACAAGCATGCTTGTCTAACTCATTACTCACTAAGTCCAGGGCCTTACATATAGAAGATGCCACTAATAAAAATCTATATGATTTTTATGAAGTACTAATCTGTTTCAATGCAACAAGGAGGAGTTTTTGCATAAATGTGTGACAATAGATGAAATATGGATCCACCACTTCATTCCAGAGTTCAATCAGCAGTCAGATGAGTAGACAGCAGCAGGTGAAAGCCATCCAAAGTGACCAAAGATGCAAACATCAGCAGGCAAGGTTTTGGTCTCTGCATTTTGGGATTTGCAAGGTATTTTGTTCATCACTTACATTGAGAAAAATAGAACCATCAATAGCTAATATTATATAGCATTACTGGTGTGTTTGAAGGAAGAAATTACCAAAAAATGGTCACAAATGAAGAAAAAGTGATCTTTTACCAAGACGACATACTGTGTTATAAGTCAATTGCAACAATGTTAAAACTATATAAATTGCACTTTGAATTGCTTCCACATCCATCCTATTCTCCAAATCTGGCCTCCAGCTACAACTGGCTGCTTGGAGATCTCAAAAGAATGCTCCAGGAAAGATATTTGGCTCCAATGAAGAAAAATGTGGCATATTTTGAGGCCAAAGGCAAATCATTCTACAAAAAAGGCATTGAATTGTTAAGAAAGCATCAGAATCAGTGTATCACCCTAGAAGGAGACTCAATCAGTCAGTTAAGTGCCATACGTGATACACGCTTGGGTGATCATGTCTCAAAAAAGACATGACTGACTGCGCAGAAGATTATTCCGCGGTAGGTTGCCATTACTTTCTGCAGTAGACTGGTTGCCAGCCAAGGCTATAGAACCTAATCTGTCCTGTTATTTAACCCATAATTAGAAGGAAGAGATGGATTAATGTCTTTTCCAAGGGTATTTGCATGTAAGTGAATGCAAGGAATTCAACCGAAATTCCAACTCAGCTTCCCGATTTCTCATTCCGAGCCAATATCCACTGCACATGAAGGAGACTATATTGAGGAATAAAGTCGAATTTTGCCTTAAAGTTGTTTTACTAGTTAGGCCTGGGATTTATTGAGTGATGTCTTATCTTACCAGAAATGGCAAAACAGCCACTTTCTATTTTAAAACCTTATCTTCCATCAAGATCAAATCTTCTACATTTTTTTGTACTTAATATGCATTCACTTAGAATTTTTAACTCTTTTTATGAAATAATATTTCATGTATTATTATGACTTCTTCAGGGTCACTGCCTTGTTACAAAACTGTTTATTCATTTTCTCATATTCTATTACTCTGAGATTTTAGCCAAAGTAAACCATCAACATAAATTCTTTATGACCTAGAGAAAATTAATTGTAACCTACTGATTTGTTTTACTATTTGGTTTTATTCTTGCTCAAATGTGAATGTAGACTTATTCAAATCTGGAACAATACCATGTTTTTAAGTACCTAAAGAGGGTAAATATTAAGTGATGATAACTGTATCCAAATTAAAATATAAAAAAAAAATAATTGTTGAAAACATTCCATTTCATCATTACAAAATGATTTGAATAAACAGAAAAAAATTACAACTTTTCAATGATGTACAATTTTATATATATATATATATATATATATATATATATATATACACACACACACACACACATTTTATATATATATATATATTGATCATGTATCATGTTGCTTATTTATATTTTTGGAATAAGCATGATCAAAATGATCATAAAATAACTAATTATCACAATGGACGTTTTAATAATCTTTATTCAGTTAAATATTTTACAAGCATTGAGCAAAAAAATATTAAACTTCAAAAATATAACCAGTAATTTTTTTACCCCCCCCCCCCCACCAAAAAAAAAAAAGAAAAAAAAAGAAAAAAGCATTCTAAAATTTTCTGTTAAATACAAGGAGAAAAGTAAAAATATCAAAAGTAGACAATATTTTGAAATATTTACAGATTGATGTACAAACAACATCAACAAAAGCATTCCAACAACAACAACAAAACAATGAATGAAAATAAGATGACTTTTTTTAATGTCTCAGTATTTTTTAAAAGGCGGTTCTGCACTCAAAATCATTTTGATTCAGGTTGGTACACAAAGAAACGTGGCAATGTAACTTTTCAGAGAGAAAAATAGTACATAAATTTTTCTCTCAAGCCAAAAAATGTTATTTCAAAAGCATGTGTTTATTACAGCTTTTACCTAGAGAAAGGAAACTCCAAAATAAAACTTGGGACCTTATTACTGATTATCACATCATGTTTGACTCTGGTTCAAAGTGTAGGGTCAGTAATATACATTCCCAAATCCACCTTAAAATAAAAAAAATAAAAAATAAGCAAACACACCTCAAGCCCAGTGATGATTCTGCATGTACACACTGCAGCTGATGTGAAAGCTTGGAGCAATTATGAAAAATCCTTCAAAATTATTTTCACAAAGCCAACACATGAGATTTTAATTCAATACAATCGATTCATCTTTCAGAAATTATATTGTATGATCTATTCTGATACGAAATGTATTCTGATAGTATAGATCAGTAATTCTCAACTAGTGTTCCATGGCACACTAGTATGTTGTGCAATCCTCTTAAGAGAGCCACAAAATATTGAAGAAATCATGAAAAAACACCAGGCACAAATTTCACAAAAAACAAGCTGCACAAATAGTTAAATAGAAACATTGAAATAAAGTAAGTTCATATTTGTGTATGTGTATTTTTTTTAAATCTATGGTTTTATTTTATAACATTCACAATGTTATACCCTTTAAAAATTTTGCAGTGATATTTTCATTTGCTTCGAGGTGTGCTGTTGCTTAAAAAGGTTGAGAAACACTGGTATAGATAATAATGTTGATACTTCATTCAAAAGTTATATTTCTGTTTAATCTCAATCAAATTTAATTGTAGAATTTTAGTTCAAATATTAGTTGGAGTAATTTTAAGAGAATTCAAGACTATCACAGTTAAAGTATTTAAATATCAATTAATGATCTAAGGATTTTTAATGATGTGCTTATAAAATTTACTATCTTGTTAATGTGAAAATGAATTTTTATTATTATCTTTTTTTAAAAGTTGCATTTTGATTTAAGTTTATATAAACAGTACTAGAACATACAATAATCAAAAATGAAGTGTGGGAAGAAGAGGAGGTAAATTCAATATGTAATCTGAAAACTTTCTGAAAAGAGCAAATTTTGGGTAAACCAGTTCTTAGAAAATTAATATTTTAAAAGTATAATAGAAAGAAACAAATATAATGCACTTTGATTGATAAAAAAAAAAAAAAAAAAAAAAAAAAAAAAAAAAAATCAAACATTTCGATATAACTCTTGTAGTTTAGAGAGGGAGAGATTGGGAGAAACCATATATTTACAAACCTGTATAAAAAAAAGTACATCACTACATGTGTAAATTAAGTGCTTTCAAATCTATTCTCAGCTTTATTGCACATTCTTAAAGTAGATGAATTGCAAAAAATAGAAACATTTAAATGATATATTTTTCTTCATATATTAAGTGATAAAAGATATAAAAAATATTTCCTATAAATCATTAAAAATAAAAATTTGAAATTGGTAACTAACCAAATGAAATTTAGATGTTCTTTATAGTGGTTTCAAAACCAAACTTGAAATAGCAGGAAGGTTAGATTAGTGAGGATATAAATTGAACTATTGAATTATTTATTAAAAAAAAATATTTTTGGACATTTTAAAACAACATGTAATATTCAGACATAACACATTTTTATTGCATGAATTAGTTTATTGTGAACATAAAAATCATGTGAAACAAAATAAAATTATACAAATCTCTAGAAATGAGCATGCTAAGAATATTTTCTGATATAAATTAAATTATATACAATATTCTTAATTTTGTGCCTCACATATATATATATATATATATATATATATATATATATATATATAGAGGAATGTGTGTGACTTGTTTAGAAAAGTCATCTTATACCTTATTTCATACATATATATTTGTTATGAGAAATTTATCTTAAAAATCTTGGTATAAAATTTTAAAATACAATAAAAAGAACAGTAAGTGTTTAAAATGAGTTTCAAGTTCTGACAAGTGAACTCCTTTGTATTGCTGATGTTACCATGTTTCTTTTACAGGGGAAGAATCTATATAAAAAAAAAAAAAAAAAAAGAGAAACAACAATTTCCCTTCTCAACCCATTTTTTTTTTTTTGAAACATTTCTTTATAGCTTGTTTCAGGTGAATAAGAAAGCTATAAAATGAATTCATAAAAATGCTATTGAAGCAATATTAACAAAACAGAGTTGTTCACTTCTCTGACCAGATATTAAAATGTTAATGATTTTTAAAGTTTTATTTAAAATAACTGCAATGTTAAAAACGGAATAAGAGATTTAAAAAAACTGAAAATTATTTCTTCAGTTAAATTGATAATTTCAAAAAATATGAATTTATTTCAAACAGGATTTTTTTAATATCAATTTAAGGCACAAATTTGTATTTTAAATTAGAAAATATTAAAACTGTGTTTTTATGATTTATGAAATGGACTCATTTGAAAAATGTTTGCAAGAACAAAGAAAATGGAAAATATATTGATTCCCATCTGTATGCTAGAAACCTATTTTAAAAGCAATAGCAGAAATATGTATTTTACAGCAAATGGAACTTATAGTAATAGGCTTACAAAGCATTTCAGTGAAACTGTTTTGTGGCAATAAATGATTTTTAAAAGAAAAAGATACAAATAAAAAACATGTTTATATAAATGAAATGGAAAGATTATAATGTGATAAAAATTGAAAAGATTAATAACTTTAAAAAAAAATCTCCCCCTGTAATTAAAAACTATTTTGTAAACAACTTTAAATTTTTATTTGAACAGTTTAATGTGTCTCACTTTTTCTTTTATTTAAAATAAATTGATTTAAAATCTACCACATGAAAAAAAAGATAACTAAATATATTTCCATAAAATCTCTTCAGAATATAATAAAATTTTCTAAAGAAAAACTAAACTTTTCATGAGAATCATCTCAGTTTGTACAGTTTAAAATATTTGATTTTATAGATGCTTTGAAGACAAAGAAAAAAAAAAAGGAATTAAAAATTTTTTGCATTTATTGTTTTAAAAATTTGTAAATTTCATTAATATATCATCAGAAAAATACAGGGGAGAATGATAAACTAAATTAAAAACTATATATCTATACAGTTGTATAGAATAGTCTGCATGTTATTTTGTTCTCATATATATATATTCAAACATAGTATTGGGAATACATGCAAATTAGAATAAAATTACCATATAAAAGTTCAAATTTTAACCATTTAAAATCCACTGATAAAAATGGCTGGATTTTAGGCAATGTTTATGCATTGCATGAGGGCTTACTTCTGAAAAAAAAAATCCAAGGTACATTTTGCTGTGACTACAGTTTGGATAATGCAAAATAATTAAAATAAGTAAGTAAAAAGCTTACTGGAATAAGAAGACATTTAATATACTTTCTTATATAACTTAAATAATAGATATTCTCTATTATACCAAAAATATGAAATACTTATTGAATGTTCCATTTATTTAAATTCAAACTAATCCAAACTTTTTCAATATCACTTCTCTTATATTTTATTGTCTATAAAAATAGGATGTTGTTCAATGGAAGTCTGTGCATGGAAAATGAAGATTCCAATGGAAGTAACCTCTCAAAATTTGTATTCATTGTCATAAAAACAAAAACACAAAAAGTTAAAAGCAATGAATAAAATTTGAAATTACAAATTTGAGGGTAAAAAATGTTGGTCATTTGTAGTAGCTAGTTTTTGATAGAAAATTCTTCTCAACCTGGAAAATAAACAAAAAACACTTTATTAATTTTTTTATATTAAAAGTAAAGAAAGACAAAACTATTAAAGAAAAAAAAAGAAACCATTACATCAGTTATATTAATGTTTTTAATGTCAATCAAATAAACATCCTTGAATGTACTAAAAGACCAGTTTGGGCTAATGACTTCAGCTTTGTTGTTGTTATGAGTGGGCCCATGCTGTCAAAAATGACAGCAAAATATTTATATTGATATGCCATCTAAAATGATGGAAATATATATAGATGTAGATACTACTGAGCATCTTACATTAAGACATAAAAAGAGTATAAATAATCAAAACACCTGAGCACAACAGGAGGGAAATATATATAAATTACATACAAATACAAAACAGTTTTTATTATAATAGAGAGGTTATAAATATATATATATGTGTGTGTGTGTGTGTGTGTGTGTGAATAACGATCAGTACCCACAGAAACCACAAATTGCTCTAAAAAGAAAAGACGTCATACTTATCCCAAACCCGAGGAACCTTTCGGCCAACACTTTTCAAGGGCTTCATTGGCAAAATTATGAATAGGGCTAGAACGAAGACAATATCAAAAGGGGAATTACTCACAGTACATATTTCCAGTTTTATTAGAAATTTAGGTTTCTCTTCAAGAGATAAATTCATGGTCTCTTTCGACAGTCAGTTTGTATACAAATGTTCCATTAAATGAAACCATTAACATCTGCGCTGACATGTTGTATAGAGGGAATTTTGGCCCAGTAACAATTCTCGAGGAGGTATTCTTAGAATGTATGTGTTTGGCCACTGAAGGGGTTGAATTTAGTTTTAATGATACCATGTTTGCACAGACAGACGGCGTTGCAATGGGTAGTCCTTTGGGTCCTGTCCTTGCTATTATTTTTGTGGGACATCATGAACGTTTGTTGTTTGAAAAGGTTGATGAGCCATTAATATATCAACATTATGTTGATGATACCTTTTCTTTATTTTACAACACTTCAGATGCTGAACGTTTTTTTAGTTCAGTTGAACTCCTCTCTTCAGTTCACTATGGAGACAGAGAGGGATGATGTTTTCGTGACATCTGTGTTTCGCAAACCAACTTTTACCGGTTTGTACACTAATTGGAACTCTTTTGTTCCTAAGTTCCACAAAATTGGTATTATAGAAACTTTGGTTCACCGTGCCCTCAATATTTGTTCCCCTGTGTGTTTGAGCAGTGAACTATTGTGCTTGCAAAGTATCTTTGAAGCGAATGGGTACCCAACCAATGTGGTTAAACGGGTTATTGATTGCAAGATCAAACGGTTTAAGGAACCAAAAATCGAAGGACCTAGTCGCTGTCCATTGTACTTAAAATTACCCTGGCTTGGCAGAAAATGTCAAACTGTTACTGACAAAGTTTCGGCGTGTGTTTCGTCCTGTTATTATTCAGTACAGTTGCATGTTGTTTTCCATACTAGACCTGTTTTTCCATCCTTCGTCAAAGACAAGGTTGTCCTATTTTCAAAAAAGTTTCCTTTGTTTATAAATTTAAATGCTTTTGTGATGTGGCATACATAGGACGAAGCAGTCTTAGGTTGGAGGCACAGGTCTCGCAACATGTGCCTGCAAATATTCGTTCTGGCAGCCCTATCAGTACTATAAGAACAACCCAAGCTGTCCTGGATTCAGCGATCCTCGGGTTTGGGATAAGTATGACGTCTTTTCTTTTTAGAGCAATATATATATATATATATATATATATATAGTCATCCGCAGACAGATCTGTTTCGTTGTATTACAGCCCATCAGTATGGTTAGACTCCGATTGCTTTTTAACCCAAGATTGAAACCCAACTGAATTGGTGTCAGTTGACAAATCTACCTCTGGGCTGTGGGTGTTCGGTGTGATACAGCGAAACAGATCTGTCTGCAGATGACAATATATATATATATATATATATATATTTTCTTCACTACTTGATGCCAGTTATTGCAAAAAATTAAATAAGGCACTGTTAAAGAGCAAACATGCTTTAATATCTATCAGCGAAGAGAATGAACTGAGCCAACACTGCCTTGCTATTGTCTTCCTTCTTGAGCATGACAGGAGGGAGATTACATATATGAATTTAGAATTTATAACATAAATGTTATATTATTACTATAAAAACATCTATTTTGTTTTGACACTACTTGTGTCTTATCAAGTGATGGCACTGATTTCAAATTGAAGAGTTTCAAAAGGTTCAAAACTAGCCAAACACTCTCAATCATGGAGACATTGTTACATAGTCTGTGGTAACCAATCAAAATACAAGTAATTTCTAATTTTAGGAACATAGACTCTAAAAACAATTTATTGGGGCATTAAATTTTCCTTTCTTTCCACCTTTGCAACTGTCGTCACACCTGTGTTTCCATCTTTCTCTTGCTTTTTCTCTGACACCCACTGTAACTGGTTAGTCTTTCTCGTCACTCTCCTCCTGCCTAAACTCTTACTCTCTTATGTAACCCCCTGCGCATCAGTTGCAATACTGCCTTGCTTGGAATGAAACAATTAAAAAATAATAAATAAAAAAATAGAAATCGGTATTTCTAATCAACTATTAGTTTCACTTTACAATAAAAATTAAACTTTATTTAAAAAAAAAATTAAAATTTAAAAAAATTTATATGTCTATTATGAATTAATGTTAGAGTCTTTTGAATTCTAAGTTTAACAAACCATTACATCTTGCTTATTGTAAAGTTATTCAAATGAGAAACAGGGAGAAAAGTGATAGACAGACACACACACAAACCCACATACATCCATGAACTAGTACATACACATTTACAGACACATATACGCACATGTATAAATATAATTTTTTAAACTCTTCTTTTTAGCAAACCTGGCTTTAAATTTAATGAGATAAATTGATACATCGCTAAAAAATGAGTTAAAAAATTTTGTATGATAATGTGTCTGTAAATGTGTATATACTAGTTTATGTATGTATGTGTGTATATGTTTGTCCATATGTGGGTTTATGTGTGTATATATGTGTAGCTTTTTCTCCCTGTTTCTTATTTGAATAACTTTATCAAGATAAAATGCTTTGTTAAACTTAGAATTCAAAATGCGTAGTCTCTAACATTAATTCATAATAAATATATATATTTTTTAAAAAATAAACTTTAATTTTTATTGTAAAGTGAAACTAATAATCAATTAGTAATACTGATCTCTATTTTAATCAAATATTAACATTAATGCCCCAATAAATTATTTTTAGAGTCTGTTCTTATGTTCCTAAAATTAAAAATTATTTGTATTTTGATTAATCACCACAGACTATGTAACAATGTCTCCCCGATTAAGGGGGTTTGGCTAGTTTTGAACCTTTTGAAATTCTTCAACTTGAAATCAGTACCATCACTTAATAAGACACAAGTAGTGTCGAAACAAAATAGCTACTTCTGTAGTGATATTATACACACACACACACAAATAAATACACAACGGTCTTAATTATAATAGAGAGAGAGAGTGTGTGTGTGTGTATATATATATATAATTTACAAGTATAAGGTAGGTATGGATGGAATAAAATTCTGTATTCAAAAAACATACTTAAAAAAGTGCTCAATACAAAGTAGAGCGGATAATATTAATTTAAAATTTATACCATATATATAACAATATTTATGCTCTCAAACCCTGATTGAACACTCTGGAAGAATGGTAGACTTTGAAAAACAGTAGCTACTCTGGCGTGTACACATCACTCATTCAGTAAAATGAATAGCTATTGGGTGCGTATAATGATAATATATGCGCTAAAAAGTCTGCCTTCTTCCACCAAACGCCCACAGCCCAGAGGTAGAATCGCTGACTGACACCAATTTGGTCGGGTTTCAATCCTGGGTTAAAAAAGCAATCAGAGTCTAACCGGACTGATGAGCTGTGATACAGCGAAACAGATCTGTCTGCGGATGACAATATATATATATATACACACACACACAAATAAATACACAACAGTCTTAATTATAATTGAGAGTGTATATATACATATATATATATATATTTGTCACTACTCAATGATACAATTATTGCAAAAAAATAAAATAAGACATTGTTAAAGAGCAAACACATGGTGAGAAGTTTTATAACTGGTAGTAAACAATGAATTTAGCCAACGCTGCCTTGCTATTGTCTCTCTCCATGAGCATGACAGGAGGGAAATTATATATTATATATATATATATATATATATAGAGAGAGAGAGAGAGAGAGAGACAGACAGACAAACAAACAAACAAATAAATAAATGCACAATGGTCATTATTATAATAGAGAGGATGTTTTGACTGTTGTGCTTTCTGAGTTTCTTCAGGCGTCTGTTGATCGAAATAACCTTCAGTCAGTTTCAAACTAAACCTTATAGTTAATTAACAAGATTAAATTGTTGTTCTTTTTTAGTCCATGTCTAGTGATATTTCATGTTGTTCTTTATTTTAATATTGCTCACTGTTTCCTCTGAGTTAGTATAATGTGTGGAAGGTACGAAATGATAACTCCCTTTACCAGCTGCCTTCAAATAACAGGATGATCTGAGAAAAAAGACAAAGAAATTCATGAGCCCATGTGAAATTTTTCTTGGACCAATGAAAACCTTGTCTTCAAAAAAATTAACTGTAAAGCTGAGAAAAAAGAAAATAGTGAGCCTTTGCAAAATCTTTTTTTGATAAAAAATAAGGAAAAAATTAAATTAACAAGAGAAGAGTGTTTGCAGTCATGTAAAGAGTTTCATTTCTCTTCATGCATCTAGCATTCAAATTTTTGCTAGTGTCAAATTACTTGCCAATTATGTTATTGGCTCTAACCAAGCACATTTGGTACTTCAAAGAACTTTATTTCAGCAATCCAAGAAAGTTTAGTATCTGAAACTATCTTTGTATACAACCATATATCCTTTCTGTGACCAACAAATAAACATTAGTTTTAAAACGTTTTGAATATCATTTTGTGTCAGATCAATTAATCTGTTGTATGAACATTTCTTCTTCATGACAATTCATTGAAAGTATGGACTATAAAAAATTCTGATTTATTTTCCTGAAACAAAATAATTGCTTATCCTGTTTTGTTAAAATTACCTCTGTGTTTCCTCATTATTTTTCTCCATTAATCTTCTTGGTGTAGATAAGCCAACAGTCCATTTTAACCCTGAAGTCCCATGCCACCATACCTGGACCAAGGACTGAACTCACAATTAATATGCTAGTGGATTAAAGTGTTGGTTCATGAATTTGGTGAAATAACACTTGTAAATTTAATCACTGAGCCAGGTACTATAGACTTAGTCTCAATAGAAACAGGGCAAACAATAACTGAGCAATACTTAAAAATATATCTCTAGAAATGAACAGCTGAATGAAGAATCTATTCTCATAGATTAAATAAAGATTAAATTTGGAGAGCAAAATGGCAAAAACATAAAGACAAAGACATTAGTAAATAATTTCCCATCCCAGAAATTCAAACACAAATTATCAAAGTGTTATCAGGTAGGGTTTTATAAGAACTTTAATCTTACTATTTGAAACCATTTTGTTGATAGAATATTCATACCAAGCAGAAACTAGAGATTAAATCAAGGATTTGAAAATTTATAATTGCAGATTACCTGGTTATCTGTACAGAAATTACTTAAAAAAAAAAAAAAAAAAAAAAAGAAGAAGAAAAAGTATAATTTTTAAAAATCTTACCTCTATTCCAGAGTTGAAATGTCAATGTGAAGCAAGAGCAGAGATTTGTATACAATTTCACCTTTTTTGTTGATGAAATTAAACTGTCGATAACCTGAAAATCAATATAAATCATAATTATACAATACAGAAACAATAGCTTCAAAATCTTTTCTTTTTTTACTAATGTTCATACAAAGCACAAGAGCACCTCAAGCTATGTGGTTATTGTGTGGAATTGTAGGAGTGTAAAAAAGAGCAAGAAGTGAAGTTCTTGGTGCTATGCAAGAAAGATAACAGCCAACTCTAGCCTTGAAGAAGTCAAGATTTAATTAGTTGGATAGTTCAAAGTCCATGCTCTATTTTCTAAAAAAGTTGGAAATATTTTATTTTCTTCAGATATCCTATTATTTGGGCAGAATGTATATTTTTGAAGAGCATGTTATGATTTTGTGGTTGGTAATAGTTACTGTGTATTTTTTGTATTTCTTGCATTCTATCGAGATATGCCTGAGCATCACAAATTGGTTGCAGTGGATACACCAAGATGTAGTTTTTGCCTTGAGCATGTGTGCATGCATCAGGTAAGTGTGTCCAATTCTTAATCTGTTTAGTATTATGTCTTGTCTATGGTCAGCCAATGACTATATTCTCTTTTCTTATTGTCAGCTGATGTTCATGTAACTATATTATTTGGGAATGTATCACAAATTGCTTTCCATTTTCTTTTGATGTGTTCTGTAATTTTATTTTTGTAATCTGGGAGTTTAACGCTGGTCACTTTTATTTTTGTTGCCACTTTAGCCAC
Source organism: Ascarosepion bandense (assembly GCA_037127315.1). Taxonomy (NCBI): domain Eukaryota; kingdom Metazoa; phylum Mollusca; class Cephalopoda; order Sepiida; family Sepiidae; genus Ascarosepion; species Ascarosepion bandense. The sequence continues at coordinate 5,338,236 of JBBBDQ010000145.1, forward strand.
ATGTTGGCTTCATGATTTCTCTTGATGTATACATGGCTAGGAATTTAAGCCAATATTGTTGTTTCATCTTTTAATAACTGATGACAAGTTTCTAGTGTTTCTAGTATTTCTTGAATATAGGGATAATCTGTACATTTTAATTGCTTTTAAAATAGATAGGGATTCTGAGAATATTATAAACTTCTTTTCTTTTGAATTTTCTATCATTTTAAATGCCATTTTAATGGCTTGTAGTTTAGCTGTATGGATGGCAGCATCATTTGGTAGCCTGATTTGTTTATGAATTTGTCTTATTGTGGTTGCTGCACCTATTCTATCTAGGATTTTTTATCCATTTGTTAGAATGGTTTATTGTCACTATATTTATCTCTTAATTCCCCATACATACTTTTGTTGTTGGTTTGTTTGTTTTTTGTCTTTGTTAGGTCTATGTGAGTTTTGGATATTCTTCATAGAGCCAACTTATTTATTATGACTGGTATTATATTATCAAGATCTTTGTTTATTTATTCTAGTGTTTCATTAATTCAAAGTCCAAGTGAAGGGATGGCTGTTGGTTTATTTCTATAGTACTGGATATATTGAGGTTCATATGTATCTTGGTATGCTATGTTATTTGGGTTGGATTGTAGTTTAAGTGCATATTGAAAGGATACTTTTTCCCATCTCGGAAATATATGTGGTTCATTAGCTTCCATATATAGATTTTGCATGGGTGAGATCTTGAAAGTTCCAAGACGTAATCTCAGTCCTTGATTTTGTATAGTTTGTAGTTTTTTAAGATAGTATTTACATGTGGCATTGTAAATGATGCATCCATAATCTAGTTTTGATTTGATGTGTGACCAATATATTCTGAGCATTACATTTTGGTTGGCAACCCAACTCAGTTTTGCTATTACTTTTTTAGAAGCCTTGAAGCCATTTGGCATTGTTAAGCTAATCAATGTGCACTTTGAAGCTAAGTTTGCTATCTAGTACGCTTCTTAGATACTTTTCATAGTCCAACAAATAAAATAAGTTATCATTTCAAGTCCATTTCCATGCTAGCATGGGTTTGAATGGGGTTTTCTTGATGGCTCCATAATTGAACAATCAGGAAATATTTGAGCAAATTTTACAGCTGTATGCTCTTACTAACACCAACCAGCTTAAGAGACTGGAAACTTGGTACTTTTATTAAGATGCCATCTCTAGGAAGATTACCTACAAAGGCTAAAGAGTTCAGCCTACTTTTTTGTACATAGATTAGGTGTAGAAGTTTTTATATCAGATTTACTTCTTAGATAAGTTGCTATGCCAAGTTAAAAACTCTTATCCAGCCTAAGTGTCCATTTAATTTTATTTCTGGATCAAAGTGATCGGCTTGTTTTGTGCAGAAATGCACACAAGCAGTTTTTGTTTTGGAGAAATGGAATACATTTTCATTTGTCTATTTTTCTTTTGTTTAATCTCATGTTTGTACATATCTTTCTTGGGAAAGCATGTTTGGTGATAAGTATGATGTTGAGAGATCATCTACATATAGGGATTTTTAATTCCTGTATTAATTTTTTAATACTATTTATTGTGAGAATAAATAACTGATAAAATGCTACCTTGAGGTACACCTGCCCCTTGCTTGTGTGTCTGATGTGTTTCCATTTTATACATATAGACATTCTCCTTTTTATTCCAATCTTGTGCCTGTCTTTTAGGACACCATACTTCGATGTTGATTAAGTTTATTTTTCAGAGTCATTGTTTTACAATTTTGTAGGAGAAGAATAAAAAAAAAAACTACACTGTCACAAATCCTCAATATACTTCAACAATCTGGACAACATACCCACAGTATAGCTATCACTAAAGCAAAGTCACTCCACTCTTGTCTTTTGAGAATTTTATTGTCTCCAACTGCCACTGATTGGCAAAAAAAAAAAACAAAAAAAAAACAGCCAATCCACACATTACATAAATTATTGGCAAAGAACTAGCCAATTAGCAAAGAGACATATTTTAAAACAAGGCACTTTAACCTTTTTCTTTTTCATTATTTTCTCTTCACATGGAGCACTACCTACCATCTGCAACTTCATGGTAAGTGATTTTTGTTCTTGATTGTTGCAAAAAATGCAACTAACCCTGGATTTCTTTTCACCCTTTGCCATAGTTCACTACAAATTTGTACTTTTATTAATTACATGAAGAGCAAATAAAATTGCTATTTATTGTTATAAACTGCTGCAAATTAGATCTCTTTCTGATTCACTCTACATGTATGCCAGAAGTGTCACTAAGAAAGCAAAACCCAAAATAAAAAAAGTTGCCTTCTGCACAGGAGCTCCAAGCATCACATTTGGCCTTCAAAAAGCTAAAATACTACATAAAAGAATCCAATCACAAACACCGCCATCAGAGAAAATAAAATGAGCTAAAGAGCCAGCAAATTTATTTTTAAAAAGCTCACAATGTCCCTATCATGACTGGTCAACTGGCCCAATACTCATATTTGTTTATGATCCACCCTCCTCAAAACACCCACACCACGCTCACATACAGACATTCCATTCGTATCTTTTGTATTGACAAAATCAGATTTTCAGTTTTATTAGACTACTTCATGCAGCTTTCAACACCACCATTATGATCTTGGTCAAACAACCCAACAAATCAGTCAACTCCAAACCTTACTAAAACTGGCCTTCCTTACGCATCCACTGTAACAGCAACTAAAGAACTATATATTAATTTTTATTATCTTTTCTTTCTGCTTCCCCAGCAGTATTGTTTCATTTGTTCTACCATGCTATCATATGTTTATGACATTATGAAAGATTCCAATTCACAAGTGGCAAGTTATATCAAATTTATTAATGCAAAACAAATGATCAGGGGATGCTTTAGAATATAGTTGTAATAAAAATCAAAACAAAATCTCAATTTCTGCCTGTATCATTAAACATAAATATTACTGTGATACTCTGAACAAACACATAGAAAGGAAAGAGGTGGTTTTATCTTGATCTCAAGTGTTTATGTCTTATAGACCAGCAGATGATTCCTTCTGAAGTTCAATCTTCTAAGGAGCATCTGCTTTAACCAAAGGGAAATCAGAAGTAAAAGAATTTTCAGAGATCAAGTGATACAAAACTGGAAATAGGATATATATCGATGCTGCTCTATATTAACAGTCATGTTTGTGATTGGGAAGAGTTCTGGTCCACTTTTGTTGAAAGACATACATGTCTGTCAGTTGAGTGATTCGAAAGCCTCCCTTTTGTATTGCCAGGCATCACATTGGGATGAGTAGATGGTAAAGAGTTGGTAGTGGAAAGAGCTAAAATAATGAGAAGCTATCCCAAGTATCACTTACCCACCCACATGAATGAGTAGGTGAAGCCCTGAATAAAACAAAAAACTACATATGTGTATTATATAGCAAACACGGTTCACATACTTATATCTCAATGTGGCAGTTGTCTTTCATCATGTTACCTAGTGAGCAAGCTTCATGCCCTTCCTCAGATTTCAAATGCATACCGACAAGATCAAAATGCAACATGAGGTTGTCATTAGCGGATTGGCGCAAAGCTTGGGTGAGGTTCATATTTTATGTTTACAACTAATGCTAACGTGATAATTTTCTGTTCCTATTTTGAAAATAATCATTTCTCACAATGTTGTATATCAATAAACAGACAAACACGCATATATATAAAAATATATCAAGTGATATTTTTATTAATGAACGATGGACCGTGTAGCCTAGTGAACAGAGAGTGAGAGCGCGCTTCTAAGGGTTGACGGGGGGGTCGTATCTGTTGCTCCTCTGGTCTGGTCTGGCTCTCTCGTCTGCCTCTGTCTCTCTGCGTCTGAAATCCGTGCGCCGAGGTCTTTTATAATCTCCAAACCGGTACTTCTGGATTTTGCCTCGCCCACGCACGCAATTCTCAGAGACACCTGTTCTGTCTGCCTCTTGTAGCCATTTCCGCTACTGCCGGAAATAAGGTCAAACAAACATCCGTTCCTTTCAACGACCGGAAAACACCCCCGCTTGCATCAGCCTTTCCTCGGGTGGGGCGAGATTGTTATATTACAACAAGAATGATGGAATCTAGGCACCAAATTACTCATTACATTCCAGTTAATATAATTATTCTTTTAAGATAAATAGGATCTTAATTTTTCATTAAGTAGTAAGATAAATGTGGATCAATTCAAATTTTATAAGAACATTGTCATAATTTCCAACGACAGGGATTTAAAACTCTACAATTTGAGATTGCTTGATCTGTCTGTGGGCTAGATGACAAAAAGTGTGTGGTGTGTGTGAGTGTGTAATATGTTGTAAAGACAATGCTGATTGGCTGACACACAATCAAGACACTATCTGTAAACATGATGTTGATTGGATAAGACAAACCCAATTCATACCACTTCTACAGAGTTGAATCACTAATTTTCTCTATGTTCCAAATGTAAAGAGTAAGTTCCACTCAGCTTTTTTCACAAGAACTACCACTTTGTGCAACTGGCTCCTGTTTAATTACTTCCCAAAGCGCTTCAACCTTGACCTCACCTCTTCAAGTCAAGGTTCAATATTTATCCTCATAATAATCACCTTCTACTACTTTCTATTCCATTCATCATATGAGCTTCATTCATCATTATCATTTCATTATAATCCTGTACTGTGACTGGTTCTTGAGCCTTGTATTGAATAAAATTTATTTATAAAAGGTCTTATTTATTATAAATCAGTAGACAAAAGTAAAATCAACAAAAATTATTAAAAATGAAATACTAAGACAAATATTCATTTTAGGTGCTTGTTTAAAGTACTTTTTAGAAATAATTAACAGCAGAATGTTGAAGAAAAACAAAATTTTTTAGCAATTGAAAAACTAATTTTGCATTAAGCAAAATAAAAATCGATAGTAAAAGATCATATATATATACACTTTTGTCATTTAGCCCAATTGAAATGAGAAATAAGATTAATTGATATTATCAATTAATCTATGTCCCTTAAGGAATATCAACTAAGTTTTCACAGTCATTTACAACATAATTACAATCAATATGGAAGATGTAATTCAAACATAGATTAACCTGATCCATCCACCAAAAATAATACTTTTGATGTCTTTACTTAGTTAATTGCCATATGTGATACACACTTGGGCAATCAGGTCTCTTTTTCGAGACTGGACTGACTATGCAGAAGATTTTCCTACAGTAGATTGCCATTACTTTCTGCAGTAGACTGGTTGCCAACCAAGGCTATAGAACTTAATCTGTCCTGCTATTTAACCCATAGCTGGAGCGAGAAGAGATGGATTAATTCTTTTCCCAAGGGTATATGTGCATTGATGAATGAAACAAATTTAACTGGATTTGGAATTGGCTCTACAATTTCTCATTTTGACTATGTCTTGAATACCAGTAATAAAACCAACATAAAAAATTATACTCTTTGCTTTCCATATTTTGAAGAACATTAAGATGACTGTGAGAAATATCATAAAAAGCATTACATTTGCTACTCTGAGGGCCAAGAGAAATGGCAATGGTTTTCAAAAAGATAGGTCTTAAAAATAGACTAAGACCTATTAGGAGTGTCAAAAAGACAGGTTATGATCAATTTAAAAAAAAAAAGAAAAAAAAACTTTCAGAGTTTTAAAAAGAGGTCTTTAAAAATAGATCAAGACCTATTAGGATGCTAAATATTTTTAAGGAGATAAAATGAACAAAGTAATAAAATTAAATGTTATTAGCTAATAGCATAATCACTTTAAAAAAAAATTCTAATCTTATGATTTATTTGGACTTTGTGAAACTTTTTCATGAAAAGTTTGCTAATGAGGTCTTGTATTGTCATGCTAGTCAATGACACTTTCTGTTAACCCATTTTTAATGTAATATATCATTGACCAAACTCAAACTGTTGACAATAAAAGTCTCTAATAACTGTTTCTCCAACTCAAAGGACAATACATTTTATGTGGAGAATGAAATACTAGTTTCAATGTTTGACACATAAATGATAGTTTTTGATAACCTACAAAACTCATTTCTCAACTCTTGTAAAAATCTGTTAACAAAAAAGTTTTATTTTTTTATCAGAAGAAGGTTAAAAATAATTCAGCGTCATTCTCTGGTAAGAATTCACAAGAAACCTGAATTTCCTCCTCAGACTTTTTTCCTTTCGAAGTATTAGCGTATAGTTCAACAAAATTCATTGTGCTTTTTAAAAATAAATCTCTAGTACTTTGATAAGGATCTGCTTTAACAAGTGCTTTTGAAATAACAATACCTAAATATTGTTATTTTCCTAAGAGAAACTTATAAGTAAATGATAGTCACTATTTTAAAACTTACTAAAATGTTAATAGTACAATAAAGTCATTACTTTGGTTTACAGCACAAATATTCTTTCTTGTCTGCGTGTTACATTGCTATTTTATGAAATCCATTCAACATGAAATGGCAGGAATAAAAGTCTATTCTGTATATCATTAAGCTAAGTGATACTATAAATAGGGCACAGATTGACGTAAATTTAAAAATCTCAATCTCCCTGTCATTGTTTACTAATTAACCATGTTTAGGAAGAAGTTGTTTACTTACATATTTTAAACTAAATATTACTTTCTGAACTATATATTTCTCTCAAAGTTCTAATTTAAATAGAACAAGTAACACCTTATCACTAGTCAACTGATATCTATCCTCCTAATCTTCACAATCTATCTTTTATATACATATCCCACACATGATTCAATGATCCCGCTACCTTGAGTGTCTCTTGAGCATTGTATTGGATGAGCATTAAAAAAAAAAAATGAAAATATTGTCAAATGTTAAAATGAGTTCCATCAGTTCAAACATTTGCAACTAAGATTCTTCTTCTATGTGCCCTGTCCCTTCAGGACATAGGCGATCATGGCTTTCCATGTTTCCCTATTCCTGGTGGGTCTGAGCACACCTTCTTCTGTTACACCATGCAACCCTCGTTCCATCATCCACCTGATTAGGTCCTTCAAATATGTTATTCATTGCTTTCCCCTGTCTCTTTTTCCCTCTATCTGGCCTGTTAGTATCAGATTCTCCAAGCCCTCTTTCTTTAATGCATGTCCCAGGAACTGTCTCTTCCTGATGCTCAGTATTAATTTCCTTTTTGTTTCCATCGTTTCTAAGATCTCATCATTTCTCACAAGCTTGAGCCATGATATTCACAGCATCCTTCTGTAGAACCACATTTCAGTTGCTTCAAGTTTTTTCTTCATCTTTGATGATATTGTCCAGCATTCACTGCCATATTGAAGGACGGACAGCACATAGCAATCCAGTACTCTTTTCCTTGTTTCTAGCGAAATTGTCCTGTTTCTTAATACTTTACTCAACTTCTGGAATGCTTTCTTCGCCATGCCAATTCACCTTCGGATCTCTGTGTCGCACTTTCTGTCTTCTGTTATAACACTTCTTAGATACTTAAATTTTTGTACCTGCTTGATTCTAGTATCCCCGACCTGTATTTGGCATATTGGGCTGCACTTTTTACTGATGACCATGCATTCGGTTTTCTTGCATTTTATTTCTAGTCCTTTCTTGTTACTTTCTTCAGCTACCTTCTGTAGGAGGTCTTGTAGTTTCCTTTCTGTGTCTGCTATCAGCACTGTATCATCTGCGTATCTTAGGTTGTTTAAATTGTGGCCTCCAATTATGAATCCAGGCATAACTTCTAGGATTCACCATTCTATATTGACAGAGTCTAATCACTCACATTTTCTCCATATTCTGAATGAGAAGAGAAAGTTCTACTCAAATAGTTTTAGCCCAGAATTTCAGCTTTATGTATCGATGCTTTTTTTGAATGCCATAACCTTAAGTTATTCAAGTAAAGCATAAATAATTGTTTTTTATTCTTATAATCTTCACTTCCAACCACCGCTAATTTCATTTATATCACACATCTCATTCATCAGAAACATTTTAACAGTGATCCTCTTCTTTGAGTGACTTTTGTATTGGGTGTCAACAGCTCAAAATGAAGTTTGTTTTGTCTTCAATATCAAAATAACTTGATACAATGCACACTTATAAATGCAGTCATTTTATTGTTAAGCAGAATTATTTATCACTGGAAAATAGACATTTAAAAAAAAAAAAAAGCTGTTTTTTTCACCAGAAGAGAAATTAAGCACCTCCAAATCCTTGGTTTTACTCTAAAGAGAACATGTATTTTAACTAGTGTGTGTTTGCATATTATGTTCAAGCACTTTTAATACAGTTACTGTATCCTGTTGTTGTTGACTTACCTTCTTGTATACAATCAAAAGGGAGAGAATAATAACCAATGAAATCATCTCCAGCCAAGTCATAATCTTTGACAGTGAAACGAACAATGCACAATTCAGGATAATTAATCTTGAATTCAAAAGTTTCATCCCATCGGGGATTAAAGCCTAAAATGACAAAGACAGAAAAAAAATTCAGAAGCATAATTTCAAATAATCTATAGTAAAAAAGTTAAAAAATGTCATATTTGTGTTTGATTTGTTAAAATTATAATTCAGGCTATGAAAATGTTTTTTAAATGAAATTTGTTTACATCCTTAAACATATTTCTAGAAATTTAATAATTAAAAAAAAAAAAGTTTATATTCTATTTTTAATGATGTAATTAATAACGTTAAAACCATTTGAGCCTCAACAGACCACTTTTTGGGGGAGGAGGAGTAAGTACTTAGCTTCTACTCAAACAATTTCTTTTCTCACACTCCACACTTGTAGAACTCCCTTCCGTTTACTTGCTTCCCTGATAACTCAGTCAGTTAAATGTTATACATGATCGGGCAATCATGTCTGGAGAGAGACATGACTGACTGGGCAGTGTATTTTCCTGACAGTAAGTTGCCAGTAGACTGGTTGCCAACCAAGGCCACAGAACCTGATCTGTCCTGCTATTTAACCCATAAATGAAGGGAGAAGGATATTTATGCAACAAATTCAACTTGAATTCGAACTCAGCTCTCCAATTTCTTGTTCGAAGCCAATATCCACTGCACCACAACGCACATCCTGATAACTAAAATCTCCAAAAATTTAAATGCACCAACAATTGCCATTTTCTATCTTATCCTTTCTTTAATACCCCCTCTACCCAGTTTGTTTTCTCTCACTCTAACCTCTGTGCACTAGTGGTGGTTCAACCTTGCTTGGGGTGAAATGATTAAAAAAAAAAAAAAAAAAAAAAAAAAATTGATTTTCACAGGGAAAAATCATGGAAGCTAATATAAGAAATACAAAGACTTTTCTGAATTTGGAAAATGATCATCACTTAAGATTTTTTGATGTTTTTTAATTATAAATAAGTAAAATTTCCAGAGAAAATCTATATATTTTGTATTCAAGAGTTATTTAAAAATTTTGTAAAGCAATCTACTCAAAGTACTTTTCATAATCATAGTCATTACTATAAAAAAAACAAAAGAATAATTGGCACTTTTGCAAATATAACAAAACTTTCATTAACTGATAAACAGTAAATTAACATGTTGGAGTTAATAGATTACTTCTCAATGATGTTGCATAAAATACAACAAAACTTACCATTGTTCCTTATTACTCTGGTCTTCATCTCTTCTTTGTCATCGTCCATGCCATGAACTTCAACTTTTACTATTGGGTCAATCACTTCTCCTTTCACATTATTCTTAGGCTTAGGAAGTTGGTATGCACTAATGACCTGTATTTTGGGGAGAAATTAAATATGCCAAAAGTAATATTAATTCTGCAGTAATTGTATACAATAATTCCAGCTTGTCAAGAGATCTCAATGCAAAAAAAGAACAAAAAAAAACCCATCACATTTGAGGATATGTTACAGCAGAAATTATATTCTAGGACATAAAATAAAAAAAATGAAATAATTAGGTCACATTGATGGGGACTACTTCACATTGTTCAACAATAACTACTAGATGGCATTGTTTCAAGACTATAAAAGGATGAGTAAAATAAATTCTTTTTCTCTGACATCTAGTTATCTAGTGGTAACAGGACTTATTTCTGCTAGGAAAACACTTGGGCAAAGTCACATGAAAAACACACACACGGCAACTAAGTATGTAAATGTTTTCTTTCTCTTCTTTGGAACTCAAAAATATTTTTCTTCTTTTCTTTTGAGAACTATTTTGTTTTATATAAATATATAAGCAAAATTCCTGCACATAGTGAACCCAATTTTTTAAAATATATTGAAATTTATCCATTTTGAATTCAATTTCTTTTAAAAGTTCTCAACCATTCCAAACTGTAGCTTTACCCCAGTGACATACTGACGTTTTCACATGTTGTGTTAACTTTGATCTAAAGTTATTACAACTGTTTATTATTTAGAAAATAAATCAATTTCCAAGATAGGGATTAATAACAATCTTCCTACAACTACTTTTATAACAATAATAGTTGGCCAATCATTCCCAAATATGCCTGTATGCTATGTCACTAATCCCTATTGCAAATGCCTTTTTAAGCACATTTTTGTTTGTTCAACTTTCACAGAAGTTGAACTGTTGTACGCTCTAGCCTGTTTCAGGTGATCGAAATTTCAAACCGAAACCTTTATTCCATTTAAATGAACTCTCAAAATTTTTGTTCACCTCTAAGTCAGGTATTGAACTCATAACTCTTTGGATAAATTTACTGGATTCCACCAATGCTTTTATCCACTGGGTCATGTGTCCTTGAATATGACAACAAAGATGAGGACAACAGTTCAAACAATGTAAATAATGTAAATAATTATAATACCTCATCTCAGAAATATAGAAAAACTATCTCACTTGTTGGTTACTTTGGCATGTTGGGGCTTCCTTACTTTGCTTCTGTTGCTGCTACTGCTCAACTGAGCAATCAGCAGGGTACAACCAGAAGTCTCAGAAATCATAAAAAATGCTCATTGAGCCCCATTTGATCTCTTTTCCATTTTTCCTTTTCAGAGGCTTGTGGAATTAACTTCGCATGCCACTGATATAAATTATTTATTATTAAAATATTATAAATTTACAAATTATGTGAAATAAAAAATTACATTTTTAAAAAGAAAGAACAGGTAAAAAGAATACCAGTGACAATGTAGATATTACACAATGTATTTTGCTAGTAAGAACAAAACTTGTCCAATTCAGCACAGATGTCAGATTCAATTTCGAATTTGTTCCTGGACATTTCTGATTGGTTTAAAAACCCCAAGCATGTGGCAACATGTTTGAGAATTTCACCAAAATCTTAACTATGTGTGCTGGAGACTATCCACAATTATAAAAGGAGGAAACCGACCAAAACTTATCAGAAATTTGCTTTGGACCAATTGTCATCGAAATCTTTGTCACTATGATTGTTGAATTTTTACCAAGTACAGTCTTAACATATATCATGTATGCAACACCAACAACACTCAACTAAATTTTCAATCACTGAACATTTCAATCAAAAGAACATTTTATTCACACATTTAAATAACATTCATCCTTTGAACTGTTTATAACACCAAAAACTACAATCTGCCAATTTTATTGTCAAAGGGAGAGAAGTTTCTCATTCATAATTTTTATTTGGGAACTATTAACATTTTCATAAAACATTTTGAATATTATCTTATTCTCTCTATTCAAATATTTCATGCCAATTTTTGTAATTTATTATATATATATATATATATATGTGCACAAAGAATCTGTTGTATTTCTTTGTTTTTCAAAATGTGGTGGATTAAGTTATCTGGAACACACAACTTATTTTAATAAGAGAATAGCTGATACAATGATCACGTCCACTACAGGCTTCAATCTTCAAAGCCCATCTCAAAAGGCTACTCAACCCTTGCTGAAGAAGACACATGGCCTGTCTTGGCAGCTTGACTTCATATTTCTAATATCTTGTGAGAACTGACAAAGAAATCTCCCTTCCAGACACCTACCCAAAGGAAAAACTACACACAACCCCTGCTGTTGAAGACTCACACCAATCCTAACAGTTTCACTCAGGTTTCTCATTCCTCAAGGGAACTAGTGGAGAAAATGTCTACTCAAAGGATGAACTTTTAACTGGGAAACTCAACTCTTTTCCTCACAAAATACCTTTATTTTGCACTCTTTCAACCCCAAATAAAAGCTGTTGAATAGTTATTTTGATCCTTGGGTTTGGTCATTCACTTTCACTGCTGAGCACACACATAACCAGAAAAAAAAATCCTATAAATTTTGTATTGACTAAATGATACTTTATACAAACAGTTACCACATTATTTGGCACAATATACAAATGGATGGTACAATAATTTTCTTATTTTTCAAAACATTTTAGATTCTGTTAAGAAAAATAGCAACATATTAATTCTGACTACAGTTTCTGATTGATTATACCTGATCTTTCACATGAAACAATCCTAGACAGTAATTAAAGTGTTTTCGAAAAGAAACAAAACTTGTAATTTTTTTACTTATCCATTTATAAATTATCTTTTGGTTAAAAATTAAAAACAATAAGAAATTAATGAAAATCTTAATTTATAAATGACTTTAAAAAAAATAAAAGATTTACAGTCAACAGAAAATTTTCAAAAAAACAGTCTAGACTTAAAACTTTAAAAGTTTGTGAACAGAAAGAATTCAACAATTCAAAATTTATATTTTTATTGATAAAACTATTATTTTAGTTGATTGAAATTCAGTAACTTGTAATTTACAAAAAGAAAGTATACCAACCTTTATTCTCAGTAATTTAGGAGGACTTCTTACTGTTGATTTTCCTGTGATAAAGAGAAAAATAAGGTGCATATTCAGTGAAATAACTTTTTTCATCAGTACTTATGTTAAATGTTAGTTTCAAGTTTTGTGAGATTTAATATTATTCAGCAAACAAAATATAAAGTAAACAGTTGTGAACTTATTTTTTTTTTTTAGATTTTTCAATTAATACATTTGACTTAATAGTTCGCAGCACTTTAGAACAGATTAAAGATTTTTCACATTTCGCTACAATGAAGTAAGGGGAAATAACTCCTGACAGCTTATTTTTAGCAAAATATGTATATACACGAACAGAATAGAGTATGCTGCAATTTATAAAAATAGTAAATAGTTCAACGAAAAATTATCCATAGATTCAAACAGTGCAAACAGATAAATGCTATTTTTTTTCTTTTTTGGTTTTACAATATTTTTCATTAGTTTCTGTTGGTATGTTGTTGCTCCTTACCTGTAGTGCTCACACCAGGTCAACAAATGTTGATATATTTAGAATGAATCAGAAAGAAAACCATGACAAAAGTTTAACACCACTTTTTGGAACAATTATCTTTTTACATACTGAAAATTCTGGTGACCTTATTCTGAAATTAAGTTACCTGGGAACATGTAGTCTGGTTTAAGAACATAGCCACAACCACCATTGTCCAAGAATTTTCCAGTTACAAGTTGCATAGGTGTGTCCTCTGTTTGATAGTTAAGGGCAACTAGAAAAAAAAAAACATTTGTAAGTATTAACAGAAAAGAAGAAATGTCTGACACAGTGATTTGTAAGTAATATCAACCTTTACTTCTGTATCAACAAATATTCTTTCAAGTTCTTTTCTGGGAAATTAATTTCTGATATTTGAACTGTGTACCTTAAAATTGATTCAAACATACGAGTTGAAAAGAAAATATGACAAAGAATAAACTGGTTTTAAATCAATTTCTCCTTGAAACAATAAGTTGCCAACCCATTAACCATGGATTTTGGTTACAAAGCACTATATAATTTCACTAGTCCTTTGCAAGCAGTTACAAAATTAAAGGTGAAGAGAGGCTAAATTAGATTTGTTTTAAAGATTCCAGATTCTATATTTTTATCTGATCTGCTCATAAAATGAGGATTACTTTCTAGAACTACAGGATCTAATGTAAATATTTTTTTTGTTCTGGTTTTAAATACACAACTTTTTTACTTTACACTTACTTTTTGAAATGAAACAACCCTTTTCTACATGTAAGACTTGTATAAAAGTTTTAGAAACTAATGTTTTGGTTTGATTTATTTTTTGAAAGTAATAATGATTATGGGTAAATGATATATATCAGCTGAGTAATTGTAGGGAGAAAACAAACATAAGGTGTAACTTAACTAAAGCTTTATTCAACTTGGAATAAAGCATGTCCTATTTGACTTTGTATATTTGTATTTTAGTTATTGCTTTAAGCAGTGGAAACTATGGAACTCTGAAAGAGGGGGAACTTAGGGGGCTGAGATTTTTTTTGAGGAAGAAGGGGGCAAACTCAGGCATCATATGGGAATTTGGTGCTGATTGTCTTTAGTTGACTGGAGAAAATTACGGAACAATTCTTTCACTCGGCCATAAATCACTGACTGCCTATGCATCTGCATATCAAATTGGAGACATTATTTCTAATTAATGTCTTCCTTCAGATATGAAAATATGACTATTAAGTCTCTTTTCCTCCCTAACATCATGTCTGTTTCTATCTGGTCGTTTTATTTTATTTGTCTTTTTTTCTTTCTAACTGGTCTGTGAATGTGTCCTTAAAAAGCTAAATGAAAAAGAAAACTTAAAGGAAAATGTGCTGAATATCAAATCTTTTCAAAATCAGAGACTGATCAATTTCAGAAAATTTTCAAGCTTATAAAAGTAAGGGGGCAACTGAGGAGCTGGCCAAAATTCTGGAGGGGCTTTGCCTTCTGCCCCCCTCCCTTGTAGAATTGCCACTGGCTTTGAGGATCAGAGGCTCTGAAAGTACAAAAGATATACTAATACTTTTCTGTTTACCTTCATCAAGCAAGTTCAGGTTTGAATTAGATGAACTAATTTTTTTAGATACAATGAAATGAAAGCATAAAAAAATGACAAAGATATTATTACAAACATTTCTTTTTGAACTGCATTTGTTCTATATTCACAAGCTGAGTCATAACCAATGACCTAGATCAAGCAAAGGATGCAATTTTTTTATTTAATTAAAGGCAATTATTAACAAAAATACAATTAAATGGACAAAGCTTTTCACAGTCAGCATTTGTTAAAACTTTTTTTTTTTTTCAATTTCATGGAGAGATAGTGTACCAGAGATTTTGTTGATTTGTTCTTGAGTCTATATTCTATATACTGAAGAAGAAAATAAGTAATCACATTTTCTTTACACTGTTAAAAAGGCCAGTCTTTGGAATACTATCAAAACTTCAAGGTTATTAAAGTGATCTTAGAAAAAATCTCATGCTTAGAACAAACCAGCTAAACTTTTGAAATAAAAAAGTTTGGAATAAACTCTAAGTTTTAGAAGTAAACAATAAAATAAGTGCAAAATCTTATTTATCTTCATTGATATTGTTTTTTTGTTTTTTTTATGTTATCGATCCTTCCAGCATAAGAAGACACAATGTCTGGTTTGTCAGCAAGAGGAACAGCCCAAGATATAAACAACAAATTAGAGATGTCAAAATCAAACAAGTATAGAAATTTGACTATTTGGGAAGTTTTTTTAACAGACAATGGAAAATATGACACTGATATCTAAAGGTACATTAGAATAGCAAAAGATGTCTTTGAAAAGTTAAATAAAATACTAAGAAACAGCAAATTTTTCATAAGAAACAATGAAAAGAATACTGAATTGCTATGTAATATATGGCAGTGGATACTGAACAATTTTGTCCCAGATGAAGAGACTTCAAATGGCAAAGATATGGTTTTATAAATGGATGTTGAGAATACCATGGATGGAACATGTAGACAACATGTTCTTTGGAAAATGGAAACAAGGAATCAGAAAGAGACAGTTAAAACTTTTGGGACACTTAAAAAGGAAAGAGAGCTTGGAGAATTTGATGCTCACAGGACATATTGAAGGTAAGAGGAACAGAGGGAAGTATTGAGTAACCTATCTGACAAATTTATTAAAATGGATAGTCAATTAGTAGGTGGGAAGTATAATAAAAATGCAAACACTGCTAAGACCTGCAAAAAAAAAAAAAAAAAAAAAGAAAAAAAAAGGAAGTTGTGGAAAGTTATGATTGCCCACACCCTGAAGCAACACGGTACATAAAAGGAGGAGTAACAAGCACTTAATTTACACTTACCAACTTGACAGCCAGCATTCCACATCTGGGTAGGGTTATAGTTACTGGAATCAGTACGCAAACCTGCTGGGTAGGTTCTCACCATAATAGCTCTTGTCAAATTACGACACTGCTCCAAACCGTCATCATCTATCAGATCACTCATCTTTAGTTCTCCAATGGAGGTCATCTTAAACTGGTCAGCTTTGAATAAAAAATAGGTTAATCTTCGATTAAATGTATTAGTAATGCAAAAACTGATTTTTAAAAATCAAAATATCAATCAATATCCTCCCAACATCAATTTAAACTGACACCCACCTATATATCTTGTGAACTTTTAGTAAAAAGTTTATATTTTCTTGATTTCAGATAAAGACTTGTTTAAAAAAACTTTCTCATTTCATTGTAGAAATTTGTTGATGACAAGAACAAAACATGTTCCAGGTAGTCATTACCAGACTTTGTTCTTAAATGACTTAGTACATTTCATTAAAAAAAAAATAAAATAAATAAAATAAGAAATAAAAAAAAATAAAGAAAAATGTTATTCATAAGCATATGTACTTCAAAATCATGATAACATCATTTTCACATTATTCAATATGCTTTATATTTTCTGCTTCACAAAACATTTATCGCAGATGTCAGCAGTGCATTCAGAATTAAATTTTGATTTTAAAAAATTGTTGCATTGTTAGTCAAACTCCAACTGATATCTTTTCAGTCACTTCCTCCCCAAATTAATTAGATAATTAGTGTCTAAATGTTAAGTTGGCGAGCTGGACAAAAATCCTTTACAGACTGGATATGCCCCATAGACCGGGGATTGTTGACCTCTGCTTTAAGGTTTCATCTCACTTGTTTTTTTAACATTCCAGTAAGTGTTTTACATGTAGTGTTTGCTGACAGTTTAAACAATGATCTGCATCATTTTTTTTTTTATCTATTTTAGGCAAAATGTTTTTTACATCTTATTTCTCATGTCAGGCTACTCTATGAATATTACTGCTACCATGTAACCTGCCAATATCAGAATTTCTTATGTTAACTCAGATCAATAAACACTTGATGAAAGCTGGAGAGCACAATGGCTGAAACATTCTGATAACAATAAAGATGAAGACAACAGTCTAAATGTAAACAGTGTAAATAATAACTCCTCATACCATAAATATAGATCGAAACATGTTTCAATCTAAATGATTTTTTTTCATTAGGTTTATGTGGAATGTATTTTTCTAATTTCCAAATTTTCACCACAGCTTGTAAATGCCATACAATTGATTGACTGATTGATTGTGAAATCAGTCAAGATATGAGTGTAAAATTGAAAGATTATGTTAACATATAAGAACTAAATTTTCAAACAATAAAATCTGACAGAAGGTTTGTCGGATGAAGACTCATTACAAGGGCAAATACCATTCAAATATTTGCAGATGTAGTTATAGACCTATCACGTTATTGTTTTATACCAATGGTGACTACTTTCACCACATCAGCAAATTCAAGAAAAAGATTTTCATGAGCCAGAGTGAAATTATTTTCTAACCAATGAAAAGCTTGAATTCAAAAAGTTCACACTACTATTTTGAATTCCCTTTATGGATATAAAAATAGAAGCATACTTCTGACAGCTCACAATTTCAGAGGTTAGTTTGATCTACATGCACATACACACACTGTAAGAGATACAGTCAGCAGCTGATGACTAAAGCCTTGTCCACACACACAATAGAAGCAATTAACCAGCAACCATCAACTAAGCCCTTGGCTATGAATTCACAAACACATTAGAGTAACCATTATAAAGTAAGTCTGTTCACACATTTCCAAAATGTTTGAGGAACTTTGACATGGTGTAATGGTTAGCAAGCTCATCTTGCTAGAATCATTACAATTGAGTAGTGAGTTCAATCCTCACCGAGTGCTTTATATTCACCATTTCAAGACTTTATTGCAAAAAAACTTGAACATTTTATTGCTATTGTATATTTCTGAAAAGAAAATATAGATGTTATTTCAACTGATGTTCCATTTCTTATTTCCTTCAAAAAATAACATTTTTCCAATTTTATTTAACAGATGTGTTATTGTTAAATATTTGGAATCCTGACACTCAGTAACAAACAAAAAAGATGCTAATGGAAATTTGCCAATTAACTTAATTTTTTCACTTGAAATGTTTATTTTCAAAAATCAAATTTCTGTTAAAAAAAAAAAAATCTTTCAAGATGAAAAGAAGATTTATTCTGAACTTTTTTGACATGAAGAATATCACAAAATACTGCTTCCTTACCATTATTCAATGCATGCTCTATGGATTCAAATCGTTGACTTCTAATAGCAATCAAATCACTGAAACTTTTGTCAAGTTTAACTTTCTTAGATTTTACTTCATCCTTAGGCAAATCAATACCATCTCTGGAGGCTTCAGCACGTTTCTTTTCAATTTCAATCTCTACTGCTTCATCTTCATCACTAACATCTTCCTCTTCTGTTGCTGTTGGGGGTAATTTTTTTCCCTGAAATGATTGAAAGAGAAAAATGAATAAATTAGCTGTAAACAAACCATATCAAAAACTAAAGTTAAAACCATAAAATGAAATAAGCAAAAATAAATGACATGAAACAGAAAATAATCTGATTTCTTTTTAAATTAAGTTTTATCATTTTTAAGAACAATACCTATACACATTTTTTTTTTCAGTACAACATCTAATTCTTGATTCCTCACTTAAAAAAAAATAAACCAAATACTTATGTTTTAAAAATAAATTTTATCATCAATTTACTAGCTATCTCAGTCATAACAATTAATTTCTGGTTTGCACATGAATATACTGGTCTGAACCTTTTCAAAAATAGTCTTATTTCTAAACTTTATACTTATAAGGCTGAATTCAATTCTTTAGAAATGTTTCATTTATGGTAAAACTGATACTACACTTTGATTACAACAAATATGCCAGCTATTTTTTTTTTTAAATAGAATTAAAAGAAACTCCCACTTGTAATCAATATTGGGTTTATTTCTAAAAAATTTCATTCAGTTTTGGTTATTGATCAAGCAACAACTGAATGAATTTTGAATCACCTCTCAGGATTCCATCTGTTCATCATGATCACTGACTTTCTGCTTTTCAATGGAACAAAAAAAAAAAAATTCTTAGTCAAAAATTGAAAAATTTAGTGCTTAATTTCCTTTGTTGCCACCATCACCAGAAATAGTTTGTGCAGAAAGTGACTAAGACTGATGAGTGTGAGTGAGGTCAGTCAATAGCAATACAAACTGAAATTGGGTGTGTATGTGAGCTTAAATGCAAGTTCTTTGTTAAGGAATCTTAATTATTTTGAACCACTTTCCTGATTGTTACAAATTTAAAATGTGAATACTTTCAGCTTTCATAAACTATTATCAAAGCTTTTTTTTTTAAAAAACACACAATGCTGGTTTCATCATTTTCAAATATCACATCTTCATGTGACAAAGTTGGTGTTAACTAATGTGGATTTTGTTTTTTTTTTATTTATGAAATATACTGAGCAAGTTTGTTCCTAACTTTGATAACATTTTGTTGATATTGAGTAGTTTATTTTTTATATTTAATTCTTCTAGAATTTGTAGTTCTTTTTCTCCTGTTTAAGATTTTTGTGTTATTTGTAAGGATTTGTTAGATTTGTGATTATTTTTTTCTGCTATGATGATTAGTGAGATGCTATTTAATTGAATCATTACCAGATAAATGGCATGTTAATCAGCACAACAATGCAGTGGTTGTGCAATCGATGGACATAGTGCAATTGATAAATTGTCTAAATTACACAAAAATGAAAATAACACTGATATTGCATTTTAAAAAATATATTGACCAAAATGACACAAAAACATCTTGAAATACTAAAGAGTAAATTTATTCCATAAAATTGCTATTGGCTTCAACCATGGACTGAGAACGACTGAAAACTTCTGCAAATCTTCTGGATGGTTTCCTTGTTTAAATTGGCAAATGCTGCCATAATCCTTGCCTTCAGTTCATCTTTGGCGTTACAAGGAATTTTGTTGCTCAACTGCACCCTCACACACAATAATCAAAGGGGTTACAGTCTGGGGAGTTAGGTGGCCACTTGTAAAGGGTGATGTGATCGTAGAAATTGTCTGACAGTCATAACTGGATTGTCTTGCTTGTGTGGCATGGTGCAGAGACCTGTTGCCAGATATAAGATCTTCCAGGCCAGCACTATCTCTTCAAGGCATTTGATGTAGGCCTCCGTGTTCAGTTTGAGGCCCTCACCAACAAATTCAAAGAGAGTTTTCCGAGCTGCCATACCTAACATAATAACACTGATATTGCATTTTGTAATCACCATTAGACTCTTTTCGAATCCTCTGCACTGTCCTCAGATTGACATCCAAACACTCTAAAATGTTCATATTGGACCTTCCAGTGCAAATGTCAAGCAGTAGTGCATGCCATTTCTAAATTTCTGGCAGAGTGAATTGCATCATGGCACTCCTTTTCTCGCAGATGGTGCTCAACTGTCCCTACTATACTAGGCAATTGACAAAATCAAAAACAATGCTCATGCATGAAATTAAAACTATAAAAAGGCGACAATTTACCCATCGCACCCAGTATATTTTCAACAGTGTTTATTATTGGCTTTGTCTTTTTTGCTAGTTAATATAAATACACTATTAATATAATAGGTGCAGATCATCAATTTATAGTGATTTTTTTTTTAATTTTGTTTTTTAGGGTTAACATGCAAAATTTTAACAGTACTGGAGTAATAGGTGAACCCATGGCAATACCATCTGTTTGAGTATCTATTTTCTAATTGGTCATAAAAGGAAACTTGCATGGTACAGTGAAGTAATAGCTTCTTTTAGAAGTATTAGGTTTATTTCAGAAGGAGAAATCAATGATGAAATAACTAACAAGTATATAAATTTAATGCATTTCACTACTTAGCTTCATCAAAAGTCTTTGACAGTAGAATAATGTGCAGTTATATTTCAATTTTTTAACTTCACATTTTACTTCCAAAGTTTTTTGATGAATCTAAAATCTCAAATTAAATTCATAGACTTTTCTACTTGTTCTTTATGCAATCATTCTATTGGATTTAATCGTTATTTTCAACTTGTGTATATATGTATGTATATATATATATATATATATATATATATATTGCCATTGCTTTCTGTGGTAGACTGGTTGTCGACCAAGGATATAGAACCCAATCTGTCCTATTATTTAACTCATAACTGGAAAGAAGAGACGGATTAATACCTTTCCCAAGGATATTTGTGTGTAAGTGAATGCAAGATTTTCAACATGAATTCAAACTCAGCTCCTTGATTTCTTGTTCCAAGTTGATATCCACTGCACCACAACGCTGTGCATAAAATTGATTATGAAAGGAAAAATCTAGTAAAAGCTCATTTCAAATGAAACTAAAAAAGAAAAAAAATCCTATCAGTCCTTTTATGCAGGATTTATAATCAAAGGAAAAGATGGTATAGAATAAAAATTTAGACAATGTTTTAACCTACATGCCCCACTCCCCCAAAAAACTTTTTTCCCTTGAACCCAGTATTACTGTCCATCAATATTCAAACTGGGTGGGTTGAGCTGACTTCTTCCCGAGAAGAAGTTTCATGGGACTTTTTTGGATTGGAGATTTTCCCACACTAGGTTGCCAATTCTTACTGTAGTAGACTGGTTGCCAACCAAAGCTACAGAACCCAGTCTGTCCTGTTATTTACTCAGCTGAGGAAAGAAGAGATGGATTCATACCCTTTCCAAGAGTAATAGCATGTAAGAGAATGTAATGAATTCGACTGAAATTTAAGTTCTGTTTTCCAATTTTTCATCCAAACTGCTAACCATTATTTCACCATGCCTCCACAGTATTACTGTAAACCCCATTCACTGTCTTGGCAATGTTTGTTTTTAAAAAGCAATGATTGAAATTCTTAAACATATGAAAGTAAATTTATACAGTTTCTTTATTCTTAAAAATTGACAATAAAGATATTAAACACTATTTAATCAAAACAAAAAGATTGTTTTCATAATTATTTATAAAATGGTATGTTCAATTTAACAAATCTTTCATTCTGTCGGTGAGTCTTCTTTCTGTAGAAAGAAAGCTAGGGATTTGTTAATAAATTCAAAAAATGTCTCGAATTATGCCCTAGAGCCATAGAAACCAACTTTGGGGATGCAGTTACAGTAACTGCAGAGAAAAGAATGCTGGTAACAGTTCCCTTATGAGAGATTCTATCAAAAGCTCAGGAGCTAAAAACTATATCCAGTTTAAGATTTGTACTACAAGATGGAGTTGGGCTTGCAGCATCTTCATTTTCAGTTGACGCTTACTGATTGCCAAATGTCCCTTCCTTACTGAGCAATTTCTCATGTGTGTTCTTTCTTGGACAATTTAAGATAATGAGGAGCATCTCCTTTGCCAGTAAAATGCCACTGTGTTAGATTTGATGATTCTACTTGAGCTTGAGGCAAAAGCCAGTAATGGACTCCTAGAAGATTTCTGAAACTGCACCAACCATGTTATGATTGAATTAATCTTTTGTTTTGGTGCTGATATAGTATCACAAGTTAACACAATTCCTAGAGGGGTACACTGAATTCAAAGTTGTTGTAGTTTTACCATTAAGTCCTTAGAGTGTAGTGGTAAGGAGGGGAATGAAAAAAAAAAAAAAAAATGAAAATGAATCCCAAACACTATTCTGTTCCCTAATTGATATCTCAAGCAGGTGAGCATTTCCAGAAACTGAGGGGGTGGCATTGAGGTTCTGGTCAAAGACAAATTTCGTATCACCAGTGATATCAGAGCCTGCTGGTTTGCTGCCACTAGGGCAGTAGCTTTCAAGAGACTTACTTTTTGGAAAAGTTGGCTGGGGTAAACTACTGAACCCAAACTTGTTGTCCAGGTTGTATTCAGAGTCACCCATATAGGGTATCAGCTTTGACAGCTGCTTCTCTCTCCTTTCAGCTATTTTCCCAGCAGCTACAGCCTTTTCAATGGTAGTCATTTTTTTTATTTGAATGACAATCCTTAGCTTGGCTTCTTCACACTTGGAATTCAAACTGAAAGACAATTTGACAGGGTCCCCGTGTGTGTAACTGCTGATACTGTGATACTATTTGGAATGGGCTAGTAAATTTTTAAAAAAAGATAGAAAAATGCTAATTTTCAATAAACTGAAAAATATACTGATGACAAGACACAAGAAAATATGTGCTCACACAAGGCAGGAAGGAGACAGGTTTGATCAGGTGATCAAAGGAAGGAGAAGGATCAAATAGAGTTCCAGGAGGGAGGAGGAACTACCCCATATTTGGATACTTGATTGTTTGGGAGAGATGCTAGCATACCCAGAACATGTCATACTCCTACTTCTGCTAGATGCAGGGCTCAAGAAAAGTTAGATATTTTGAACAGCAAAGTCAGAACATCAAGAATGTCAGGAAAACCAGAGATTCAATAGCAGGCTTGGCTGGGGTTCATCACACTCAGTCCAAGGTAGCCATCTTCTGCTAGAAATATTCAACATGAAGAGGTGAAGTCAAGAGACCTGGGCAAAGATTAAACTTGAGAGACCTGGTGCAGATTACAGATAGTGATATGCAGACTGGAGAGACCCAGTGGAGTCAACACACAAAGTGTGCAGACCACAGAACATTGTGTGCAGTTCAGAGACTGGCAAGATAACAACAAAGTGCAGAGATGTGCAGACAGAATGGCAGAGACCAAGTGAGAAGTTAAGACAGAGTGCACCAACTGGAGAGAGATGAGACTGCTGCTTTGCCTGATTTGATGTGGTTAATTCTTGTTAAAACATAAGACAACAAACACACTGTCACAATAATAATTGGGAAAAGTCGATAGCTATTGCATGGAAACTATACTAACAATTTTGTATCCAAGAATTGCATATAAATATATTTAAGTTGTTTCTTTCGTGTGACTTTACTCTCACTGGTCCAGACCAAAGCATCGATTCTGGTCGACCAATCAAACCAGGCTAGTCTTGCACTCAAATAACACAATGTGGGGCAAAAGAAAAGTGGGCTGAAGTAATCAACTCCACGATCAGCCAAAGGGATCAAGCTTGGATATGAAGCAGCATGTTCACACATCATAGGGGTTGCCATAAGTACAGTCTGGACATGGGGTAGATATTATAATACCAAAGAATTCCTTCTCTGGCAGTGAAGTTGTTTTTGACACATTGTAGTTGCCAGTGACTACAGAAAATTTAGAAGGGTGAAAACTCTGAAGATTGGTTCTTGCAAGGGTATGTAGCATCAAAGTAATTCACTGCTAGGGTACTGTAGGAGCCATTCAAAACACTGAAATTATTTTAAAGAGCAGGTGTATGTGATTCAATAAAATTTTTTGACTCCTTTTTCTTGAACATGATAAATAAATACAGCATTGTAGTTGGTTGATATATTTTGGTAATTTTGTTACAAATTTTTGAATGAAAAGATTTTTCTAATTTATTTCTTTATGAAATGGTAAAAAAAATCTTTATAAAAGGTAAATAATAATTGCACTTGGTTCACATATTTTTATAATCTTACAAATAAATATTGTCAAGGGAGACAAAATTGTATACAATAATAGTGGTGTCAAGGGAATAACTGTCCTTTTGACAGACCATACTTGTTAAACATTGCCAAAATTTAATTATATAAAAATATCAAGTATCTTCTTTACTTTAACAGAGTTTGAAGAGTTGTTCCCCCCCCATAACTGTTCAATTTAATTTTTTTTTTATTGCAGAATTTAAGTCAGTTTTTATGTTTAATAATAATGATTACAAACTTTAAGTAATCTAGGTAAATCATGAGAATTATTAAATTTAGTTATTAACTGGTTTGTATTGGTTGATTTTGTTTAGTGGCATATCAAACTCTACTGGTTATTACATGCCAAATTCTAAATATTTTGAGTGTAATTTTATACCTTCAACTACAAATATTTTGTACATAATTTTATATTTTCAGTGTAAATGTATGTTTTATAGTTATATTGTTTGTAGATGTAAGTGTTATGTGTTTTGGTATAAATGTGACATTATGTTGACAGTTTCAGTACTTTTCATTAGTTTTCTCATGTTCTACAGGTACTAAGTGAATATGTTTACTGTTAGTACAGCTTGGCATGTTGTACATATTAGTTGATCTTTATTCTTTAGCAAGTATGTTTGGCTATTAAATGGAAATCAGTGGCTTAATTTTAATAATGAGTTAATAGATCAAAACACAAGAACAGCACATTTGAATATTTAAAGAAACTGAATTAATGAAGAAATTATGTTACTAAATCTGGAAAACTTTATGTAATTCTGTTTAAAATGAGAACCTTGCACACCATGAGGAAGAGAGTTTCTCACCAAAGTAATATAAAAAGATAACTAATTATAAAAGTGAATAAACTGTTATTATAAACTACTATTTAAAGCTTTAATGTTTTTACTGAGCATTATCTGTTAAATCTAAAAGCTATTTCATTTATCAGAATATCTGTCAAATCTATCTGAACTTGAGGAATATTATAGGTTAAATATGAAAAAGTTCGATATTTTTTAACCCAATTTGAAATCAATGTTCTTTCAAGTAAAATAAGCATTGCTGATAAAAGATAAATTGGTGGATCTTTAGCTGTTTTTAAATGATTTTATACAACACTATAACAGTCTTTGAGAGTGGATCAATAAGTCCATAGCCTGACATGGTTATTAACTGAATTTTGAACAGAAAATTTTACTGTATATTTGATCGCTCTAATTGAAATTCATTTATGTGTGTTGTGGTGCATCGGATATCAGCTCAGAACAAGAAATCGGAGAGCTGAGTTCAAATTCCAGCCAAATTCACTGCATTCATTTACGCACAAATACCCATGGGAAAGGTATTAATCCATCTGTTCCTTCCAGTTATGGGTTAAATAACAGGTCAGATTGGGTTCTATAGCCTTGGTCGGCCAAAAACCTACTGCAGGATAATCTTCTGCCCAGTCAGTCCTGTCTCTTTCGAAACATGATCGCCCAAGCATGTATCACGTATGGCACTTAACTGACTGAATGAAGGAGGAGATTATGCATTTTTTTCCTCATTAGGCTACATATTTATTAATGTACTTATACATATAATGAACTACATTAAAACAATTTGTTTCAACCCTTCATAGTTAAATTTGATGCAAAGAAGGTCGACCAAAAGAATTAAAGAAATCAGTAATCAGTTGTTAAAATAAAAATAAAAAAAATATAGGGAAAAAATAGTTAAAGCAGTATATTATCTTTCAAACAGCCAATGATACACTATTAACATGAAAATAGAACACATTAAATTTTGAAGCAGATATTATTTCAATTATAAAACAGTACTGAAAGAAAATATCAGAAATCATATAGAAAAAAAAAAACTAAAAAAAAGAATCAATCTGAGAAGTGATTTTTCTTTCAGTAAGTTTTAAGTTTCACAATTCTAAAAACTTACCAGTATTACATAAATTACATGATAATTTTGTGAAGTTAAAACAGGGAAAGAAAAAAAGCCAAGTTTTATAATATGGAGGTGGGGAGGCTAATGTGGAAAATGACAGTAAAATGATTTTGAGAGAGAGAATGCAGAATCAAGCTTCAAGATGGAAATAAAATTTCCCACTAAAGTTAAGATTTTATCAAAAAGTACCTTGAAAATAAAGAAAGGTGATTAAGAGATTATAGCAAAAAAGAGTGTCCAATTAGTTTTACTTGAATAATTTTATAATAATATTATCATTAAAAGAAATTAGATAAAAGTAAAAAACACACCGATATTAAAACCAATACCAGAAAATTAAGACATGGTAAATATATAAAAAATGTTATAGGAAATTCCACCATTGTTATAGAGTTACAAATTCAATGCAGATAATTTATTTCCCAAAACTCATCATGATGGTTGAGGTTTAAACAAAAAAAACAAAAAAACAAAACAAAACCAAAAAAAAAAACAAAACTGAAAGGTGAAAGTTAAAATTCTCAAATTTAAAGTGTCTATGAGGAGTGGGGAGCATTTCATTATGAAATCTAACTTAAATATATAGATATATCACTATCATAAGAGATGTTCATCAAATAAGTTAAATACTTTGTTTGAGGAGAGCAATCTTATTTTGGTGAAAACTTTTTAATCTAAAAAAATGAGTTCTATATAACTGAAGTGTTAGGGGAGAGAAAGTGATTCTAATGACACACAATTCTTAAAGTATTTCTTTTTCTGAAAAAAGAAAAAGTCACATTGAGTTTTATATCAAACTCAAAAATGATTACAATTTTTTAAACCTTAAAGTAAACATTTTTTCCTATACTAATGATTGTTTTTTTAAAATTATGTTTTGTATTTGTGATACTAGTGATAAATGAAGACAAATTGGTGCCAGTATAGTATGTGGCTTACCTCTTAGATTCTTGTATAGTATGTTGCCTACTCGGTTCGAATGTGTCCTACTTCAGTAAGAGTATATTTATATCTATAAGTATTCGGTTATTTATTAAAATTAATTATTTTCCCTTACCCTTACAAGACAGCTATATTACTTCCTTATAAGATGTTTTTTTAAAGTAACCCACATACTATACCAGTGACAGAATTTCATAGGTCACATTCAAAAGTGCAGGCCACATATTATACCAGCACTGATAAATTTTAGCACATTTTAATTCATTCAAAAACAAAAAAACAAGCTGAAGTGTTAATTGAAAGCAAGCAAAAACAAAATCAGTCAGGTTCACACATTTCAAAGCAAGTAAATTTCATTTTATTGGAACAATTCTGTGGTGCACATTCATTGCAAATTACATGCAAAAATATATTTAAGTGCATCATAAGTAATTTCTTCAGTACAAAGTTGGTGGGGGTGCAGTTAGACAGAAAACTTTTGGTGCAGCATGTTTTACAAGTTTAAAATATTTAAAAAAAGAAGTCTGAATATTTTTATTTTTGGTTATTAGAAAACTTATCCCCTACTCCATGTACAGAAACTCAAAAACAATCTTAAACTGTTTCTATGCACCCAATAGTAATTTCTCTTTTCAGGTTATTTTTATTCAGATATATTTTGGTTTGGTTATTTTCCCAGCAAATCAACCTGCTCAATATCTCAGAAAGCCTTAAGTTTTAAAATTTGTAAAATATAATTTATGAGTGATTGTGTAGCTCACCTATAGTTGAAGTCAGAATTAAATTTTGGTGTATAATTTACTTTTCCTCAAGTAGGTCAAAATGTTTTTCATTAACGTTGTTGAAAAGTTCATTAAGGCTATTCACCTTATAAAAGATATTTACAGATAGAGGCAAATTTGGTACAGTCCCTCAAAATGTTTTACTGTGTAAATCTCCTGGCATACTATGCATTTAGGTGGATCTGCATTTTTAAGAAGAAATGAAAGTATGATATTGGTATGACCAATTCCGATTCTTGTGAAGACTACTTCTCTTCAAGAAAGTCTGGTGTTATGGTGTCTTATTACAAGTGTAGGTTTGATTTTACACAACTATTTGGGTGAGTATTCTATGACTTTTGCCACTTATATGATGTGTTTTTGGTTACAAAGTATGTTGATTTGTTTAAAAGTTTGGTTATTACAAGATCAGTCAGGTGTTTATACTTCAATGATGTAAGAATAGTTAAGGTGTCTGAGAATATAATCAATCTGTCAACTCATCATCTGTGATGATGGCTAAGTCTATTTTGATAGCTTCTGCACTAAATATTGAGGATTTTTCAGGTAGACACTTTTTCATTCAGTATAGCTGAACGTGTAACTATCAATATTTTTGGAGCCATCAGTGTATATATGCTTGCAATTTGTATGTTCTTTTAAGATATGAATTTCTTCCATGAACACAGATGTACCATTTTCAGTTTTGGAGTGTTTTGTCAGACTTAATATTACAGTGGGCTGTTTTATTGACCAGGGAGGAGTTTTTGAAAGGAGAGATTTGTATATTAAAGAAATGATTATTTCAAGTCTGTTAAAATTGTTTTCTGTGCTGATGCCAAGAGGTTTAATAGCATTTTACTTTAAATTATATAATTCTTTATAATTGAGGTGGAAAAATACAGTTGTATACTGATTTAATTAAACATGAACAAAGTTTGATGTAATATTGTAATGCTAATTTAGGTTTTTTTAATGCCTAAGATGGTTTCTGTGTTTCAGCATATAAGCTTTCAATTGGGGATGTATTGTAGGCCCTTGGAATGAGAATATATTGAGAGAAGTAATGATGCAATTCTGATTTATTACCAGAACTTGATTCAGATAGGGATCTTTTCATTTTCTTTGTTGCCTTATTATATATATTTTCTTTCATCCTTGCTCCCAATCTTCGGAGCTGAATCACAAGAGTTGGTTGCAGGGGTGGGTATTCCATTTGCCCAAGTATCTCAGGGATACAAAAATGGTACACTCGGGTTAAGTATTTATATGTAGTCATCAATAATTTCTTTCATTTATCCACTCCTGTTAAGTTGAATATAAGTTTGAATTTTTGATGATACATTTTAGCTATAACCTGATTGACCCTTGCCACCAGCTTCTAGTACCAACTTAAATTATGTTAGTGTATGATTTTCTTTTTTTTTTTTGTAGGTTGCAAAATCATTGTTTTTGGTGAGTGAATAGTTCTAGGGCTTGACATGACTAGCCAATTGATCCAATCAGGCCTCTCTGACCCCTCTCCATGTCTAGCAAAAGTAAGGGCAGAAGTAGTGTGTTGGAATTCAGAAATATTCTACTTAATACCTGAAGCCCTCAACTACCAGAATTCAGTCCTCAAGCATCACTGGTCACCACCTATGGCAAACAGGTGGCTTCGTTGGGGGTGGAGTAGGAGGCTTACTCCTCTGCAGGTGCAGTCAATGTATTCTGAAGTCCCAGCCAACAGGGCAGACACATTTTGATGAAAGGTGTATTTTATCTATTCACCTTTATGAATTTGCAGTATATAAGGATATGAACCTCATGCTCAAAAACAATAAAGATGAGTTCTTTAAGATAGGAACACATGACCAGGTGTCAACAAACACAAGATGAACATTTTGGAAACAATTTTATATAAAACCAAAAACAACAACACATGAAAAGAGTATGAAATAACAGACATAAAATCAATAAAAGACACTTATCTGATAGAAGATGTTAGTCAAACATTCCTGCTTCATGAATTTGTAAGTTCAAATGTTTATAATTGCAAATAAACAGAATCTCTAAAACATGCAAGTAAAAGTCAGTAGTTCTTTCTGCAATGTAAGATATAATCTTCCAGAACAGAGTTTGTATTTCATTTCTCCTCTGGTAATCAAATTACATTCAAGATGAAGTTGGGATGACTTCTTTGGGTATAATATTCCTTTATTCACTACACAAATAAATCCAGTCTTTAGTAATAACATTCTTTTTCATTCACTATTCATCAAGTAGTTGAATAAATCCAGGATCCTCACATAACAAGCAAAAGAATAAATTCTGAGATGTGAGTTGGTTTTCTCATGATCTGTTGCAGTCAGAGACTATGGAGAAACTAAAATTACAATTTAAAAACTGTATGTGGTAGTACATTTCATGTGAACTTGTGTGACTGACTTTCACTTACTCCCTTAAGAGGTCAGTTGTGCTTTGTCATCAAGCAACCAGATTTCTTCCCACCATTTCTTAGTCTAGACAGGAAGTAAAAAAAGAAAAAACACAAAAAATAGCCCATTCTTTAATAAATTGATTATACATCTGATTTAACATTTAATATTGAGGGCCTTGTCACAACAATTAGATATGATACAAGCTGTGTGATGTGTATATATTATATATGCAAATACACACAAAGAGGATACTGAAAAGTTCCCAGCCTGTATATCAAGATTTCACTCCAAATTAGTTTACATGACCTTCCATGTACTACAAAATGTTTATTTTATAAGCAACTTTGTGCAACAATACAGGATCCGAGAATATAACTGGTTTTGGAAAATGATAAAATTGAGTTGGATGGTTTGAAAAGGGTAAGTGAAAAATATCAATACCAATGAGGTAGAGAAGTGTATTCACTCACAGATGTGAATCCAAGAAGAATAACTGAGATGTGAAACATAATAGTGTCAAAAGTTGAGAATTATCAACTTACAACATCACTGGAATCACAATCAAAACATGGTAAATGCATATGTGAAGGAAATTGGGAAAAATGCAAACTATATGTGTATCAAAATCAGGAGGTCTAATGTGGGAAGTAAGACTGCCTCCAAGGAAGGATATTGATGAGTCAAAAGCTACTTCTCTTGAACCATGTAGTTAGAATTGAGCAATGAGGCTGAATTGATGGATACCATGACTAAAAGAAAAATTTGGGAGAAACCACAATTTATTCAGGTGTGTGAAGCTGCTTAGGCAGTTCTCAGGACCTTTTGACAGACTCCACTGAATTGTAGCAGTCCCCAGCACTAATTACTTTCCAGACAGTAGAACACAGAAATTACCTGAATCAGTGGTTCCATAATATTTAGCTAATACTTACACTAGCAGCATCAACTGCAGTTAATATTGCTAACACTAAATTAAAACAATTTGTTATTGCTATAAGAAGAGAATTGACTTATTCCTTGGCAGTACTTGGTTGATTTTTTTTTTTGTTTTTTGCTTAGCAGCCTATCGACACCTCTATGGGTTATTTAATGGCAAAATCTAAATATTTTGTATACAATTTTGTTTTTGAGATAATAGTTTTAGTGATACAAATCTTACTAATTAACCCATAGTTGGGGAGAGATTTGGATTCATACCTTTCCCAAGGGTATTTGTATATAAGTGAAAATAAAAAAACCCAACTGGAATTTGAACTCGGCTCTCTGATTAACAATCATGAGCCATAATCTATTATACCACCCACACATCTAAGTTGAAAGCTCCTGGTATTCCCAAGCAATCACTCTTCTAAGTACTGACCAGAGTCGATGTTGCTTAACTTCAATAATCATATGGGAACCAATGTTTCAACATGAAGTGGCCATAAAAATTCCTTGGCAGAATTTATTTTTTCTTGTAATCCGACTAGTGTTGTCAATTTCATCTTGTTCCAGAGATTCAGCAAATTGATTGGATACTTCTTTTCCAGGAGTTAAGCAATACAATGTGAAGGTGAAAATGACAGACAGAAGTTTGCCCAAATGACTATCAGCTAACATGAGGAAGTAATGATTCAACCACTAGGACAATGGTATTATATTGGGATTTTTCCCAGTATTTGAGGTGCTTAATTTCTGTACAAGGTTTCATACTAAAGTTTCTTCAATGGTTCTTTAAATTATTCATGCTTGAATTTAACAAGCAGGAAAAAAAGACACTTATTTCAATGTAACTAAATTGGTGGAATTCTTGAATACTGTATAAATTAACATTTTTAGAAATAAATTCTGTTTCCATTTAAAGTCTTTAAAAAAAAAAAAAAAAAAAAAGTGAAAAAGAGTGACTTCCTTTTACTCACATGACCCCTCCACAAATGAAAATACACAAATAAGGGATATTACTCTAAAATTAGCATTTAACGATTATTTCCCTTGAAAAACTGTCTCCCCGCCCCAACCCCAACTTCAATAAAAATTGATTAAACGATGCATTTTTGGGATAACTTAAAATTTCTAGTCACAATGCACCATTTTGGTTACTTATTGTTACACTTTTATTTTTACGTGCCATTTCCCTTCAAGACAAACGATCATGGCTCTCCATAACTTCCTAGACTCCTTTCAGCAATGCTCATTTTTTTTATCATTTCCACTCCATGTTCCATCATCCATTTACACAAGCTTGTTAGGTAAGTTACTTTATGTTTTCCTCTGTACCCTTTAGCTTTCAATATGCCTTGTGAGTGTTCAATATTTCAAGCCTACTTTTCTCATGTCCCAGAAATTTTACCTATCTTTTCATGATTTTATGCATAATTGTCTCGTTTACATTTTCCTTAAAACTTCCTTGTTGCTTACATGTTTCATCCATAGTATTCTCAGCATCCTTTTGTAGAATCACATCTGTTGTCTTATGTCTCCTTTTTATCTGGGAAAATTGTCCTGCATTCACTGCGACATAAGAGAACTGATATATAGTAATTCAGCACTCTTATTTTTGTTTCTAACAAAATTTTCATGATTCTTAATACTTTGCTTAGCTTTTGTTATTCCAATACACCTTTGTATTTCAGTGTGACATTTTATGTTAAAACACTTTCCAGATATTTAAAATAAAATCTGTACTTCACATCTTGAGTTTTTTCTTTTTTTTTTTTTTCAAACCATACTTATAACTGATTGTTAGTTCTTTCTTGCCACATTCCATTACTACTTTGTCAAGGATGTCCTGTATTTTTCTGTATTTGCTATCAACGCAATGTCATCTGCATATCTTATATTGTTAAGATTGTGTCTCCCAGTAATATTTCCAGTTTCTTTAGGATAGGATCAGTCAGTCAGTTAAGTACCATACGTGATACACACTTGGGCAATTGTCTTGAAAGAGATATAACTGACTGGGTAGAACATTTTTCTGCAGTAAGTCACCATTACTTTCTGCAATAGACTAGTTGCTACTCAAGGTTATTTAGCCCATATCTGGAGGGGGAAATTACAGATTCATATCTTTCCTAAGGGTATTTGCATGTAAGTGAATGCATTAAATTTAACTGGAATTCAAACTCAGTGCCGATTTCTCATTATAAGCCATTATCCACTGCACTACATGATATGCAGTATAAATATCACAATGTACAGAGACAAAAATCGGACTAATATTAGATAGCTAAAGAAAAAACATTTTATGCATAGTTCTTAAAATTAATGATAGTTCTTTTAATTTATTGTTGTTAATGACATCAAAAGACAGTATTCATCTAAATTTATTGCTAACATTATACAATGAAAACAACTGGGTCATTCGATTCCTTTCTGCTATCCTTTTTCTATCTTCTAAATAAACAGCAAATTATGTCTGTACATCCATGTGTCTGAAAGTCCTCTAATTTTAGCCACATGTGCTCTACATAGACACAGTCTTTTGGAATCAGGATGATCACAGGATTGAAAATTTGCTCTTCATCTGCTGCTTGAGCATCCAACTTTGGGATGTAAAATATCATGCAGGGAATTGAAGAATACAAAATTATTTCTTCAGAATTGTTTTCTAAGCTGGAAATGAGGTTTCTTTAGTTTTGGGCCAGAGACCCAATTAACTCTGTGAAAGCTAGCTTAAAAGTATACCCAGAATGCAGCTTTTAAACTAGTATCAAATAAACATATTTGTCATTGTAAAACAAATTATTTAGCAAAAATAGATTAACATTATTTTCATCTGAAGCTACTTAAAATATAAATCAATGAAATTAATTTTTTGGTTTATGATTTAGTTTGTAAATTTAAATAGACATTTGGTACATTGTATTTGAAATTCTTTTACAATGTATTTGAAATTCTTTTATGTGTCCAGAGGCACAAAATGTTTTATCTTTGATCTTACTAAAATATGATGAAAACATGAAAATCAAACATAAGAGGAATTATTATATGCCTTTATTTTTGAATCCACATCATTTGTTATGCTCTTAATGTTTTGGTAATTGTACCCTCTGACCTTCTTCAGGTCTGTAACTTTATAACTTTCCAGAAATTTTGAACCATTATTCAATCCATTGCAGTAGATTTTTCTTATTCCACTTTCTATGCTTAAGGTTGGTTAGTTTTTGTTTACATTATTCAGACTATTGTCCTCATCTTTACTGCCATGTTTACGTTTCGGCCACTGTACACTCAGGCCTTCTTCAGGTGCTGGGAATTAATAGAGGGTTTGGTTTGAAATTCCTAGCACCTGAAGGAAGGTGGAGTGTACAATGGCTGAAACGTTGTAAACATAGCAGTAACGATGAGGACAATAGTTTGAACAATGTAAATAGTGTAAATACTATCTCATCTCAGAAGCATAGACAAATACTAGTTTTTTAGCTGCATATCAACCATTTGCAAGTTATTTAATGCCAAAACCTAAATATTTTGTACACAAATTTATTTTATTGTTGGAAATAATGGTTAAGCAACAAGTCTTTCTAATTCCTTCATAGCTAGAGAGAGAAGAGGTAGGTTTAGACTCTTTTCAAGAGTATTTGCACCTAAGTGAATATAACAAACCCAACTGAAATTGGAACTTGGCTCTGATTATCAATCCCAAGTCATTAAACATTACACCATCTGTACATCCAAACTTACAGCACCTTGTATTCTCAAGTGGTCACCCATCTAGGTCCTGACCAGACTTGAAGTTACTTAACTTTGGTGATCATACAAAAACCAATATTTCAATGTGATGTAGCCAGTAAGCCCTACACTTAGGGAAGATGACTCATAATTAAGAAATCTAAACTTGTACCCACAAAAACGTCTTTTTGACACCATTTTTTTTTTTTTTTTTTTTACGGGCACAAAGTTTAAAGATAGTTGTTAATTTTGTGTTGTTTATGTGTTTCTTCCACTGAACCAGAAGATATAAATTTTCTGTCCTGACCCAGGGATTGCTAGGCTCCCATATATGCTTTTAACTAATACAAGAAACACTTTTAGTAGATTAAAAATTGGTCAAACATATCTGGTTTCCTGATGAGTTCAACCCCTGGGTTAGTATAAAAAAGAAAAAAAAAAAAGAAAAAAGATCACTGTATTTCACTGAACCAAAGTATATTCAGGTGCCATGTCATTTGACTTCAATATATCCTCTGAATGTTAAATTCTTCAAGTCCTTCCTCATATGTTCCTGAAATTTCAACTCTCTCTTGTTGATTTTAAGTAAACATGTATTTTTTATTCCCATTTTCCTTAAACTACCTAATGAATCACATATTCTATTGATTGTCTTAGCATCCTAATGAAGAACGATATCTCTGCAGCTTCAAGTTTAATTTTCATCTATTAAGAAATTGCACAGTATTCACTAACATATAGGCGGTTATATATTACATAAAAGCAGATTAACTAGGTTATAAGATATCCTGTAGGCAAGGGAAATGGAATAAGAACAATCTATGTCTGTAGATTGAATGTGGGATTTGGGTTACCAAATATGAAGTTTGGAAAGAACACTGCTAAAATGTTTTGAGGAAAACAAGCAAGATGAAGATGTTGGTTCATATAGAAAAGAATGTAATAACTAATTCCTCATCTAAAATATTCTGATAAATTAAAAGAAATTAATCTCCAATTCTACAACAGTTGATTACATTTACATCTTCAGAAATTAAAAATTCTAATGTAAAGGTTTCCAACTACTTTTTGTGTCATTGCCCATTTTCACATGGAGAAATTATCTACTGCCCACCTGTATAGAAAGCATATAGTAATGGATAAGTTGTATTTTGATGGGCATTTTTCCTACCTTGATAAATTCAAGATGGCCCATGATAAAAAATAAAAAAAATAATTTTATATTAAACAAAAATTATCCTGAAGTCATTTCTTAATTTTACTGGCAAAGTTGTTCTTAGTCTTCCCTCATCTGAAGAACTATTTGAATATTAACAATCCTTTCCAAAACTATAAAAAAATACTAAAATATTCCTTGTTTATGGAAATATTTATACCTTATCTAGGTACGTGACAAAATAATACTACCATATATAGTATGCAAAACAATATATAAATATAACAATATATTACCATATATACTTGATAAAATAACAATATATAATATATACAAATAATATTATATATATATATATACATACACACTTGAATAGAGGGAGAGTTTTTAATCGTAAGATTTTTTTTTTGTTTTTATGCAAAAAGTAAGGGGTCAAATTATATACAGATAATTTTTTACAAGAGGTTAAGAACCATGCCTATTTAGTGATTGGTTGCACAATTCACAGGTAATTTTTTCTGGAGGGATTAAAATTCATGCCCCAAAATTCATGGGTTGCACTATACATGAATTTGGATTATACATGAGTATATATGATAGTTCATGGTCTTGTTATTTTAAGTCATGTTTTGTATCATCATCATCATTTATGTATTCTCTTCAGAATTTAGTTATCAAGGCACTCCACTACTTCCTATCCCTTATAGATCTAAGCAATGTGTTGACTATTTTGTGTTCCATCTTCTTGCTCTTGCACTGAGATTTATTCATACAAATTCATTTAAATACTTAATTCTCTGAGCAAATTTTTCTTGCCTGTCTATGTAATGTAAATGTTAAATTTGTCAAGCCATCTTTCCTTCTGCAGAGGCAAGTAAATAAAGCAAAATCAAAATTTTACTGAGCAGGGGGAAAAAAAGAGCGGTAAAACTTTTGCAGCAAATCTACAGGTGATAAACTTTTCTTACACATGACAACCTTCCACTCAAATGGACATGATACAACTATCAAGTACATTTTAAGCTTTTTCCTATTAATTAAAATTTTGATGTTGCTTATATTTATAAAATAGTAAAATAGATAATAAAAATTTAAAAAAAAGGTAATCCTACCCAGAAAATTAATGTTTAAAATAAAGCAATATAAATAAAACAATACTTTTAATAACAAACAAAAGTCTTCAGAAATACAACTAAATTCCTAATCAATACTGACTTTGATTAGGTCCCCTGCAACCCACATCTTACAGCTAAGATATGCAGCTTAAGAAATCAGATTAAGTCTTTATCAAAGAAACCAACATAAATTATCAAATGTACAATGAGAACTGCAGTTACAAATTACATATTAATATAATTTGTCCTTTTAGTGCCCAACTGTTTTTCATATTTAAAAATTTTAAATTATGATAGAATCTTTATAGTAAGTAATTCAATTCGACATCAATATTATAAGCTATGATATAGTCAAGAAACCTTAAAAATGAATTTTAAGTAATTTCCTGACATACAATCAGATTTAAAAGCAAAATTACTTGATACCAAATTGCAAATCCTTGTTACGTCTAAAAGGTAGACACATTCTTTTTACAAAAAGAAAATTTCCCTAAAGATTTGTGAAATGTTTGGAAAATACTGAAATTCAATTTTCATCATCAATTGTAGGTTTTAATCAAAATTATAATTCCCTAGTTATTTTTGACAATGTTGAGAAATAAATTCTAAAATTGTATTCTTTGTAATAATTTAATCCTTGGAAATATAACCTTTGACAACAGTATTGTTTCATTCATAATAAAACATTTTATAACATTACATCCTGTACAGATGACTTTTGTTATATATCAATTTGACAATACATATTTTAAAATTTACTTGGGACATCTAAAGTAATTTAAGAAATACAACAACTAAAAATGCAGGATTTTTTTTTCACAAGCAGCTTTAAATTTGTCTTTTTTTTTCTTTATTTTTTTTTTACAATTCTCAAAAACAAATAAAATATGTAAATTCACTTTCATATGTTTAAGTTTCATAAAAGTTCTAATCCTTGCTTTTTTAAACAAACATTGCCAAGGATTGAAGGCAGTTAAAATAATACTGGTATCAAAGAAAAAGACGTCTTTTTGACAGTTTTTTTTCAGCAGGTACAAGGTAAATGATTGCCAAATAGGCATTATATAAAGAGAGAAAAAAAAAGACAATTAATTGGGTGCTTAATCATACCTATAAGTTGTTCCACATGTAATCTTCCAATATAGTTTACCAAAATTTTTTAAAAGATTATTTTTGAAAAAATTCCAGCAAAAACTGTATTCTTTTATACTGAATTATTACAATACAAACATTTAAAGGTGATAAAAAGATTTTAAACATTTCCCCAATCCTTATTAACAAATAATATCCTGCCTCCCAAATTATATATATATATATATATATATATATATAAATAAACTTTACCAAAATTAATCATCAGCTTAAATAATAAAAGATGGCTTTCTGTATCAAGCTATGATTCAGATCTGAACTATTCAAAATCATGATTCTAAGATTTAATTCACACATTAAAATAATTATAGGTAGTGCTTTGTTTCATTTAGTTTACCTGTGTGAAAATTAATATGTACTTCTGCATAAACCATAGAAAACTGAAAGCATCAATAATCCTCTTATGATTTTTACCGAAAGTTGAGAATGAGTATCATCATTCTTTCATAAAAAAAAATATTTTAAATGTAATAAGATAAAAATCTGCTATTAATAAAATGTTTATGAAAGGTATTCAGTATTAATCATAGGCTTTTTTCCCCCTTCCAGAAATCATTAATGAAGTAAGTTTAGCACAATGTAAACTTTCTTTGGCTCAAATGTTTTACAGAATACATAAAAGATTTCTGAATGGACTGGGAAACAGTGTTTTAAATGCTAAAAAACAAATAATACAATATGATATCAAAAAACATTACGTTAAAGACTTGCAGGCCAACTGTAGTAAAATAAAAATATGTAAAATTGAGTCAAAATCTACAAGCTATTGATAATGTGTCATTCAAAAATGTATGAGGCATCATTTTTATCCTGTTTTGCAGCAAACAAAGCAAACATAATGATGATAGAAGGAAAGTTACAAGCAAAGAATTAAAAAGGTTTTGCTTCAAGAAAACTTGACAAATATTGAGAAAGAAAAGAGTTTTTAGCAAGGATTTCAGAAAGAAGGGAAAATTTTAATAAGATTAGTAGCTGCAAATTTTTTTATGCACAGTAAAATATGAGCTTTATGGTGGAGGTCACAGTTTCAACATTTGACTGTACTTCAGCCTTCATCTACTTATCTAATTTAATTTCCTTATTACTTTAAGTGAATCAGGTCAACCTTCAGATGATAGTATATTAAAAAATATTCTATTGAAGGAGTTTTTAGATAATTTCCTAAATTATTTGATTAATATTTGCTGATAATCACTGCATTAAAAGAGCCGTCTGCTCACATTCCACATCTAAAATAAGTATTTTTTTATCAAATATTTAAGCACTACTTAAATAGACTGGTCCACTTGTTAAAAAAAAAAAAAAAAAAAAAAAAATTTCGGGAATAATTTTTGTAAATTAGCAGCCATTGTATGCTCTGGCCTTCAGGTGATTGGATTTTTTAACCTAACCCTTTATTTTGATTACTGGGGTAGTTTGTTCTCATTCCATGAGCCATACCACTTTCAAATGTTTTAGTTATCTCCCTTTAACTCAACTTTTATTTGTTCGCCACTGCTGTCACCAGGTATTGAACTTACAACTCTGAGTAAAGTCACCAGATCTAATGAATGTCTATCTACTGGGCCATGTGTTTTTGATGACACTGGATCTAACCAACACCTTTATCCACTGAGCTATGTGTCTCACAAGGACACACAGCTCAGTTGATAAAGACATTGAGTCAAGTCACAGGATCTAACCAAAGAGTTATGAGTACAATCCTTGACTACAGCAGTGGTGGACAAAGAAAAATTGAGTTAAAGGGAAATAACTAAGACATCTGGAAGTGGCATGGCTCATAGAACAAGAATAAAATATACCCTAATGATCAAAATAAATGGTTTGATTTGAAATTCCAGTCACCTTTAAGAAGGCTGAAGCATACAATGGGTGAAACATCATGAATATGGATATAAAGATGAGGACAACAATCTGAAATATGTAAATAATGTAAATACTACCTCATCTCATCTTTTGCTTACCTTATTGATATCTTTTTTATTAATTAATTGAATTTTTAAAAATTTTGGAATGATTTTTTGGTGGATAATTATGAAGAATAAACAGATGTATACCTTTATTAATTTATGTAAATTTTTGTTCTTTAATAAAAAAAGAAAAAACAAAACAGTAAAAAAAATGTATATATTCTTTTCTAAATTGAAAAAAGAGCCAGTTTTCATACACAGGACAGCTAAATTGAACGACTAAATAGCTAGGGAACAATTTTACACTGTACTGATAATATAAACAGGCCCACACTTTTAAAAATGATAAAAAAAAAATACTTTTTATTTCTAACAAGTGTCACAGCTTGAGGAAGGTCTAATACATATAAATGTACATAAAATTTCTCCAAATAATTATCCATATTTTTTATGACATGAATAGGCTACCTATATAGTGCCAGTATTTATGGTGTTTTGAGATGTTTGTTTAAATATCCAATCAAAATTGTGTAATTTTATGCTGATTGAAATACTTCTGTGCTATTGTCAGGTTTTCCAAAATTAAGAGATTAGCATTAAGAATTATAGCAACTGGATAGGAAAAAAAGGTGCATTAAGAACTTTGAAAAAATCTAGAAACTGTTCTTGATGAGAAGCTGAAATATTGAATTTTGTAATCTATATCTTAACAATTCTCTCTCAGTAAAGTAACACATCACTCAATAATCCCAGGCCTGACATATAGATGTCGCCACTAATAAAAAATCCATGTGATTTTTATGAAGTATTAACCTTCAAATGGCACATGACAAAATTTGGACCTAATTGAATTATTAGTTTACAAATTACAGTTATTAAAGTGAAGCTACTGTTGCAAATTTTCAAAACAATAGAAAAATTTGAATTTTGTGTTGATAAAGTATTGCTTTTTGATGAGAAGAACATTCTCTTCAAAAAAAAAAGGAATGGCTTGATAAGTGTTATGAAGACTGCTCCATTGAAAACAACAGTTAAGAGATGGTATGCAGACTTTAAACATGATTGTACAGACAAAAATGATGCTGAATGCTTAGGTTGCCTAAAATTGGCAGTTGTTGTGGAAAACACAAAAAAAATCCACAAACTTGTTTTGGCAGATCATAAATTAAAGTTGTGTGAGATAGAAGAGGAGTTGAACATATCACCATTTTGCATGAACATTTGTCAATGAGAAAGCTGTGTTCAAAGTGAGTGCCATGTTTGCTCACTGTTAATCAAAAACAAAACATCCATGATTCAGAGTGTTGTTTGCAGCTGTTTCAATGCAACAAGAAGTTTTTGGCTAAATATGTGGATGAAACATGGATCCATTACTTCCCTCCAGAGTCAAATCAACAGTCAGCTGAGTAGACAGCAGCAGGTAAAAGCCATCCAAAGCAACCAAAGATGCAAACATCAGCAGACAAGGTTTTAGCATCCGTATTTTGTGATGTGCAAGGTATTTTGTTCATCGATTACCTTGAGAAAGAAATAACTATCAATAGCAAATATTATATAGCATTATCAGTGTGACAAAACCTCCAAAAAAAAAGTCACAAATGAAGAAGAAAAAAAGTCAAAAAAACAAATGAAGAAGAAAAAAAGTCACAAATGAAGAAGAAAAAAAGTCACAAATGAAGAAGAAAAAAAGTCACAAATGAAGAAGAAAAAAAGTCACAAATGAAGAAGAAAAAAAGTCACAAATGAAGAAGAAAAAAAGTCACAAATGAAGAAGAAAAAAGTCACAAATGAAGAAGAAAAAAGTCACAAATGAAGAAGAAAAAAAGTCACACATGAAGAAGAAAAAAAGTCAAAAAACACAAATGAAGAAGAAGAAAAAAGTCACAAATGAAGAAGAAAAAAGTCACAAATGAAGAAGAAAAAAGTCACAAATGAAGAAGAAAAAAAGTCACAAATGAAGAAGAAAAAAAGTCACAAATGAAGAAGAAAAAAGTCACAAATGAAGAAGAAAAAAAGTCACAAATGAAGAAGAAAAAAAGTCACAAATGAAGAAGAAAAAAAGTCACAAATGAAGAAGAAAAAAAGTCACAAATGAAGAAGAAAAAAAGTCACAAATGAAGAAGAAAAAAGTCACAAATGAAGAAGAAAAAAAGTCACAAATGAAGAAGAAAAAAGTCACAAATGAAGAAGAAAAAAGTCACAAATGAAGAAGAAAAAAGTCACAAATGAAGAAGAAAAAAAGTCACAAATGAAGAAGAAAAAAGTCACAAATGAAGAAGAAAAAAGTCACAAATGAAGAAGAAAAAAGTCACAAATGAAGAAGAAAAAGTCACAAATGAAGAAGAAAAAGTCACAAATGAAGAAGAAAAAAAGTCACAAATGAAGAAGAAAAAAAGTCACAAATGAAGAAGAAAAAAGTGTTGTTTCACCAAGACAATGCACCATGCCCAAACTACATGAATTGCACTTCAAATTGCCTCTGCATCCACCCTATTGTCATGATCTGGCCCCCAGCAACTACTGGCTGTTTGCAGACCTCAAAAGAATGCTCCAGGGAAAGAGATTTGGCTCCAATGAAAAAGTGATATTTGAAACTGAGGCATATTTTGAGGCCAAAGGCAAATCATTCCACAAAAAAGGTATCAAATTGCTAGAGAAGCATTGGAATCAGTGTATCACCCTAGAAGGAAATTATGTTGATGAATAAAGTAAAATTTTGCCTAAAAGTTATTGTTTTATTAGTTAGGCCCAGGATTTATTGAGTGATGTGTTATGATAAACTTAAAGAAAATAGAAAGGTATGAGGACCAACATAGAAAACTCTAAAGCTTATAAAATATAAAAGTCATCTTTGTAACCAAAGAAGATTTAAAGACAGACAAAAATTTAAGTAAAGTCTAATATTACTCACTTTGGAAAGACAACATGAAAATATTAAACATCTAAAAGATGTTGTCATTTTTGGTTATACTTCAAAGGATAAAGTTGTACTAAGTAGATAAGCTCTAAGTCTTAGATAAATATCCTTCATCTGAATATTTTCACTATTATTTAAGTCAATGTTTCAAAAGAACTAAATTGAATATGAAAAATGTATGAAATAGCGAATCACAAATTAATTCTATTTAGACACTAAATTCTAGGTGTACTACAGAGGCCGTCTTAAAATTAAAAATTACAGAAAGCATTCTGGTGTGATTAACTTAACTTTTTTTCCAAACTTATAAGAAATCTTACTAATTAATGAAACATTAGTCAAGCAACTTTTCTGTGAACTAGATAAAAAAGTTTTAAATCAAGTATATAGACAGACACATATCCAACCATATACAAAGAATCTTATCAAGACAACTGTTTGCTTAAAAAAAAAGTATTTGTAATATGAAAATTATTAACTGCTGATCATATTCCTGTCTATCTCAATACTAGTCTTAAATATCAATATCTGAATTTGAAAATATTCAGGCAAATAAATCAAACATGAACCATGAATACAAAATTAGTCACTTCTGTACCTGTATACCCTTAATGTTGAACATGTTTATAAAGCTTCAATCATGAAAAAGAAGATTAACAATATGAGTAAAATACCAGAAACAAAAATAAAATTCTTTATCAAAAGGTTAGAACAAATAAGAATCCCTGGAGACGATGAAAACAACATTAAGACAAAGGCTGACAAGTGTTATGAAGAAAAGTGCTAAAGTTCATTATATATTTACTCATGTTTCAATGTCATCAACAACATTGGCACTTTCTCCTCTTCTTATGATAATATTACAAGGTTTCATTTGAATTAAAAGCCCCAAATTTGACCTTGAGAAAAAAAAAATCACAGTAACCATTGTATCTAAACATGAAAGGTGTAAAGATGACAGAAACTTTGTAGTCTTTATTCTTATTCATAATGTTTTAATGGTAATTTTAGCTTTAGGGTAAAAAGCCAAAATTGTTAAATCTAGATAGATATTACTGAATGACTGACCATTGTTTCACTGAAAAATATTAAACAAGACAAAGTATCTAATCACTTAGTCTTTGTAAATACAATTGTCAAGATCACTTAGTGGCAACTCACTACTGACACAGTAATTCCACAAGGAAGAGTGTGTTCATGCATTAAAATCCTTACTGACTGGTTATCA
The DNA here is from genome assembly GCA_037127315.1 of Ascarosepion bandense. NCBI lineage: Eukaryota > Metazoa > Mollusca > Cephalopoda > Sepiida > Sepiidae > Ascarosepion > Ascarosepion bandense. Next base: position 5,383,138 of record JBBBDQ010000145.1, read on the forward strand.
AGTTACAATGATACATAACCAGTTCTTGAGAACAGACTTTGTACATTTATTTCTTTTTATTAAACTGTTCATGTGTGTCTATAACAATGGTTCAGTGCAATAGATTAGGGGGGAAAATATAATACAGTTGAAGAAATACTGCAATTATTAAGCCTTTTTTTTTCTTTAAGTATTAAATTCAATATTCTAACATTATGATTGAAGGACAGCCAGAAGACAACAAATAGATTGACTGATATATGATGGAATGCCATAATTTATAGTTAGAAAAGATTCAATAAAAATTTTTTTAAAATTTCTTCATTTAAATGGGCTTGATAATTTTCTTCCAGATAATATTGAAAAAGCCTAAACTAATATTTTTACTTATTTTTTTCTAATTACTAAACAGGTCATAAATTAAATTTGAAATGTCTGCTAAGCTATTATTCCTCAGTTTCAATTATAGTAACAGCAAATTCCACAGAATACATGCTCAGTATAGGATAATAACAGTTCTATATATTTTTTTGAAAATCTAAGCTAATTTTTTGCTGTTGAATTTTCTTCTTGGCAAAAATTTTAAACTAAGAATATTTTTTTTTAAATTAAAAAGTGAGTAAATAATATATTTTTAAAAAATATCACCTGAAGATTGCCTTTACTAAATAAATAAATGTGCATATATTATATATAGTACAACTGAGTAAATATACAGAAATTCTGAAAATTTAACATGTTTTCCAGATTAGCAGAAGTTCTGCTAAAAAATGCTCAATATATAACATGAGCTATAATATACAATAAATTAAAAAGGTTCAAGTGACTCTTTTGGTTAACTGACTCAAGAAGTCTGCATCAAAATGCTCATCAGCCCCAAATATTTGATAAATCTATATTTATCAAACATCTAACCATTATGAATGTTCCAACACAAAACTCTTTCGTCAGCTAACCAGATAAGTCACTTGAGTATTTCTTAATTTATTGAATGAATATATATGTGGAAAAAAAAAATACTCAGGTAATAATTTTGTTAATATTTGTATATCTATATAGAAGACATCTATCTTGGACACACACCACAGCTCATTAGACATTTGATACCATAAGATAAGGAAAAAAGTAAACAGGGTCCTAGATTAGATTTCATGTGAAGCTGACCTACCTGACCGATAAGTTTCTTGATCCGATAGCGATAGGGAACGGATGGTAACACCGCTTCCGACATCCGTTTTAGTGAACATAGACAGAAGATCAAACATGCAAGTAACTGAATGTTCAGATTTCAAAGGATGTCGAAAGACGTTATAGAAATTTCACACTGGGTCCAAGAATAGGGAAATGCCATAAAATATAACTAGCTCCCTCCTCCCAGCCACCACCATCTCAGACATGCGAATATCAAAACTGATTTGAGTGGACTTGGTTCTTTTGTTACCTACCATTTATTTCACGGCTAATAAGTAAGGTTTGGGGAAGTAAAATTAAATGATAGTCACCAATAAACAGAAACTCATACAAAGTTAATTATAAATATTGAAAATAAAAAAAATAAAAAATCATTAATTTTGTACATTTTTATACTATTAAAATAGTACTTATTTTCATGTTATCTCTCCTGATTATGATGTAAGGGGAGATAAACCTGCAGGATAGCACTAGATAAGTTAAACTGCATAAAAGTAAATTCCATGTACATTAAATATGGACGATAATAACTCTCCACAACTTCCTATCCTTTGTAGCTCTTAGTAAGATCTTTTTTGTTCCCTTCTCCCACAACCTGTTCTGCCATCCATTTTCACAAGCTTCTTCAGTAGGTTATCCATAGTTTCTTGTTTCCTTGTCTTCAATATGTCCTATGAATGTCACATTCTCCAAACCCTCTTTTCTCATTATGTATCACAAACATTTCAACTCTCGCTTTCCAATTCTAAATATAAATGTATTTTCTGTCCCAATATTCCTTAAAATTTCCTCATTACTCACATGCACCATCCATGGTATTTACAACATTCTTCGAGGACTACACTTCTTATATCAAGTCTTATCTGTGAGGAAATTGTCCAGTGTTCACTGTTACATAGGAGGACTTATTAAATGGCAGTTCAATGCTCTTTTTGTTTGTTTTTTTTGTTTCTAATGAAATTTTCCTCTTTCTTAATGCTTTTCTTAGATTTTAGAAAAGCATCTTCCACTATTCCAATGTGCTTTTTCTGTCCCATTTTCAGTCATTTATTATAACACTCCCCAAATAGTTAAATTTCTGTACTTGCCTGTATCTTTAATTTATAGCACACATTTTGGACTATTTCTTTTGCTGACAATTGTACATTGTCTTTTTACAATTGATAGTCCTTTCTTCCCATCTTTCTTTTCTACCTTATCTAAGAGTTTCAACTGTTGTGCATTTTCATTAATTTAGATGAAAACATTGTTAGAACAACTGCTTTTTCAAGTTATCAGAAAGAAAAGAAAAATGTTTTCATCTCCTTTAGATATAAGCATAGTTTTGTTTTAAAATATAATTATATTTTTCAGCAAACTTGGACCTTCATGTTTGCAAAAAAATAAAATAATGAGGCATCAGAAGAACAGTTTTCCTTTATTTTAACTACCATTATTTTAACTACCTCCACTCCTCAGCAATGTTTTCTTTGAAAAGCCACAATTAAATTTGTAAAACCTAAATATTTGATGAAAGTGAATTTATACATTTTTTGTTCTTCAGAATTTACAAAAATATCAAACTATTTGTTTATTTATAAGAATAATTTTATACTTACAATATTCTAAAAATTAATACAATGTAATAATTATCATCTACCAATTTATAAAAGAAATAAATATGAAAACACTTTTATTCATAAGTTTATGAACATTTAAAAAATTATTAAAATATACGAACTAACTAGAAAAAAATCCTTATTTCCCAATTTATGAAGTTCAAATCAATTAGCACTTAGCCAATGTTTTGCCAACTATTCCAATAAACAAATAGTGTAAATAAACAATGTAATGTTTATTATTTTTATTGACAATTCTCAAGAACAAAAAAAAAATGTATAAATTCATTTCATCATGTGTTTAGGTTTTATTACAATTCGAATTATTGCTCTTTAAAACCAACATTGTTGAGGAGTGAAGGTAGTTAAAATAATATTGACACTGGATTTTTTTTGCAGGCATGAAAGTCCAAGTTTACCCAATTTTCTTCAGCTTTCAGGAAAAGATATTGTCAAAAATAGAGTCTCTAGTCATTTCATTGGAAACAAAGAAAAGAGCAATTAACTGTTACATGATATCTATCCTCCTGTATGACAGCAAATGCTGGACAATCTCCTCAAAAAGGAAGGAGAGACCTGAAGCAACAGAAATGTGGTTCTACAGAAAGATTCTGAAGGTTCCATGGACTGAACATGTGAGCAACGACAAGGTTTTGGAGATAATGGAAACAAAAAAGACACTTATAAAAGAGACAGTTGAATTTCTGGGATGCATAATGAGGAAGGAGTGCTTGGAGAATCTGATACCCAAAGGGTCTGATAGAGGAAAAGAGGGATGGGAAAACAGCACATGACATACTTGATTGGCATGAGCAAATGGAAGGCAGAGTTTGGGAGAAATAACAAGATAAACATTTATTAAGAGCTACAAGGGACAGGAAGATATGGAGAGCCATGGTTGCTTATGTTCTGAAGGGACACAGCACATAAGAAAAAAGTCATTGATAACTACAAAAATTAACTTTACATCCCCAAAATTACATTGCTTTAAAATAAATGGAAATTACTAGGTTGGCTTTTGTCAATTATGACTGACAATCTTATGTCTTAAAATTATAGACAAAAATTTGGAACTAAAATGTTAAAAATATTTTATATATGACAAGACAATATTATTTGTATTAACTCTGGAACTATAAGAATAAACAGTATTTAAAAATCTGCCTAACTTTGTAAATGGTATTCTAGCAGAGATATACATGGCCATTATGTAAGAATATAAGGATAGAATTTCCTTCATCTGATTTTGATATAATATCAATATTATTTTTTATTTTGTTTTATTTTTTTGTCCAACAGGTTTCTTAAATGATAAAAAATAGATTGTTTTTGTGTCTGTTACACAATTTTATTTCTTCATCAAAGGAAACATAATTGAAAAATAAATATAATGTGATATCAAAATCAAATAAAGAAAAAATATGTAATAATGAACAGAAATGGCTACCATCAAAGAATATAATTATTTTTCCTATAACCAAGTCTACCTACAAGAATGCTAGATTTTAAAGGGATCAAAAATTTGTATAAATAATTCCACAATAAAGCCCATTTCTCAATAAATAAATCAATCTAATGTTGGTAAATTATGAAGAGGTAATAGCTGCATATGTTTATACTGTTCATTTTTAATTGATTGCTCAGCATTTACATGGATTCAAAATAAATATAGTAATCACAAAAGCATTTTAGTTAATGCAATGATGACATATAAGCTTTTCACATCATGGACTAAGGTTGAACATGCAGGAACAGAAAAGAGTAATGAATATTACATATTCATATGATTGAATTTCTTTTTTTTTAAATATTGCATAAAGTTAATTTTTTTCTATATTTTAATTTCATAAAGAAAAAGTACAAGAAAGGATAAGGCAGCATTAATCAAAATGAACTGTGAAAATTAGCATTGAATAAATGAATGTTGTGGTTAGTTTCTTATTTTCATCTTCAAAGTATTAAAAATCAATTGCATCATTTTATGATCTTCCATAATTACATTTGTGACTGCCAAAAATATAAAATAGCAACTGTAAATTTAACTGCAATATTTAATAAATGTTAAATCCAATCATTGTAAACATTTGAACTCGGGATATTTATTTCTTTTTATCTTTTTGGAAGACAAATTTCATTCAAGCTAGTCAGCTAGTTTCAAATGTTTAAACAGAATAAACATTTTAATTTTCGTACATATTCACATCTTGAAATATGTTATAATTCAGAATGAAGTAAACTATTTAAATTTATAATATTTTATGATAATGAAAGAAGATGTTTTAATGGGAATAATATTTACTAGAATTTTTTTGTTTATATGAAATTATAGCTATTTTTTTTTCTCTTATTAAAATGTTAATTCTCTCAGAAGTGTAAATATAAAATTGAGGCTATAACTCAATCCAGTTAGTACTGGATTAAAAAAAATCCCAGAAATAAAATCTGTACCACATCCAAAATATAATTTAAAAAAAAAGAAATCATATAAATGGCACTTTTCTTTGTAACAAATGTTTAAAATTTAAGTTTTTGAAGCTTTGAACATTTTCAATTAAAATAACAAAATATATTGATGCTTTTTTTCCCTTAAATATACAGTTTCTTGCTTGAAAAATGAAATTATTAATCATGTTTTAAACAACTTTAGTTTATAAAGAAATATTCATTATAATTACCGAGTGGAATTTTTTTTGCTTTTTCTTTTGTATAGAACATCTACTTCCTTCTAAAACAAAAATTCTTAAAATTAAAAAAATATTTTATAAACCTTAAACATTCATAAACCAACTCGGTATAAAATATAAATACCAGCACACAAACATTTTATTTTGTTAATTGTATTTCAGTCTTCAAAAACAAACTGCATCAAATTATTTAACTAGAAGCAAAACATATGGCCCTTCAAACATTCAATTGAGTAAGGTCTTAAAAAGCTGAATAAAATAACTAAAATATAAACACATTTAAAATAATGTTATACATTTGTGAAAAAGGAAAAAAAAAAAAAAAAAGAAAATTTCATACCACATACCTTCAAGAGAATTCTGTTCATCAAATCAGTAGGGGATGGACATGGAGCATTATTGTCATGAACATACAAGAGATCTATAATTATTAAGGATATTTAAACAAGATGATTGGATACACAACAAAATAAGCCTAATTATTTTATATTTCTTCATTCAATTCCTTGATTTAGGTGCATAAAAGCTTTAAAAATTAAATATTAACTCAATGTTAGTTTGCGTATAATTATTTCATGTGATAAGTTCATTAAGTAAGTATTTTTGACTCATTAAAATAGTCATGATTATGTAGTCCTAAATTTGAAAAAATTCAGGACTCACTATTTCCCCTTCATGTCCTCACCTGGGACATACATGAATCCAGCTTGTTTAAATTTGGAGTTCTAAACATATGACTTCTCCAGATACAGGATTATCTCCATATTATATGTAAGACACTTCCTTTTTGTTTCTCCTGACAATCTGCTTTGCTGTGTAGATATATGTGATAGATTTGTTTTCCACATGAGATACTTGCATATATATGATTTTGTGAATGCCTTATTAGTATAGAACTCTCTGTGAGAACAAAACATGTTTGTCATTTCTTCCTTTCAGCCATTTTATTCCATCCTTGAAATATGGTGTTATATTATGAATATATTAATGCCCATCACAGGGTAAATACAAAAGGGAGAATAAATCTTTCTACCATAGCTCTTTTGTTATAATTGCATACATCATTTTTATATATTTTGCAATGTAATTTTCTATATATATATATATATATTTTTTTTTAATCAGATCACCCCCAGACAAGGCGGTAAAGGCCACTGGTGTGCAGGGGGCTACATAAGAGTGAAAAGATTGGAGAAGAGAAAGCCGGAAACCACATCCTAAACAGGGAACAAGGGATGAGCCTCTACACCTGTTCAATAGACGTGGGTGGAGTGTGAACCGGGCGATAGTTCAGTCTATCTACTCCAATTGAAACAAAAATAAGGAAAAGTGAAAAGATTGAAGAGAAAGCCGGAAACCACATCCTAAACAGGATATATGACATACCTTTCTATTATCATTCTTCTTTTATACATTATGGCTAACCACAGCTCTCCACAACTTCCTGTCTCTTGTAGCTCTAAGTAATGTTTGATTATTTACCATTCTTTTTTGTTCTCACCCACTGCCATCCATTTACAGAACTCTGTAGGTAGGCTGCTGGCTGTTTTCCTCTGCTTCTCCTGGCTTTAATATTGCCAATCCCTCTTTTCTTTTTTCAGAAGGATAGCGGTGACGATGGAATCCTGGTGATAGTCCTTAAGAGGTGTGCCCCTGAACTCTCCCCTGTCCTCTCTAAACTGTTTAGCTACTGCCTTTCTGCTTCCTGTTTTCCTGCATGCTGGAAGTTCTCTTCAGTTGTTCCTGTTTTTAAGAATTGTGGTGAACCCTTGGACCCATCCAACTATCACCCTATCAGTCTTCTACCGATATTCGGGAAAGTGTTCGAGGCCACAATCAATACTGAAATAGTTCAACATCTTACTGCCCACAAACTCTTCTCTGACAGGCAATATAGCTTCCACTTTGCCAGGTCCACTGCCGATATGCTAACAACCTTTATGGAGTACATGCTCCAGACCCTCGATGAGTCAGGCGAGGCTCGTGCAGTTGCTCTGGACATCTCCAAGGCTTTTGACAAGGTTTAGCACTCTGGCCACCTTTGCAAGCTCTGGGGTTATGGCATTACCGGACGCCTGCTTGACCTAATCCAGTCTTTTTTAAACAACTGCAAAATGAAGGTCGTTTTGAATGGGCATGCCTCTTCATCCTACAGCACGAATGCCGGTGTCCCCCAGGGCTCTATCCTGGGCCCGACGCTTTTCCTTATTTTCATCAATGACCTCCCAGATGAGATCAAGTCCCAAGTAGGCATCTACACAGATGACACAACAATATATTCCCACTCTAGTAAGAAACCTGGCATGGCGGACAGACAATCTCGCTGCTGACCTTGAACGGGATCTACACTCTGTGGTGAATTGGGGCAAGAAGTGCCTTGTCAACTTCAATGCGTCAAAGACCAAGCTGGTCTGTCAACCATCACAGGCAACCTCTCCTGCCTCCCATAAGCATAGACCAAGCGATTCTCCCTGAGTGCAATACACTGCGCCTCCTCGGCCTTACCCTCTCTTCTGGTCTCAAATGGAACCGCTACATCGAATCCATAGCTAAATCCACTGCTAAGAAGGTTGGGTCACTGTGTTGATCCAGGATGTTCTTTCCGCCTGAATCCATCCTGCATATATACAAGTCTACCATTAGACCATGCATGGAGTACTGCTGCCATTTATGGTCAAGTGCCCCTGCTGCTCACCTCAGTGTTCTCAACAGGCTCCACAGGAGAGTTAGTAACGTGATAGGTGCTGACTTGGCGGCTCGACTACAGCCATTTCCCCACCGACGAGATGTGGCCTCCCTTTGTCTGTTCTATAAGTACTTTCATGGCTTCTGCTCAGACGAACTTAAGTCACTGGTGCCTCCTCAACAGGTGTTTACTCATGCAATCAGAATGGCAACTGGGTTCCACCCATTCACAGTTAGGTTAGCCAAATGCAGACAACAATTCTACTCCCGCAGCTTCTTCTTTCGTACTTCCCGCCTGTGGAACTCGCTCCCTTATTCGTGCTTTCCTGACGGCTACAACCTCCAGAAATTTAAATGCAATATCAAAACTCATCTACTAACCACTTGACTCTAGCCCTTCCCCCACCCCATAAATCTTTCTCTTTCTCTCCCCCCTTGCAACTGTCATCACACCTGCATTTTCATCTTTCTATTGCTTCTTCCTAATTGGTTTGTAATCCTCTTCTTCCTCCTCTAATTAATTTTCTTTCAGTTATGTAGCCCCCTGCACATCAGTGGCTTTTATGCCTTGCCTGGGGTGAAATGATTAAAAAAAAAAAATTTCTACCATCTCATTCTGATATTAATTATGTATCCTTTTGTTCTCATTTTCTTTTAAATTTCAGCTAATAATTATCAGTCTAATATACACAGAGTTTACTGTAATTATGTTTGTATAATATGTATATGCATCCAAATTTTAATCCTATACATTTGGTGTGTGTATTGTTACAATAGTACTAAAAATGTCTTCTGGTTTTGTATCTTTGAAAAGGTCCTTCAAATTGCTTGTCTGGTAGTGTTTTGACCAAGTCTGAAACTGTTACAGTTTAAGAAAATGTGTTTAACTGTGAGAGGTAGATTGCACATTGCACATATTGAAGTGTCTTCCCTTTTAAGGAAATGTGAGTGGGTGATGTGGGTGTGACCAATGAGAAGTCTGGAAAGTATCATTTGTTCCTTTCTGTTTCTTCTGTAATCTGCCAACCAATCACCAATGGTATATAGTGGAACTTGTTATGTACATGATCATCCCATGATTTTTGCCATGTCTAACAGGAATGCTTATGTCTTTGTACTTTTCTGTGAACTATGGTTTGTTGTATTTTTGAGATATTGTGGTTTGGGGGAGAGTTTTGTTAGCTATAGTAATGAGGGTGTTGGTAAAATGCATTATTTGTTTTTCTTGATCTGTAATTGTTTCTGAGGTTAGTGTGGTAAAACCTAGTTCTTTGTAGGATTGCCAATTTGCTTTTTTAAAATTCCATCATGTGGGGTCTTGGAATTGTTTGTGATCTAAAATTTTCTATTCTTGGACTTCCCGTTATTATTGGGTAGTGGTCACTCTCACAGGGATCTTTGTATACTCACCAGTTATATTCTAGAAAGATTGATGGATCACTGAGAGTTAGATCTATGGCAGAGAATGTACCTAAAGATGGGTCAAGGTGAGTTGGAGATTTCTGATTGTGGAGGCATAGATTGTTATTGATGATTTTTTTTTTTTTTTGAGAGTCTGGCCTCTTTTGTTAGTTGTTTTACTTACCCGTATTATGACTATTAAAGTTCCCCATTAAAAAAAAACAAAAAACGGTTTAGTGAGTTGTTTTATTAAATTGTTTAGCTCTTTTTCATTTATGTGGTCATGAGGTGGGATGTGTAGTAAGTAAATTGAGACAGTTTTGTGTAATGTTGTCGAAACTGCAATTACTTATAAGTTAGTATTGATGTTGATTTTTCTTTGGGGGATATGTTTCCAAAGTAGGATTTCTACTCACCCTGAAGCTCTCAGTCCAGTATCGTGTATATAATCATATTGCTCAAAGACTTTCATATATGTTTTGTCACTGTTTCTTTTTTTTTTTAAAGGTTCCTTGGAGGCATATAATGATAGGGTTTAGTTCAGTTATGAACAGAAGTAGCTAATTTGCCATATAGTCATGGAAGTTCCATTGGATGATTTTATGAGTTATGTTTTTTAGTCTTTGTTGTGTGTTTGAAGTTTATTATTTTGGTGTAATTTTGGTTGAAGCTTTTTTTTTTGTTTTTTGTTTGGTTGAATTCATTTATTTCCAGAGTTTCTATACTTTTAGATTTGGTCACAGACTGCTCAGCCACCATGACCCCATCCTAAAAGCATCACAGGTCACCACCCATGGCCAACAGGTGGCCCCATTAAGAGATGCAGTTGGCATATTCTACGGCCCCAGCCAACAGGGCAGTGGAATGTTAGAAGTAATTCTACTAGATTAATATTTTAGCAATATAGATAAATAACACTTATTTTTTGGATGAAATACAAAGCCCAATATGATAACTCCAGGTCAAACATTTTTTGTCATAACCAAAAATGTAAAATTCCTATTAGTTATTAGTTCAAAGATTATTAGCTTCTATTTTCAGTATAATTTTTTTGTAGTTACTTCACACCTAGCAAGGAGATAATACCACTAAGATGCAAGAGGAGACTTTGATAAAAAGAAAATAAAAAAGCAGATTCAGGTAGAAAGATGGCAATAGACATTGCATTTAATTTTTTGAAGATCATTTGTAGCAGAGAAACATAAAATTACAAGAGTTCCAGCGATGAGAAGTGCAAGATAAATTATTAAAATAGAACTTACAGTTACATCTAGCTATTTCAACACTAAAGTAGTAAGATCTAGTTGCCGATCTAGTAGTACACTTAAATTTATATGGTCAAGGTACCAAGGATGAGAGTTCATTTGAACAACTGCCATGAAAATATTTATAGAAAGAATGGAAGAAAGCCACATCATTGCAGTGAGAAAGTGACAGAAATCAAAATACCAGGCTAGGACCAATAACATTACAGACCCTTCTTTAGACCTTGTCAAGACTTTTGAGATATATACCTGGAGAACCAGACCAGACCAGATATGACAGCAATGATCAACGCATGAACAAATGGTAGATTTATAAATGTGCAAGATAGATTCTGATGAGAAAAATTGTCTGGCATGACATATTCTTAGCAGTGGACCTAACAAGTGATTCCATATAATCATTTCATGTTATTTCAGTGGAAAACATAAAACCAAGAAAATGCAAGGAGTTGCTCTCCTGGAAGTTAACATCAGCCATGAAAATTTCAAGCCACATTTTACATTAAAGACAAGATAGAAAAAAGAAACCATTAAGATAAGCAACTGAAGTCATCCATAAAATACTGGGATATAAAAAGATCAATTTTATCTATGCATTAAATACACTATTAAACAGTGTTTAATGTTTCAAAATACCAAAATTATACAGCAACTGAACATGTCCATGCAAATATTAAGGTATATTGAAAAGGATACTTCCCAAAATAGTCCTGAATTGATGAGCCATAACCTTCTGCTGGGGCAGAGAGCAATGATTTTCAATGGATAATATAACAGGGTACCTAAAAAAGAAAGCAAAAACAAAGTGGCAAATGTCATGGATCTGTTCATAAAGATGTTGAATCTTGACTTCGCTCTTTGAGCAACCAACAAAATATTTTAAATTCTTTGATTAGGCACTAGAATAGACACTTGATCAGTAACTTGGTAGCCAGACAATATTTAAATGAAATTTTCACAAACTAATCAGTCAGTTAAGTGCCATACGTGATACACACTTGGGCGATCATGTCTCGAAAGAGACATGACTGACTGGGCAGAAGATTATCCCGCAGTAGGTTGCCATTGCTTTCTGCAGTAGACTGGTTGCCGACCAAGGCCATAGAACCCAATCTATCCTGCTATTTAACCCATAACTGGAAGGAAGAGAAGGATTAATACCTTTCCCAAGAGTATTTGCGCATATGTGAATACAATGGATTCAACTGGAATTCGAACTCAGCTCCCCGGCTTCTTGTTCCAAGCCGATATCCAGTGTACCACAACACACATCCTCACAAAAAACTAATAAGTATCCATAATTAATGCACTGAAAAGCATACTAATTATACAATCTAAATGATCTGCAGTTGTACTCTGAATATATAACCTTATGCCAGATTTTTTTTATATCTCAAAACTTCCAGATAATCAACCTGTTTCAATTTGTATATTTCTGTAAATAAAAGATAACATTTGTTTCCTACATAAAATATAAAGTAGTTTTGTGTAAAAGATTCCAGAATTATAAAAACAAATCCACATTCTAGTAGGTTTAAACAATTTTTATAATAATTTATGTATGTTTTACAAATGCTTAAATTTATAATGTATATTATTCAGTGTATATTATTAATAATCACTCATCACTAAATAAAATGCCTTGTCTTGTGAGTTTAAGTTTAAAAGTATTTGCTTTGTAAATAAAATGTTTTTATCATTAAGCTACAAACTGACTTAGCACATACACAGAAATTCTATGGAAGATTATAATTCAGTTTTATATTCACAAAGCTTTCAAGAGAAAGTATTTTTCCTTTATAAAATTGTTAACATACCATGAAATATTTTTGTGAATAGGATGTGCTAAGCTGGAAATAATCAAAAATCAAAAGATAAACAGAGATGAATTCAATAACTAGCTTGAAAAATTAGCTATAATTTAAGCTTAAGGGTTTGAACCTAAAAATAAACTGCACTTACCTAGATGCCTTGAACGCATATTCCTTGATAGCCATGAGAACAGCATCCAAAGTTATTTTGGATGTCAAGGTATGGCCATGGTAAATGACTGGAGCATCTTCAGGACCATCCCAGCAATCCACTAAAATGAAAGAGATGTTCAAAGATTAGTTGATACCAATTGAAATCAGTAAAATGGAGGCACATGCAAAAAACGAACATAAAATCTGACAAGAGGTATATAAATGTTTTTATTTTTATAAGCTACTAGCAGTATAGCCTGGTGTTGCTTGGGTTTAATGAAAGCTTTAAAACTAATCCATGGTCCTGGAGCTCAGACTCTTTGGACACTGGCACGAAAGACTAAAAAGCAATAGTTGTTTCCAGTTAAAGCGAAACTGTAGACTGAAAGAAAAATGAATGGATGTAAGTCAAATTTTGATTTCCTGTTATCAATATCAAATAAGTTTTTTTCATCGTAAACTGAATTTTGATTGCTAAATAAGTTCTGAGTAAATGCTATCATGGCTGAGACTAAGAACTACAATTATACCTACTTAGAGCCAAACCCGAAGCAAAAACTAAAATACAAGGGCTGAAAAAATACAGACATACAGGTAGATAGACACCAAACATCTTGCCTTTTATATATAAAATCGATTTTATGCACTATTGTAAGAACTGCAACCTTGAAACTTCTGAATATCGTTTCTTATGTCTTTGTCTATGAGTGTATCAAATTTAATTAAAATCGGACCGCTTCTTCTATAACCCGATTTGTTTGATTATCAATTCGATATTTATCAGGGGTACCTTGACACAAAACCTAGCTATTACTTGCAGACGCTTGAAGTACAACTGTGTAAATTTTCAAGAAAATCAGTTCAGCCATTTCGGAGTCTATAGGTTACGGACACACACACAATACACACACAGATACACACACAAAGTTCCATTTATAAATAAGTTTAGATTAGATTTTCTATGAACATTTTTCTAAGAAATGATAGCCATTCTTAAGATACATTTGTTATGGATATTTAACTGATAACCTATTAATAAAATACTGATTATCCAAAAATTATATTCCCCTGTAATAAGTAAAAAAAAAAAAAAAATTAACATTCAACATTAAATTTAGAAAAAAAATTAATTTTAGAGTAAATAACACTTCAAACAAATAAGTATCCATAATTAATGCACTGAAAAGCATACTAATTATACAATCTAAATGATCTTCAGTTGTACTCTGAATATATAACCTTATGCCAGATTTTTTGATATCTCAAAACTTCCAAGATAATCAAACTGTTTCAATTTGTATATTTCTGTAAACAAAAGATAACATTTGTTTCCTACATAAAATATAAAGTAGTAAAAGATTCCAGAACTATAAAAACACTAATCCACATTCTAGTAGGTTTAAACAATTTTTATAATAATTTATGTATGTTCTACAAATGCTTAAATTCACATTGGCTCATTTTTCTCTCTTATTGTATTTTTGTTATACAGTTTATGAAAAGACATTCTTCATTTGATATTTATATCCTACTGGCATTAGTCAAATCAGTTTCCTTCAGTAATATATGAATCATATAAGATAAAAATTATCTCTTTTCTAGTGAAACTCAATGTTGTGCTTGTAGTAAAAGTACTTGTTAGTTCTTGAACATGCAAGACAGTTACTGTCAAAATCTTTTACCTATATTTTGGTTCATGATTAAAACAAGTGTCAGCTTTCTAATAAAATTAACCTTGTTTTGTCAATGACAATAAATATTAAATAAAACTGTATATAAAAGAGATATAAAAAAAAAAAAAAAAAAAAAAAAAAGAGAAAACTTACGTTCTACACATCGGCAGCCTCTCTGCAGAGCCCTGATGTATGCTTCCACTTTACTTGGACCACTCAACTGGTCTTCTGTCAGATACCTACAATAATTTTTAAAATATTAACTTTATCTTAAAATATGTAATAACTTTTAGTTAATTATATTGGAGAAGAGTTTTAAAAAATGTAAATTTTTTCAAAATAGGAAGCAAATTTATCTTCAGTTGTTTTCTGACAAGACAAGAAGTAATAGGTTTAAAGCCTCTTATTAGGATAACCATAACAATATCTCGGTAACATGAACTCAATAGGTCATGTTACTGAGATTATAATAATAAAATGGTTAAATATAGCACAAGTAATGTCATTTACATTGTAGGATGTGCATTACGGTACAGTGGATATCAGCTCGGAATGAGAAATTGGAGAGCAGAGTTTGAATTCCAGTTGAATTCCTTGCATTCACTTACACAAAAATACCCTTAGGAAAGGTATTAATCTATTTCTTCCCTCCAGTTATGGGTTAAATAATAGAACACACTGTGGGATAATCTTCTGCCCAGTCAGTCATGTCTTTCTTGCAACATGATGCTCAAGCGTGTATTACATATGGCACTTAACTGACTTAGTGTCATATAATGTTACCTACTCCTGGAAAGTAGTATGCACTGAACTGCATAATGTCATAGCTACTTATAGTCCTTGTGACTTCATAGATAAAGGAGTCACCTCATCTCCCTGGACCAAAGAGGTTTTATCCACTTATTTTTCCTGGTACTTTTGGGTGTTTTTGTCTCTTTACTATCTTCCCTTTTTCTCCCTAAGAGATTGTCTACATATGGGAGATCTTGACCTTTTTCATTTTTGATAGAGTTCAAACAATTGTTCTTGCTCATCTTCAGAGTTTATATTACTCTCGATTTCACTGTTGAGTTCGTTTTGCTTTGACATAACACTTCTACCTTCATTACTTTCTGGCTCACTAATCATTTCTTCATAGTTATTGTTTCGATCAAACCATTTTTTTTTTTTTTTGTTGTCATAGAGTTCTGTCCACTTTGCATTATGAATTTTGCCGCTTGTAAATTAGATTCATTGTTCCTTTTATACCATAGATTTTTATTGGGGGCATAGAACACGATCAATGGGACTCCAATTTGTCTACTCATGAGGACAGAGAGGCTTTTTGATTTTCCAGTACATGGTATTGTCCTGTAAATTAGCAAAAATCTAGGAAGAAATGTTTCTGCCTTTCTTTCCCATGTACACATATTTTCAGTCTGTTTTTTCATAGTTTGTATAATCTTCTCTCCTCATCTACTTGATTGCAGATAGTACAGAGTTGGGGAT
Organism: Ascarosepion bandense; assembly: GCA_037127315.1. NCBI lineage: Eukaryota > Metazoa > Mollusca > Cephalopoda > Sepiida > Sepiidae > Ascarosepion > Ascarosepion bandense. Next base: position 5,399,066 of record JBBBDQ010000145.1, read on the forward strand.
ATACAGAGTTGGGGATATATATAGTTTGGGGATATATAGTTTGCATCCAATTTTGTTCAACCATTGGCACATTTCTTCATCACAGAACTCTGGGTTATTGTCAGATAAGTTTTTTTCGTAATTCCATTTCTAGGAAATATGATCCTTAATGCTGGTTTCATGGTCAAACTTCTTCTGTTGGAGACTCGTATTACTTCTGGCCAGTTAGAAGATGAATCTACCAGTATTGATAATAACCCCCCCACTCCATTAACATGGGTATAATTCATGTGAACTATGGTCCCAAGGTTGGGATTCTTTAGGCCATGTATGTGTTTTTATTTTCTGTCTGAATTTTCTTCTGTCATTTTACAACTTTTTGTGTATTCATCTACAGATGTAAAATAGCCTGGCCACCATGACCTCCAGCCTTAATCTCCTTTGTGTAGACATTATTTCGCAATGAACATTGTCATGTATGCTTTTCATCATTTTGCTCTTTTGCATTGCTGGCGAAACTACTACATCTCCATTAAAAATTACTCTTTTCAACAGATAGTTTGTGTTTAACCTCTTTAAAACATCTTTCTACCTGTGAGAAATTATTCCACTTTTCTTTTTTTTTTTATCTTGAACAATATACTGCTCAATATGGGATCTTGCTTCATATACACAGCTAATTTGTCTATTGACAAAATATCACTTTCAACCCAGTGTAAGAAACGACCTTCAAATTTTTCCTTCTCTTTCTCACTTGGAGAAGTAATAAATCTTATTCTCTTGCATAAGGTTATATATTCAAAGTACAAATGAAGATCATTTAGATTGTATAATCAGCATGCTTTTTAGTGCATTAATTATGGATACTTAATAGTTTGAAGTGATATTTATTGTAAAATTAATTTTTTTTTCTAAATTTAATATTGAAATGAAAGGTTAACATTGTTATTTTTCTTACTATAAAAAGAATATAATTTGTGGATAGTCAGTATTTGATTAATAGATTATCAGTTAAATATCCATAACAAATTTACCTTTTAATAATGTCTACATGTGGAATGATATTTCTTTTCACATAGTCACTATTAAAGTCAAATGCCATTAACATTATGACCCATCTTAAAGTTCTAAAAGACGTTACCTTAGGAAGTTCCTTCCTAGGATTAAATATGAATTCTCAAAGAATATGGTGAGACCTTAGTAGGAATTTATTTCCAATCAGAAACTGAAAAGCTCTATTTGTTGTTCATATTATGGCCAATGCTTTTGTCTCAATATTTGTATAGTTCAATTTGGTTTTTGACAATTTTCTCAAAAGTTACATAATGAGGATGACCATCTTGAGTAAATATTCCAGTGTTCACTCATGTCAGTTGTTACCACTATTTCTTTTCTAGGGTCAAATATTTTTACAGCTGGCTTCTTTTCCAGAACAGCTTTTAAGTTTTCAAACACCACTTGTTCTTTTGTTCAAATAAATTCCACATTTTTTCTTCCTAAAGCAGCAAAAGGTTCTGTCAAATCAAAGTATCTCTCTACATAGCATCCATAGAAATTTACAAGTCCTAAGAAAAATACTAATTCTTTTTTGTTCTTAGGTACTTCAACTTTTAATATTTTGTCAATTAATGATTGGTCTTATAATATGCCTTCATTAGATAGGTAATATCGCTAAAATTATATTTTTTGTTGTGCACACTTTTTTTTAATTGTTAATCCAGCATTGTTCTTATTCAAAACCGTAATGGTTTTCAATCTTAATTTATTGTTAATAGCACCAACACAAATATTATCCTGGTAGCATATATTTTTTTAACTTGCTCTATAGTCCTTTGAAAAATTGCATTTATGGTTTTAATTCCATACAGCATTCTTTTCCATCTTAATAAACTTATTGGCATCTTTATTTGTGACTTCTTTAAAGTCTTTATCAATAGGTATTTAATGGTATGCCAACTTTAGATCAATTTTTAGAGAATGTTTTCATTTACACAAGAGAGTTCAAAATATACCCGACATTGGGGATAGGATATGAGTCTGTACATATTTTGTGGTTTACACCTATTTTGTAGTTACCATAAATGTGCAGATCCTCACCCTTCTTTCTTAAAATTACTAAAGAGGAGGTCCATTTGCCCCCTCCTAGTGGAACTCATTCCAGTAATTTTTTTTTAGTTTCTTCACAATTATTGGTAGTAGAACTGGCATTATTCAGGTTTCAAAATATGAGGCGGGAAGTTTCTTAACATTGTTCACTAATTTTGCTGAATTTATGTTCAACACATTATTTCCTAGACTGATTCTTTTCACAGCTTGTCACAATAATTGATAATATGTCAAACTTATTCTTAATTTCATGTAGGCTTCAAAATAGCTTAATGTTTTTATCACAGATCCATGAAACTGATTCAATTAAACATGGCTTTTCTTTAATCTTGATTTTCTTAATTTCTCCGAGAAATTTCTGGGTAACAATGTCGTATCACTTCTTGTATCTAATTGCATGTCCACTAAAACATTGTTGGTTCAGATTTTAACTCTTTTCCATTTTTTTTTTTAATAAGAAGTTGTCCATACTTATTTCATTTTCTTGAACTGTCTACTTTTTTCTTTTTAGATTTACACATATCTTTAAAATAATTAATTCTGAAACAGAACTGTTACTTTAAGGAACAAGCTCCTGAGAGAATGCTTCCCTGACAATGACTATCTTTGTCTCTAATTTCAGGGTCAAAGAATCTTTATCTTATTCATCATCATAATGCTCTTCTTTCTGAAAATCTCTCTTAGTAACCTACTTTGAGTGGCCCTTGGGCCTTGTACTGTGTGAACTATCAGTAAATAAAAAATAACTAAGATGAGCATTCTAGTCTAAATGGAAAGCATATAGCTTCTCATTTCAGAAACACTAACATAAATTCTTAGAAAGTTTGTTCAGATAAGTTAACTACTTAATGTTGTTAAACTATTCTTCAACTTCTTATGGATTATACAGCTGACAAAAGCTGATTGGTTAAAATACTGTGGCAACAGTCTCAAGAATACTCAGATGTTCGATTGCTTGAACAAAATTTGGAAGTTATGATCTTTTGAGATTTCTGCGGTTTAGTCTTAAGGAACAACATTAACAATAATCTTGTTTTTGCTTTTTTATTTTTAAAATAAAAAAATTCTTATAAAGTGATAAACACAGTTATCTCTTCAAGCAAATGATCTTTTCTTCTTAGAAGCAGTAAATGCATTCTTGTTTGAACTTGTCCAAATCTGTCAGAAATATATTTATCAAACAGTGAGTGGAGATTGACCTGATTGGCTCACAAAATGAACATAAATATTACTTGTTCACAATTCAGACAATTATTCCGCTTTGATTCACACATATGAAATTTTCAGTAAGCCACAATCATGGAACACTCAAAGTCAATAGAAATAACAAATGACATCACAGAATCTTGACAATTGATTTTTATAAATAAATGAATTGGTTCAAGCAAAGATTATATAAAAGCATGCCACAGGACTTGATACCTGATGAGGGAATTTTATAGAAATTATGATTAATACAACAAATCTAAAAAACATAACACACTTAAGATTTCACTGAAATAACTTAAACGCAAAAATAGAATTATCAGAGATGGCTATTTAAATTGAAAATAGCAGTTTGAATTGATTATGTAAAAATAAAAATAAATTAACTACATACTTCTTAGAGAAAGTAGGTTTACAAGCCAGAAAAGTAATAAACATCTGTGTTTCTTGAAGTTAATACAGAAAAAACTTCATGTCAAATTATCTTGCATTACCATACATTAACTCATTTGTACCACTGTTTTTGGCTGTGATAATCACAGCATTTCAGCTGTTCTGAGCCTAAACTTCAAGCGACTGTCATATTTGGTAACATTTTTTTAAAATTTCAACCTTACTGATTTGTACACTTTGTGGTGATAGCAAAATAAATTATAAAAAATTCACCATCTATAAAATAAATAATAAAAATCCCCAGAAAAACAAAGTCATAGTTTTACCAACTAATCAGAAAGATTTTATAATCAGGACAATAAGGCCAAGAGCCATGTGAGAAGGCTGTTGTAATCCTATAGTGGGTTATCCATTATAGTGAAGTGTATTTGTGTGTTGAAACAGATTAACTGAATTTGGCCTTGATAGTAGATAGCCCACTATAAGGGGGGTATAAAACAAGATCAAATTGTGTATAGAAACAACACATATATATAATATATATATATATATATATATATATACACACACACACACATACACACACCCCTCTCAATTAAGGTTGTTTTTTTTTTGTTTTTTTTTTAACAAATAAAAGTAACGTCTTTTGGTACAAAGGTTGTTAAAAATGTTCATAGCAGCAATTGCAAAAAATAGTTTGTATGTATGTATGTGCGTTCGTTCGTTAGGAGTGTCTTTCAAGTCTCTGCTCAGTCAATTGGCTCAGTGAACAGTTAAGATGAGAGAGAAAGGAAAGGCAAGCATAATACCATCGCTTGACATATGTCAAGGGATGTGTTAATTATGCTCGTATTTTCTCAACTGGTGATAGTTTTCTGTGTCGTACATTTATTTCATCTTCGGGGCTCCGAACAAGTCAGTTGGGAATTCACACCTGGATTTACTTCTGGGCTTCCTATTGGACCATAAATTTACGTCAGCTCGTGAAAAGTGTCCGTAAAAGGAATTTGATATTTATGTATTTTTGGTTTTTCACCGGAACATCTGCGTGGAGCTCAGATGCGTAAAGACCAGTTTTGGTCATTTGCTATGTGTACCTCTGAGGATCCTTTGCTTGCTTGGTATCACCACAATCCCTCTGTCCATGCTAGGGGAGATAACTAATATGACATCATCTGTTCCTGAATACATGAATTTCACTTCCTCAAATAAACTGCAATATTAAGCCAACATTAATATCCACCAAGCCATTGTCCTGTTAAATGATGGAATAAGAAAATCCTTAAGTAATATGAACTATTCACTTGTATTAACAGCAGAATGAGAACAGTAATTCTTATGGTTCAGTGTAAAATTCTGAGAATGTTAGTGAATATGACAGGTGCAGTGATTGAAATAATATTACTTTAAGACCCAACATATGGACAACAGTTTGAATATTTCAAATAATACATCATTTAAAAAAATGAAGGTAGAAAATGTCTACTTACGTGTTGTGGGAAGAATTAATGAAATAGTAAGAGATTGGTTTTTTCATGTCTTGATAAACTTGAGCACATGCAGGATTAAAAATGCTTTGTTCTTCAGAAGCCATAAACAATTGAAAGCCTAAAAAAAGAATAAGAAAAAAGATTGGAAAAGAATGTTATGACAAAGTCAATAAAAGAAGTGATGTATTGTATGTGTAGGGAATAACATGGTTCCATTTTAGACAGTAGCTAATCCATGAAACTTATTTTTATTATTTTAAATATGTTACCCTTGTTTAAACATAATTGTCTAGGATTTTTTTTTTATGAACGTTCTTTGGAATGAAGTGTACATTTATGTAGGCCAGACAGTGTGTAAAATTCATTACAAATATATATATTTTTCAACATGGCAGTTAAAACCAGCCAAAATTTGTGAATGATCCAGTTCCAGTTTATGAAAATTATTTTTTCATATATATTGACCAATGAGAGACATGGTCTTAAACTAATAAAAACTAATAACATTTCTATCATGACAACAACTTCAACATACACGGAAGGGAGGGTGCATGAGGATAACAACTCTCAGAAAACAGTCTCGGTCTGTCTACTCTATGTGAAGGGGTTATTGGAGAAGATACAAAGGATCTGTGGTCTATATAACATCAGGACGATTTTCAGAAGTGGTTCTCCACTTTGCAGGTACCTCTCCTGAGTAAGACCTCCAACAGAGAAGGACATGGCTAAGGATTGTGTGCACAACATTCCATGTAGTTGTGGAAAGAAATATAAAGGAGAGACAGCCTGCCCCCTTAAGGTAAGGCTCCAAGAACACCGCAAGGCCATAACACGAAGGGAGATAGAAAAATCAGGCATAGCTGACCACATATGGAGGGAGAAAGGGGATCCCCGCCCCCTATGGGATAAAGTTGAAATAATAGATAGAGATCGTCACTGGAAACTATGTAAACTTAAGGAATCAGCACATCTGGTAAAAAAAAGGTTACTGGACATTAAGTTTATAAGTCCCAAAAATTCAATTGTCCTTAAGGACACTAGTGGATATAGATGTTGGTTAGTTCCTGACTTGACTCTTAGAGTTGTGAGTTCAATACCAGGCTACAGCAGTGATGAACAATTAACTTGCAGGGTTAGAGGGAGATAACTCATGACTTCCATCCAATCAAGGCTCCCCACAAGGAATGGCGTTCAAATACCCCAGTGATCGTAATAAAGGGTTCAGTTTGAAATTCCTAGCATCTGAAAAGAAGGCCGAAGTGCACAACGGCTGAAACATCGTACAAATGACAAAGATGAGGACAATAGACTGAATAATGTAAATACTGTAAATAGTACCTCATCTCAGAAATATAGACAAATATTTTGTCCATATGGTAACAGAAAACCTGCTCATCTCAATCTTCACTAAATAGAGTCATGTGGAGTAGTCTTGTTTTAATTCAAGTAAATAAATTTGTAAAAAATTCAAAAACAGCATTTTAAGTTAAAATGTTAAAAAGCACTTTTTCTACTTTTCTTCAGTCTTTTAAAATCTAAAAGTCAACTAATTAAGTACATTTGTCATTTCAACAGTTCATTTATGTTTACCTATACTTAGCCACTAGTACAAGAGAAGATTATTATTTGAGGTCACATTCTTTCAGGTTTAGATAAACAAAACAAAAGTATCATTTCACTTAGTTATCCAGTGTTAATCAGTGAAGTTTTTATTCTTGCCTAAACTGGTGTGTAAAAATTATAAGCAGAACACAGAGCTGCCGTAATGTATGTCTTTTTTTTTTTTTTTTTTTTTATAAGCGTTTCACCCCGAGCAAGGCATGTCACTGCCACTACTGTGCAGGGGGCTACGTAGAGTGGAGAAAGGCTGATTAAATATAGGAAATAACAGAGGGTGGGTGATAGGCGGGTGAGGATACCGAGAATGAGGGTTGAGTAGATGAGAGTATTGTGAGAATAGTTGGGAGTTAGTGTGATAGAAGGTGTCTATTGACCCTACATTTAAACACCTGGAGATTGTAACTGTCGGGAAAGCAGACTTGTGGAAGGGAGTTCCATAGGCGGGAAGCGCGAGAAAAGAAGCTGTTGGAGTAGAATTTACGGTTACATCTTATTTGTTTAACTGTAAAGGGGTGGGACCTAGTTGCTAATCTAGTATCTCGTGTAAATTCGTGCTTAGGCGGCACCAGTGATCTAAGCTCATCGGAGCAGAAGCCATGAAAGTACTTGTAGAAGAGGCACAGGGAAGCTACATCACGCCGGTGTGAGAGCGGCTGCAGCCAGTCTGCCAAGTCAGTATCAACCACGTTCCCACCCACATCTTGATGGGCATGAGCATAATAGGAGCCCCACGCGAACTTTTGCATATTAAGTGACTTTTATTACAGAGGCCCTTTAAGAAATACTAAAAATAGAAATTACTACAACAAACCACATGTATTGGGATTGGTGAAAATAAATGTCGTCATAATAGATCTATTTGAGTTGGTTCTTAAATAAAAAAGAAAGTGAGATAATGTCCCCTTTTGACCCAGAAGACACCAGAAATGGTGAGGACAAAGCTAGATGTATGTTTTGTGGCTCAGAACACAGTAGAGATTTTGCATTAAAAATAAATACTCTTTGTACAATTAAAGGAAGGATATGTTCATTAAGGAAACAGAACCTTTAAATATTTAACTCTTGTTGCAAGCCCACTTATATAACTCTTCATCTGTTAAATATTCATTAGATGATATTTTTGAGAATCATGAAATTTTTGATAATGAAGTGTATTTGCGCTTGATGACATATTTTGAAATTTGAGAGAAATGTATTTTGTTGAAAAATGTCAGCCAGGTGCCCATAATGGAAAACACTTTCGAATTGGGATTTTTATTTTGTCTGCTGGTGTCAAATGCCAAATCCTGTCCTAGATAAGTTTGTACCGGAAGATAGCTGTCAATGGTGCAGAAGTGACGTTTAGTTGACAGAAAATCTTTAGTAGTAATTGCAATTTTGATATTGCAAGAATGAGATTACAATCGTCGAAGTGTACAGTTGAGTAAAAGCGGGTGGTGGTGGTGGTGGGGGGGTGCTGACACTACTGACCAAAAACAACGTCCTAACCCATGGCATGTCACCAAAAATGTATGAAAAAGGAAAATAAAATATATTTTATATTTTATTTACATTTGGGTCTAGTCCTATTGTTTTAGATGGATGCATCTGTTGCAGATTGTATTTGTTGTTGCTGACGGTGATGAAAGAAGGACAAAAGAAAACGAAGAATAAGATTATGAAATGTTAATGTGAAACATTTATGTGAAGAAGTCGGGTTGAGTGTTCCCAACAAAGTGATTTATGATTTGAATAGTAATCATCGCCCCAAATTTGTGACAGATTTTGATGTTTAATAATTGCCCCAAAAGTTTAAGAATAATTGCCATAGCAGTTTCAGTGAAAACCACTAAATATATGAAGTTCAATTTTCGTCATTATTTGACATAGTGGTTACTACAGCATTTGTTCAGTCAGCATTGATTGATCTAGACAACACGGGGCCCAAACAAACAAGTATTTTCAAGAAGAAATATATACTCAGAAGGAGTATATAAGACATTCTGCTGTGGAACTAAATAGTAAATATTTAAGTTATATATTTCCAGGTGAATAACCATTTCAGCAGAAAGGAAGAGTAATATTTTGAGTGGGATGCAGAGAAGAAGAAAACAAAAAAATCTTCCAATATTGACATTGTGGCTCAACATAAGTGCAACAACAGCTACTCATACCATTCCTTCAGATATAGCATCCACTCCTACAATGTCAGCCACTAGTACTGTTCCTTCAGACATAGTATCTTTATCCATTCTTGTTACCAATCATACAGTTTCATTGCTTGTTTCTTGTGACATTTGACAAAAGAAAATACCAAAATTTGTAACAGTAAAGGAGTTTGCAATCCAAGAGACAGGTCCAGATTTATGGAACATTAATGATTTATCGAACATTAATGATACTAACTGTGAATGTGCAACGTGGTGCAGTGGATATGGACTCGGAATGACAAATCGGGAAACTGAGTTCAAATTCCAGTTGAATTTCTTGCATTCACTTATGCACAAATACCCTTGGGAAAGGTATTAATCTGTCTCTTCCCTTCAGTTATGGGTTAAATAATAGGACAGATTGGGTTCTATAGCCTTGACTGGCAACCAATCTACTGCAGAAAGCAATGGCAACCTACTGCGAGATAATCTTCTGCCCAGTCAGTCATGTTTCTTTTGAGACATGATTACCCAAAGTGTGTATCATGCATGGCACTTAACAGAATACTAACACAAATTACTGGATTCATAGTATGCCTTCATCATGTCAGAATCATGATAGAAACCTTTCAAACTCAGGTAGCATGTATAAAACAGCTAGAGTAGAGAATATGAAAACAAGGTACTATTCAAACAATGTGCTCAAATGTAAAATGTGAATGGCTACTCTATTCACCACTCCAAAGCCATTTGTACTGCTTTGTATGTCATCTATTGTCCAAGAAACAGTCTTCCTTTGTCACATTAAAGTTCAATGACAGCAATGTTATTGCAGAACATGAAAATGGAGAACATCAAAAGTGCATATTTGTGAAGGCATAAAGAACCTCAGAACAGGAATACTGGCATAAAGTGTCAACATGTGTAGTTTCTGTAATTAACTTTCTTGCTTCTAGAGATTTGCCATTTTGTGAAAAAAATCAGATCATTGGGTCAGCAAAAAATGGCAACTATTTAGTTATACTAGAGCTGCTAAGCGAATTTGACTCTTTCTTTAAAAAACATCTTAAAATATATGAAAATGCTGGAAATGGATATTCATCATATTTATCTGCAAATTTATTTACTGAATTAATGGGAAAACAGGTTCTTTAAACTATTCTTGAAGTAAAAGAGTCTAAAAGTATGATTGAATAAGTGTAGATTTCACTCCAAACATCTCACACGCAGATCGACTGGCATTTACTGTCCAATACATTAAAGGCTGTAAACCTGTGGAATGTTCCTTGATGTTAATCCCTACCTTTTCTCATGAAGCAAAGGATCTAACAGGCACAGTTGTGGATTTTCTAAATGATAACAAAATTTCACTATCAAACTGCTATGATTAGTCATATGATATGCCTCAAATACATAGAGACAATATACTAGACAGTATGCACAATTTCATCAACTCAATGAGTTTGCCATCTATGTCCCCTGTGCTGGAAATAGCTTGAACTTGGTACGAGCAAAAGAAGACCAGTGCTGTATAAAAACTGTAAAATTCTTTCACTTTTTCCAGTATATATGTTCATTTTTGTTACTTCTACTTATTGCTGTAATGTATTAACATTAATTCTAGGAAAAGATTTTGTGATAAAGCGTCTGTCTGATACATGATGGTCAGTACATTTTGATGCTGTTCCTGATCTGTATTTTTTTTTTTTTTTTACAATAAAGTGGTGGGGCACTCAAGACAGATGGCTACATTAATAGGCAGATTATACAGATAGAAGATAATGGTTAGCCCTACAATTGAACAGGTTAAGATTGTAATGATCAGAGGAACATCCTCTTGAGAGAGTGTTCCACAGAGCAGTGGTTTGCAAGAAGAAGCTGTTTGGGCAGAACTTACTTCTTATTGCTGAATTACAGAGTGAATGTGGGTGGTTTGCTGTAATGTAAATGGCATGGTAGGTCTTAGCTGTGAAGGTTAGGACTGACAGAATCAACAAATGTAGTTCCTCCAAGCTCTTTCCATTGAAATAGCGATTGAGCAGTGAGAAGCTTACCACATCCCACCTCTGAGAGAAGAGTTGGGAGGTGGAAAATAATTTGTCACCTACAAGGACTTGAAGACACTTTTGAACTCTATCGACACTCGAAAGTGAGAACTGGGCTGATATGACAACAGAACTCCATTCTCGGCCTGATTTGGCTCTTGTAAAGATAAAGTATAGCACAAGAAGTCAGGTATTACTGGGGTGATACAGGGAGCCAAACACTTTTCAAACATCTTCATACTTATTGCTGTACTAGCAGTATAGCCCGGCGTTGCTTGGGTGTAATAAAAGTTTTAAAACTAACCCATGGTCCTGGAGCTCAGACTCAGCCTAAAGAATATTTGTGTGAAGTTTGGTGAGAATTGGATAAAAATTGTTGATTTGTATTAAGGACATACAGACAGATAAACAGACACACACACAAACATCTCGCCTTTTATATATAATCGATTTCTGTACGATTGTAAGAACTGCAACCTTGAAACTTCTGAATATCGTTTCTTATGTCTTTGTCTATGAGTGTATCAAATTTGATTAAAATCAAACCACTCCTTCTATAACCCAATTTTTTTGATTATCAATATTTATCGGGGGTACCTCAATACAAAACCTAGCTAAGAACACTTGCAGATGCTTTATAGGACAACTGTGTAAATTTTCAAGAAAATCGGTTCAGCCATTTTGGAGTCTATAGGTAATGAACACACACACACATACAGACAAAGTTCCTTTTATAAATAAGTTTAGATCTAAATATTTAATTAAAAAATTATATAATTTTTAAAGTCATAACTATTATAGATATATTATAAATATTATATCATGCCTTTGTAATTTCTGTAATTAACACAATAGTCAAAGCTGGATATCCCAGAGTAGGTATTAAAAAGTATGAAAATAAACTGCTTTAATTTTAGTTGAATACATATCGATGATTACTTTTCCAACAGCTGAATTATATGAGTCACTGTATTTTAAATATACTCATATTGAATCATAAAAGCAATATGTTACCATATAAATCAATAATAAAAAAATATCTTTGAATAGTCATATTTATATTGTTAAAAACAGCAATGAAAACAAGAAAACAAACAAATTCCCCTGCCATAAAAAAACCATTATCCTAATTTTGTGGGATACTGAGAGTATTAAGAAACAGAAAAAATTTGTTAGAAACAAAGAAAAGAGTATTGAACTGTTACATGATATCTGTCCACCTGTATGGCAGCAAATACTGGACAATCTCTTCAAGGATGAAAAGACTTGAAGCAACAGAAGTGTGGTTCTTTAGAAATATGCTGAGGATACCATGAACTGAACATATGAACAACAACAAGCTTTTACAGAAAATGGAAACAAAAAGGAAACTAAGACATCAGGAAGAGGCAACTGAAATTTCTGGGGCATGTAATAAAGAAGAAGGGCTTGGAAAATCTGATACCCACAGGACAGATTGAGGGAAAGAGTAAAGCAACAGGTAACATACTTGATGAGCTTGAGGAAATGGATGATAGAACAGGGTTTGAAAAAAATAGCAAAAAGGCAAAATTTATTAAGAGCTATAAAGGGACAGGATGATGTGTCAGGCTATGATTGCCCATGTACTGAAAAGACATGGCACATAAAATAAGACTGAAGGATTCCATGAAGGAGCAAAGGATGGTTGCTTTTCATAAGCTTGAGCAACATAGCACAGATAGCAGCTAAAGAACAGTGGCTCTCCAATGATGATGAGGTTAAAGAGCCAATTATAAAATAGCCAAGGAAGCAATAAGGAAGTTTTGTTTTTTTTGTTTTGTTTTTTTATGAGGTGCTCCTAATCAAAAGTAAAATACCATGTTTAAAAAAAAAAAAAAAAAAGACTGTTGAGAACTAGTTCTGGAATCCCAAGACTTGTCTTAATAATATCATTATTTTGTTATGCTTTGTTTGTTTTGTTATTTAATACATTTAATTTTTGATCAACCCTTGTATGTGTACACAGAACTAAGATGTGGCACTGTTTAACATTTGTCAGTTGTGCATGTGAGGAGATAACTATTTAAATCTATATTTTATTCTGAAAGGCTGAACTTTATGTCAGCACATTAAGGAAATAGATCAGTAGAGTTTATGACAATTCTCAAGAGAAAAGAGAAAGTGATCTTTATGGCAGTTCTGCTGCTGCTGCTGTAAATGAGGATAAGCATAAATAATTTCATGTTCTTAGCTGACAATAGAATCATTATTTCAAAACTTATCAAGTGAGTTATGGCAATGTTTATAGTTTAATACTATTTATTGGCTACTCAAATATGTATGTAAAGCAAGTTCCAGAATGCTCAGCTTGCCTTAGTATGTGTAATGGTTAGTTAGACTAGTCTGGTTAACCACTACATCTGAGTTAATAGTTCAAGTCACATTGGGACCCTCTATACAAAATGAAACTTTTAAATTCTGTAAAATTAACAAACCATAATTTAACAGGATACTGAAGGATTCCATGAAGAAGCAAAGGATGCTTTCTGCTCATGAGCTTGAGTAATACAGAATAGATAGCAGCCAGTGTCAAAGAGATGATTCTAATATAACCAAGAAAGCATATTCAAAGAAATGTTTTCTTTTTTTAATTTGAAAATATTTCACAAGTTTCCACCACTATATGAAGGTAAAAATATCAGAATTAGGGAATGGCATAATAAACAAAACTTCTGATTTAATATATGTTAACAAAAATATGCAATAAATTAGCTAGTAAGAATTAAACAGAAGCTTAAATATTATTAGTTAAAATATTTTCAACAAATCAAATAAATTTTAAAAGCAACTGATTTTCTTTTTAACAAATTAATAATTTTCTCTTCACAACTGATATCAAAGTCATTTTTAAAGCTTTATCAATAAGTTTATTACTGGTTTTACTCTATATAATTGTTTATCACAATATTCTTGTTGAATATACTCTTCAAATTTCTGAAACAATAGTAAAACCTAGTCTTTAAGAAATCTAAAAAGCTGAAGTGGAGTTTAGAAAATGTTCTTTTTTTGCTGGGGGAAGGGGTGCTGTTTTGATAGACCTCATCAAAAGCTAAAAGAAGAGGGCAGGCAAAAGAGAAAGAAGAGGGCAGGGATATAAACCTTATGCTGCATTTTGTTTTTGTATTTTTTTAAACTGAAAACAAATATAACCAATTAATTTGAGGTCAAACTTGTAGAACAATTTGATCTTGAAGAATTCCAACCTTTCTCTTTAGCAGTCTTAAATATCATTTTAGTTGGATTTCAGATTAGTCCAGTTGTCAGATTTATCCAGTTATGCACTGAGTTTTCCTTTACTAGTTGACAGACCTAACACTTCTCTAATTTAGTATTTAGATTTTCATTTTTCATGGCATGTAAAGTGAGTTCCACAGGACAAATTGAAGGAAAGAGGAAAGCAACATGTAACATACTTGATGAGCTTGAGTAAATGGATGGTAGAACAGGGTTTGAAAGAAATAACAAAAAGGCCAGATTTATTAAGAGCTGTAAAAAGACAGGAAGATGTGGCAGGCCATGATTGCCCATGTCCTGAAGAGACATGGCACATAAAAGATAATTGAAAAAGATTCAGCCACTGGGGTCTTTTCCAACAAAAAGAAAATTAAATTTTATTTGCTTTTTATTTATTTTATTAAACTTCAATACTATAAAATCATGGACATTAGTTTTTAGAGCACCTAAAAAGATCTTATTTTCTGGATTTTATTCTTTGTATACACTCACCCAATAAACTGAGTTTTATTTGCTGTTTGTAGCAAGGATCTGGTTCAAATTTCTGAATCCATTCCTTGCACATTTCTTCCGTCACATTCTTTTCCTAGAAAAATTAAACATTAAATACATTTTCATGATGAATAAATAAATAATGAATTCAAACAAATAATGTCATATAAAAAAACAAGTTATCACAAAAAAACAAATGCAGAAAAAGAAACTGAATTATTGATAAAAATTAACAGTTTCTTTTGAAGCCATTATTATTATTAGAATTTACATGGTGATGGTTTCAAACATCGTAAGTAATTTTAAGTGACTCCCTGTTGTTAAGTCACAAGATCTCAATCAGAAAACACTTTCTGCAGTAAAGTTGCTGTGCCAACAACAGATGGTTGTTTTCTGTAACATTGTTATACTGGGTGTGATTCTGATAGCAACAAAGTGTTTCTGGAAATTCTATGGAATCAACCCAATAACTCCAATGACAATTGGTATAACCTAAGCATGTATATTACACATTTTCTCAACATCTAACTTCAACTCAAACTACTTTGAAATATTTTCAAATTTTTTTACCTGCAATATAGTGATCTCTAAGGCATGTCACATCTATTACCAAGAAAAAAATCTTGCCAGAAAAAACTCAAGGATACAAAACCAAATAAAATATCAATTGAAACATTAAAATACAAAAAGATGAGGATATTACTATAATTTGTTGATGCAGATATCAATAGATATTACATATTGAGAAACTAATAGATAACAAGAACTAACCTTTTGCTGCTGCTTGAGAAACTTAAGCAAGTCACCTGGCGAAAGGAAGGATTTTCCACGAACATAACTAAAAATAAAGCAACAAAAAATTAAAAAATAAATGAAATTACAGTATAAAAGCACAAAGTCTCAGTGTAGATATTTTTAATAGCAACTTTTATTCCTAATGTATAGATTTAAATATACAAATGGTAGTGAATAATTCCTGGCCTGACCAAGATATATTTAGAAACAAAAAAAAAATATCACTCCGAATACCAATTACCAACTGAACCCTCCACTCCTGCCCCTGTTATGTCAGAGCCACAAAAACAATCTATAAGAGAATGGTGTAAGTCTGTGGTATTCAGAACACTTCCCTATTCCTTTTAACATTTTCCTAGTAATCACTCTTAATTTACTATTACTAACCTTCCTTTGACACTTCAATAGAAAATTTAGCCATCTTGTTAGTTCATTAAAACCTTCTAAAGTTCTTATGTCCTCTTGTTATCATTTCAAAACATATTTCTAATTAAGAAATAGGGGTTTAAATTTGCAGTAAAATTTCAAGATTCCTAAAGAGAGTTTAAATATCTTCTCATAGACAATTTTCTCACATTTTACAGATTTCAATTTTTAATATTTGGGAACTTACACTAAAAGAAAGAATTTTGTCTTGAGTATATTTTGTTAGCATTATCCAAAATCGGGTGTCTGTGGGCAAAATATAGGAAAAAAAAATTGATTTTGCATAGTAGGATCCCAAATTTGAAGAAGAATGTCATGTTAAAACCCTCTGTCACATTCATTTCAGCAAGATTTCAACAAAAAGAGGAGAAAAAAAACAAAACAAAACTGATCATCTCGTATCAAAGGATTAAACCTGTACAAGTTTTGAATTAAGTTCAGTCAACACTTGACAAATACTTGGAATTTGGACAAAGTCTGACTAGTTTCAAAATCCTGAGACTGTCTACTTTCAGGCAAGATTGGCACATATCACTTGGGAAATGCTCCAAAAATGCCAAACATCTGCTTTCAAGCACACAAATTATTCTTTACTAATATGTGTTAATCCAAAAATTGAAAGTGATCAAGGATTAACAATTGGGGGGGAAAAAAAAGAGAGAGAGAAAGAAATATAGTTAATGAATTCATATTTTATGAAAATAACCTTTGAGAGCAAAAGTTTAGACAGCCATATATTATATAATAATCATATTGATTGCAATTCTACTTAAAGTTAAAATAAAAAAAACTATTAGGCTAAATTATTAGATTTACACTTAATTTATAAAAAATTTCCAATAAATTACTTGAGTACACTGACTCCCTTTATCTTGACTGATGTTCCGAGTTACAAGGTAAATAATTCAACATATTTTCGAGGCTTAATTGACCAAGAATAAAGGCAATAACTACTTGGAAGTGGCCAATAGCATAATGAAAAAAAAAAACTGTTTCTAGAATTAGTCAACACTAAGTGATTTTTATAAAAACAACACTAAAAATAAGTACATTTTTTAAAATAAAAAAACAAGATTAAAAATACCATGCATACAAAAATATGACAAAATTTTTAGTTCAATTTTGTAACAGATTTTCATTGTAATTAGGATTACAAAATTTTAAGCTGAAAATTTTAAAAATATAAGAAATAAATAAAAACAGACAATTTTACAGAGTGAACAGAAACAAACAAAAGCAAAATGAAAAATTAGAAAATAAAAAGCAGAAAATGTCTGCATAATATGTAATATATCCGCAACCATTTAAATGCAAATGACAAAAAAAAATAAAATGAAATAATAGCAGTGAATAGTTTAGATGAGCAGCAACCAAAATAAATATTATATATTTATGAAAAACAAGAGATAGTAAAATTAAACAGCCAATTTTGTTATTAGTTTAACCACATACCATACTGCAAATATACTTTTAATAAACTTTGACAGCTTAAATAACTTTTATTGATTAAAAAAAATACTAATCTGTACATTTTCTCTGTAAGAAAAAAGTTGAGACATGTCTTTGTAGAATAAAGGCCATTTTATCCAACTTTATAACAGAGAAATTAAAATAAGCATAGGGAACATGCAAGTAAATGCCAAGTGAATTAATATTTTCATGCTCCCCTTTCATATATTTCTGCAAAAATTTTTCTTCACCATATATTATATAAATCTTACTGTTCTTCATATTTTATTTACTTCTTTTATATTAACATTTAATTTTTCTTAAATTTACTATTATACCAAAGTTTAATATTATTATCTTTAAAAAAAATTTTTTTAATCGGATTTTAATATTTTCTAGTTATTCTAACAGTTTGAGAATTAACAAGTCTTAATAAGGCATATTTGCAGTATTAAACAGACAGGCAAATATTTTGAACTTATGTGACAAAGCAATGAAACAAAAATTATTACACTATTCCTTTATCAAAACAATGTTATACTAAGATTTCAAATTAAAGCAGTGTTTGTGCATTAATCAAAATGACAAACTCATGCCCAAGATATAATTACCTACATTTTATGCATACTTTAATTACCCAGATATTATTTTACTAATAATTACTCAGATACTATTTTTTTAAAAAAATCACTCCTATTTTGTGTCTATAATTTTTTTTCTGCCAAAGAATTGTGTTTAGTAGGTAATTCTTAATTTTATTTTAATTACTATACTGCAGTTGTGAACAAACAGTCTACTCACAGTCTACAAACAGTCTAGTTGTTGTTCCAAAGACCCCATTCTACTATTATACTACCTGTGCATTTGAAGTAGCAAATATCACTAACCATTATACTACTTGCACATTTAAGGGAGGTAGCAAACATCCCTAAAAACGGTACAAGAAGGTTGATAAACTTAAAGTTTAAATTCTATTACTGACTTTTTATGGCTATGTTTATATTTCTAAAAAAGAAAACATCCATTTAAGGATTTAAGGTTTGTGTAATAATTTGTGTTTCACTGCTTATGACAAAAAAAGTTAGCTCTGTGTATTCCCTAAAGTGATGGGGACAAAATGTGACTTAAAATTAAAGCATTAAAAAACTGAGACAACATTCTAATTGAAAACAGCAGAATGGTAGAGGTTTCAAATCCAAAGTTAGAAGTTATTGTTGCAAAAGAAACAAATGCCACTGACTTAGGGAATTCCTCATGCTAACAA
Organism: Ascarosepion bandense; assembly: GCA_037127315.1. Taxonomy (NCBI): domain Eukaryota; kingdom Metazoa; phylum Mollusca; class Cephalopoda; order Sepiida; family Sepiidae; genus Ascarosepion; species Ascarosepion bandense. The sequence continues at coordinate 5,417,715 of JBBBDQ010000145.1, forward strand.
AACAAACATGCAAATTAAGAGAACATTATTAACCAGAATGTCCAAGTTTGCACATACTAAATGCAAATTTGATGCTGGGATTTTGTTTAAAAATACTTCAAATTTTTACTGAAATTACATTAAAATAAAATTAAGTCACAATATGTTTTAATATATTATTTTTTTTTTAAATTTCAAATCATTTGCAAATTGATTTTTTTTATAGGCGCATATATATATATATATATATATATATATATATAATTATGAGGGCAAAAATCTCCAAATAGAAAAAATAAGCAAAGGGAATAGGAAGCATCAGCTTTTGTTATCCCTTGCTCTTCTCTTAATGGGTCTTTCAAACTGAACAGAAACAAAGCAGCTGGTCCAGATGTCATCGTAATAGAGATGCTGATAGCCCTGGAAGAATTCAGCATAAAAAAAAATTTATAATAGTGGAATAATACCAGAGGACCTATGTAAGTCGATATTTATAGCACTGCCAAAAAAAAAAAAAACAGGTGTAAACGTGTGCGAACTACACAGAACTATCAGTTTAATGAGTCACATTACAAAACTGATTGTCAGAATCCTGATAAACAGAGCAGGAAGCAGAATCAGGGCAGAGATAGGACAGGAACAGTGTGGGTTTGTCAAGGACACTGGAACAAAGAATGTCATATTTATGATTAGGATGCTCTTTGAAAGGGCAATACAAATGAAGAACTTGTACCTATGTTTTATTGATTATGCGAAGGTATTCAACAAAATACGACACAAAGAATTGATGGAGATGCTCAACAGCCTCGATATTTTTGAGAAAGACATCAGAGTAATCAAGAATCTCTACTGGCAGCAAACTGCTTCTATACGGACAGGTAACGATTTCGGCAGATTTACAAAGATAGAAAGAATGTGTCTTTTCACTGGATCTGTTCAACTTGTACAGCAAGAATATTTTGAGGACCCTAGATGCTACACCAGGATTTGTTATTGGAGGCCACAACTTTAACAACATAAGGTATGCAGATGATACAGTGCTGATTGCAGACATGGAAAGAAAACTACAAGACCTCCTACAGAAGGTAGCTGTGGAGAGTGACAAAAAAGGACTACAAATAAATTTTAAGAAAACTGAATGCATGGTCATCAGTAAAAAGAGCAACCCAAAATGCCAAATACAGGTAGGGGATACCAGAATCAAGCAAGTACAACAATTTAAATACCTAGGAAGTGTTCTAACAGGAGATGGAAAGTGTGACACAGAGATCTGAAAGTGAATTGGCATGGCAAAGGACATGTTCCAGAAGCTGTGTAAAGTACTAAAACACAGGAAAATTTCACTAGAAACAAAGAAAAGAGTGCTGGATTGCTGTGTGATGTCAGTTCTTCAATATGGCAGTGAATGCTGAACAATATCATTGAAAATGAGGAAAAAAAAACATGAAGCAGCGGAAATGTGGTTCCACAGAAGGATGCTGCAGATATTGTGGACTGAGCATGTGAGCAACGATGAGGTGTTGGAAAGAATGGCAACAAAAAAAAAAAAATTAATAGTGTGCATCATGAAGAGACAACTGAAGTTCCTGGGACATGCAATGAGGATGGAGGGCTAGGAGAACCTGATACTGACAGGCCAGATTGAAGAAAAAAGAGACAGAAGAAGGCAGCGGTAACATATTTGCAGGGTCTGATCAGGTGGATGATAGAACAGGGGTTGCGAGGTGTAACAGGAGAAAACATACGCAGAGCCACCAGAGATAAGGAGACGTGGAGAACCAAGATCGCCTACATCCTGAAGGGACAGGGCACATAGAAGAAGAGGACTCCAAAATAAGCAAGCTTGTCTCAGTTGGGTGAGGGTAAGGTGGGGGTTGAATATGGGTCATCTGGAAAAACTTGTCTATTGTTATTGTGGACAGTTTTCATTTGTCTGAGTCAGGTGATTCATTATACATGCATATACACCACCAGTTTAAAAAATAAATAAATAAATAAAATAGTAATGCAAAACTATAGGTGAACTAAGTTGAAAGATTACAATGGTGCCTAGTCACACAGCAGATAAATGAAGTCTTATTCCTCTCAACCATTAAATAACTTTTTTTGAAAAATGCTCCATCTGACAAAATCCAGACAAGAACAAAATAGGGGAAAAATTGAATATTCATTTGTATATAGCAAATCACTATCCACAAAGATTTTGATTGAATATATATATATATATATATATATATATATATATATATATATATGTGTGTGTGTGTCATAGAAATTAACAAAGACTAACGAAACTTGCTTATAAACAACCAACAATTTGAAATGATTTGTTTGAACATTATTTTTGACCGATACTCATATTTAAGTAGATATTCTGTTTATAATCAAACAGTAACATATATTTATTTCTACTGGCCTGATTATTTATGATAAATTTTTGTTACGAAAATGTGTCATTTGGCAGGATTCGAACCTGCGACATATGTCAACTTCAAAGTTCATGAAGAAATTATTGTAAGGTCTTCAACTTTTCAGGGTCATTTTTCTCAAGATAAAAACAAATGATCCTGAAGTGTGAAGACATTACAATAATGCCCTTACAAAACTTAGAAACCAGCATGACTGAAATAACAGCACTCAGCTGAATGAAAAGTTTCTCTACATTATGTGTGTGTGTGTGTTATACAAGGTTTCTTTTGTACATCTTTCATTAATGGTGATGGACAATAGAAATTTTATAAGATTTTTTTTTATTCAATTTTTCTATCATGAAGACTAAATGTATCTTACAATTAGATGTTTCTAAAGAACAAATTATAAATAATGTCTTAACATAGGATGATCATGAAAGTTACATCCTGACAGAGTTATCAGTTGAATTTTGATTTGAATCTTTATTGTAGTTTGATAAATCTCTGCAAAAGTTAAAGAGTATTTATAAGAATATATTGAAAAATATGCCTTTTTCATGTAAAATAAATATATTTTTACCTCATTATCAATGTACTTACATTATGGCTGTTTCATTTCCTAAATGAAATACAAGTTTTCATTTTGTTATATGGCAAAATAGATATCCAAGTCTAGTAGAAACTGCCTGATACAATAGATCCCTGTTCTAATTAATATAGATTGTTACTCATTTTAATTATTAAAGAAAAAAAAATGTTAAGAATAAATGTGATGGTTTTAACAGAACTACATAAAACAATTACAGTAATAAATTACTACAATTATTAGAATGCAAATTAATATCGCTGATCTACTAAAAGCACAAATATTTAAAGAAATTAAAACAGAAATAGCAATACATTCTGAAATATATATAAGTTGACCCCAAAGTTATTTTAACATAATACTAGGTGTTGGTTTCAATTGGTATAGAATGATCACTAAAACATCTTCCCAAATTTATAGATAAATCATACAGATGCATGCTGGGATTTCTTCCTAACCAATCAAAAAAATTCTCAGTCTCATCTGGCATATTTTGGTTCTTGTCAGAATACTACAATCACTTGATTGTATCACTTCTACAAGTTATTCTTACTTTGCAAACTTTCTGCCTTATTACTAAAGCTTTGCCTAATTTTGTCTTGCATATGTATTGATGGCTTAGTATTATTTTGACCTGCCTTTTTTTCTATTCTTTTCTTTTGAGAACTTTGTCAATTTCAGTTGAGCATTTTTGCGAATTATATCTAAATATTGCCAATTACTCCAAGTGATGTATAATAATATATGTAAAATATACATCATTCAAAGTTTAAATAAAAAATAACACAATAACAAAATAATTAAAAAAATATGCATGAATTTAAAACTAAAATGTATGAAAAGCTGAAGTACAGGGTGTGATGGGTAAATTGTTGCCATTTTATATTTTTAATTTTGTGTATGTCTGCTGTTTTTGATTTTATCAACTACACAATATAGTAAGGTCAGTTAGGCACCATCTGTGAGAAAAAGAGCCCCATGGGACAATTCACTCCACCAGAAATTTGGAAACAGCATGCTGCACTATTTGGCATTCATGCAAGAAGCTTCAATATGAACATTTCAGAGAGTTTGGGTATAACTCTGATGACAGTGCAGGGAACTCAGAAAGAATCTCATGGTGAAGGTGTTTGAAGTAATCACTAGTGATGGCAACATTCATCTTCACACGGGGCCTCAGATTCAATATGGAGGACTACATCAAGTAGCTTGAGAATGTAGTGGTGCCCTGAGTCAAAAAAGTAACCACTGGAAGACTGTGTCTGGCAACAGAATGCTGTATCCTTGCCACACAAGCAAGAGAACCCAGTCATGGCTGTCAGATAATTTCTGCAACCACATCACCCCTTACATCTGGCCACCCAACTCCCCAGACTGCAACCCACTTGATTATTATGTGTATGGTGCAGAAATCAGCAAAACCTTTCATAACACCAAAGATGAACTAAAGGCAAGGATCATGGCAGTATTCACTAACTTGAACAAGAAAATAGCAATTTTATTAAATAAATTTACTCTTTAGTATTTCAAGATATTTTTCTGTAATTTTGGTAAATATATGTTAAAATGAGATGTTAGTGTTATTTTCACTTTTGTGTTATTTAGACAACAATTCATTCATTACAGCCTGTATATAAATTTATAAAATGATATTACAATAAAGTAACTTTGGGGCCACTTTGTATTTTTTAAATATTTAGTAAATAATTACGAATTCAGTAAAGCAGTTAGCTAAATGATATTTATGAAACCACAAGGGATTTTTTGATAAGTTATCAAGTATTTCATACAAAATCCACTAAAAAGTAACACTTTTTTTGAGATAATATCTGCAATTTAATGACATCACACACAAAAAAATATGGCTATTCAGCAAAGTAACGGAATCCATTTTGAAGGACAGCCATTTATTTATGCCTAATGACAAATGAGTCATTTATATCTTCAAACTCATTGATATCTTGTGGCACCAGTAAGCAAATTCCTGGTTGAGCATCAGTAATCACAAGAAATTAAAATCCAAACAAATCTGCTTAGTAAAAATTAGCCAAAAGTGTTTACCTCCACTCAATTATTTTCACCTCATATATATAAAGGAAAAAAATGTTCTTTTCTCACTTGTAAATTGATAAAGAAAAAGCTGTGCCTTTTCCATAACTACTTTCATGAAAATTTTTCAGATGAGCTCTTCACTTTGGTACTTAAATTTTTTTTAATTTAAGTGCAGTACTTGACTGGTATTTAGATTTCATCACTTTACAGTTGAGCTGGCTTGATGTGGAACTCCCTTGTGGTTCCATACTTTCCAGTCAACTTTAAACAACAAAAATTTAAATGCAATTGCTATCTACTATCCTCCTAATCTTGCTATCTACTATCCTCCTAATCTTGCTATCTACTATCCTCCTAATCTTGCTATCTACTATCCTCCTAATCCTCTTTCTTTTTCTTGCTCATTATTAATACTTCCATTCCTAATTCTTCCACACACTGTAACTCCTTATGTCTTAGTGGCTTTACTGCCTTGCATGGAATGATAGAAATTTAAAAAAAATAAAAAATATAAATAAAGTAATAATCACATGATTCAGAAAAACAAAGAAAATTAAAATTAATTTCATGTAAAACTATTTTCATATTGATTGAGAGAATCCAATGTCGAAAGATATAAATTTGCAAAGCTTGCTTGGATTTCAGAAATATGATTGGGATTAAATGAGAGCAGAACAATTATGTTCAGCAATTATCTTGGAGCAGACATTCATATTGATTAGTCACATTAAAATCAATAAAAAAAATAATAATGAATATAACAAGCAAGGAACATCTTTAGCAGATTTGATTTCAAAATCTTTATTAATGTAGCACAACACACCAAGAAACTGTACAACATAATTTATACAGTTAGTAGGTACTGTGAAGATACTGTGAAGTTAGATCTTTTCCTAATTCACTCATGTTGGCCAGATAAGAGCACTAAGTAAAACCCAAAATAAGAAGTCATCAATGTTTGCAGGTACTTGAAGTATCACATCCAGCCCACACACACCAAAAAAAAAAAAAAAAAAAAAAAAAAAGAAAAACTCTTAAAAATCTAAAATACAACATAAAAGGAGCCATTCCCAAACACTGCCACAAAAGAAAAATATATTTATAACATATATATATAAATAAAATAATCATCCTGCAAAGATTTGAACATTCAATGTAAACAGATTTGAACCATTAGGCCACAGGACAATTCTCAAGTTAGGTGTAAAAATTAACAGAATTCATTTTCAAGTGTACTGATAAAAGAAAAAAAAACTAGAAAAAAGACTAAAAAGAAAACCAAAAAAAAACTGATGTAGAACTGGAAAAGCCGATTTAGGAGAAGTGGGTAACATTTAAAAAAGCCCATGAAAGTTAAATTAAACAATTAGTTGGAATGTATTTATATAAATGAGAGAGATAATGGAAATTGCTTTGGCTATGTGCTTAAGATGTGAATTATATATAATTGTAATGTCAGCTATGATGCACAAGTTTCAAACACAAAAAGGTACGATGTTCAGTAGAAAGAATAATGATAAAGCTAAGAAGAAAGAAAATGTTAAACATCTCTCAAAAAACAGAACAAAATAAGAGCGAAATGATACATAACAGAAAAGAAAGGATAAAAGAGCAAAAAGGGTGGTTGATAGCAATTGATAGAAAACAGTAGAAAAAGAACAGAGAAGATAAAAAATATATAGAAAAGTTTGCTGGTAAGATATGAATAAATAGCAGAGCTACAGTTGTCATGAGAGGGATTGGAAAAAAGCTTTGTACAGCAGTGTACTTAAAATGGTTGCTGTTGATGAAATAAAAAAAAAAAGAAAACTGCTATTGTTTAACTTCTATGTAATTGTAGCCAATAGAAAGTAACAATTCTTAGTCTCACCTGCCATATTTTTCTTCTTTCTGGCCTTGAAGTCAGAACACCACAATCACTTGACTGTATCCCTTTATCAACCATATTAACTATAACTACTACAGATACCAAGATAAACTTTGAATCTTCCAAGGACTTGGCTTGAAAATTCAAATTCAAGATACTTTAATTCAAAACAGTTGAAAACAAAGCAGGATATGGAAAAATAAAAATAAATTGGATCCTTAGTGACAACTATTCCATGCAGGGAAAATGATTTTGAAATAAACTATCTTCATGTCTCTTCAGAATGTCAGCAATCATGGCTCTCCACAATTTCCTGTTTCTTTGTAGCTCTTAAACTGTGCCTTTTTGCTATCTCTCCTAAACCTTGTTCCACCATTCATTAACTCAAGTTTGCTGGGTAGGTTATGCATTGTTTTCCACTGTCCCTTTTGCCTTTAATATGTCTTGTGAGTTAATTTTCCAAGCCTTTTTTCTTCTTATATGAGTTAGAAATTTCATCTATCTCTTCCTGATATTAAGTATCAGTGTCCTTTTTGTTTTCATTCTTTAAAATTTGTTGCTCACATGTCTAGTCCATAGTATTCTCAGCATCCTTCTGTATAACCACGTTTCTGTTGCTTCATGTTTCCTTTTCATCTGTTATCAGATAATCCAACATTCACTGCCACATAGGATGACTGATACCATGTTTCTAATGAAGATTTCTGTATCTTAATATTTGCTTTTGTCATCATAATGTACCTTCAGATTTCAGTGAGTTCCTGTCATCTACAACCTTCAAAAAATTAGATGTAACATCAGTTGCCATCTTCTGTCTTCCTAAAACCTGTTCTTTTAATTTTACTTTTTTTTTTTTTTTTTTTACTTATCCTCACTAAAATTTTCTCATTCGCTTTCATCCCTGGTAATCCCAGTACCATTATCACCTTTCTTAAAACAATGATTAAAAAATATCCATATCACCTGGCCAAGGGATTGAATTCACAGTTATCACATCACCAAATGCTTTAATATTCTAGGCCATTGCTTTGTCAGACAAACATGCAGTTATAATTTGGAAACTTAAGTTATATGTTCTTCTTGCCTACTCTTACACTGCAACCTTGCTGTCAAACGTAGCTTCCTCTGCAACCACTTTTCTTTCATAACATTATGGCTTAAAGCTGGGATTCCTAAAGTGGGAAAGACTGCCCCTTGGAAGCAGTGTAAAGATCCAGGGGCTTTTAGAAAAAAAGAGAGCGGTGGGGGTAGCAATGTGAAATTAGAACCAACTATTTTTTATGTAGGTTCCTTATACTTAAGGAAAACATAAAAAGAATGAAGTTACTCATAAGAGTTGTACACAGAGCATGGTTTTTATTTTATTTTGTTGTACAAAAGTAAACTTATGTACATTATGTTTACATCTTACTGATGTTATCTGGACAGGACCCACCCCATATCAGACAGACCAGTTAGCCAATGTCTGCAGAAGGTACCACTGTAGATTTATAGGTGTATAGCTACAAATGTTCATCTCACACCATCTTATCTAGTGGCATCTCAGAAAAATCAAAATGTATGTATGTGTTTACATTGTTAAATTAGTTGTTTTGAATTTGCAGTATTACTAATACCAAGAAAGAAGTATTTTCATATGGGTGTGAGATTGAGGAATATGACTTTGGAGCCAAGGTGATAGCAGCCAGAAAATGTTTGGAAATTATTGGCCAAGAGGAATAAAGTGTTGGTTAGGGAATTAGAGTGACATAATAATTGAGAGTTCAATCTCTGTGCTGGGTAGAACCCAGACTAAATGTAAACAAGAAAGGTAATAAGTGAAAAGTTAACCAAGACAAGATATCTCTTGACATGAATAGCAGACTAATCTACACCCTGTAAATTGAATAAAGGGTTTATTTCAAAATTCCCTGAAGGTTACTCAAAGGCAAAAATGTTATAACAACAAAAATGAAGGCATTAGTTCAACTGCAAATAATTTATTAACCAAGATAGCTTGATATGAATAGCAGAGGTAGATGAATTTAAACTCTGTAAATTCAATAAAAAGTTCAGAATTTCCTGAGAGTTACTCAAACATATAGTCACTTGAAGAAGGTTGTAAAACACAATGGCCAAAATGCTATGATTATAACAAAAACACTGTAAATACATAGAAGTCTGTGTACGTAAAATATTTTTTGATGCCGTCTTGAGAATATCTGAGTTGAAACTTGAGATGGCAAGAAAAACAATCTGTTTAATTATTAAAGTTTTTTTTTAATCTTTCCATACAGATAATGTTTTCTAGCTATATGTTGAACTGCAGACAAGCAAAGAGATCAACAACAAAAAAAACTTTCTTCAAACTCAATCATGTGTATTTGCACTTATTGTATAGTGCATAGAATTTTATCATTTTTGTGTTTAGATAAGATCTGAAGAAATTCAAGCTCAGTGTTGAAACATCTCAACCAAACCAGCAACATGTCACAGAAAAATAAAATTGGATTCCAGAGATAGATCAAAGTTTGGAAATAGTGACTTGAGAAAATTTTAAAACAGTTTTAGTTGTTGGTCACATAGGTTTTTCAAACTGATATCTTCATTTTCCCAGTCATTTCAATCACTCTTTTAACACAATGATAAGCAGTAAGATGTGTGTGCTCATTCTCTTACTTATCAAAAGCCAAGGTCTGCTGATCCGTCTTTTCACTCCCTATGCCTCTCTCACTTCTCCCACATGCCTGTTCTCTCTGGCAGCTTCGGTGAAACCCTCTGGTGTACCCTGTACTGTATATGTTTTTGATGTAATGAATATGTATACACCTTGGTTGTCCCTCACGGGAATGTGATTGGCTGGTGTCAGCCTTAAATATAAACTATGGCAAGGATGTCCAGAGATCTACCACTAGAGGTCTATTGGTCTTCCATTAAAGTTACTTTATTTCTAAATAATAAAATAAAGTAACTATTATTATACTGACATTTACATAAATATACATTTTTATAATGATAGAAGAACTTGGAAAAAATAACTCTTAAAAATGCATGGTTTAGAAGCAGGGTTACAGTTAACATCTTGTGCACCTCATTTACAATATCTGAAATATCAAATTGAATTGATTGAATTTAATGATAAGCTAAACTCAAAATCAATATACTATTTTTTTTAAATACCTTAAAAAAATTACCCAGAAGAAATTAAGTTTTATTATCTATATATTTCTCTGCTAAAAATAAAAATTAAAGATAACAAAACATTAAAATTAACTTTCTTGGAAGAGACATTCTAACATTTCTAATAAGAAAAACTATAAAAACATTAAAAATTAATAAATTATTTCTTTAAATGAAGTAAAATAAAAAATGTTACATGTAAATGTTTCAATATAAGAAGTGGTAAAAATTCAACGTTTTTTTTTCATTTCTCAGGAAAAAAAAAATGCAGTTTATGCAAATGTTGTGGTATCAGTGGATATCAGCTCGGAACGAGAAACCAGGGAGCCGAGTTCGAATTCCAGTTGAATCCATTGTATTCACTAACGCGCAAATACCCTTGGGAAAGGTATTAATCCATCTCTTCCTTCCAGTTATGGGTTAAATAGCAGGACAGATTGGGTTCTATAGCCTTGGTCGGCAACCAGTCTACCACAGAAAGCAATGGCAACCTACTGCGGGATAATCTTCTGCCCAGTCAGTCATGTCTTTCGAGACATGATTGCCCAAGCGTGTATCATGTATGGCACTTAACTGACTGATTTGCATTTAAAATTTCATAGAAAAGAATATTAAATTAACTTTAAGTGAAAAATGTTAAATCAACTTGTAAGTAATGAATCCAGTAAAGTTTATAAAACATAACTTTATAATTAAAATGAATTATGTACTGTTCCAAGATTTATTTTTAAAGTGACTACTAATTTAGTGTTTTTTTTTGTTTTTTTTTAGTTACTTCAACTCAAGCAAGACAATAATGTCACTAAGATGCAAGAGGTTACAAGGTAGGGGGGAGAAAATGAGAATTTAGAAGGAACTGGAAACCAAATCCAAAACAGAAAACACTGGCTAAATCTCTAGTTCAGTTTAAAAGGCAGGAAAAGACTGAACCAAGTAATAATCAAACCTATCTACTCCTATTGAACTTACATTTATATTAAAAAATGATTGAATCAATTATTAGAAACATGAATGAAATACTTGTCTTAAACTGGAGGCAACAAAATTTGAAGAAAATCTAACAAGAAAGTCTCCATTAAGAATCATTTTTCTAGAACTACAAATTAAGTTATCTTATAGTGATTTTTTTTTTTTTAATCATATCACCCCGAGCAAGGCGGTAACGCCACTGATGAGCAGGGAGCTATGTAAGAGTGAAAAGATTGGAAAAGAGAAAGCCGGAAACCACATCCTAAACAGGAAACAAGGGATGAGCCTCTTCACCTGTTCAGTAGACATGGGTGGAGTGTAAACCGGGCAAAAGTTTAGTCTATCTGCTCCAATTGAGGAAAAAAAAAAAAAAGAAAAAAGTAAAGAGTGAAAAGATTGGAAAAGAGAAAATAATTTTCCTGAGGCAGCCTTCATAATTCATCTTGTATAATTTTAAAATAGACAACTTGATAATTTAAAAGATAATTACCATGGAGAAAATAAAGTTTAAGGCAAGACCATTAAACATTACAAAATTGTGGAACATTTTCCAGTTGTATACAAAATTGTAAAAAATGAATAGCAATAGAAGGCACACAAACAAATATTTTGTTTCATTTGTGCATATTTATATTTCAATGAAAGTAAAAGTATGAATGTGTCACAAAAATGATATTTACTAAACACTAACCATACTTCAACAAATTTATTGTAGTATGATTCAAAAAACCTTTCAATCAAAGTTGTATTTTCATAAATCTACTTTCTAGAAATTAAACAATATATTTTTCTCCAGAAAATAAGTGGTTATAATAATACGTAATTTACATAATATATAATTATAATGGTTATAATATCTCTATTATATTACATTATCTATGCAAGAGTTGTTTTTTTTTTCATATTACAATAGATAACTAAAGTTGAGCCTACATATATTTTTAATATGCCATAAAGATAATATATCCCTTGAAATATTTTGAACTCATAAGAAACTGATAAATTAACAAATTAGTTATACAGTTGTGTTTAAGAAAATAAAATACCAAGAGATGCTTTTTTTTCAGGTATCCAGAACAGACAAAAAGATGATCACATGATCAACACCAAGTTTCTTGTCGCAAAGTGCTTTTATTTTGTTGCTTTAGTTTAAATTACTTTCAAAATTTAGTAATGTGACTTTTTAATTAAATAAAAATATTCTAAAATATTCCTAAAACTAATCAAGCACTGAACATTATCACAGTTCTAAAACAAAACAATTTTAAACTTTATTTTACAAATCAACTCATGAATATAATGAAAATTGGAGCTTTTAATTTTCATGAAATTAGTTCAATATTCTTAATTTAGATGTTATTTCATCTGCAAGTCTTTATTGTAAGATTTAAAATTCTAAACTAACTTAATTTTAATAATGAAAATCATTGTTTTTTGTTGTTTTTATCAGAAAGGCATTTTTGCAACATTTTTAAGAATATTACCTTGCATCTAATAAACATGTATAGACATAAGATATTTCAGGCACCAATTGTTAGTGCTAAGAAATATTATACAAAATAAACCTCACTACTTGAAAAACCAGTATTATCATTAATGATCTTTTTGGAAGTTCAAATTACAATTAATGCCAGCCATAAACTTGCGACTGTTTCTGCTTCCATGTAGGTTAAGTTTTAAATATATATTAAAATAATCATCAAATTTCATTCAGCTTTAACTCAAATATATTAGATTCAAAGTGAATTAAGTTACATAAATTCTTATTACCATAGATATAAAATTCAATTATTTAGCATAATTTGCACTTTTATAGAAAAACATCTTGGATAAATCAAATTAAACAAAACCTTAAATATGGGTTATCTTATGACATACATGGTTGAAAAATACTTTACAATGCAATAAATAATGGCATAAATTCAGACAATTTCTCTTTCAAGAAAGCAAATTAGCTTTGAATTTTTGATCTCATAAATATCTCTTAAATAGTTTTATAATATCAAGAAATTAACTATGCAACAATAGAAACAAGTATGAAAAATAAAATCACAAATGTTTTTTTTTTCCCCACAAGAACAAACTTATCCAGTCTTATACGCTTTGGATAGCAATATTTCAACCAACAGAAAAATTGTCAACAGTTTCCAATAAAACAGGCAAAGGCAATTAAATAGGGAAAACAAGTAGAGCTTAATTTGAAGTTATTTGCATCTCAAATGACAGGAAGTGCATGGCATGACCTCTTCAGTAACATTTCTAAAATTATCAAGAATATGAAATGGATACAGAAAGAGAGAGAAAAATCTATGTGAACATTTTCTGAAGAGGAAAATTCATTTTTTTTTTTGTTTTTTTTTTAACTGTTTAAAATGTAAATATATTAAGCAGACTACTAATTTTCTTTAATAGCCTAACTGATGATTTTTGGATAAAATTAGTCAATAGAATGTTTAGACTTTACTCATTCGCAGATATAGTAACTCACTTGTTCCGGATAAATTCGTAATCAGTACTAATTATGTCCTTGTAAAACAAAAACAAAAAAAATATTGTATAAGTGGCTATTGAAAAGCTCTTGGCCCAACCTACTTCCCAAACCTGACTAAATAACCAAACATTAGATTTTTGGATGGAATGAGGAACATTCTTGATCAGGTCAAGAAACTCTCAGCATAAATTGATATATATAATAAAGCATATGACATTTAAGACACTGGCACATCTAAAACAAAAACAAAAAAAAAAACATCAGCATTTTCTATCAACATATAATTATAACCTATGTATGCACTTTTATGTCTCCCCCTTCTGTACATATATAATTTCATCAAAAACATTGGTTTAATAAAGTCTTTTTGGAGGGGTGAAATGTGTTACAGAAGTTTTACAATTTGTCATTCATTTGAAAAAGATTTTCCTAATATATAGATATTAATATATCATTCTCACATATTAATATCATAACTTTAACAGTCATGAATAAAATTGCAAAATCTTCATGGTGATATTCAATCAACACTGGATATATGTATATGAGGTGGTATCAAAGTTTCCCAGAGTTTATATACTTAAATAACTATTATATTTACTTCAGTTTTAACATCATCTTCTTTGAAGCAGTTATCTTGCACAGCAATAAACCAACCCCAGTTTTCCTGTCACTTTTGAAATGTGTTACTTTCTATAAATTAGTTGAGGGCTTTCTCGGATTCACTCTAGATTTCAAAGATATTAAAATAGCAACCTTTGGGCTACATTTATAGCTTGGAGAAGAGATGGAAATCAGCAGGTGCTAAGTCGGGCAAATAGGGCAGGTGCTAAGTCGGGCAAATAGGGCAGGTGCTAAGTCGGGCAAATAGGGCAGGTGCTAAGTCGGGCAAATAGGGCAGGTGCTAAGTCGGGCAAATAGGGCAGGTGCTAAGTCGGGCAAATAGGGCAGGTGCTAAGTCGGGCAAATAGGGCAGGTGCTAAGTCGGGCAAATAGGGCAGGTGCTAAGTCGGGCAAATAGGGCAGGTGCTAAGTCGGGCAAATAGGGCAGGTGCTAAGTCGGGCAAATAGGGCAGGTGCTAAGTCGGGCAAATAGGGCAGGTGCTAAGTCGGGCAAATAGGGCAGGTGCAAAAGTGATACAACACTGTTTTTAGCTAGAAACTCATGAGTGAGGGTGCACTGTCATCATGAAGGAGCCATTTCTTTGTGCTCTGCAAATCTGGTTGCTTTTGCTGAACATCCCACCTCAAAGCATTGCAGTAGAACTCTGACAGTCTGACACTGGGGGGTATATTCACAATACCACGGATATTGATAAAAAAAAAAAGAAAGAAAAAAAACCATGAGCATGCTTGTCCAAGTACGTTCTTTCACTTTTGAAGTGCTTGTGTCACTCAAAACAGTGTATAACCTATTGCCTCATTATAAGCTTGCCAACTTCCCAGGTTGAACACACAATTTTATGTTTGCTCTTTGTTCCAACTTCCAGTTCATGACAAAAATCACAGGCTACAGGATACATATGATCACAAAAACAAATTTCACAACTTGTGAAGTGAATACAGTGATGTCAATCAGCACACTGGTGAATGAAGGTTACTGATAGCTCTCACCATGTGTTGTCATGCTACAGAACTAGTCTCAAAATGTTTTGATACTGCCTCATATGTGTGTATGTATAAATATACATTTCTTTGAATAAAACAGACAAGGAAAATCTGATGAAAGAAATTAATAACAATTAACAAACAATATACATTACACAAAAACAGATTAAAGAACAACCATGAAAAGAAATTAATAATAATTAACAACAAACCCCTTGAAAATGGCCAAGAGAAGGAGCCAAAATTGCTTCAGACAATGGAGACTACACACAATTTTTTTTTTTACATTCATAGCAAATGGAATAATACTAGAAAAACTCAATAAAAAGTTCAAATTTTCCTCGTCTGTCATATTCAACAAAACGTATATGAAAGAAGGGTTGCTGCCAAGATATACATTATATATGAGCATGTGGCTAAGTAGTTAGGATAATAGTATTCTGGCCATGTGGCCAAGTTCATATCTCACCATCATCAATTTGTCAAGCAAGTAACTTCTTGATAATATGCAGCACAGTTGGGAAGTACCTGAAAATTTCCCAACAGATTGATCTAAGCCTTTTTAGGGAAACTGGGCAAACAAAACTAACCAGAAGCTATCAATGATTGTGCCAGAACAAAGTTACAAGTCATCATGAATGAGGATTTATACATACTAACCTTGTTCAACTACTTATAACAGCTTATGCACTCTCCTCCAGAAACGAAGGTCTACTCACTATAGTTACAGTATAAAACAGAGGTTGGTTGTCTGTGTTATAGAGAGGAAAATGAGTGAGCAGATATCTGCAACAGGGATTCACTCGCTACTTTAGCAGACAGGCATACTCAGAAATAAGCAGTCAACCATTATTTATAAATATTGATGAGGCAAGCAGATTTTGTCATTATACAACTTTTATATAACTCGTTTTTCCCTTAAACATCAACTACCCGCTTTTCCCCTTTAAACATCAACTACCCGCTTTTTCCCTTTAAACATCAACATAATGCCTTCTTTAATGCCATTAAACTTTGCTATTAGTCACATGAATATTTACTATGAGATTTTTTTCTTGATTCATAAAAAAATGATTATAATAAAAATCTGAAATCCATTGATTGGTATACTATTTTAAACTTGAATTTCACTTTAGATCAGTGTTTCCCAGCATGGGGCGTACATCCCACAGTGGGGCAATTTGATTTTTTAGGGGGCAATTTGATTGTTAGGTGTTTTGCTACTTGACACTAAAGCTGACTAAATTAGTTCCTAATATAAAATCTCTTTGCAGCAGGCATGAAGCACAAGAGTCTTACTGACTAACTTTATTGTACTTATCTGAAATTAGCTGAATGATATTTTGCATATGATATTGTACAACGTATAATTTAATTCAAAGTACTGATCAAAGTATTACAGAAAAAAAGCTTCCTTTAAAATTAGTTTTTGTTTATAAATTTAAATATTTCAATTCTCTATTACATGCCTTGAAACTTTTTTTGATCGTTTCATATAAACAAAAAAATAATATAAGACAATCCCTAATATTTTATTTTTTGGTAATTTCTTGTTCAGAACTTTATCTTATTTATTTTGCCATGTTGATTTTAAGTTTGTTTAATCCACCTTAAGGCTTTAAGACAGTTTGAGCCTTGAACAAACTTTAAATTTCAAGTTTTAAATAAAAGCTTAAATCAAAGTATTAGTTTTTTAAAGCATCACCTAAATTATATATCAACATATGGGAGGGAGGACATCAGGATTCTAGAGGTGATTAGGTAGGGCATTGTCAAAAAAGGTTGGGAAACACTGCTTTAGATAAAGCTTATAAAAAAAAGAAAAAAAATAGGACAAATTGTATTAACAGGCATTAAAATGTTCCTGACAAAGTAGATGAGGATACAAGTGATATAAAATACTTTCAGAAGGTTAATACAATTTACTTGTAATCTACTAATTACACAATTAGACATTATAGTACATGTTAAGCCATCAGGGATGTTTTTTTTTTTTTTTTTTTTTCATAGTTGGTAAAGATTATTTTGGTATTCTTATTTGTTAGAACTGGACTGGATAATCAAAGCAGTTTTTCAGCAAAATAATTTCCTAGACCAAAATTTCACTATAATTATAACTAGTCTCCAATTATCACACAGCTGTAATCATTCTATAAATTTTGTAATTAATGACAAGCATGTTTACACTTAAAATTCCGAGAACTGTTTTATTGGTTTTAATCTATTAAGTGTGAATCGATATAGCCCCACCCTGCCTGCATCTATGGTTGGCAACCATTCTATGAGATGGAAAACTATTTCAAACCAGCTTAGAGAGAGGCTCGATCAGGTTACCTTACCCAAAACACTGCACTCGTATTCCAACATCCATTAGTAAAAATTACTGCTGACAAATACATTATACACTTCTGTTTAACTTTCAGGTTTCTCATTGCAATGTTTGCTTAAAGGTGTTAATTTGGTTGCTTTATGTCTTTAGATAATTTTCTTAATATCCCATGCATATATTTTGTTTAAATTTGCAACACCAGCTTTTTCAAATACTTTCTAGTTTGTCAATCCACTTTTCTTGATTTATTACATTTTAATTTTTCTCAAATCTTTTCCTAGTATTCTTAAAGCCATTTTTTTTATTATTGTGCTGATAGTTTCAATTCCTTTTTTAATTTTCTTTCATCTCTTGTTAACATTTTTACAATTCCCAATGACATTATCATTTCTCTTCTGACATTATCAGTCAGTTAACTGCTATACATGATAAAAGCTTGAGCAATCATGTCTCCTGAGACTTGACTGACTCAGCAGATCTCTCAGTAGGTTGCCATTTCTTTCTGTGGTAGACTGGTTGGCAGTCAAGGCTATAGAATCCAATCTGTTCTGCTATTCAACCCATAGCTAGAGGGGAGAAGAGATGGATTAATATCTTTCCCAACGGTATTTGTGTGTAAGTGAATGAAATGAATTCAACTGGAATTCAAACTTGGATCTCTGATTTCTCTATCCTATATTCATTAAACCACAGTGCAACATTTGACATAGCTTTCTTATAATCCATGACTATCTGAAATTAAAAATAATCAATAACTATACAATTATAGTCATTTCCAATAGAATGAACAATGTTCAAATTGATAAAATAAAATCTGATACCATCAAATAAAGTATTCTAAATATAAAAGAAAAACAAAGTAAAATTCACATCACACAGGGTGTCGTAAAGTTTCTTTACAATTTAGAAAATATATTACAAAGGCAACCGATGAGATATCTTAATAATCAGATTTGTTCTACGTAATCAGCAGTTATCAAAGTTTATATTTACATAGCATTTGTGTATTTCTGCTATCCTGATACATGAAAGAGGTTTTGTTAAATGAACGCCTAAAAAATGGCTATTCCTCAAGAAAAGGCACAATGTATGTCATGGTTTATAGAAACAAAATCCGATATGCAGACTCAGCAAAATTACAGAACTAAGTTTAAAAAAGATCCACTGCCATGGCACAAGAAATTTAGAGAAACAAGAACATTGTTGTACAAAAGGGATGTTGAGGATGACCAAGAACATCTGAGGAAAAAATTGATCATGTAAGAAATTGAGTATCACCTTGATGTGCTTTATGCAATTAATGCTGCCCATGTAGAGGTGGATTAAATTAGTTAAAAAACTTCAATATCCACTCCTTATTTTTTAACAATTTCTACATATTTGTCTGTTCATGTACTTTTGTAATAAACTTTGTGAATTACAAAGAGAATTTATGGACACCTGGTATATTTATATATGTCTTGAACATTGATTTATTAATATCAATTTCATTGCAAAAACTTACTTTTTTATATAAAATCTGCAACATATCTTCCAAGGTAAAAGATAGTAAATAATTCTGTCTTAAACAATTACTTTTTTTAAAGCTCAACTTATTATAAGTTCATATAGTTTCCCACCCCATACTGTTATTTAATAACATTTCAGGCACAAACAAGGATATGAAAAATAAACTGAGATGTTGAAATATTTTAACTTTTCAAATCTGAAATTTAAAATGAATACTTTTTCTTATTACTTATCTTCTGTTTACAATATAATTTTAAAATAAATCTAAAAGTTATGTAAAACAAAGTAATATTTTACTTCCTGTTTTAAATTCCAGATTTATATCTAGATTTGAACTGTTGTTGTTGAAGAGTTATTTAAAACTAAATTGATTTTAATTCACCATGGAATTACCTTTTCAAAAAGGATAAAACTTACTTATAGTTCATAGAGAGTATTATTTATATTAAAGAAATATTTTAATACAATATTATTGGATATTTAAATTCTATTGATTTTCATCATAAGTTTTTATGCGTCAACAAAAATCTGCTTCATTATATAAAAATTTTTTGAATCAGAATATTTCCCAATAGCAAAAACTCATCAAAATTATATAAATTTTTTTTATTTAATTTAAATAAATTAATTTTTTTCACGACAGGTGCTGATTTCTTGAAATTCTATGAGAATACTTAATTGATAACCAATCTTATTTAGTTTGAAAGAAAGTCAAGATATAACACAAGCTGTATAACTCAGCATTGCTTGGTGTTTTTTTTTAGTGATTATGTTGAAACGGTAATGTCAAATGCTTATTCAAAAAGCTCCAGTATAAGGTTGTTGTGACGCATAAGTTAAAAAATATGAAGTAAGTAATACTTTTTGCTGTATTTGTAAAATGGGATTCATGCTCAGTCAATTTTGCCAATAAACGAGAATGATGTATGCACAATTGGAAGAATGGGGACGGGCAGGCGTTACGAGAGCCTGTAATGTGATGTGATGATGCTGTGAGGCAGAATAAGTGGATGCATTGTCCCTGCAACATTGGAGGGGTTGGCACCTTGTAGAAAATGTGAAATTATATGGCATATGATAAGGTAGAAGTTACAAAAATGACCTGATTTTTGTTGCAATACACCCTGTGCGTCAATTGAAATTTTTGTTTACATATCAAGGCATCAGACCTTGATCTACCACTGACAATTTTGGCTGAGTTTGAGTAAAAAGTTTTGGAGAAATGCATAAAAGTGCACAAAAGACCACCTGAAATTATGTTTGTCATTGATTTTTGATAAACACTGTACATCAATTTGAAAAATTTTTGAATACAAAGGTTCATGTCATGATTGACAAGTGACCTAATTTAGGTTGAAATCAGGCCAAGGGTTTTGGTGGAGTACGATTCGTTAGAATGGAGACACACAAATATACATATCCATTTTTTATTTATATATTTTGTAAATCTATTAAAAAAGTAAAAAATAATTTCACCTCATCAAAATGTTCATTTTAAAATCAAATCATTTTGTTGCATAAAACCTTTAAGTTCAGTTAAAAGAATTAAATTGATTTAATATTTTTCTTATTTTAATAAAAGAAAACAATGACAAAGAGATACTTAATATATATATGATAGTGCCTGTAAATAAGATGTTCTTTTAAGCTACAACAATCTGTAGTCACCTGTGACAATTCTCCAAACCACCAAAAATAGTTAATACCACTGATAAGTTCTTAGTCAAAGGTATCTGGATTGAAGGTACAGAAAATAGAATAATTTGATATTACAGACTTTAACATTTTGGGGAGATAAGCAAATGAATAGGAAGAAACCTCAGTATAATGAAATGATCATAAGAAAAAAAATGAAAGAAAATATGAAGGAAAAACAACAGCAATAATAATAAAGAGAGAGAGAGAGAGAGAGAGAGAGAAAGAAAGAAAGAGATAAATGAACATAAAATAGCAGTTGAGATTGTTATTCTGGTCATTCGCCTTGATAAGTGAAGTTTATATTTCACCAAGATGGTGAAAAGCAAAAATTAGATGAGAAGCAAAATAAAAGACACCCAAATCTCACCTGGATTCTGGGAATAGGCTATATTTTTAAGGAAAAAAAAACAACAATGAAATGAATTCATGACTTAAAAATATTTAGTTGGTAATTTTCCATTATATTTTCCCTGAATATCTAAAAATATCTATTTAAAATATTACAACCTTCTTTCCCTTTAAAAATTTGAATGTAAAAATCTAGGTAATAGATTAAATTTCATTAATGTAAGATGCCATAGTTAAAATATTATAGCAAATAAATACACAAATAAAAAATAAGTACAAAATTATTCACTGTAAAGCTTAACTCTCAGGTGAAAAATTTATTATTTCCTGAGTGATTACATACTTTGTATCTATCTGCACAATATTTCACATTTTAATGAAATGAATCTTGTATTTTAAAAGTATATGAAAGTTTTAACTTGCAGAATTGCACAAATTATTAAAATTCATGAAATATGGATTTTTGCCTTGCCATATATTATTTAATTGAAACTGTATTCAAGCTTAAATTTTGAAATTTTGAAAACCTACTGGCTTATTGAAAATTTTAATAGCTTAGTAACAAAATAACAGTTACACAAAACTTTCGTATTTTTAAATGAAGATACATTTATTTTTAAAATATTTTGTACTTGAATTAAGCAAATTTTGTTAAATAATGGATATAAAAAAAAATTTTTTAAACCAAACTACCAACACATTTATCCAATTGAGAGTACCTAACTATGTTTGTCTTTCTTTGTGTTAGTCTTACAGACTTACTACTAGAGTTAACAGGATTCAGTTGACTTGTTCTACCAATGTGACTTTGTACTACACTCAACTAAGCCAAGTTGGTTTTTATGAAAGCCTCTTATTGAAAAAATACAAGCGCCACATATCTATATTATTTTGAGGATACTTTTTTCTATTTTCAGTTCTATCAATCATGCTGTGACTTTTCATACCCTACTCAATTCACTTCAATTTACCTTGGAAGTGGAAAACAGTTGTACTTTGCCTTTTTTGGACATACTGGTGGAACGTAAGAGAGGTTTGTTCATTATTAGTGTTTATTAGAAATCTACATTGATGGGTTTGTACACCAACTGGAATTCTTTTGTTCTTAAGTTTCATAAAATAAACCTGATTTCTAACTTGGTCTATAATGTGTTGATAATTTGTTCTCCTTGTAGAACATCAAGAATTGAAGAAAATTCATCATATTTTGTGTGACAATGGGTATCATGTGAATGTTATTAAACATCTTATTGTGTGTAAGATTAAATGCTTCAAAGAACTAATAGTTTATGGTTGCAGCCTTTGCACAGTTCATTTAAAATTACCATGTCGAGGTGGAAAAGTCAAATGTTGGCTGACAGACTGTCACATCAGGTTTTTCCACTATCAGGTTGTGTGTTGTCTTTGAGACTAATTTGGTATTACTATCATTTGTCAAAGACAGTTTTTCTTATTTTCAAAGCTGTTCAATTGTGTATAAATTTAAATGTTAGTGTGAAGCTAAATACATAGGATGAACCAATCAGCAACTGGAAACCTGAATTAGCATGTTCCTGCCAGTATAAGACTGGGCAGATTGAATCACTTTTTAAGGTAATTTAGTATGCATATGATCCAGCCTTGCTTGATAACCTAGACTGTACAAGTAAATATGTGAATCATTATTTCACAGAGACTAGTCCACTCATCATTTACATTTGCTTGAAGCAGTCCACATTAAGTTACATCAACTGGCTCTGTGCAAACAAAAGAAAATATTTCATTCACTTCTTTTGCCTATTAGGAGGGTCTCAAATACTATTTTCCATTTTATACTCACAACAATTTATTATCTTTTATGCATTATTTTACTAATAAATATTAGTTAATTTCTGCTCTATCATTTTTTCTTCCTCATCGCTCTTTATTACTGTGAGAATTGTCCATTTTTACTATAATTCCAACATTTTTCTTCTGATAGGCCAAAAGGAATCCTAAAGAAAAATGTCTTTGTTATTTTTAAATCAGTATATATATATATATATATATATATATATATATGTATGTATGTACACACAGAGTATATGGTGTTTCTTGACCTTACTAAGACCTTCGTAAATTATGAAGCACTCTGGAAAATTCTTAAAAAGCTAGGAATCCTAGATAAAATGTTGAATGTTTTAATCTCCTTTCACAAGAGGATGAAAGCTGCTGTTGTATCTGATTGGGAACTCTGGTTCCTTTGATGTTACAAATGGCATGACGCAAGATTATGTCATGTTCCCTGTTTTTTTCACTCTCTTCTCAGTAATGCTCAAATATGCCTTTCATAACATGAACAATGGTGTTAATTTCAATTTTGAACCAGTAGTGATCTTTTCTACCATCAGCAGTTTAAAGTTAAAACATAACTTTAAAACTAGCATCAGATGTTTTCTTACGATGATGCACTTGCAGCAACATTCCAAGGGAAAGCTCAAGAACTCAACTGATTCTCTGTCACATGCAAAGCTTTTGGACTTACCATTAACATAAAGAAAATGAAAGTAATTCAGTCACCTTGTCCAAAGCAGATTTTGGGTGTCAGGCAACATTCACTGGTTTATAAATTCCCAGACACTCCTATACAGATTGATGGGAAAAGCTTTACATATTTAAGAATTAAGATGAATGCAAATACATCCCTTGATGACACAGTAACAAATCAGATTCCCAAAGCTACAAGTACATCTGTAAAGCTTTACCACTGTTTATGGAATGAGAGGGGTATCAACTTGAACACAAATATATGGGTTTATAGAGCAGCTATTTTGACCTTACTGTTGCATGGCTCACAATCATGAACTCCATATAGGTTTCATATGAATCAACTGTGGTAGTTAAATGAAGTGTTGTTGGTAGAAGAATGAATAACTGCTTGAATCTGTTCTTGCTGATTGCTTTACGCGGAAACCGGAACACTGCTTCACTCTGGACTCCATTGCCTGCACACTAAACAATAGCACTTTCTCTTGAACACTGATGTAGCTTTCACAAGTCTGAAATAGCACTGCACTAAAACCAAAAGTTGGCTCCTTTTATGCATCTTTGGTCTCAAGCAAAAAACCGAGATCTCTCACTTGTGACAGTCTCACTTTTGCCAATGACGTATGTGCCATGTCATATCAACACTGCCTTACCAAAGCTTGCCTGGTAGGTCCAGAATGTCTACAAACGCATGTGCAAATGATCTGCATTCTCTTACTTCAACAAGTTCCATAACAACTGGATGTCTTCCACAAAGTTTTTTCTGCACAATCTGTGTTTATACTTTTTGATGATACAGTATCTAATGCAGATCTTCTGGCAAAATGTAACATTGGTGAAATTCAGACTTTTCTGACACTGTCACAACTTTTCCAGTCATGTACTTTTGTCCAGATGAGTGATGACAGAATACCTAAGATACTCATGTATGGCCAGCTTGACCATGGACAAAGGAGTGTTGGACAGCTGTAGCTCGAGTATAAAGACAAGCAAAAGAGTAATCTCTCAGCTGTCAATTTGTTACATACTATAAGCAGGTTGCTCTGAACAGAAACAACTGTAGATGTTTGTGCCAGAGTAATATCAGAAATTTTGAAATCAGTTGTATTGACTAGCTAACAGACAAAAGACAACATTAAAAAGCATCACCAAATATTCCTGTTGCCATGTCCTGAGATCCTTGCTGTTGCATAATATACAGACTTGTATGTACTAACACAACTGAAGTTTCACATTTGGCACAAACATAAAAACTGAATGAGAATGTCAGATCCTCATATGTTGAAAGTGATGGGAGAGTCAACCTTTATATAAGTTTAATATCCACTCTTTATATATATGTATATATATATATATATATATATAAATAAAAGAGTAGATACTAAGGTCAGTACTGAATGGCAACAGTCTGTTTCATGCCATGTGTGTGTTCAAAGGGATGTTATAGGTAGCAAGGTTAAGTATTTCCAGTTTATTATGACATCCTAACATTTATTGGACAGGCAAGAATGATTATATTTTAGAGTGTTCTCAAGGCTACTGAGCTGAAATAATTATGATAAGGAGATAAATTGTAGCAAATGACCCTGTACAATAGCTATAAAATAACTGCATTTTGGCCAATAATTATTTCTACTTTGTAGCCTTGACAATAATATAAAATATAACCATTCTTGCCTTTCCAATAACCATTAGAATAACAAAACACATACACCCCATTGGCTAGCATATATAGTTAAGTCAACATCCAATACACATGGCCTGAAGATCACATTGACACATAGAACAGACTTTTACCACTGTTATTGAGCACCTGTACTCAAATACAGCATACCTTAAAAGTAAGTTTTTATCTCCCTCTCACACACATTATATATATATATATATATATATATATATATATATATATATATAAATAAACAGTTACTGCCCAGAATCAAATTAGGCTTGTAAACAGTTGTATTAAAAAGTGCTCAATACACATTTCAAAAAAGCTTTAACATGCAGTGCTTTCAAATATCAAAATTATGAAGATGAGCTGATTATACTACTATGTTTTCAAACTTTCAATATTGTCAGGCTAACTGATTTCCTAACACTTTAATTTTGAATGTACAACAGGAAGTTTAAAAATACACAACAAAGTGTAAAATAAAAAGAAGAGGAAATCAAGAGTAACATAATAGTATTGGAGGACAGTAAATAGATTATACATACATTCACCTGGGTTTGTATGAACCAAAAATGTACTTTCTGGATGTGTATACATCCAGAAATTATTTCAGACCTCTCATTTAGGAACATTTTTTTTATTATTTTGGAAATGTAATTATAGTTAATTTTCCCTCTTGACACAATCTGTTGCTGTAAAGTTTGGCTTTTCTCAATATACTCAAGCTTAAGTTTGGATTTTTTTTCTTATTCTTTCTTTTAATTTCCATATATATTTGGCTCGTTTGGTAGAATTTTTCTATCTTGAATGATGATATGTGGTTATACCATCATTTTTTAATAATGTCTTCAGTACACCACATGTATACTCTGCTCTGTCCATTGATATCTGTTACTTTGGATTTGTAAATAAGTCCTTCAAGTTTTACCACCTCCATCAAGGGGGCATTTACTTTTATCTTTACAGTCACGGTTTTCATTATTAACAATATCTTACTGCACATTATCTTTGATATTCATGGTATTTTATCTTTTGATGTAATTTTCTAAATTAAAAATACAACTGTAACTTAATTTAGCCATATTTCTATTAAATATCTTGTGTAATTCAGAATTTTAAGGAAGTGTCTATTCAGCAATTTTAATGTTTTCCCTATTTTGGATTTTACCTCTAAATTAAATGGTAATTTTAGTGAGAACAATACATGTTCGAATCAACCATTTGTTTCTTCAGAAAGAGCTCATAGTGAAGAATATGCTTCCAATTTGATAATATATACAGCATTGCCTCTTCTGAATCAAGACTGGTCATTGGTACAATACATAGTGGTTTTTGTTTTGTTCACTCCACAATCTCTTGCATTCCACATTTTCAGAAGATATCCATTTTTTATTCTTTATTTCAATTTAGATGAAGTTATATTTAAGTCACAAATAACAAGAAAAATACAGTAGGACTTTCACTTATGTGGAAGCCACACATTAAAGTAACAAGCATAACCAAGCTAGTACAAATTGATTATTCTCAAGTTATGATTTGATTTCTATCATCATTAACCAAGAAATCTTTTAAAAAAATCACGACATGTCTAATTATTCACAATACACTTTCGATAAAATGCAATTTTTTGTGTTCAAATTGCAATTTTTTACCTTTCTTAAAGTAAAAGAAAACCTAATATTTTTGTCTTCTATGATTTTAAAAACAAATATATCAATCTTGATCAAAAACTTAATTTACACTAATATGATGGTTGTCACAATACAATCAAAAGTAATTTTTAAGTTAGCTAAAGCTAGATGCTACTAATGCTATCTAGTGAGAAAATCAAACAAACATTTTCGCCAATGCAATACTCCCAGATAAGTTCAACAGTTAAGGCCTTTGGTTGTGAAATGTTCAGATTTGGGGCATGACAAGCTTTAGTAGTTATTTAATTTTGAGAAAAGAAAAATGTGTAAGCATTTTGAATAATTCTGAAACTCCCCACCCCCAGTACTGATAAATTATAACCTAAGTAATGATTAATATTACAATATTTATAACTGCTTTTACTTTAAACAATATTTCAAACTGATGATGATGCACAAATTTGCACATTAACTTATTCATTTATAAGAACTCAAAAGGACAGACATACAATTCATGTGAATTTTAAATGTAAATTATAACCAACAAATATGCAAGTTAGATAAATGATGTTTAATAGCATTTAATGAGGGGAAAAAAATCAGATTTTCCATGATTTAATTCTAAAAAAGTTATTCAGTAAATATAAAATTTCTAAGATTTTAATAATGTCTACAACTGGTAAAAATAAAAAAATATCTTAAAGTTAACACAAAATAAACTATATACATTTCACAATAAAAAATTATAACAATTATATATTAAGTTCATGATAATTAACATGAAATGATCATTGACAAAAATTTGCGTATTAATTTATTTCATATTAAAGCAAAATTGGTGTGCTTGTGTAAAGTTTTCATACTTTTCTATGAACTTATAATTTTATTGATTTTTTTTTTTACAATGATGTTCACACTGTACAAAACCCAAGAACCACTAAAAGTAGAGATTTACAGAGTAAGAGGTCAGTTGATAGGGATATGTAGGAGGAGGTAATAGTTAACCCTAGACTTGAACAAATTAAGATTGTAGTGATAGAGAAAATATCCTCTTGGGAGTTGGTTCCACAAAGTGGTTGATGCAAAGAAGCTGCTCAAATAGAACTTACATCTAACCAATGAAATACAAAAGGAACAAGGGTGGCTTGATACAATGGCAGGTTTTAGCCATGAAGTTTAGAACTGATGAAGCTAACGAATGTAGTTTATCTGAACACTTTCTATGGAAATAAGGAGATAGTAATAGATCAGTGAGAGGACTGCAACATTTCATGTAAGAAAGGGGTTGTAGAGTGGAAAATAATTCATCACCCACAAGACCATGTACATGTTTTTGAACTCTATTGAGACTAGAAAGTGTAGACTGAGTAGCTTCTACCCATTTTTAGCAGCAGTATTCCATTTCCAGTCTGATCTGGCCCTTGTAAAGGTAAAGAATAGCAGGCAGAGTCAGGTACTTACTGGAATGGCACAGAGAACCAATCATTTCTTACTATCTTTAGGAATGGATCCTATATATGTGTGTTCCAAGTGAATGAAATATATGAAGTTGAATGAACATATCAAATGATATCCATGGGAATTTTAAAGCTTTTTATGGGAATATTTTTTCATATATTTTCTATTCATAAATGACATCATATAATCATAAAATTGAGATTTTTCTTTGAAAATTCTTGATTTGAGAACATTAAATATAAAATAAAATGGCAGGAATAAGACATTGGCCATTTACTATAAAGAATATAATCTTTTCAAAGATTATAAAGATTATATGTTTTTACTGTCCATTGTTTCACAAGTGGAATATATTTCAAGACATTATTTTGATACCAGACAAGCATTAATTGTATTTCAACATGTGTAAGGACATACTGTATTTTAGTCTTTTTCATGTATATTATCAATAAAATAATCAAAACAAATGCTTATCTGGTATTTTAAAAAATATTAACATATATTTCACTAATAGAACAATGAGCATTAAAAGGTAATTTTATTTGTATTTTTAATATTGAAGCTTCCCTGTACAAGGCCCTAGAGCCACAAGAAATAGAGGGTTGCAGAGTAAGAGACACAATTTATAAACATGTGTGATGAAAACAACAGTTAAAACAGGTTAAGAGTGTAAGAATCAGAGAAGCATCATCTTGGGAGTCTGTTCCACAAAGCAGCAAAGAAGCTGCACAACTGAAACGTACATCTCGCTAATGGAATATGATGGGAATGAAGATGGTTCATTACAATATGCCTGGTGTAGGAGGTCTTAGCCGTGAAGGCCAAAATGATGAAACTAAAGATTGTAGTTTATCTGAACACTTTCCATATAAAAAGTAATAGAGCAGCAAGAGGCTTGCGACATTTCATTTGTGGTAGAATTGTATGGTGTGAAATAATTTGTTGCCCACAAGGACCCAGAGACACTTATAAACTATCAAAATTGGAAAAGGAACATTGGGTAGCTCTTGTCCACATATGGCCACAATACTCCATTTTCGGCCTGATTTGGTTCTTCTTACCTAAGGTCTCTCATTCACACACACATATATATATATATATATATATATAAATAAATGGGGTTGACAATGCATGTTTTAAACTGACATGTTGAAAATGGCTATTTCCCATCTAAATTTACAGATATATAGCTTCATCAAAGCCAGCATAATGAAAAGTAAGAATAATGAAAATCCTTTGTTTGGCAAATATTTCCTAATTTTCAGAAAACATTTTTACATGAATTTAATGAATTTCAGAGCCTACTCTTCATATTTATTTTTATAATAAAAACAAGATCTACACACTTTTAAAAACAAATTCAGTTTTTCCCCACTGAAAATTACGAAAGTCAAACTAATTTTTCCCTGAAGTTGATTTTGAATCTTCAATTATAAAGAAGTAAATCATGTATGATAAAGACCAAATGTAAATTTATTTTTTAAAGCAGGTATTTCTTTTCCAAAGCTATCGATAAACCCATGTAACTGTCCCAGAATATGAAGACTTATATGGAGTTATGAATTATGTACAAGCACAACAAAAAAAAAAATAGAAAAATGTATAAGATTATTTCTAGATTTTATAGAAAACAATTACAGCAAATGTTAAAACCATATTGGAAAAAAAATCTGAGTTTGTTTTCTTTAACAGTAATAAGAAAGCTACTTTTGAAACTGCTACCAAATAAGTTATGCAAGCAGTCAAAATGTATCTCTACAGTTATACAAGCTGATGAAAAAGTAAAAAATAAAATAAAAAATAAACAAGAACTTTTCACAAAACAAGCATTGTTCTTTGACATTGACTAATAAATAACAAACAAGATTGTACTTTCTTTTAATGTATTTTTCAAACAAGATTGAAAGATGCAATTTTTGTAAGACTTTGCTCATTTAATATGAGCATAAACTTATAAATCTTTTAAATCCAATTTACTTACTTTTTCACTGAAAGCAAAATAGAATTTTTTTGATTTGTTATTTTCATAAATGTTCAATCTTCCTGATATAAATCAGGCAATTTTTTAAAATGCACAAACATTCTAATTAATGGTTGATTAAAACATTTACTATTTAAACAGAAATACCTAAAATTTTATATTGTCAGATGTATTTCCAAAACATTAAATATCTAAATAGGGCAAATAAAATGAAGCATTGCTTGCTGCTTACTCTTGAAAAAAAAATGTTCAGAACAAAACCTGTACACAAACAAGTGAGTAAAAGCTAAACAAAATCTCTAAATAAAACCCATAAAATGACATGCAACCAATCCATAAAAACAGTACTTTAAATGTGGGGTGGATTTTTTAAATGCCCAGTACCAAAAACCAAAATTTCCCAATGCAAAAAGCATCAATTTTGTTTACTACTAAACTATTTCTTACCTTTTAAAGAGTTCTTCAAGTTCATTTCTTTTTGTAAGAAGATGATAGAATGTCACAAATTCTTCTTTGTCTAAAGTTTGCTTTCCATAACGATTTGCTTTTTTGTCTGTATTTGCTTGCTACAATAAAAGAACGAAACAAAACTTTGAGAACAATTTAAATACATGAATTTCATTTGCTACAAGAAAATAGATTATATTAAGTTAGCTTGAGAAATATGAGAATAATTTGTTCTGTGCAAAATTCTTAAAATAAGGAATTATTATACACCAACTTATTTTAACTTGCTTTTTTCATGATTGTTATATGCACATCATTTCAGCTTTTATGCCTTCTAACCTTTTTCAAGTACCACAGTTTATTCATTGCATATAATATTGCATACAGTAGACATAGAATAAAAGTAATCAGAATATATAAGGCTTTGTTTGAGAAAGAAGACATATTAGATTTAACACACTAAAATCAGACCACCTGTACTGGACAACAGCCTTGTTAAGATAAGCATTAACCCTTTGTTGCATATTGGTTATAATTGTAACCAATATGCAACAAAGAGAAAGATTACAATTGTAACCAATATGCAACAAACAGTTGAGTTTTGCAATTTACTTGGTAGTTGTGAGAGGATCTGGATCAGGCAGTGGAATCAATATTGAAAAAGATATGCCATCACAAAGAAAACTTAAAAGAATTAACTAATGATAAATCCCAATGATTACTATGAACAATAGAATGAAAACCTGAATAAAGGTTTTGGGATGAAAATTCTGAGAACATTTAGACCGATTTCAGAGAGAGAGAAAAAGAGAGAGAGAGAGATAGGAAATAAAAACATTTGTTAAAAGCATGTGGAGTGAGGGATACAAACATGCACATGGATAAGAACTCATATTTCAGCAAGAAATAAATATTTTTACTTACATTAAAAATCTGCTTAATGTATTTTTTCTTCATACCAGCATTCAGTCTCTTCAGAAGTTTTACACACTCTTCAAAATCTATTTCTCCATCTTCATTTTTATCTGCTGTCATAAAAGCATCTTTAATCCACGTAAGTAAAAGTTAAGAAAATAACTCTTCTGAAATTAAAAGCAAAAAAGCAAACACAAAGGAAACAGTTTAAAAGATTATGTAAGTCATGGTCTGTCACAGTTTGCAGTGAACGTAAATAAAAAATAAATTTTCAGTTACCTCAGACATACTCTTAACCACCG
This sequence comes from Ascarosepion bandense, assembly GCA_037127315.1. Lineage (NCBI taxonomy): Eukaryota > Metazoa > Mollusca > Cephalopoda > Sepiida > Sepiidae > Ascarosepion > Ascarosepion bandense. The sequence continues at coordinate 5,449,632 of JBBBDQ010000145.1, forward strand.
ACATTTCACTGTAGAAGTAACTTTCTACTGAAAAGGTATTACAGCATTGAAATTATTATTTACTAGCAGTATAGCCTGGTGTTGCTCGGCTGTAATGAAAGCTTTAAAACTAATCCATGGTCCTGGAGCTCAGACTCTTTGGACGTCGGCACGAAAGACTAAAAAGCAATAGTTGTTTCCAGTTAAAGCAAAACCGTAGACTGAAAGAAAAAGGAATGGATGTAAGTCAAATTTTGATTTCCTGGAATCGATATCAAATAAGTTTTTTTCGTCGTAAACTGAATTCTGAAGGCTAAATAAGTCCTCTGAGTAAATGGTATCATGGCTGAGACTAAGAACTACAATTATACCTACTTAGAGCCAAACCTGAAGCAAAAACTAAAATAAAAGGGCTGAAAAAAAAAAAAAAAATACAGACATACAGGCAGATAAACAAACACACACAAACATCTTTCCTTTTATATATATATATATATATATATATAATACTGATTTTCTGCACTATTGTAAGAACTGCAACCTTGAAACTTCTGAATATCGTTTCTTATGTCTTTGTCTATGAGTATCAAATTTGATTAAAATTGGACCACTCCTTCTATAACCTGATTTTTTTTATTATCAATTTTTGATATTTATCGGAGGTATCTTGACATAAACCCTAGCTAAGAACACTCGCAGACGCTTATAGTACAACTGTGTAAATTTTCAAGAAAATTGGTTCAGCCGTTTCGGAGTCTATAGGTAATGGACACACACACAGACACACAAAGTTCCATTTATAAATCAGTTTAGATATGATAATTCCCCTATAAATTTGATCTGCTTTTATTTCTTATACTATGCCATACATAATAATTTCAAAGCTTAGTTTCAATATGAATCCCAAAGATAAAATTACTTTATTTCAAAGAAAAATAACTTTGATATCAGTCATATTCATAGATTATTGAAGCAAAACTGTATAAAATTTAAGATTGTCCACAAAATTATAAAAGCAAGCAAATGAAAACTTAAATGTGATTAAATATTTTCTTAAAACTCACTGCTCTTTAAACTTTAAATACAGAAAGTCCTCAACTCAAAACAGAGTTCCATTTCTATAATTCATTATAATGTAATTTTCTGTGAATATGCAGCAGTAAAACAATCTAGGACATGACACATTTTTATGACATATCTTAACATAATTAGGACTAAAAACACATGCACAATATAAATATAATATAGAGTGTGATGGGTGAACTGTCACTATTTTATATTTTTAATATCATGCATGCATGTTTTTTGTTGACTACACGGTATAGTAGGGTCAGTTGGGCACCATCAGTGATAAAAAGAGCACCATGATGCAATTCCCTCCACCAGAAATTTTGAAACCGCATGCTGTACTGCTCCAATACAAACATTTCAGTGTTTGGGTGTCAGTTTGAGGACAGTGCAGAGGATTCTGAAAGAGTTGGATGAGTCTAATGGTGATTACGATGGTGTTTGGAGTGATCACTAGGGACTTATTGTGCTGAATAAAACTTTTCTTTGATTAAATTTAAGTATTTGTGTTTTAAATGAAATATTAAAACTGTAATTATTTGACATTTCATAAAAAATTTAGTCAGAATCAATTAAATAAAACATACCTGTGAAACTAACTGGCCATATAGCCAAGTGGTAATATTAAAATAATGAAAATTAAAATCCAAGGCCTTCAAGAGTAAAAGAAAATTCAGGAAAACATTTAAAACCTAGCATTCCTTGTGCCTCTTCTATAAGTACTTTCATGGCTTCTGCTTCGATGAACTTAGATCATTGGTGCCACCTAGGTACAAATTTACACAAGATACTAGATTAGCAACTAGGTCCCACCCTTTTACAGTGAAACAGATAATATGTAACCGTAATTTCTACTCCAACAGCTTCTTTTCTTGTGCTTCCTGCCTGTGGAATTCCCTTCCACATGTCTGCTTTCCCGACAGCTACAATCTCCAAGAGTTTAAAATGTAAGGTCAATAGACACCTATCACACTACCTGAAGTAGCTGCAGTCGAGCCGTCAAGTCAGTACCTATCACATTACAGACTCTCCTTTGGAGCCTGTCGGGAACATTGAAATGAACGGCAGGGGCGCCTGACCAGATATGGCAGCAGTACTCCATGCACAGACGGATGGTTGACTTGTATATATGCAGGATGGATTCAAGTGGAAAAATATCCTGTATCGGTAAAGTGACCCAACCTTCTTAGCGGTAGATATAGCTATGGAATCAATATAGTGGTTCCATTAGAGGTCTGAGGAGAGGGTAAGGCCGAGGAGGCGTAGTGTGTTGCTCACAGGGAGAATCGCTTGGTCCATGCTTATGGGAGGCAGGAGAGGCTACCTGTGATGGTTGACAGACAACAGCTTGGTCTTAGATGCATTGAAGTTGACAAGCCACTTCTTGCCCCAATTCACCACAGAGTGTAGATCCCGTTCAAGGTCAGCAATGAGATTATGTCTGTCCACCACGACGGGTTTCTTACTGATGCAGGAGTAAATTGTGGTGTCGTCTGCGTAGATGCCTACTTGGGAACTGATTTCATCTAGGAGGTCATTGATGAAAATAAGGAAGAGTGTCGGGCCCAGGATAGAGCCCTGTGGGATACCAGCATTTGTACTGTAGGACGAAGAGGCATGCCCATTCAAAACAACCTTCATTTTGCGGTTATTTAAAAAAGATTGGATTAGATCCAGCAAGCATCTGGTAATACCGTAACCCCATAACTTACATAGAAGGCCAGAGTGCCAAACCCTGTCAAAAGCCTTGGAGATGTCCAGAGCAACAGCACGAGCTTCGCCTGACTCATCAAGAGCCTGTACTCTGGAATGATTGTTAGCATGTCAGCTGTGGACCTGGCAAAATGGAAGCCATACTGCCTGTCAGAGTAGAGTTTGTGGGTAGTAAGATGTTGAACTATTTCAACATTAATTATGGCCTTGAATACTTTCCCGAAAATTGGTAGAAGACTGATAGGGCAATAGTTGGATGGGTCCAAGGGTTCACCACAGTTCTTAAATACAGGAACGACTGAAGAGAACTTCCAGCATGCAGGAAAATTTTTCAAGAAAATACATTTCTCAAGTTCAGTAGCTGTTATCACTCTTTCCAGTATTAGTGCAGTTTCCTTCCTAACCTCCATTTTAGCTGTTGCTCTACTGTTTGTAGTTCTCAAATCATGTAGTTTCTGCTGCCTGGCACAGTTTTTTTTTGTTTTAAATTCTTCTTGACTTCTTAACTACTTAAGTTGTACTAACAAATCCAATGACAATCTTGACTTCCTTTAATTTTAGTTATTTTTTTCTGACTCAATTTACCTAAAAATACTTGATATTTTAAAGATCCAACTTGTTATAATTGTTCAATAGTTGATGTAACAAAAAAAAAACAAAAAAAAAACTTAAATTACAGTAGGTAATTATTACTTCATTTAGCAATAGTATATAGAGTAGACACTAGAGTAAGAAACATACTCTGCAACCGAAATATGACAACAAAACTTCAATCAATAAATAAATGTTTTCCATTAAATTATCAAAATGGTTTAATCTTTTTTTATACTATATAAGTTAAAACTTAGTTAACTCACCACCCGTGGAATTTTTTTTTTTTAAATAGGAATAGATAGATCACATTATCGCCCGGTCCATACTCCTCCCACGTCTACTGAACAGGAGTAGAGGCTTGCCCCTTGTTTAGGATGTGGTTTCCAGCTTTCTCTTCTCTCTTCAGACTTTGGTATTGGTACTTCCGTGATTTCCTGCGATCTGGCCGGATGGTGGCAACGGCTCATCACTGTGAGGGTACCGGGTTGGCAGTTTCCTGGTTGCTGCTTCCGACTAGGAGCCCTAACTCTTGCGTAGCATCAAGAGCGGCTGCTCTGATCAACAGTTGTATAATATCGGGGTTCTTGTAGTGCCATGTCACGCATGGATAGATGTCCCTGCAAGAGCTTTCGGTGGGCAACCCCGAGGCCACACCTTGTTGCAGCCCTAGCCAGTTTCCCACCGGCACAGATCATGGATAATGACCGCCTGTATCCTCTACTCTAGGTCCCTTTCTATAAACAAAAACATGACGAAACAAATCAGAAATGACCCTAAACCAGTTAAAATTAAACCACCTAAACCCATTAACCTTTCTTTCACTAATATCCGGGGCATTCGGACTAACTTTCCTAGTGTAGAAGCATTCCTGCATGAAAAGTCCCCGGACATCCTTGCGCTCTGCAAAACTAACCTCAACTCAGCTATTCCCTCCTCTGACCTCTCCATCCCTGGTTATCTTCCCCTCTTAAGGAAGGATTCCACTGTCCACATGCATGGGCTGGGGGTCTACGTCAGCGAACACCTCCCCACAGCTAGGGTGACTTCACTCGAATCTACTGACCACCAATACATGTCTCCACCTGTCTCTCCTCAGTTCGGTTAGTTACCTATTCTTTCTTTACCATTCTCCCTCCTCTCCCGACTGCTCCCTACTAGATAGCATTGCTGACAACATAGATAAGGCTATTTCCTATCACCCATTTGCCCACATATTTGTATTTGGAGACCTCAACGCCCATCACTGAGTGGCTTGAAAACGCTGTTACTGATCCAGCAGGCATTCATGCCATGAACTTCACTATTTCCCAATCCCTTAAGCAAGTGGTGGACTTCCCCACTTGCTTCTCAAGCACTCCCTTGGGTCATTCCTCACTACTAGATATATGTTTCACCTCTGCGCCCGACGCCTGTCTAGTCTCACAGCTTTGCCCTCTTGGCAACTCCGACCACACTGTAGTCTCTCTCAGTATTTCTTTCCACTCTCACTACCCTCAAAAGTCCCCTACCTATAGGACCTCCTACCTATACCAAAAAGCTGACTGGGATGCCTTTCGCGATTTCCTCTGCAACATCCCTTGGGGAAAAGTGTTCGATCTATCAGCTGATGACTGTGCCTCTGAGGTCTCGTCATGGGTGAAAGCTGGCATTGATGCCTTCATACCAACCAGGAAGTATTGCCTAAAACCTTATTCCTCTCCGTGGTTCTCTCCTGCCTGCTCAGCCGTCATTGCCCACAGGAACCATTACTTCCGTCTATTCTGGAGACAGTCATCTGATCACAATAGGCACTTGTTCACGTCTGCTTGCAATGAGTGCAAGAGAACCCTAAATGATGCCAAATGGTTGTTTGCTGAGTGAATGCGACAGCACATAGTTGACCGCAAGTTCAGCTCCAAGGACTATTGGAGGATTTGCAAACAAGTGCTGAACAATAGCAAATCCTCAATACCTCCTTTAATCCATGAATTTGAGGTTCTCACATCATCTACGGACAAAGCTGAATGCTTTGCCCGCAGATTCTCATCCAACTCCACATTTGACTCATCTGGAGTACACTCACCCGACTTCCCTATTAGAACTGAAGCCAAACTGCACGACGTATATATTACCCAGACAGTAGTATCCAGAGTAATCTAAAAACTCGACCCCCATAAGGCGAGTGGAGACGATGGAATCCTGGTAATAGTCCTTAAGAGGTGTGCTCCTGAACTTTCCCCTGTCCTCTCTAAACTGTTTAACTACTGCCTTTCTGCTTCCTGTTTTCCTGCATGCTGGAAGTTCTCCTCAGTCATTCCTGTATTTAAGAATTGTGGTGAACCCTCGGACCCATCCAACTATCGTCCTATCAGTCTTCTACCGATATTCGGGAAAGTATTCAAGGCCATAATCAATGCTGAAATAGTTCATCATCTCACTGCCCACAAACTCTTCTCTGACAGGCAATATGGCTTCCGCTTTGCCAGGTCCACGGCCGACGTGCTAACAACCGTAACGGAGTACATGCTCCAGGCTCTTGAGGAGTCTGACGAGGCTCACGCAGTTACTCTGGACATCTCCAAGAGTTTGGCATCTCCAGGGTTTGGCACTCTGGCCTCCTATGCAAGCTACAGGGTTACGGTATTACCGGTCGCCTGCTTTACCTACTCCAATCCTTTTTAAATAACCGCAAAATGAAGGTCGTTTTGAATGAGCATGCCTCTTCATCCTACAGCACGAATGCTGGTGTCCCACAGGGCTCTATCCTGGGCCCAACGCTCTTCCTTATTTTCATCAACGACCTCCCAGACGAAATCAGTTCTCAAGTAGGCATCTACGCAGATGACACCACAATATAGTCCCGCACCAGTAAGAAACCTGTCGTGGCGGACAGACATAATCTTGCTGCTGACCTTGAACGGGATCTACAATCTGTGGTGAATTGGGGCAAGAAGTGGCTTGTCAACTTCAATGCATCTAAGACCAAGCTGTTGTCTGTCAACCATCACAGGCAACCTCTCCTGCCTCCCATAAGCATGAACCAAGCGATTCTCCCTGTGAGCAACACACTACGCCTCCTTGGCCTTACCCTCTCCTCAGACCTCTAATGGAACCACTATATTGATTCCATAGCTAAATCTACTACGAAGAAGGTTGGGTCACTTTGCCGATCCAGGATGTTTTTTCTGCCTGAATCCATCCTGCATATATACAAGTCAACCATCCGTCCGTGCATGGAGTACTGCTGCCATTTATGGTCAGGCGCCCCTGCCGTTCTCCTCAGTGTTTTTGACAGGCTCCAAAGGAGAGTCTGTAATGTGATAGGTACTGATCTAGCGACTCGACTGCAGCCACTTCCCCACCGTCAAAATGTGGCCTCCCTTTGTCTGTTCTATAAATACTTTCATGGCTTCTTCTCGGATGAACTTAAGTCACTGGTGCCTCCTCAACAGGTTTTTACTCGTGCAACCAGACTGGCAACTGGGTCCCACCCATTCACAGTCAGGTTAGCCAAAGGCAGACAACAATTCTACTCCTGCAGCTTCTTCTCTCGCACTTCCCGCCTGTGGAACTCTCTCCCATATTCTTGCTTTCCTGATGGCTACAACCTCCAGAAATTTAAATGCAAAGTCAATACTCATCTACTAAACACTAGACTCTAGCTCTCTCCCCACCCCCGTATATCCTTCCTTTTCTCTCCACCTATATATCTGTCATCGCACCTGCATTCTCAGCTTTCTATTGCTCCTTTCTAACTAGTTTGTACTCCTCACTCTTTTCTAATTATTCTTTTTATAATTATGTAGCCCCCAGCTCATCAGTGGCATTTCTGCCTTGCGCGGGGTGAAATGATAAAAAAAAAAAATGGATTTGTTTCCATTCTCAATTTGAAAAGAAAATAAGCAGAACGGGTACCAGCCTTTATAGAACCACATCCTGGAATTTTAGGATGCCATTATCGCATATCACCTTACCTGATCCAACCTTTCAATCCAAGAATTGACCATTATTGTCCAGCTATTATGACAATAGCATGAAGCTCTGTGAGAAGGAGTGGAACAGCATAATAAAACCTTTGTTGCTTATGACCCTTCTCCTCAGGATCACTACAAATGAAAATTAATATGCATCACTGTTGGTACCTCTATGGAGTCTAAGTAGAGTGACCTGTTGTTCTTATGCTTCCCTCCTGGTTCTTGTCTAAGGTCTTATCATTAGAGAACAACTAGAACATGGCATGCGCAGCAAGCACTGATTGGATCATGGTATCTATAGCTCTCTTTAAACGACAGTGAACATCAGCATTCTCAATTGTTATGATTTGCATTGACTTGTTAGGATTGTAAATGATGATGTCCTGTACATGCTAGACAAACCGGGTTGTCTTTAGGACATCTGATTGCTATGAAAGTTTTTTTTTTCTCTTGGCTACAAGAGATACCAGGAGCCTCTGAGCTTGAACACTTGTAAAAAGCTAAATATCTCAGAGTTGCTGTGATTGATGTCTAGTGCCACAAACATGGTCTATATTTTCATTTCCTGTATCATCTACGTTAATGTTGTCTACCTATCTAAAAGGAATATAAGAATTCAAATTTAAAACATGCTGCATAACATTTCCTACAGTTTTCTATTTAGAGCCTGCTGAATGCATGTTCTTAAATACCTGATGCACTGTAATAAGGCCACATTTCCATCATTAGGTAGAACCAAATGTAATGACAATTACTATTCCATTTTTCCTGAGAAATCATTTTTTAAAAATTACGATAAAGTTTCAAGTTGAAACAGAAGAGCCTTTAGATCAGGCTTGCACAATTTAAAATTATGAAGGGCCACACTGATAATAGAAAATTGTGAAGGGCCACACTGATAATAGAAAATTGTGAAGGGCCACACTGATAATAGAAAATTGTGAAGGGCCACACTGATAATAGAAAATTAGCCATGGACTGCAAGAATAAATTTTTCAAGTAAATGACCGAGTTTGAGCAAGATAGAAACAGACTTATAAAGAGAAGGCTGGCAAGAAAATTTTTTACTATTTTTCTATGGAGAGTTAAAAAGATTAATTAGATACAAAGACAGTGAAATATTGCCTGAATAAAGTCAGGCTTCCACAAAACTGAGTTTTCCATAAACAATCAAACCAAATTTATTCTGGTAAATACAAAAAATTCACTATTTTGGAAAGCACTTTTAGTGGGAGGAGGCATTCTGGGTAGTCTTATGGGCCACATACAGCCAGCAAGCCATATTTTATACAGGCTTGCCTTGGATATACAAGACAAAACTATGACTATATCTAATCATATGAAAAGAAGAGAAAGTGTTTGTAGTAGTGAAGAAAAAGACACTGATACAACCTGACAAGTCTGTTCTTCTGAAAGGTCATCGTTAATTAATTCCAAAGACAAACATAGTACACTCATTTTAATTTTGTCAATAAATCATTAGTAAAGAAACTGACTGAGTGACTAATTGCTATTTTAAAAAGGAGCTCAGAAACTGATGATAGCTAAGTAACATATCAAAATATCTGTGTTAAATATTTCAGTTTAAAAGTATTATTGAGTTTTGTTGATACAATGGATCAGAACAATGAATTGGATAGCATTTTGCTTGACTCAGTAAAAACAGAAAATACACGTTTTACTTCAATGATGAAAACAAATGAAATTTTTGAAGCTGATGTTTAAAATTGAAAGTCAATTTCTTTTTGCATTCAAAAACTTCAATCTGTCTATCCATAATTCATTTGAAAAAATTTTGTCTTTTAATAGAAATATGCTAAGTATTCGTGATATCACATTATTTTGAACATAGGAGAATTCAAATGTATTTCAACCACCAATATTATATTACCAGATCCTTCAAATGAACAAAAGTAAAATATGATGACTACTAAACACTTCTATATGTTGATTTCTTTCAGTACATTGGCAATAATTGCTCTCCACAACTTCCTGTCCTTTACAGCTCTTTGTAAAATTTATCTTTTTACCATTCTTCCTAATCCTTGTTCTGTCATCCATTCACAAATTAGTTGCTTTTTTCTCTCTTGTTGCTTTCAATATGTCCTAAGAGTATTACATTCTCTAAACCCTCTCTCATTAGAAATTTCAACTGTATTTTTTTATTGTAAGTGGAAGTGTCGTGTTTGTTTCGATTTTCTTTAAAAATCCCTCATTACTCACATGTTCAGTTCATGGTATTCTCAGTATCTTTCTGTAGAATCATATCTCTATTACTTCTCTTCATTTGTGAAAAGACTGTCTAGTATTCAATGCCATATAGGAAGGCTAATATTACATAACAGTTCAGCACACTTTTTTCTACATTTTTAATTAAATTTTCCTATTTCTTAATACTTTTCTTAGCTTTTAGAAGGCATCATTTACTATTGCAATGCAACTTCACATTCTGGTACCATATTTAAACTACTTCCTAGATACATAAATTTTTGTATTTGCTTGATTTTGTTGTCCTCAATTCATAATTTACATCTTGGGTTTTAATTGCTTTTTGTTACAAATACACAAACCACCATTTTGCAGACATTAACAGTGCAGATTGAAAAAAAAAAAAAAAAAAACAGGTTTCAGTAAGATTTTTTTTTCTTAAAAAGATTGTCTTGGTTTAAGTTAATTTACCTCCTGAGCTAAAAAAAAAAAAAAAATCATGTCCTGAAGATAAAATCTAATACATATTTCTTATTTTACATTTCAAACAGTAAAATATAACTTATACTAAGACAAGATTTTCAAAGAAAGAAGAGCTAAAAACTTGCTCCAAGACTACCTTATTTTCTTGTATATAATACAATAAATTTTTAATGAAAATTATAGACAAAAATGAGGGTTGTATATGGACAAGTACACATTTTCTGAAATTTTTACTCGGCTTAAAAAAAAAAACAAAAAAAACAACTTATTTAAAACAGAATTTTAAATACACTTAGAATAATAGATAACAAAACACGAAGTAGGTTAGTTTACAAAAGTATTTGATATGTCAGCAATATTTGTTCTTTGTGAATCAGCATAATTGAATGTCTTTTGTCACGAAAACAAATTCGCCAAAACTGATTAAATAAATTAAGAGAATTAATATGTCATATTTTGATAACATTAAATGTTAAAACAAAGCACCTTTCTCTGAAAATTCAAAAATAAGTTTTGAAGCATAAATTAGAAGAAACATGCAGAGCCTAAACATCCAGTTAATTTCTATTATTTGAGAGAAATATAAGTATGACATTAAGATTTTAATGGATAATATAGTACAATTTAAAAAATATTACATTTTGGTTTAATTTTAATGATTTGCAAATGAAAATCTACCTTTATGCATCTTTGAAGTTTTATAAAAAAATTGACAGAACAACAACTGTTCAATATTGAATTTTAATTTTGTTTTACATTTGCTTTGAGCAAATGAAGCCTGTGGATTTTGGGGAAAATAATATTTCTTTGAACATTTTGGACTGGTGCTACAGAATCCCAACCAAAAAGAACTGTACCAGAAAATAGAAACCACTTGAGAACTTTCTGAAACAGCAACAACTAAAATGGATATCACATGTAACTGGAAGAAAAATGACAATCAACATTACTTCAAATAAGTTTAGGAAGGAAACCCCCATCAATACTGGAAAGAGTGTTAACAGCAGCTTGACTTGATAAACCTGTTTTCCTGAAAAGTTGTTTTAAGAAAAAGAATTTATAAATAGTAGCAGCAGCTGCTCAGTCAGTGAATGCCAAGTGTTCCCTTATAAGGAAATAGATAATATTACTATCGTAAAAAAAATAAATAAATAAATAAATGGCTCATCTAACTCATTCACTGCTAATGTAAACTTAAAAATCCTTCTCAAAAACCTCAACAGTGAAAAGATAACTGAAAATACATCACTTCAAAATTGTTCACTCAAATTTTGCAGGTATCTTCTGTTTAGCCAAGCAATAAATAAAAGGTTCAACAATATTAATAAGCTTACAAATTCACAACAAGTTTCATTTAATATTTTTGTCAACACTTTGAATATATGCAATCAAATTATGTTCATATTCATACAAAGTGGTGCTTAAGTAAAGGAAGTACAGGACCTGCTGCTTTTATGTCAACTATATGTATTGATGTGTGTTGTGGTGCTGGGGATATCAGCTCAGGACTAGAAATCAAAGAGCCAAGTTTGAATTCTAGCTGAATTTGTTGCATTCACTTATGTGAAAATATCCTTGGAAAAGGTATTAAATCTATTGTTTTTCTCTCCAGTTAACAGGAAAGACTGGGTTCTATAGCCTCGCTTGGTAACTAGACTACCACAGAAAGTAATGGCAACCTACTGTAGGAAAATTTCCTGCCCAGTCAGTCATGTCTCTTTCAAGACATGATCCCCCAAGCCTGTATGACATATGGCACTTAACTGAATTATGTACAAAATACACTTCATCTTTCTGACAATGCGACAAATTTTTAATACTTTATAAATACCATGATAAACTATTTTCATCTCAATAATTTGGCCATCATTTTTAAAATCACCTCAATTTATATAAACGGACATCAATTGTCAAGTCAGATTTCTTTACTTAATGATAATTTGTCTACAATCATAACAATCATTGTTTTCATAAGGAGATCAGCTAAACTGAACCTCAAGGATAAATTTATGTCATGTTAAAAATTGGCCATTCCTTCTACTCTAGCATGTCACTGAAATAATGAATGTTTACATTTTTATGGGTGTAACTTTTTTGAATGCCTGGTATAGAACAGAAAATTAAAAAATAAATTATCCACACTAAAGATAAGTCATGGCAAAAGTGTGGATAATTTTTGACTTACCCTTGTAAATACATTATTATTCCCAAAAAGAGTTGACAACTGTTTATACTGGGATAAAGATTTCATCAGTCTATATAAAACTTACTCTTCAAGTTGTTATCAAGCTCAACCTATCTCAACAGAAAAATAGATTTTTGCTTATATTAGGTTGTCATTTATAAAATGGCGCTTGTTGTGTTTGGTTGTTGATCGGTTGTCTAATGAAGTAACCTCATTTGTATATAAAAGAAACCTTGACCTTTTCCTTTGTAGATAATTTTTCTTTCAATATATCATAGGCCCAATAAAAATAATTACAATTAAACAATGCCAAATAATCTTACTGTATGAGTACAAACTGGGTCATTCTGCATCTGAAGCATATCAAGGTAGCCTTTAGTAATGGTATTGCTGAAATCAGAACTGTAGACAGATGGTTTCAGAAATTTTGTTTGAGAGGTTATAGTTTTGAAAATAAACCAAGTGGAAGACCACAATCGATTATCAGACATGATCAACTGAATGCTGAATTGGTTGATAAAAATCAGAGAATTATAGTCCAGAAACTTCATCAGAACTGGAAACATCTCGCACAACTGTTTCTGAGCACATGAAAGCAATTAGAAAAGTAAAGAAACTGGATAGGTTTGTTCTGCATGAACTGAATGAGACTAAAAAAAACCACTGTCACTGAGTAGCACTCTCTGTTTTCTCAATTGGCAAAAGAACCATTTTTACATTGAATCATTACATGCGATGAGAATGGATACTCTTTGACAACAGTAAGAGAGTAGACCTGTGGTTAGATGCAAGTGAATCACTAAAACAATAACCAAAAGCCCCACTGCACCCTAAAAAGTTAACAGCTACTGTATGTGTAATATAACAATCTGGCCCCACCCGAGGAAGTGATGCAAGCGATGGTGTTTCCCGTCGGTGAAGGGGTCGGCGAACGACAAGACAGGTGTTTGAGAAATACATCCTGTCGGGGCCGGAGCGGATGTCGTTTGACCTTATTTCCGACAGCGGCGGAAATGACTACAGAGGCAAACAGAACAGGTGTCTCTGGGAATTACGTGGGCGTTGCGTGGGCGAGGCAAAACCGGAAGGAAAGTCCCGGTTCTAGAAGACTATATAAAGACCTTGACACACAGATTCGCCAGCAGAATTTATATATGCGTGTTTGTTGTTTTGTCGTCGTACGGCGATATATAACATATGGTGATCTTCCAAAGATATTTGTTTCTTGCCTCAAGAGAAAACAATAACAGCAACCTTGTATTGTATAGAAATTGAGCGTATGCATGAAAAACTGAAAACAAAAGAAACCTCCTAGACATGTGAACAGGGATGGCCCAATTTTGCTGCACAGCCACATGCTTCTCTACCAACTGTCTAAAAGCTGTATAACCTGAACTATGAAATTTTGACTCATCCTCCATATTTACCAGATATCTCACCTACTGATTAGCATTTACTTAAGCATTTTGAGCTTTTCATCTGTAATAAAACATTCTGCAATAATAAAGAAGTAATCAAAACATTTGAACTGTTTATCACATGAAAGGATAAGAATTTTTTTAAAGATAAAATCAAGAATATAGAGGTACATTAGAGAACAGTCATTAATCAAAATACCTATTTCAACTCAATAAATTAGTCATTTAACATTTCAGAAGCATTTTATTCATTTTCTATAAAGTGTGTCATTTCATGTTTGACAACCTTACGCTCTTGCATGCCAACTGAGCACTATAGAGAAATGATAGACTTTAAAAATGGTAGGTACTCACGCATTTACACATCGTTCATTCAGTTTAAAATTTAACACTCTTGGCTACTGGTGTGTGTTTACATTGTGTATATAACATGCTAAAATCTGCTTTCCTCAACCTAGCATTCATAGCTTAGAGGTAGAATCACCGCCTAATGTCAATTTGGTCAGATTTCAATCCTGGCTAGAAGAAATTGGATATCTAACTGTACTGATGAGCTGTGATACATTGAAACAGCACAGTCTGTGAATGACTATATATATATATATATATGCACACACACACATGTATGCATGCATCTTCTAGCATCTAGTAATATAAGAATGACTGAAGTGAAATTAAATAAAACTTGTACATTCTAAAATGAATGTGTCACTGGTAGCATTGCAGTTATCAATACGAAAAGTAAGATCGAAAAGTTGTGTTCAAATTCCACCCAAGTTTGTTGTGTTCACTGTCACACAAATATTTTTGGAAAAGAGTATGAATACATCTCTTTTCCCACCCATGGGTCAAATAGCAAGAGGAACTAGGCACTTTAGCCTTGATTGGTTAACAGTCTAGAAAAATGAAAAAGCTGAATTCAAAACCAGTTAGGCATAAGGCTACTAACTTCATTCTAGAAATCTATATACTACTGAAATCACACCATTGCTACCTAGCACTGTTTTGCTGTCACCCCTACACTCCAGAGGTAGAGGGCAGATTCAAGAAAATTTTAAAAGAAATATAGTTGCCTATTATTCTCCATTCAGAATATAGCTTTTTCTTTTTGTTCGTTATGAAGATATAAACACAGAATCATCATTCTAAAGGATATCTGTCATATTCACGTTCTTGCTGTGCATTCTTTTCAGAGTCAATAAGATGACGAAGACCTCGCACCCACATATCTCGAATCTGTGTGGAGGGGCTCAGCAATGTGATAAGTTTGTGACGCCCTCCTACAACAACACCGAAACAGCGTTCTTTCTGGAAAAAATAAAATAAAATAAAATAAAAAGAAACTCAGGATTAATTATTAATGAAGCAAATTCACAAAAACAATGAGTGGTTGGAAGTATTGAAAACATAATACCACATTTTGTAATAATAAAAAAAAAATAAAAATAAAAAAATTGAGAAATTTTGTGAGAAGCATTTCCAAAGTAGATCTTAAAATAAAAATTCATAGAAATATAAATAAAAATGAAGCTTCAAAAAATATTAACACAGTACAAAATGAAATCAAAAATACAAACTGAAGCATTAAATAAATTTAAAAATCTTAGAGAAAAATAAAAATTTTCAGCTGCACTAGTTAAATTTCTTGATAAAATTCCTTGGGCCAAAGGAATCCATGACAAATAACCAAAAATTATTATTATTATTATTATTTGAAAACAAAATGAAATCACTGCAAAAGCATGCACATTTAGTTTATTTATTTTTAAACAGGACTTGTTATGAAATACTTAGTCTAAATCTAACTTTGAGATTATTGATAATAAAAACTTGGAAACCTGCCATTGAAAACCAACATAATAGTAGCAGTACATTGGTAAAGATTTTATTTGCTAACATTTGCAGCAACCGAAAAAATTCTTTACACATCAATACCTTAACTTTAAGTTTGTTTAATACTGTTTTTCTGCTACTGGCAGGAAGTGAAAAGCATTTACAAAAAAATTGTATAAACTAACAGAGTCATACAAAGATGGTATAATATGGCAATCAAATATGCGACATTCAATGCATAGAATAAAAGAAAATGGAAGGCAGATGAAAATTACATTTAACTTTTTAAATGTGAAAATTCTAAACTTTTCAATAACAAAGAATTTTATCAAATTACAATCTAAAACTTTTGAGTTGTTTCTACACAATGCTTTAAATTGGATTAACTAGGAAATAAAATAGGTAAATTTAAAAAAGGGTTACAGTATCAAAGTTTGGATAATGTTGTTCATTATATCATGTATCAATGTTACAGATATTTCCAAAAAGGAAATAAAATTTATAGAAAATGAACTGTAATTTGGTTTAAAATAACTAATTTTAAATATACAAATGAAATGAACAGAATGAAAAAACTTTTGAATTCAACAACCTTTATATTAATATAGAAAGAAGCAAATTAGCAAATTTTCCATTAATATAAAAAAAATGAATCAACACTAACACATCCAACATATGCAGTAATTCTCTGAAATGACCATCCAGACCCTCAAAGGTCCATAATCCAATGATCACATGTGCATTTCCCTGACATGACACCATCATAAAACTGACCTGTTTCATTATATTGAATCTTACGGTGAGACAGATGGTGCACTAATATGAGTGTTACTATGTCACAAGAAGGATGAAGCCTGAACATTTTCTCAATATCTACTACTATATCACATGCATATTACACCAAGGTAAAAAAAATTGCATCTTAATGTTTTAATTTTATTTTCCGTCAGTGTATATATGTATATTTTTCAAGAGCTTTCTAGATTTAAAGATGAAATTTGGTAAATAATAGATATCTTCTTGATAGACACTATACATGTCACAACTTCCATAATTTTTATTTCTTAAACATGTCACAACTTCCATTATTTTCAATTGTTAAATATAATGATACAGTAGATTTGGGATGTAATTGGCGAAAAACAATAAGAGAAAAAAAACAAAAAACGTACAAAACATGACAACCCCACCTTTTCCAATATATTCTATTCTTAAATTCTTTGATAGCTGAATACCCATATATGCCTGTTTATCTTGCTCATCTGGTTTTAAATGGGTAAAATATTACACTAAATGACTAATTGTCATGAGGGTGAGTCATCAATGACAAAACCTGCATCAAAGGAACAACTCCAGAAAGAGGATTGAAGTTTCATATATATTTCATTAAAACAAAAACATTTATCTCTAGATAATTGCAAATTGGGTAAAGAAGTAAATAAAAATGTCTCCCAAGAAAACTGTTGCCTGCCTTTGAACACTAACAAATATTATTAGTACTTTGTCATGCTCTGCAAATGTTGTCTTTCTGAACTTCACTCACAAACCCACACCTGCTTCCAGTGTCTTGATGAAAATCCAAATGACGTGAGCAAGTATTCACCTCACATGTTCATATTTTAAGCAAAGAGGCAATAATCCATAAAATTGATTTATCCTGTACTATTTGTAAAAACATACAAATTTCTATGAATTATTCTTCTACATTAGAAATTAATTACGTATGATATTGTTTTCAGGCTCAATTTTTTTCAACCTTCCAATTTCCTAAATTCTAGATATTTGCCAAATTTCCTTATTTGGAAATCTGTTTAATATCATTCCTTTCTAATTCTATTGATCTTTATTTCCAACCTCTCATTTTTTGTTTCCTTTCAACTTATCTTTCTTTCTTGACCTATTTGTTGTTTATTTATTTATGTTATACAGCTTATCAACTCCTTTCTGGGTTATTTTTTGGATTTTCTTAACTAAATGTGTTTTTTCTTTATTATCCAATTCAATTTCTATGATTTATCAACCTTTTGTAGGTTATTTAAAGCCAGAATATGTTTTTAGACTAAGATTTTTTTTTTGAGATAATGGTTTAACTAAAAAAAAGTCTTAGTAATTAACCTATAGCCGAAGGTAAAAGTGATGAATTCATACCTTTTCCAAGGTATGAATTTATATTTATATAAATAAATAATATATAAATAAATTTATATTTGTATATAAGTGACGATAACAAAGCCTGCAGAAATTGAACATGGCTCTCTGATTAACAATTCCAAGACATTAGCCATTACAGCATCCACACATCCAAGTTTATAGCACCTAGTATTTCTAAACAGTCACCCACCCATCTAGGTACTGACTAGGCATTGCTTAACTTCAGTAATCACATGGAAACTATCATTTTAATGTTTTCCTGACAGGTGACTTCATACTAACATTTTATTATAAGTTAATATCACATCACTGATAAAACTTTGTCTCTTAATACTTTGTTTAGCTCTTGGAAGACACATTTCAGTATTTCAATGGATTTCTGTACCGCATTTTCCTTTGTTATCATACTTCTCATGTAGGAAAATTTCTGTACTTGTTTAATTCTGACATTTCTAGTTCATAATTCACATATTTCGCAAATGGCCATACAATCTGCCTTCTTACAACTAGCTAGTAATGCTGAACTGCTATGTTATATAAATTCTCCTACATAGCAGTCAATGTTGGACAATTGACTTGCAGATGAAGAGACTTGAGGCATTAATAATGCAGTTCTTCAGAAGGATGTTGAGACTAACATGGCTGAAACATATGAGCAATGAAGATAGAATGAAAATGGGGAAGATAAAGGACACTTTGAATCAAAAAGAAAATTGAAATTTCTTTTACATTTTGAAGAAAGAAAGCTTAAAGAATTTGATATTTACAGGACTTACTGAAGACAAGCAAACAGAGAAAAACATTAAGCTACTTAATAAGCCTGTGAAAATGGATAACAGAACAAAGACTAGGAGGGATTGTAAAAAGATAAACACTGCCTAGATTTTCAAATGATAGGAAATTGTGTAGAACCACAAACTCACTTGTTTTGAAGGGACACAGTACATCAAAGAAAATGGCCAACATGATTATTTTTTTGTTCCACTCAACATTCTCTGGGACTTCAGATAGTTGGATTCTGGATATTTGGACCCCAAACCACCTCTTAATTACTTAATCTAATCTAACACCTAGCTTGTAAAAACCCATAGACTTAAGAGAGGAAAGTGAGTGATCAGGTCATAGAAGCTGATTTTTTTTAATCCATTACATGGTAAGGTTTCAGATTTTACTGAAGCCCACGGACTAGTGCTTCATGATATTACTGAGTTAGGTAGATCAAACAATGTTATGTCTTTTGGAATGTGACCTCAGTTGAGAGTACAGCTTGGAAAAAAAAAAAACCTAAGCAACAACAAAGACCACAGAGATAAAAAAAAAAAAAAAAAAAAAAAAGCTTTGTGTTTACCAAAAGAAAGTAATTCTAAAACATTAAATGATTGTTTTTATCATTTCACCTCAAGTAAGTTTATAATACCACCAAGACACAAAGGGTTACTGAGAGTGAAAGAAAATGAGAAGATGCTAGTGAGGAGATATGGCAATAAAAGAACAGGGCTCAGAAAGAAAGAGAAATTTAAATTTTTGAAGATAATAGGTGGCAGGGAAGCAAGAAACTGATTTCCACTGGTGAGAAATGTGAGAAAAGAAATTATTAGAATAGAACTGATAGTTGCATCTAGCTAGTTCAGCAGCAAAATGCTGAGACCTAGTTGCCAATCTAGTTGTATGCTTAAATTCATTTGGTCAAGGTACCAGGATGTTATCTCATGAGAACAATTGCCATGAAAATATTTATAGAAAAAGTTTAGGGAAGCTAGGTTATGGCAATGGCAAAGTGACTGAATTCAAGATGCAAGTTCAAAACCAATAACATTACAGAATCTTCCTTGAATTTTGCTGAGAATTTCAAGATATATGGCAGGACTTGAAATACTTAATCTAATTCTAACTGACCAACTATGGCAATAATATTCAAAGCCCAGATGAATGGTAAAATTGTAAACATGCAAGGAGGATTCTTGAGAGAAGAATGGTCTAGAACAATACCAAGAACCACATTTCATAGTAGCAGTTCTAGCAATTGATTCAATATAATCACTTCACTTCATCATCAGTGGAAAATGTGAAACGAAGAAGGTGCGAAGAGTTTATCTGGAGGCTGAACTATGGTGAACAGTAAGGAAACATGGAATTACAAGCTTAACTTTAAATGGATGTGGATCTGTAAATTTTCATATCTGTTTTGGCTTCTTTTTTTTTTTTTAAAAAACACAAAAGATGATGACTGACTGGGAATATTAAAATCCAAAGTGGAAACTGCAATGGCCAAGGAGAATAGAAACAAAGCAGCTGGACCAGACTGCATTGCAACGGAGATGCTGACAGCCTTACACAATTTCAGCACAGAGAAAATTACAGAAATAATAAATGAAATCTATAACAGTGGTGTAATACCAGACAATCTAAGCAGATTGATTTTCATAGCACTGCCTAAGCCAGGTGCAAACTCCACCAAACAATCAGTTTAATGAGACATATAAAACATCATCATCCGAATCCTGATGAATAAAGTGCGAAGCAGAATCAGGCCAGAGATAAGACAAGAACAGTGCAGTTTTGTCAAAGACACTAAAACAAGAAACACAATATTTATGCTGAAGATGCTATCAGGAAAAAAAATACAAATGAAAAAAAGGGCGTGTACTTGTTTTATAGACTATGCAAAGGTGTTTGACAAAGTATGCTACAAAGAATTGATAAATGCTCAGCAACCTCGACATATTTGGGAAAGACCTTAGAATAATCAAGAATCTCTACTGGCAGGCAAGCTGCCTGCAAATGGACAGGAAATAAATTCAGCAGATACACAAAGATAGAAAGGGGCATAAGACAAGGATGTCTTTTCACCAGATCTATTCAACTTGTACAGCAAGACTATTCTGAGGACCCTAAAAGTTATTCCAGGATTCGTCATTGTTGGCCACAATCTGAACAACATAAGATATGCAGATGATACAGTGATGATAGTAGACATGGAAAGGAAATTACAAGACCTTCTAAAGAAGGTAGCTGAAGAAAGTGGAAAGAAAGGACAATAAATAAACTACAAGAAAATTGGATGCATAGTCATCAGTAAGAAGAGGAGCCCAAAATGCCAACTACAGGTAGGGGATACTAAAATTCAGCAAGTACAAAAATTTAATTTCCTAGGAAGTGTTCTAACAGAAGATCGAAAGTGTTACACAGAGATCTGAAGACAAATTGACATGGCAAAGGATGTATTCTAGAAACTGGGTAGAGTATTGAGAGACAAGAAAATTTCACTAGAAACAAAGAAGAGTACTGGATTGCTATTTGATGTCAGTTCTTCAATATGATAGTGAATGCTGGACATTATCATCAAAGATGAAGGTAAAACTTGAAGCAACTGAAATGTGGTTCTACAGAAGGATTCTGTGGATACCATGGATCAAGCACATGAGCAATGATAAGGTTTTGGAAAGGATGGATACAAAAAGGAAATTAATACTGAACATCAGGAAGAGACATTAAAGACATTTTTAAAATTTAATGACTGCAAGAATGTTGCTGCCAATAACCAATTAGACAAGCTTTTGAAAGACAAAAAGAAAGACAGCTAAAGTTCCTGGAACAAGGAGGGCTTGGAGAATCTGATACTCACAGGTCAGACTGAGGGAAAGAGAGACAGGGGAAAGTAGAATGTAACATATTTGATGGGCCTGAGCAGGTGGATGGCTGAGTGGAGTTTGGATGGAGTAACAGGAGAAAGTATGCAAAGAGCCACCAGGGATAGGTAGACATGGAAGGCCATGATTATCTATGTCCTGAAAGGCTGTGGCACATAGAAGAACTGGTTTTCCTTTCTTCCTCTTGTCAGTCTTAATTTTTGGCTTCTCATTGATTGAAAGGCACAATGAAAAAGTCTCTTGCATTATCGTTCTATCCAATGAGTTATCTTATGTCATTGCAGCTCTACCAACACTTCCATGTTCTACACTAACAAATTATAATAGAAAAAAAATTTGATTATTAAATACCTAATATTTTTTAGTTTAAAATGAAAATTTGTTTCAGCAAATTTAAGCACCCAATCTATATGTTGTGCACTGAATATCAAGCAAAAAGATAGAACTTAAGGATATTATTTACAAAATAAATTTCTATTATTTATTACATATAGAATGTTAGTTTTTTGTTTGGATCTAATAGCTACTATATTGAATTTTAGTTTCATTTTTATTTACTAAGATGAGTTACAAGAAAAGCAAACATTATCAACAGTTCTTTTTCATTTAGCTATGTTGTGACACTAGAAATGTACAATTAACAACTGAAAATTTCTCAGCCTAAGCTCTCATATTAATATCTGACCAAATATCAGAAATCATTTTGAAAACAAAACAAAAGGCAGAAAAAAAAAAGAAAAAAAAAGAAGACAGAAAAAAAACAAAAGACAGAAAAAAAAAAGACAAAAAAAAAAAATTTCAGTTTCCCTCCAAAAATTAAACAATGACAAAAAGCTTTAACTACTTGTAATCATTCAGGATATAAGATAATAGTTTTTAGCATGGAAAATGGAATCAACAAGAGTAATTCAGCTTCTTTCCTTGTTTGCATTCACTTTCATGAATATGTCTTTGGGAATAACATGAATCCATCAATTCATCCCTTATCTATATATTAGATAGTTGAGTAGTTTGACCTCTTGAGTCTTGGTTAATAGTCAGTGTGAGAGAAATTGCAAAATAGTTTAATGTTACATCAAATTTTATTATTTTGATTATTTTTCAAAGAAAACACTTGTTATAGACGAACATCTTAACTACTATTTTTTCAATTTTTTTCTCTTCTCATTTTCATTTGCCAAAAATGATGCAATTTTAACCTATTAAGATTCACCATAAAAATTTAGTATTAATTGTAGGTTTTCACCTCTGTGTGTGTGTGTGTAATGGCCGAGGCTTGATTTTGGGATGTTATCACTTTATCCATTTTCAAATATGGGCAATGTGGATATGGCATTTTATTCCTGCTAGGGTCTTACATTCTCATGCACAGATATGCAACATTAGGCATCTCTTGCAGTAGTTGTTATATAAATGCCATATAACTTGTAATGAGTAACATCTCTGTGTAGTGTCTAATTATTTTTTAGGCCTGCCTGTCTTAGACACAACCACATTATACGTTTCATCAAATTCTATGGCAGTATTAGCATCAAGTCCATTACAAATGAGCTTTTCATACATGACACAATTTTGTTTAAAGTTTCTCTTACCATTGTGCAATGCTTTTGTCCATGATGAACAATATATATCACATAATCTATAACATCAGACCACTATAATCATTCTACAACTTGAATAGATGACCTACCATAGAATAATTGTTACAAGCAAGTATTTGAGAGATACTCACTGAGTGCTCTACTACTGCAGCCTTGAACCAGACTAATACCTCTACCACATAGATATCTAGGATCTTAAAAATATATAAACAAATATATACACATAACACAAAGCAAGAAATTTGAATTTCCAATTTCAGTTTGATTTATTCTGACAAGCCAACCAAAAAAAACTGAACTCACTTCTTTTCTATGTCATGTCCCTTCAGGATGTGGGCAATCATAACTCTTCACAACTCCTTGTTTTTTGTAGCAATTGTTCATGTTTTTCTTTTTGCTATTACTGCAGTGGTAACAAGCAGCAAGTTAATTTCTCTAGAGATGTACTTTCTATAACCTGATTTATAAATTTTGCCTATCATCTGGTTCACACCTAACCACAATCTTTTGCACAATTTATCCTTTGTTTCCTGTTCAGGACTGAGTTTCCAGTTCCTTCTAAAAATGATTCAGCAAATGGTCAGAAAGCTTTTGCTATATGCCAACAGAATACATATTTTTATACAAGTCAAGGTCAAGATATCTGTTCTACAATATATTTTATATAGTAATATACCACATTAATAGAACAACTGTTTTTAAAAGTTTTTTTTTAAAGTTTGTATTATTAATGGGAATCTTGCCCTTGTATGGTCTTAGCCAATTGCTCAATATTGGCAACATACTTTGTTACTTTGTGTTTTACACAATTTCTAAATGTTCAGGTGTTAGGCAACTTTGTTGTAGATTTAATACTGCTTTTCTGTTAGAGAAAATTTGCTCACAGGAATAAGCTGAACCAAAAGAAGAGCAAAAGCAATCTTCTTCAAACAGATAAAAGTTAGGCTCTAAACAGTTCTACAAGCAAGTAGATGTAGAATTAATAAAAGACTCATGTTTGTAGAAAGGTTTCCTTGTCTGTTAGTGGTGCTCTTAGAAGTTGAAACAAGCAGGGAGTCCAACGAGTGAGCAGTTTTGAAACAGCTAAATATATTGTTTGTATTGTAATAGCTATTGGTTCGAACTTTGTAATGTCAATTGCCACTGTGTGCCACAGGTTGCAAACCCCTGGTCTACTTCAACTACTTTCCTAGTGTCTGTGCCTGAACTCTGAAATTTTCTTGACTAATTAAATTGTGACCTTGTCAAATCTAGAGTTGGCTGTTGTCTTTCCTGCATCACTCCCAAGAACTTCACTTCTTAACCTTTCTTGCAATAATACAACACCAAACACTACCTTGAGTGACTTATGGGCCATGTATTGGGTGGATGTCAGAAAAGAAAAAGTAAATAAAAATTCAGTTGACAAAAGTGAAAGAATATATCAGCCAAAATATAAAATTAAAAACAAAAACAGCTAAACCCATCAGAAAACAGTAATTTTCATTATTTGCAATTGAGCAATGACAGTTAATATGTTAAAAATTAAGATTTGTACTCAGTCTGAACCCAGGCAGGTGATTTTTCTTCTCTCAATTTGTTTGGTTTAAAAGCAATATCTTCAGATGAGCAACACACAAAACCTCCAATGCAAATAAAAAATATCTTTACATAATCATGCCAACAATGAATGCACTCAAAAATATAATTATATAATCTACAGAAAAATGTCATTCTGCACTACATTGACTTAACACATCCCCAATGCAATGTTTAATAGAATTAACATAATTTTATAGAGATATTTATGAATCATGACAAAACTGGCTATTGTAAACTACAAAACAAAACTTATTATTTCTTCTACTTGTTCTTTTATTGCAGTTCATTTGTTTCCAATGTCACATATAACTTATCAAAAACCGTCTACATATCTCTTGGTTTCATTTGTTTATCCTTTACTGCATTAATCAAACATTATCTTTTAGACACAATAATTATTTCTTTCATGTTGAATGTGTTTTCTTACATTGGCATATGTAATTAAGTTAATTATAGTTATATATTCAAGTTAAAAGCTAATTCAGTAATTTGTATTGACTAGAATTCTTGTCTGTTGTTCCTATTGCATTCTGATGCTCTTAAAGATTTTCACAAGAGGAAAAAATTACGCCCACAGACTATTAAAGAATTTTGACAATGTAAGAATAATTTTACATTTCCTCTATTCCTATTAATTTTTCTCTTTGATTCTTATTCCTGTCTCCAGTTCTTAACAAACAAAAATATTTTCAGAGATATCAACTATTTTAACTTTGAGAGATGCAAAGAAAGCAAAACTCGCATGCAGAGTTCTAATTCTGGTTTAGTTCATTGCATCAACTTTCATACAAATACCCTTGGAAAGGGAATTAATCAGTCTTTTGTCACCTCCAGCAATAAGCTAAATAGCAAAGAAAACTGGTAATCCATCAGTGGTCCCCAAAGTGTGTAGCACACCTCATAGTTTTGGTAGAATGATTGACAGACAGTCAAAGCTTTAGAAACACTTTCATAAAATATGTCAAAAATAAAAATGTCAAAATTTAAAATAATAGTAAGGATTACTTGTAATTGCATGACTTCTAGTATAAATAGTTATAATAGACTGATTTTATCATTGTGATATTTTTGCATTATATCAAGTATTAAGAATATAGTAACTAGGGTCTGCAAATTGGAGCAGAGAGTTATCGATGATAATGTTCTGACTTCAAATTTGTGGTAATCTCCCTTTCTCTCTATTTTAAATTTTTAAATGTACTTTTCATTAGATGAAATTTTGTGAGGTGCAAAAAATTTTCATTCTGAAAACAAGTTTGGGAACCACTGGTCTATGAGAAGGACAAATCTAATTTCAATCCTGGTTGTGCATGCATCTGGTAATTCCACCCCAATAAAAATGTTACTGAAATCATAGATGTCGTTCTTTGCATGGTGAGGCTGTGGCTTTATAATACCAGGGATGTGGTACCAAAGAGGAGGATGAGTATGAAATTGTAACTACATTAATTTTTTATGTCTAGCATGAACATAAAAAATCATGCCTTAAGATAACCGAAACAAAAACATCATTCAATCAGCTAATATTCTCTTTTTAATAATGCAAAAGTCAAATTTTTAACTAGCCGAATTGAAGAAGTTGGTTAACTCAGTCTTTGGCAAGGAAAGGCTAAGAACTTTTAGTATCAAGCACAGAAAACCACAGCTTAAAAAGCTTACGAATACATTCAGAACATTTAAATCCAGTTCTATATGACCACCAGTTAAAATTACGCAACTTTTTTTATTATAAAATAAAAACAAATAAGCAAATTTCTTAATTGTTAAAGTCATTATGACTATTATCATGTTAGAATTTTAAAACAAAAATCAGTAAAAACAGAAAAAGAACATAGTTAAAACTTAATTATAGTGCAGTATAACCAACATGAAGATTCAGTAATCACCATGCTAAAAACGATGATTGACTCAGTCACAGGAAAGAGAATCAAAATAAGAGAAAAACATGAAAATGAAACTATTTAACAGGTTTTAATAAAATCAATAGAAAAAATAACTTTGAAACCATTACTACTACCAAGAATGACTGATTAAAAATATTGTACAACTTCAATAAAATTACAAGTCATTTTTGTTCAACAAGCATTCGTGGCTCTCCACAACTTGCTATCCTTTATAGCTTTGCAAGTTTTATCTTTTTGTTGTTTCTCCCAATCCCTTTTATGCTATCCATTTACACAAGCTTGTTAGATGGGTTACTCACTGCTTTCCTCTTGCCTTCAAAATGTTCAGTGAGTATCAGATTCTCCAGGTCATCTTTCCTCATTATGTCTCCTAAAAAAAAATTTCAACTCTTTCTGATTCTAAGTATAAGCATATTTTTTGTTTCTATTTCCCTTATAGATTCATTATTGATAACATGTTCAGTCCATGAGATTCTCAGCATTCTTTTGTAGAACCACATTTCAGTTACCTCAAGTCCTCTCTTCATCTATGAAAACATTGTCCCACATTCATTCCCATAGATGAGGAATGTTTTTTATATATATGTTTTTTTTTTTTCTAATAAAATTTTCTCATTTCTTAATAATAAGCTCTAGATAAGAATGGTAAAGCTCAGCCTATGGCGATTGATAAAGTTTGGCATTTTGTGGGTGGGTAGAGCGGCCGCAAGCTGCATTCTGCTGGTTGGTGGTGGTGTGTGTGTGTGTGGGGGGGGGGGGGTGATGTTTCTAAGCACAGCACCGGAAGTTATTGATTGAATATAGTCACTCCATTTCAAGCTCCAGGGTTATGATGTTACAGGATGAATATTTGGTTGAATTCAATTGTTCCTATCAAATTGTGAAATAAAGGTCATGTTGAACAGGTACACTTCCAGATCCTTTCAGATGAATGTAGTGATTTCTCCAAGGCTTTATCATAGGTTATCATATTATCTATGTTATACCTGATCTTCATCAATGATATCCTCAATATCGTCAGTTCTCAACTAGGTATTTATGCAGATGAGACTACCATTTACTCTTGGTTCAATAGCAAATCTGACAAATGTGAGAAAGTAAACCCAGCAGCTGCTTTTAAAAAGAACCTCCAATCAGTGGTTAACTGAAGCAAGAAATGGTTTGTAAATTTTAATGCCTTCAAAACAAAACTGCTTTCATTCAACCACTACAGAGAACTTTTTCTGCCTGCCATCTGCATGACTGCTGCTAGACTCTATAAGAGCAACACACTATGAATTCTGACCTCACATTTCCCCCGACATGAAATGGAGTGACTATATTCAATCAATAACTTCCAGTGCCGAGCTTAACAACATCGCCCCCCCCCACCCAACCAGCAGAATGCAGCCGCTCTACCCACCCACAAAATGCAACTTGCGCCCCTTCCACCCAAACATATTGAACCCACAATAAATGGTAGTTTAAACAAAATGATACTCTTGGAACACAGATATTCCATGATCATGGAAAAAAAAAAAACCCGGAAGAAATCACGGAATTGTCGTTTTGAAGTTATATATTTCACGACTTTCAGCTACTTTTTATGTTTGTGAAACATATCTATAATCTATTTCTCTCACAAGTTCATTTTTTTTTTTTTAAATTACAAATGATTTGCAGCCTCTTCGGGACCCCCCCTCGGAAGGCTTCTATCAAAGATTATATATAAAGCGAGCGAGAGAGAGAGAGAGAGAGAGAGAGAGAGAGAGAGAGAGCAAGGGGGTTGATAAATGCTATTTCAACATACAAGTACAATAATTATTTTCCAATTAATCTTAATAATTATTTTGTTATTTTTTTTAATTACAATAGGCCTGCAGAGCCAAGGAGCCTTGCAGCCCGTAGGGAACTTAGGCCCCCCCTCCACAATTGCAGGGGTTTGCAGGGACCCTAAGCACAGCCTCAATAGCTTCATCTACTGCAAGCAAAATTGGTTTACTGTGCCATGTCAGAAAATTTTTCTTGCCAGAATTCATTTCGCACATTTACAAATGTACAACTTGTTCATACATAGAATACTGTTGCCATATTTGGTCTGGTTCTCCTGTTGTACATCTCGAGATTCTTGACAAAATCCAAAAAAAGGATATGTAATGTAACTGATCTGACAAATTTCACATGGCAACTGCTCTGATAAACTTTTTTTCCTCTGGTGCCTCAAACATGAATTTAAGTGGGCTACTCAATTGGCAACTAGGTCCCACCCTTTTACTGTTAAAATAGCTAAAAGCAACCACCACTTCACCAATTTCTTTTCTTACATTTCCCACCTGTTGAACTCTTCTGTTTCACTGATAAGTACAATCTTCAAAAACTCAATTACAATGTCAATCATTATCTATCTTTTTGAACCCTGTTCATT
Source organism: Ascarosepion bandense (assembly GCA_037127315.1). Taxonomy (NCBI): domain Eukaryota; kingdom Metazoa; phylum Mollusca; class Cephalopoda; order Sepiida; family Sepiidae; genus Ascarosepion; species Ascarosepion bandense. The sequence continues at coordinate 5,478,357 of JBBBDQ010000145.1, forward strand.
TTTCATCCTTTCCTCAATTCTCCCTATACCCAGTCTTTACTTTTACTTCCTGTAAACACCTGTTTATTAATGGCATTGCTGTACTTGCTTGGGGTGAAATGTTTGGACAAGATCTTTTGCTAATCAATTATTTAATAAATGAAGACATGCAAGACAAAAGACAAGAATTGCATATTCATATTTCTATTGATTGTTATAGCTTCTCCTTGAATTCAGAACACCATAAATTATACTAATTTTTAACAAGTTGAATGCACATAAAACCTGATTAACCAATGGAAATCAAACACAAAAATAAAAATACTTCTTTTTCTTCATATCTCAATTTCTGATGACGCTTTTAAGGGAAACATGTTAGATTGATAAATGTTTCCTGTTTGTTACATTCTGATCCATGTTTTATCTGTATTTGATCTCAATCCATAGATTATTATTAAATTGAGGGTCGTATTTATCTTTCTGGAGCCATTATTTTGAAAATTAATTGATGAATTCAGATTGAATTAAAGAGATTAGAATAAAATTTTAGTAACACTCACATCAACTCCCTTCAACCTTTTTGTGAAACAGTTCTCGCCTTCACGAATTTCTTGGATATTGAATAAAGGAACTGCAAATAAAAGAAAATGAAAAATAAGTTGCAAAAAAATGTAAACTTAGTAACAAGGTATAAGTAAATTAGTATTTAGTATTATTATTACCGAAGTTCAATAAATGACCTAAAATTTAAGATGATTGTCCCCACACCCATGTGATATTTTTATAATGTAATTATTTATCCAAATAACCATCAGTAGATTAAATAAAGTGTTCAGTTCAAAAATTTTCTGAAAGTTACCAGACTCAACAAGCACTTGATGAAAGATAGAGGACACAACATGTGAAACATTATGATAACAAAAATGAGGACAATAGTTCTAACGTAAATGAATTTTGGCAAATACCTACAACTGAACTATTAAAGACAATGAAATATTTAAATATGATTGATAAAAGAAACATGTACGAGAATGAGATTTCGAAGATCTCACAATAACCAGTGAATTTTATTTGGAAAATGATTTTACATAAAATACAAACTAAAAAGTATTTCTACTTTCTTAAAACACTAAATCAAATTACATAAGATTGATAAATATAAATTTGTAGCACCAATGTAAATTTTGCAGTGCTGCTTTGTAGAATTTATATCAAACAAGAATTGACAACATTATTAACACTGATTTAGCTTCAGTTAGTTTTACCACTGCCATCACAACTTTCCTTTGCTTCTTCTATAATTATTTTCACAGTGATTGTTCTAATGAGCTTTCCTCATTGGTAACTTGACTGCATACATTTAAACACTGAACTAGATTGGCAGCCAGGTCTCATAATTTCACTGTTGAAAGAACTAGTTTTAACCATAAGTTTTATTCTAATTGTTTTTTTCTTTTGCTTTCTTACTTGTGGAACTTTAAGGGCTTCCTGCTTTGCTAGTAACAACAATCTTTAAGAATTTAAATGCAATGTTAATCAACATCTTCTGTCTCCTTGAATCCTCTGTTATACTCTGTTGCAATTAGATCTTTCTGATTCACACTACATGTTGGATGGATGTGAACACTAAAAAAGTGCTTTTTTTAGTGTTCACACCCATCCAACACGTAGTGTTAATCAGAAAAAGATAAAAAATACAACACACAACAAAAAATTATTTGCTGAGCAGAGGCTCTTAGCATCGCGTCCAGACAACAAAAATCCCCACAGCAAAATACAAAAACAAATCATGAGTGTTCATGCAGGAAAAAAAAAATCCATGGGTTCTACCAAATTTGCTTAAAAGAAAGCCCCTCATAATGATTAATACTGTAGCAGGCTAAAAGGCTACCTGCCAACACACAGCCATGACCTTGTCCAAGCTTTACTAATCTCACCAGACTCTTCAGACACAGAATGCAACAGACCAGCTTTAACAAAGCCTGGCTCTCAACACCAATATCGATATTTCTAGCCTCAATGTTTTCACTATCCAGCTCCAGCTTCCTTGTTGTCACCACCATGACCCCATTTCATTGATACCACATTCAACCAGAATTCAACAGAGACATTCTGCTTGATCAACCTTCACGATATCAGCAACCATAGTACCTTACCATGAATCAACACACCACTGAGACCTCGATTTATCAAGCCACCAGGTCCTTCAGCTTGTCACATTTCAGCATCATACAATCACCATCCTATCAAACACCTCACAAGAAGAGGCGCATATATCAAACCTCTACCAACAGCTAATCCACTCCAGACCTATCCTCCAAAAAACACATGAACAATTTTTGCCAAATTTCAAACAACTATGTACATATTTTGAAGTCTGACAAATACACGCTGTTGAAAATTTAATCCTAATTTGTTCCTTTCTATTGCAAACCAAATGCTCATTATAACACCTCCCCTTATATTGTCCCCTGTTTCTTTCACTCTCAGTAACCCCCTAGCATCTTAGTGGCTTTATTGCCTTACTTAGGGTAAAATAATAAAAAAATCTGAGAGATGAAAAAAAGAAACCCTATAATTTACAGTTTTAAATAGTGACCTCTTCATAAACATGTGTTGATTAAAAAAAAAATAATAATTCAATAACATCCCAAAAACGTTTGTTTAAATTTCTGGGATGAGGAATTATTTTTATTTTTATTTTTAATTGGACTGACATTGTAAAAGTTATGAGGATATTAGTCCTACAGATAATAAAAACAAATAATCCTTGTAAGAAAAAAACATTTTGCCTTGATATTCTGCTACCTTTACAATGATTTTAAAATCATTGTGAAAAAACTAATTGTTGGCTAAATATTGATTGTATTAATAACATAAGGTTTGGTTTTGAGTATTATTATTATTATTAATATTAATGAATAGCAGTACTTTTTTCTTCTGGAAGAATCCATAAAGGATTCATTCATAATAAGGTAACTAGTAATGCAATCATATTTATATGAAATACAGTGAAGCAATATTTTCAAAGGAAAAATTCTCCCAAAACAATACTAAAAGTATGACATTTACTATAAACTCATAAGCACCATTAATAAATCTATAGGTAGTAAGGTATTTGTGAAAGTTGAATTAAAGTTTCTGTATAGGGTTAACATAATAATCATGAGGTACAATCTAAGTAAAGAAATAAGCATGAATAGATTAAGAGTTTGAGTACATTTTCTTCTATGTGCCATTTCTTATTAGGATGTGAACAATTATTGCTCTTCATGATTTCCTTGAGTATATCACTTTATTGAAAAGAGTTAAACATGATTTATTGAATAAATTGCAATGGTATTAGGTCCTTAAATAAGTTCTCATTGATCTTTTATGAAAAGTAATGTTTTATTTACAAAGATTAATAAGAAACATTTTACTGAAAAGCCGAGTTAGAATTCCAGTTGAATTCATTGCATTCACTTACACGCAAATACCCTTGGGAAAGGTATTAATCCATCTCTTCCCTCCAATTATGGGTTAAATAACAGAACAGATTGGGTTCTATAGCCTTGGCTGGCAACCAGTCTACTGCAGAAAGCAATGGCAAACTACTGCAGGATAATCTTCTGCCCAGTCAGTCATGTCTCTTGAGACATGATTGCCCAAGCATGTATCGCGTACGGCACTTAACTGACTGACTGATTCTCTATTGATAACCACTACTTTTTTCCAGCTTTCTGGCAGATTTTAAATTCCATGTAGGAAAAACTGTCTTTTGAGGCTAACCACAAGTCAGCATTTTTTTAGACATCTTTATAGGAGTGAAATTGCTGCTCAGCCAGGACATTTGCCATCAATCAGAACAAATGATAATCAAACAAAGCAATATCTGGTAAATACAGCAAATGGGGTAGAACTTCCCATTTAAGTGTTTCCAAAATAGGTTTTCACCCATTTTACAACACATGGCCTAGTGTTGTCATGTTGCAAAATCACTGTCATGTATCTGCTCATACAGCAGCCATTTTATCTTCAGTGCTTAGCTCAAACACATCAATTTTAGTTAATATCAATCTCCTGAGATGGTTTCAGTCAATCTGAACAGATGATACCACCAAATGCAGAGCAGAAACTTCAAACCATGAATATTTACCATTGCTGCTGATGTTGATGCAATGCCGAGCTTACCTCACTATCTTCTATGCTTATAGTTATTACAGTGTATCCACTTTTCATCACCAATCACATCACATTATAATGCAAAAAACATTTCCTTTTCTGCTATTGAAGCAGCTGTTCCCACATGACAAGAGGCTGTTCAACGTGTCTCAGCTTCAAATCTTATGGTCCCCAATGCCCATGCTTTTGAATCATTCCTAATGCTTTCAAACATTCTGAAACGGTTGTGTGATCAATTCCCAATGATTCTGCAAGTTCCGCTTGTGCCTAATATAAGTCTTCATGAAGTAATGCCACCAATTCTTCGTCTTCAAACTTTTTGGGTGTGTCAGAGTGTTCATTATCTTCATCAAAATCGTTATTTTGTGAGCATCTAAACTAATCTCTATGTTGTTTCCAATAGAACATGGTCGCAGTAAGTCTCAAGAAGAGTTCTGTGTGCTTCAGCTACAGATTTCTGTTGAATAAGTAGTACAGTATAATTCCCTGCAAATAGACTTTCTTTGGCATGTTTAACATTATGAAAAACAAAGTTGTTTACACTTCAGCAAAATGACATACACTGAATTTATAGCACTTTCTAACAGATGAGTTACCATCTGAAACTATACACACAGTTCTGAGAATGCCATCTGTTGGAAAACAGCAAGAACTTATTCAAGGTCCTAGTAATATATGCTGCTTCCTTAATAGGAAATATTCAGCATTCATTGAAGAAGTAGTCAATGCTACTTTCAGTTAAAATTTATAAAAATCTTTCTTTTTCAACAATTTTTCCAGAAAATAGGTTTCTCAATTGCAGTAGCTGTTATTGCTCTTTACAACATTGATGGAAGCTTCCTTCTTTATTTGAAGTTGTATAGAGTTTTTTTTACATATAGCTACTGATTTTTTACATTAACTGAAGACAAATCTGAGTTTTCATGATACAGGGATTAAGAAATTAACTTTAAAAGCACTGTGCCACTTACATAAACCATGTATGTTCACACAAGACTAATTAGCCCTGTATTCAAGTATACCCAATCAATTTGTCTCTAAAACAGGTTTATCTAGTTGGTTTGAGGGAATAGTTACATACAAAAAAAAATGTAAGCTGAACTGAGCACAAGTTTGTTATAAAGAATATCACCCGATTGTCCTATCCTTCATTTTAAACCTGTCTTTAATATAAAAAAAACTGCAAAAAGATACTCGATTATTTTCCACAACCATCTTAAAAAAAAAAATCTAAATTATTTGGTCACAAATGGATAAAAGAATCAACATGGAATATTCCTCTACCAAAAAGTAAAAATAAAAATGTAAAATACACTTTTTTTTATAAGTAACTCATTAATAAGCAAATGTACACATATTTTAAGCAGCTACTGATGTCAATAACTGAAATAAAAAAAAAAAAAAAAAAAAGAAAAAGTGTGTGGGTGGGGGAGATAAAGTAAAAAGAAAATATAAAATTAAACAAAAATGTTATTAAATACATCATTCTATATTGTATTCAAGAAATCTATCAAATCTACTCATTTAGTCACATAAGTTAGTTCTCTATAGAGTATAGGATCCAGTATTTCCTGGTATTTTATCCATTGGGTAGAAGAGATGGAGTCATGGTGGAATAATGCTTAGTGGCTCATATTGAGGAATAGGTTAAGCTGAGTTTGGTTTCCAATTGAGTTCATTACATTCATCTACGTACTAATACTCGTTGACCAAAATATGAATCTATCTCTTCTCTTAGTTACATTAACAGGCATTTTTATATTTTTTTGATCTGAGCATAAAATTTACACTGTCATTTAAGTAATTTCAGTACTCATTTTAGTACAAGTAAAAAAGTAACTTGAATGCTGTTCAAAATTTTAAATTAATTATAATGAAAAATAAAATGTATATTAGTTATAGTGAGACTATATTTATATAAAAATCTGACCCAGTTTAAATACGCTTTTACCATTTTATCTGTAAATATATTTAACAACATTTATATGTATGCATGTGTGTGTGTGTATATATATATATACACAACTTTTGGGGTGATATTTTTGCTTCTCATGGAGAAACTTTTCACAAATATTTAAAAGATCATTGAAAAGACAAAATATGCAAGCAAATATATTTACCTCAGATTCTTTTTTTTTGTTTTTTATTTACAGCTTTCATGAAAAGGAACTTATTCTTGTTATATACTTTCAGAATGAGAATTTTTGCAATTACAATGCATATTATTTTCATGTTTTGTCAATAACAAAAACTAATATCTGCTATAAGAAATGAAATTCTTGGCCTTTTACTTTAGAAGTACCCACAGAGTAGAAGATTATGTAACTGCTTATTGCCTTAGGTAATTTTATATTTTTACAATCATGCCAGCACTTTGTGTTTATGTCCCAGTAAAAGTAAAGATTTTAAAATGCTAATTTTCAGTGCAGACAGAACTACCCATTGAAAAATGCAACACCTCCCTATGTGGCTGTGTGCCAGATTAATGTAAGCTTTCTATATATAATTTTTTTTTCCTCACACACAATGTCACCGAAACTTATGCACTTTATCATGCATTCAATAATGCTTGATACATTGATTTATAATGATTTTTGCTTGAATGTAGTAAGCAATATTTTTTTAAAGGGAACAGTAACCTGTGCCAATAATTAGCTTGCATTCAGTACTTTTTTTTTTATTTCAGTGAATAATTCAAAAGAATTTTTTTTAATGAAATAAAGAATAAAAATACAATGTTAAAGATTAAATTGTATTTTGAATACTTCACAAGGTAACAAATATAATTGAGTTTTGAATACAAGAGATAATATCTGAGAATTTATTTTTTAAAATAGTCTGACTAACCCAATGCCAGTCATTCAAAACTTTTTTTCAAAAATATTTTGTGATGTTAAGACAAATATAATTATTTTGACTTCAAATATTGATCATAATTTAGTATATGGTTCAAATCTTGTCTGGATAGTTTTTTGGCCTCAAAGAAATTAAGGATTAAAACCAAAAAAAATTAAAGCTTCTCTCAACAACTTTAACTCAATGAAAATCACCAAAATTCACCTGAAGATCATGAAAGCTTGTCTAAGATTAAGGTTACAAAACCTTACAACAATTTTTTTTATTTTTTAGGATTTACATTTGTTTTTAAAGGAGCTCTAAAAGATACTTTTCAGAACAGCTTTAGTTCACAGTAATAAATAGTATAAAGCATATGATTTCTAATTCAACCAAAATATTTTTATAAATTTTTGTCAAAATTAATCAACTGTGGTAACAATTTGAATAGTTCATAAGAAGACACTATATAATAATTGTCATTTAAGAAGCAATTGAAAACAATGCTCTTTCAGTCACAGTTGTAAACGATAAAGGACCGAGCAATCCTTTCTACCACAAAATTTATAACAAATTGCCTCAAGCTGTGAATGACTTCTAATGATGTTATGTTCTCCCCCCCCCCAATAGATAAAAGCAGGTTGACTTAAAGGAAAAGCAAAAATATATAAACCAATTACTGTCAGATGGTACACTTATAAAATTTTGATGATAAAAAAATTTATCAACTCATGAAATTCGTATAGAGAAACATACATATCGACATCAATAAAAAAAAAAAAAAAAAAAATATTACTAAATATATAGATAGGATTGTATGTTGGGAAATATGTAGTAACTAGAATTGAATACATCAAATACAGTGCAGCTTAAATTTAAATCCAATAAGCAATTATTTTAGAGCCAATAAAAACATTTAGCCATTAGCTACTTCAATAATATATGTAATGTTTCTTACAGGAATACTTTATAGTACATGAACTGATGGTGGCAAGAAAGAGTACATGCATAAAATAACAGACCAATTGATTTGAAATGCAAGATAACATTTAATAAAATAAAATTAATATGAAAGTTTGCAATAAAGATAAAGCAGTAGTCTGAACAGTGTAAAATAATATATAAAGTAGCAATAATTATTTTAAATAATGTAAAATCTTGTCTATTTAACTTTGAAGATGTGTAATAAAAGATATTTCTGTGTGGTAAAGAAGTTCTTAGAGAAAGGAAAATTTTATATTATTTGTTAAAGTAATTATTGCTACTTTATATACTAATTACATTGTTCAGACTGTTATCCCCATCTTTATTCCCATACGAAGGTTGGTTGTTAGTAATTCAGTAAGTTTAAACTTTTAAAACAATTGACCTCATAGTCTATAATAACCCAACAAGCACTAAATTCTTTACAAAAAACCAATGTAGTGTACCAATTTACATGCCTATTCAGAGATTGCATCTCTGATACTAATCAAAAACCTAGTACATATATTGGTTTTACTACAACCACGCTCTCCCGTAGACTTACATGTCATCTTTCTGATCAGAGTACTATTAAACAACATTTCTCTGAAAAACATAAACATGTAGGTAATATGAGACAGATTTTGGTCAACAATACGGTGATCCTTACTCATTCCCACAGTAAGAGGAACCTGCAGATATTGGAGGCCATGTATATCAAATCAAAACAACCAACACTCAATAAAATCAACTTTAAAACAGAAAATAACATATTACATTGCATTTGACTACATGGTTTTGTTATCATTTCGCGCTATCCCGCAGTGTGACGTCATAAAACCGCATCGCAAACTTAAGAACTGCGTTTATTATTTTTGGTAACTATTGCCGTTGCCAAGCGGAGTTTTATGTCAACACAAAATAAAATCGTCGGTGATGGTGGATTTTATAATATTTCAGTTTAAACAACCTCTCTGAAGATGGCCCATGTGAGCTGAAAGCTTAGAAGTAAACCAATAAATAATTATCCAAATGTTGGAGAATTTTTGTCTTTATTTTCAACTGAAATTAAAGCAAAAATACGACATTTAGAACGGCTCATGATTAAACATAATAGATATTCATTGTCTCTTATATTTAATAGCATATGTTTAGAAAATTACTTGCTGCCTCGATATACTAAATATATATATATATATATATATATATATATATAAAAAAGAAGTGCAAGAAAACGTGAACGTTTTGTTGAAAGTGTAGATTTATTGTTATTTCTTAATATTACTTGCTTTTTGTATGATATATTAAGTGTCCACAATGGTATTTGTGTTGCTACACGTTTCAAATCTAAAGTTGACTCTTCAGGTGAATAAACTTGTGATTTCACATATCGAGATCCGTTTGTTTTTCTGATATCCAAGATATCATGTATAAATAGATAAATCAAGTGGTTGGCAGGTCAGAGAGTTTATATGTGTGCGTGCATGTTGGGTTTTTTTCACACGCTTATGTTTCTCCTTCCACCTTTGTTGGCTTTAAAAAATTTTTTTTCACTGACTTTTGAAATTAGATTTAATTTTTATACATTTCTTTATATATTATTTTCAGCGATTTTGATTTAATTGTACTCTACAGGTCATTTAGTTCTTTTTTTTTTGTTTGTTTGTTTTTGGGATACTGTTTAAATTTAGAGTACGTGTTTTTTTTTTTTTAATTTGAATTTCGTGTGCATGTGAGAGGTTTTCCATGTTTTGTTGAGGGAAGGCTTGTATTTTCTTTATAAATATTTCTTCCTGTATCATGAGGGTGTCATAATCTGCATTTTGGTAGATGGGCATTACTCTGAATTTACCTCCACTGCATTCATGTAAATGTTGGGAGACATACAATTTCCTGTTATTGGCTAGTTTAATCTTACTTTTGTGCAGGGCTACTCTTTTATTCAAGCCTTGTGTTGCCCAACACACATATTTTGGGGCATTCATCACATTTTAAAGCATAAATTATGTTTTTAGAGTTGCAGCTCAAATCTGTTTTTATTTCGAATGTAGATGTGTATTCGAACTTGAAGTGGTTTCCTTCTATTATTATGTTGTATACCCCACATCTTTTTTGTTGCATTTTGTGTCGCTCGAATTTTGATGAGGTTAGAATGTTTTATAATTTTTTTGGATTGGCGTTTGCTCTTAATTATTTTAGTTGTCTTTAAAATTTCCATTATTTTATCATTTTGTTGAGTAATTCTATGTGTGTTTTGATCTTTGTAAATAATTCTGGGTTGCTTTTGTTGCGTGTGGAAACATTTTCTTGTTTTTTTTTATTCTGGAGTGATTCTAATGGTATTTCTTCTGCTAGGTGGAAACCCTTGTTTATTAGTAGAGTATGGTACCCTCTTATTTGTACTGTGAATTATTTACAAAAAATACAAGCCTTCCCTCAAAACAACATGAAAAACCCAACACACACACACACACACACACACACACGTAATTTAAACATGAAAAAACCCACGCACACACACTAAATTCAAATAGTATCCCAAAAAGAACTAAATGACCCATAGAGTAGAATTAAATCAAAATCACTGGAAACAATTTTGAGGTATTAAAAACAAAATCAAATTTAGCAAGTCAGTGAAATTTTTTTTTTTTTAGAGCCAACGAAGGTGACAGGAAAAACCTTCAAGTGTGAAAAAAAAACCCACAGTCATGCACACATATGAACTCTCTGACCTGCCAACCACTTGACTTATCTATTTATACACAACACCGTGGCCATCCGAAAACAAACAGATCTTGATATGTGAAGTCACAAGTTTATTCACCTGAAGAGAGTCAACTTTAGACTCTAAGTAGGTGTAGCAACACATATACCATTATGGACACTTAATATATCATACAAAAAGCAAGTAATAATAATAATAATAATAGCAACAATAAATCTATACTTTAAACAAAACATTCATGGTTTCTCGCACTTTTTCTTCTATACCAATTTCTCTCGTTTTAACAACTACTATTTCTGTTTTTAATATATATATATATATATATATATATATATATATATATATTAATTAGCTAATTATCTGGGATGGTTTTTATCATAGGACATAAAATGCAACACTGAAATCCAAATGTTCACTGTGATAGCAAAAGTGCCTTCCAAAAGCTAAGTAAATTATTAAAAAACAGAAAAATTTCATTAAAAACAAAGGAAAGAGTACTGGGAAAACTGCATTTTGAATTTGTGTGTTGTACTATAGCAGCTGGCCTGAGCAAGACTATTTAACAATTGCCCATGTTAACAAAGCAAACCACTAACTCAAGGAGTGCAGACTAAAAACTGACTGCTTTCGTTACTTTATAAATTGATATAACTAAGCAGTCATGTGATTATCATGACTTTAACCAAAGGGGGATAACTGCCTTTTGAATCACTACATGACCAACAGGTGGACTATTACTCTTTTGTAGTGCCTTAATAAATGTGAAAAGTTGATTGGTCTAAAAGCTTAAAATACTCAACAAAAGACTGCTATTTTAAGCTAAGTCAGTGATCAAGTCAGTGATTTCAGTTTTAAAAAGACAATCCATTTGAGTCACATTTAAGTAGTATTGAGTGAGTTTTGGAGAGATTTTACTTCTTAAAAAGGAGCAATGCAATATAATCAATTTTTATGTTACAAAATTTGTTTATCAACATCCATAGATTTGAAGTTCAGTTTTAATTTAAAAATATTAGATGGAGAAAATTATTTTAGTATGAAAATGTGAGGTGGGGGTAAATTTTTAAACAACAAAATCTTTGATTTAGCATGAAATTATGAGGCAGGTTATTTTTTTTTCTCTCTCCTACTAGATAAAAGTAAATCTTGATTAAGACAAAAAAAAAAAGTGATGCAAGTTAAAGTTTTAAACATCTAAACCATACATTTAGTTTAAATTAACAGTAATTTGGGTATTATAACATTCATTTTTATCATTTACATTGTTCGGACTGTTGTCCTCATCTGTATTGCCATATTCACAACATTTCTGACATTGTATGCGCCAACCTTTAGATAATTGGAATTTTTCAAACTGAACCCTTTATTATGGTCACTGAGGTATATTGTTCTTGTTCCACGAGTTTTGCCACTTTCGGATATCTTAATTATTTCACTTTAACTTAACTAAGATGCCCAGAAGTGGTATGACTCATGGAATGAGAACAATATAAGTTCAGTTCAAAATTCTAATCACCTGAAGAATGTTGGAGCATTCAATGGCCAAAATGTCATGAATCTGGCATTACAGTTAAAGATAACAGTCAGAATAATGCAATTACAATACCTCATCTCAGAAGTATAGGCAATTTTTGAATATTTATCAAGGCAGCACAAAAGAGTAGAGCCAGATAGTAAAATAAATGATCAACCTGAATGCAACAACAAAAACAACATTAGTCATTTGTGTACTAACACAGCAATCCTCAGCCTGTCGGACTGTATGTAAATAATAAGTGAATAAAATTATACTGAATATTAATAATAATAAAGCAATGCAACAAAATCCTTGACTTAGTATGAAATCATGAGGCAGACTAAGTGTTACTTTTTTCTCTCCTCCCACACAACAAAATCCTTGATTTAGTATGAAATCATGAGGCAGACTAAGTGTTACTTTTTTCTCTCCTCCCACACAACAAAATCCTTGATTTAGTATGAAATCATGAGGCAGACTAAGTGTTACTTTTTTCTCTCCTCCCACACAACAAAATCCTTGATTTAGTATGAAATCATGAGGCAGACTAAGTGTTACTTTTTTCTCTCCTCCCACACAACAAAATCCTTGATTTAGTATGAAATCATGAGGCAGACTAAGTGTTACTTTTTTCTCTCCTCCCACACAACAAAATCCTTGATTTAGTATGAAATCATGAGGCAGACTAAGTGTTACTTTTTTCTCTCCTCCCACACAACAAAATCCTTGATTTAGTATGAAATCATGAGGCAGACTAAGTGTTACTTTTTTCTCTCCTCCCACCCACAACAAAATCCTTGATTTAGTATGAAATCATGAGGCAGACTAAGTGTTACTTTTTTCTCTCCTCCCACACAACAAAATCCTTGATTTAGTATGAAATCATGAGGCAGACTAAGTGTTACTTTTTTCTCTCCTCCCACACAACAAAATCCTTGATTTAGTATGAAATCATGAGGCAGACTAAGTGTTACTTTTTTCTCTCCTCCCACACAACAAAATCCTTGATTTAGTATGAAATCATGAGGCAGACTAAGTGTTACTTTTTTCTCTCCTCCCACACAACAAAATCCTTGATTTAGTATGAAATCATGAGGCAGACTAAGTGTTACTTTTTTCTCTCCTCCCACACAACAAAAAATTGATTTAGTTAATACAAATGTGAGATTGGCTCAAGTTTTCTACACCTAAACCATATATTTAGTTTGAATTAGCAGTAATTTCAGCAACGTAATTTTCAAAATTCGTTTAAATAGATCCAATTTTTAAAAAATATTTATCAAGAAAGTCTACCATTTGTCCATGCTTTGACCATTCTGGATATGAAGATAAACTACATCCAACCTCTGATTTAGTGGTTTTGAAGATCCACCTTGACCTGGGGTGATAGCACCTGTTATAGTCCCAGCTATAGACAAATGGTTAAACCTAAATTGGGATCAGAACAATATAAAAGTATTAAATTTTTTATAGTAAAAAAAATTACCAGCAATATGTATCCGTAAAGAAATTAACAGCAATACATAATAAAAAAAAATTACACCTATACCGTTTAAAACAAATTACTAACACTCTCAAGAAAATTTAATTTCAGCAAGCATGAAATGATTCATAAGGAGTTGATATGCTACTAAACATACAAGCTCTATACTTTGAATATTGCTGCCATGGTCTGGTGCTTTAACTATATATTTACAGATTTTTAATTTAACTAGAAGAACCTGTAATATTATTAGTCCTGATCTGGCATTTTGACTTCCGTCAATTTTTTTACCAGCATAATGTAACTTCCATGTTTTTCTATAAATAATAGTAATAGTTCTGATGAATTATCCTCTATGGTAACAAGATGAATTTAAGCGTAGTACGACATTGGCAGCAAGGTTTCATCATTTTAGAGTTGAAATGGCTAGCTATAACCATAAATTCCACGTTATCAATGTTTTTTGTCATGCTTTTCATTTGTGGAATTCTCTTCCAGCTTCTTGCTTTTTGGTCAAGTTGGATCTTCAAAAATTTAAATGCAATGTCAATCATTATCTTGTCTTAATTCTTGTTTTATTGTTCTCAATCCTTAATGTTTTTTCTTTTATATACAGTAACCCATGTGTCTTAGTGGCTTTATTGCCTTGATTGAGGTGAAATAATAAAAGAAGAATAATGCCAGATAGTAAAATAAATTATCATTCTGGTCACAACAAAAACATTAGTCATTGGTATACTAACAGTAATTCAGAACCTGTCAGACAGCATACAAATAAGTGAATAAAACTATAATAAAACAATAACAATGAAGTTCAGACTTAGAGTTCTGAGGATTTGTATTAATTTGTTACTAATTTGAAAAGGGAAGTCAATGTATGTGGCTAAAACTAACTCAACCAGCAAATATTAATTTAGACATAAAGAGAAGAAACACGAGATCTGTTCATAATATTCAGATACTTCTGCAAGAGAAACAATTTATCTATTGTGCATTCTCTGAATAGCCAAATAGAATGTACCAAGCTTATTTGGTTTATAGTAATTTTAGCTTCATGATGTATTGGAATCAGTGAGTGTCATGATACAAAGAAAATATATCAACAATAACAAAAAAAACAAACAAAAAAAAACAAACAAAAAAACAACAACTACAAAACAGTTACTTGCAAAATAATAATCAATAGAATTCTTACCAATGATGTGTCAGTAAATGTTAATTACTTCACATTCATAATGCTATGTGTTGACATTAATTTTTGTATTATATACCATGTCTCTCTCTCGTGTGTGTGTGTGTATATATATATATATATATATATATATAATTATGAATTAAAAGTACACTGCCACACAAAAACTTCTGTGTTTCGAGATAGAATCTCGTCATCAAGATATATATATATATATATATATATATAATTTGGATCCAATTCAACCATTTAAAAAAATATCTTTAAAATAATAATGGCTCATTCTTTAGTATACCAGGATACATAAGAAAAAAGTTGAGAATTTAACACTCACAGGACAGATCAAAGAAGAAACAACAGATAACCTACTTAGTGAGATTGAGTAAACAGATACCAGAACAAGATTTAGGAGACAAAAAGGCAAAATGCATTAAGAGCAACAAAAGACAGGAAATTGTAGTTTAGCCATGATCATCAATGAACTGAAAGGAGAAGGCACAAAAGAAAAAAGTGTGGCTAAATAATCCTTGTTGCAGATGCTTGCTCAGGTACATTTGCAATTCTCTTACTCCCACAGGGCCAACTTGTAATTTATACCAAAAACTATGTTGAGCAACCCTAGTTAGTTTTTAAGAAAAAACAAATTGGTATAATCAGTAATTAAACAAAATCCATATTCTGAATCCCTCAATCATGATCACTTGGTACAGTGATAACCATAAACAACTTCTGAACAGTTCTGTCTACCTATTTCCGTTTATAAGGCTTTGATCAATCCATGGTATAGTTTTCAGGCATTCCTCAACTGTGCTAAATTCTGAGATCATCTCCTTGACAAACTGACCATAGTAAGATTTGAACCCTAGTTTCATATTCAGAATGCTAATGTTCTAACTACTCAGCGACATGCCATAAATCATTATACTGCTTATATACCACAAATGATAAATGAACTTATTTAAAATGAGCTATTGAATACAACATAAAAACGTACTAAATATGTGTGCATGTAAAAAAATGAATCTTCATATATAACCTAACAAGGTTTCAAATATCACAAAGTCAGGCAACCTATCTTCAATCTTGATTTGGTATTATTACTATGTTCTTTCAATATTGCATAATTATGAAAAGAGTTAAAATATTTTCACTTTTATCAATAGATGGTCATAGTAATTATTCTTGACAAAATAACTATGGCAGAAATACAAAATAGTTTTTATTTTACTTTTTTTTTTTTCAATCATTTCACCCCAAGCAAGGTGAGACCGCCACTAGTGTACAGGAGGTTACAGTGAGCTAAGAGTAGGGAAAAGATAAGACAAATGAGATTCAAGAAATAAGATGGCAATTGACAATGCATTTAAATTGTTAGAGATTTTAGCTATCACTAAAGTAAGTAAACAGAAGAAAATTCTACAGGCATTAGATTGTTGGAGTAGAAGTGGTGGTTACATATAACTATTACAATGGTAAAAGTGTGGGACCTAGATGCCAATCTAGTAGCACACTTAAATTCATGTGGTCAAGGTACCAGGGGGGAAAAAAAGCTCATCAGAGAAATTACCATTAAAATATTTGTAGAAAAAACAGAGGAATGCCACATCATATTGGTGAGAAATTGACTGAAGTCAAGATGCCAAGTCAGGATTGATCACATTGCAGATCCTTCCTTGAATTTTGTTGAGAATCTTGAGATGAATAGCAAAAGCACCAAACTAGATATACGCTTGGACGATCATGTCTTGAAAGAGACATGACTGATTGGGCAGAAGATTATACTGCAATAAGTTGCCATTACTTTCTGCAGTAGACTGGTTGCTGATCAAGGATATAGAACCCAGTCTGTTCTGTTATTTTACCTGTAACTGGAGGGAAGAGATGGATTAATACCTTTCCAAGGGTATTTGCACATAAGTGAATGCAAGGAATACAATATTGAACTCAGCTCCCCGATTTTTCATTCCAAGCCAACATCCACTGCACTACAATGTACATCCAAATAGTAGATTTATAAAAAATATAAGAATCACAAAGATGGTGATTGATATTACATTTAAAATTTGTAGGTCATAAGTGGCAGAAAAGCAAAAGACCAAAAAAGAGTTCCACAGGTAAGACATACAAGAAAAGAAAGTATCAGAATTGAACTTATGATGACTATGTCTATTTTAACAATAAAATCATGAGACCTAGTTGCCAATCAGCACACTTTAGTTCATACAGTTGAGGTAACATCCAAGAAGGATTCTAGAAGGAAGAATTGTCTGAAATGACACATGAAATCCTAGTTTCCTAGAAATTAAAAAATAAGACATTAGTAAGGAGATAGGACAATAAAAGAACAGGTTTCAAAAAAACAGAGAATCGTGACTGATTCTGCATTTAAATTTTTGAAGACTGTAGTTAACAGGAAAGCAAGAAACTGGAAGATTTACACAGGTGAGAAGTAAGAGAAAAAAAAACCATTAAGTAGAGATAAATAATCTAGTTAGTTCAACAATCAAATGATGAAACCTAATTGCCAATCTAGTCAATCAGTGCAATACCTGATACATGCTTGGGCAATCATGTCTCAAAAGAGACATGACTGACTGGGCAGAACATATTTTCCAGCTGTTTGTTGCCATTACTGCAATAGACTGGTTGCTAACCAAGGCTATAGAACCCAATCTGTCCTGCTATTTAACCTATAGCTAGAGGGAGAAGGGATGAAAAAAAAAAAAAAGGGAACAGACTTTATTATTAATCTTTTTCTGCATACAAACATTTTGCTACAACTACAAACTCTGGATTCATTTAACTCCATGCTACACTGGGAAAATTTACAGTTAATAATTTCAATTTCAAATTGATGTTATTCTGTTCTGGAAATAAATTTCTATTAAAAAAATACAAATAAAACACTTATTCTTTCCAATCTTCTGATGATAATTCTAACTTGTGAGGCATTCAGTTATGTTTGGCACAAGGCAAATTTAATAAACATGCTTGAGCTCCCTACTTCAGGACTACAAGAGTTAGCATAATTAACAATTGTGATGCAAATAGTCTGGAATGTCATTGTTAACCTTAAAATCATTTAATCAAGAAATAAAGAAATAAAAAATTAAAGTTTGCAGCAGTCAATGACTTTACTCAGTTTACATACATAAAATGAATATAAAGCAAAAGACAATATCTCAATTGTTTTCTATTGGTTCCTTACTTTGGTATCTAATTTATCACTGAACAAATATTAAACATTGATCTAAAATAAAACTTGAAACTTTTCTCTACTTTTAATGTATGTCTAACAAGTTATTATACTAATCTTTAACAACAAAAAATGCAATGTTTTGATTTGCTAAAATCAAACAAAAACATTAAAGTTAAAGAAATCATGATTCTGAAAATTGCCAAATCAAAGACTTGTTTTCAAATTCCACACTTATCTCAATCCTAATAAGCTGTTTTGAATCACCTATTCTCAAAGAAATTTTTTTCACTCACAGCACATGGACAAAAGAGTGACTGTTCAAATGTCAGCATGATTCATCTCCTATTGAACCAGTTGACTAATAATAGAAAACCTTGTATATATTTAATACAGATGATCATATAACCTGTTGGTCTGTATAGAACAAATGGAAATGGGTTTTATGCTTTGAAACTGGTTGAACAACTATGCACAGCAGTCTGATAAGAATAATGGCATAAACTAGTTCTGTATTCAGATTGTTGTTCTGACAGCATCATAAACAAAAAGTTCAGTTATACAGCTTATGGATTTAGATAAACCAGTTCTTTTTTAAACTAGGAAAATTCAGTGTTGAGCCTGGTCATTATTTGTGTTAATGATCAGCAGAGCAAAAAACATTTCTAACATCCAAATACATTATAGAAAAAGAACTAAAGCTTCTGAATTATGCTTAAAAATATGGCTGTTTTTATTAGTCATACAATATTTATATTACTAAAAAAATTTTTAAAGTTAATCATTCACCTATTTTTACTGTTTTTTAAACAAAAAAAAAATCATGCAAGTGTTTTTCTTTTTAAGAAAAACATGATAAATATGAAGAGCTGTATATTTCTTTATATAGAAATGAAATCTGAAATCTTAATTAAAAAAAGCATTTTCTCTTATTACAAAGTCTTCATGTGATTTTGCTTGTATGTATGTATGATGTACATTTGGGTGTATGACTTACATTTAATGACAAAGTATGAAATATAACATTGGAATAATACATTCTACTTCCACAACTTGTACTTGTGGATGCATTTACCTTGGATGGGTTGAACCATCATGGGACATTTTTTTGGCTACACAAGTGGTACCCCTGCCACATGTAGTACAGAGGTTTTCCTGCAGTAGGTTGACAATTCTTACTGCAGAAGACTGGTTGCTAACCAAGGTTATAGAATCCAGTCTGTCTTGTTATTTACCAATAGCAATTTAGATTGTTCAGCATTTACTGCCATAAAGAAGGACATATATCACATATCAGTCCAGTATTCTTTTCTTTGTTTCCAACTAAATCTTCCTGTCATGCAATATTCTACTCAGTTCTTGAAATGCATCCTTGGCCATGCCAATATGCTGTCAGATCTCAGTGTCAAACTTTCTGTTCTCTGTTAGAAAACTTTCCAAGTATTTAATTCAGTATCCCCAAATTTAATTGGCATTTAGGTCTCTTTTTACCTGATGACCATGCATTAAGTTCTCTTGTAGTCTATGTTTATTAGTCCATTATTTTGCTTTCTTTAGCTACCTTCTGTAGAAGGTCTTGTAGTTTCTTTTTCATGTCTATCAGCACTGTAACATCTGTGTATCTTATATTGTTCAGATTGTGGCCACTGATGACAAATCATGGCAGAGCTTCTAGTTCTCTCAATACAATGTTAATTACATCATCTCTGCTATAATAAATACTAATGTGTGTGTGTGTGTGTGTATATAGTTTCCTTCTGTCACACTCATGGAGAGAGGGGCAATGGCGAGGCAGCGTTGGCTCAGTCCACTAGGGGGGGGCAATGGCGAGGCAGCCTTGGCTCAGTCCACTGGGGGGGGGGGGCAATGGCGAGGCAGCGCTGGCTCAGTCCACTGGGGGGGGGGGGAGCAATGGCGAGGCAGCGCTGGCTCAGTCCACTGGGGGGGGAGCAATGGCGAGGCAGCGCTGGCTCAGTCCACTAGGGGGGGCAATGGCGAGGCAGCGCTGGCTCAGTCCACTAGGGGGGCAATGGCGAGGCAGCGCTGGCTCAGTCCATTCACTTTGGTACCAGTTATGAAATTCTTACTATGTGTTTGCTCTTTAATAAGGACTTTTATTTTTTTGCAATAAATATGTTGTGAAGAATATATTTCCCTCTTGTCAAACTTGGGGAAGATTTTTTTTTTTTCTTATATTTAAACGTAAGATACTCAATAGTAGGTACATCGATATGTTGCCATCATTTTTGATGGCATGAGCCTGCTCATTATATTAATTTTATATTGACGTAGCTCAAAAGGAAAGCAATACTTAATGTCTAAAATTAATTTTTTTAAATAAAAAATGTCTTTCTTGAAGTTTTTTTTTTTAGTTTTACTTACAAGTTTATTACTTGAAAGTAAAACCAAAATAAAATCTTCAAGAAATTTGAAATTTATAAAAAGCAAAACAATTTGCTGTATATCAAATCAAATAGAAATTGGTTAGAATGTGGGTTTGGAGATGAAAAAAAAAAAAAATTGATGATTTAAATTCTCCAAAGACTTCTTTGATTTTTACCAAGACGTTCTACAAATAAACAATCTTTTTTAAATAAACGAATAACTGAGAATAAGTCCTGAAGTTTTAATTAAAATCTGACAATTACTTGATTTTTGCAAGAATTTCTAAATCAATGTGTTTTATACTGCAAAATAATGCTAAAATTTCCTATTTTAATTTTTATTTACTCAGACACAAAAAAAAATTTTTTCTAAATTTTGAAGGTTTAAAAAGAATTAAAATACACAATCAAAAAATTTTGTAGTCTTTCCTTTTAATAATAGCATAAAGATTTTGATAGTAAAGCTTTCTTTATTATGTTTGGAATATTTTTTGATCATGTATTTTTAGCGATTCTTTGGAGGTACCTAAAAATACCATTAATATAGTATTAACATATCAATGATAACATTATGAAAATTAAAATTTACTGGTACATCATTGGTGAAATTTTTGTTGTTTACAAGTAGCTTACTGCATTTTACTGATATAGTTTCTTTGTATCCAGACACTTTCACACCCACTTAATGCATAAAGAATTGCAGCTAAAAATAAAAAAAAAGACTAAGGTCTGGTACATTCTATACAACTGCTCAGCAAATATACAATAGATCATTTTAGCTTCCCATTCAGAAACATGAGAAAATGTCATGTGGCAATTCTATTGTCAAGTAGTTAAAATGTTTTATTGTAAATCACCATTAGTCACTAAAGTCTTCAAATACATTTAGTCATATACCACCCACAGGCAACAAATTAAAAATCTAGATTTTAAATCCACTTCGATACGTTATGGAACTATTATTTTTCTTTCTTAGTTTTTGACCATGACAATGAATATTTCACTAACAATCTTTTTTACAACTAGTAAGTAGCATGTCATTGGGAATAAACAGAGAGAATAACTGACAACTAACAGATGTCCCTTTACTACTGTAGTATTCAACCAGTAAATGAACAGGACAAGAAAAGTAAGATGGAAACCTAAGATAAAGGAATGCTTCTTTGTAAAACCATAACAAGCATGATGAAAAATTACAAACAAGGAAAAGGAGGCAAGTATTTTTAATCAACAAAGTTTGTTATGAGGATGCATTTATATATAAAAATAATAATCATGTCGAAAAAAAGTTGTAGTAAGGGATTCTATTGAATCCTAGTTGTTACTCCAAAAATGTTTTAATTCATGAAGTAGTCATAAAAATAAGGAAATTAGAAATAGAATGTTTGGAAGATGCTAGAATGTCTGAGAAAAACCAAGTAAAATTGAGCGAATTCAAAATGTTCTAGAAGTATACAAATGAGGTGTTAACCCCTATAAAGAGAGGTTTTGGGAAGAAAGTAGTTAGTTGTTAACAGGATTTGATGACATAACTCCGGCCCGATTCGTGGATCTGCACATCCAGCCAAAAGAATCTCTAAGAAAAGTTGCCGACCAACTAAAACCTGAAAGAGAGCCTCATGGAACTTTCTTTGACCAAACTTAAAATTATTCTTTATATACACATTTAAGGATTTCCAAAAAGTATAGCACTTAAACTACTTTGCTAATCTTAACTGGATAAAGATACTTGACACGTTACCTTCTCCTTCATAACACTTACCTGTCACTCTGCCAAGAGTAAACTGTTTTCTATTTGAATGCAAAAACTGTATATTTGTAAATATTTTTATTTAATGTGTTTGTAAATTAAATATTTGTTTGTGATTTAACTGAGTTTTGGTTAATCAATTTTTTTTTCTTTTGTTACACTTAACACGTAACATTATCGATGTCATTTAAGACTTTTTCATGAGTGATCAATAAAGATATATTGGTATGATACAATGAACCTTTTCTGTGTGTCTAAATTTGTGCTGTGTGAATAAATTGTTTAGTTTTAGTGAAGGAGAATCCACATGTATGTCTGTGTGAACAATTATATTCCAGTTATTGATTAGTGTGAAACAACATGAATGGACCAAGTTGTAAAATAGTGACCAAACTCAGGGAATATCAAAGTGAGCCAATTAGAAATATCTTTTTGTAGGTCATGAGGGAATTACATTGAAATTTTTTGAATATGTAGGAATTGTCTTGATTGGTCCTACAGTTACTTTCTATTTAAAATGGCTTTCTTTTGCTTACACCAGCAATTATGTGATTCCAGGCAAAAAATACCCTTTCATACTTTTGTCATTGAGATGTAAAAACTTCCAGTTAGAGTCTCCAGAAAAGTTACAGATATCATCTACTTATAAAAAATTAAATAAAATAAAATAAATGAAAATGACAATAACAAATTAACTGATAAATACATGAAAGATTTTTCATTATTATTTTTTTTTAACGTTTGAAAGATAAATATAAAAATCTAATGACTACATCATTTATAAAAGTAACTTATCAGGTTGATCATGAATGAGGGTTAAGAGTTTCAGATAATGTCACTCAATGTATCAAAAAGAAAATTATATGCCATTGCAGAAGAGATTATAATATTGTTAATTACATAAATGATTGAAATTGTCATGGAAAACTGTAATGAAAAAAAGAGATTCTAGTATGGTTTTAAAATAGTTGCCTTTTAGTGCAACAAGTTTCATATCAGAATTTAGACATTGCAACTTTCCCATTCAACTTGAGGGAAAAAACTTATGGTTGTTCAAACATTCTTATGATTTACATGAGGCACTTTGATCGAACTCCAAAACAAATTATTGAGTAGTTTCTGTTCACAAATGATATTAAATGTGATACAAAACAAATTTTTTTTAATGCTTGAAAAAAATATTTACACAAGCACAATATTCCTTGAGGGAATATAACTGTGGCAGCCTCCAATTGTGCATCTATAATAGTTGAATGCTAATGAGTATTTGCTATCTTCCCAACAATAGAGAGACACCACTTTGTAGAAAAAATACACAGTACTAAATTGCATGATACTCTATAGGTGTATAAAATATCGATAAAAAAAAACCAAAAAAACATACCCACTTAACATTTGACTTTTTAGGAGGCCATGCAAGAATAAATAAAAATGATTAAATGGTAGACTAATTACAGTTATGTATTGAAATAAGGTGGCTAGAAAGACGTTAATTTGCAGAGGCTGGTCGATTTGAATAACATAATTATTGAGTTTGTTATAGTTGGGAATTTGTAAAAGAAGAACCATCTTTTCTATGACAGACTTCAAATTTAACACTACAGAAACCAATTTTAATGGTAAAGATGGAACAATTATTCATGCCTAAATTATCCTGTTATGGTCAAAGTTTAGATAAGCTTTTTCAATTATTATTGCTTGGAAGAAATTTTCCAGCTTACAATTGAAAAATGAAACCCAAATTATTACTAATGATGATGTGTACATCTACATAAAGTATCTGATAAACTGAATGTTGAAGACTTGAAAAAATGTACAAGCTAACTGGATTGATATGCCATTTAATTTAGAACTGGAAAATTAATCTAAACACTTCAAATTGTCCATGGATATTGAAGCTCAATCACTATTTTAAGCATGAAACTCTCAGTAACTTCTGGAGTAATAAATATTGCCAATAAATGGCCCAAAATCTGTACAGAGTTAAAACACTTAAATTTCTAAATTAAATATTAGATAAATGGAGCTACTTTTAAACGTGTAAATTTAGTTCGAACAAAAAAAACAAAGAACAAGCTAAATATACAAGAAAACAGAGAATTGAAATTCATTTAAAATTCAATAGCCTTGTTCTTTTCAAAAATCACCAAAAGCATCCTGCTCATTAAAGATTAGCTATATAAATTCAGTTCTAGTAATAAAAGAAGCAAACCGAATATAAAAGGTGAATTGAGATTAAAGCCAAATATCATTGCTCTTCTCAGAAATCACTAACTAAAAGAATCAGATAATGAATCAAAAAGTAGGTTAATTTAATTTTTTAATAAGATATATTATATATAATATTTATTTATTGTGCTTTTAACTACAGTTTCCAGATGTTTTAGTTCATTAAAAAATGTTAAATGGTTGATAAATGATTAACTGTTCCTACAAGGAGCTGAAAGTAAAAGTAACAAATGTTTTGGAGACTCCTTTATTAAATAAAAGCTGAGTCATTTAAAAAACTATTCTTTGATAATATTGTCTGTTTTTAAATCAAAAACTAAAAACCCAAAGTAAATTTCAGTCATGTTTAAGGAACTACTTAAAAAAAATGTGTAAAAACTAGACAGTCATCCATGGACTTAAAATAAAAATAAAAAGATAATAGCTGAAAAAAAAAAATTATTCAGACTTTAATCCATTAGATTTTCTAAGAGAGTATTTAACACTATCTTCAGCCATGTTAATATCAAACACCTGGCCTGATTATAAATTAAAAGAAAAAGAAAAAAAAGAAAAAAAAAGTACTATTTAGCCTTAAGTTATATTTTAATGAATGCAAAAGGTTCAGGATTTAAATTACTTAATCATAAAAATAAAACTATCAACTTCTGTATTAGCCAAATACAAGCTAAACAGCTAAGAAGATCTCTCTATATTTCTGAGATGAGGTATCAATTATTTACACAACTAACATTGTTCAAACTGTTGTCCTCAGTTTTATTGTCATACTAGCAGTATAGCCCAGTGTTGCTCGGGTGTAATGAAAGCTTTAAAACTAATCCATGGTCCTGGAGCTCAGACTCTTTGGGCGTTGGCACGAAAGACTAAAAAGCAATAGTTGTTTCCAGTTAAAGCGAAACCATAGACTGAAAGAAAAATTAATGGATGTAAGTCAAATTTTGATTTCCTGATATCGATATCAAATAAGTTTTTGTCGTAAACTGAATTTTGAAGGCTAAATAAGTCCTCTGAGTAAATGGTATCATGGCTGAGACTAAGAACTACAATTATGCCTACTTAGAGCCAAACCCAAAGCAAAAACTAAAATAAAAGGGTTGAAAAACTGATTTTGATCAGACATTTTCTGCACTATTGTAAGAACTGCAACCTTGAAACTTCTGAATACCGTTTCTTATGTCTTTGTCTATGAGTGTATCAAATTTGATTAAAATCGAACCACTCCTATAACCTGGTTTTTTCGATTATCGATATTTATCGGGGGTACCTCGACACAAAACCTAGCTAAGAACACTCACAGATGCTTATAGTACAACTGTGTAAATTTCTAAGAAAATCAGTTCAGCCGTTTCAGAGTCTATAGGTAACGGACACACACACAAAGTTCCATTTATAAATAAGTTTAGATAGATTTACAATGTTTCGCACATAGCATTAGAACAATCTGCTCCCCACCCCCATGGACTAAATAAAGGGCTTAGTTCAAAATCCTAAGATATATCACTTGAAGAAAATAGGAGTGTACAATGACCAATGTGAATATAGCAATAAAGATGAGGACAACTGTCCAAATGTTGTAACTAATAAACAGCTAAAATGATGTTTATATATACCTTTAATAAATTGACTGTATAGTGTAAGGTGATTTTATTTTTATTTTTTTGAAATTGATAAAAAAATAAAAGAAAAATAAAAGAAAAAAATAAAATATCACACTGATTTTAACCATCTTTCATCATAAATTCTTTGTTAAAATTTCTTAAAAAAAAAAAAAAAAAAAGATTCTTTTTTGAAACTTTTTTATTTTATAAAAAAAAAATTTTTTTCGCAAGACAATAGTCTCCATAATGTATTTTTATTGAATTTTTTGTTTTATAATTCAAAGCAGATTTTCAGTCACTGGAAGTCCTGTTTTTACAAAAAAACAAAACAAATGTTTCTAAAATAATTTTACTCATTGCTGAATAAAGTCTGAAAGTTTAATGAGAATACAACAATTATTTGATTTTTGCAAGAATTTTCAAATGTTTTAATCACAAAAAAGATGCTAAAATTTTCAATAATCTTTGGTCCTCCACTGACACAAGAAAAAACAAAATTAACTAAAATTTCAAACACTCTAAAAAGGTTAAAAACTATAATTTGGTTTTCCTCTTAATGATAAAAAATTGACAATAAAACATTGTTTTTATGAAGGTTGGACCATTTTTTTTCATTATGTATGCTCATTTTTTAGCAAATCTGTGAAGGTACCTTGTGTATAGATTTACACATTTTGAAATATTAAGAATAATGTATAAATTGGAGTAGATAGATCTATCTATCGCCCGGTTCACAATCCACCCACATCTATTGAACAGGTTAAGAGGCTCATCCCTTGTTCCCTGTTTAGGATGTGGTTTCCGGCTTTATCTTTTTCAATCTTTTTACTCTTAAGTAGCCCCCCTGCACATCAGTGGCGTTACCGCCTTGCTCGGGGTGATACAATTAAAAAAAATTTAAAAAAAGAAATAAAAACCAAAAATCTTTTTTTTTCAAATATTTTGCAGATCATAATGTGGTACTGAAAAATTATTGACTTAACCAAAAAGCTCTTTAAAAATTGATATTCAGTCAAGTTTTGAGATATAGTCAGGCCAAGTCATTTTCAGCACCCCTTGCAAATGTAATTCCTCTGATTGACGTGCAAATATTTGTAGCATTTGTTGGATTATTTCAGAACAAGTGTTTACTAATAACTTAAAATTGAAAGAAAAATGTCTGTTGAAGCATTTCTTTTTAAATTAATTTATAAAACATACATTTTATACATAATCAGATTCAACTCAAAAAGTGAAAAAAATCAGTTTGCAAACTCTAAAGAGCCAAATTATCAATACAAGAATACATGAAGAAAAACTTTAAAATGGCGTTACAATGACAAGCTGGAGTCAATACTCTTTCTATAATCAATGGTGTAAAGTCTGCACTAAATTCTGATATAAATTCTCAAGTTTCTTTCATGGATATTAGGCAGACAATGAAAAGGAAATGCTTTTCTTGGCTTTCAGTTTTCTTTAATTATAGTTTTAAATTTCAGTACTGATCTTTGAGCTGTTTGGTCAACAAAATTTTGTTTTTTGAATTCCAAATAACCAAGAATAGAAAAATAATTAAACCAGCTTCCACACCATTTCTTTAATCTAATTATGTGATATGAATTACATTTGTAGTGCAATTCAAGTTGTTTCCTTAAATTGCAAACAAATTAAATCCACTTCTAACTTTAAAATTTTGACAATGTTTTTTTTTAATTATTTGCTTTAATAACTACAATTTTATTCTATTTTCATTAAATATTTTTTTAATATTGAATTCCTGAACATGGCTCTTCAGTTGTATTTTAGTAATATCTTGTTTCAGAAATTAAAGTCTGAGAAAAAAAAATACAGATTCTAAAAATTAGCAGAAATCATGAAGAAAAACATTTCTTACAAAAGAAATTTATTCCAAAAATCAAACTTAAAAGCTCTTTGAATATTGGCAATTCACATATGGTCAGGATGGATGAACATGTAGAAATCTGCTCATTGACTTTTTTAAAAAATTCTTAATCTTTCTGATATTCTCTAAATTGTAACTACTTTGTTATGCTCATGGCAGAAGTGGGTAACAATTACTATTCATTTACATTTGAAAGCAGTTTTGCCTGAGGTTATTTTCATTAATTCTAAAGATTCAAGAATGCCAATAACTAAATTAAAAAGACAGCAATTTTTCTTTAACATTTTATGTACTGTTGGAGCAGTCTGACTATTTCAATGTTTAATATATTGTTCTTCTAGAGAATTCTTGAATTTACAGACAGTTGAAAACTATTCTTAAAATAATATTTTAAGGTTATAGCTCCACTGATTTTCTCTCAATACAATGATGAACAACTAATTCAATAAATCAGTGAAAGACCCAGCAATTACCAAATTAATATTTAAACACTTTTTTATATTTTATCTTTGGCTTAACTTTTTATTAAAAAGATTTTAATGTACATTTTATAAAAATTATAGAACACCCGTAATGTGTTATTACATGGTTCTGAAAATTCAAGGTTCCAAATTCAATTCTAATAATGAATTTTTATTTTCATAAAATTAGATTATTCATTCATCAATTATGTGTGTGTGTGTGTGTGTGTGTATATATATATGCTTTAAAGAATGCAACCTCATTCAGATTTTCCACAAAATACATCTGCTCAGTTTTAGATCCAAAATGTAACAAAGTAATTTCTAAAGAATTTATCTGATTTATTTTTTAATACACCATTTTTTATAAACTTCAAACATCCATTTATTTTAAACAGTATTTTGTCTACCAGCCTGCATATTTGCTATATTTATCATAAAGTAAAATACTCAGAGAGAAATCATTTATAAATACAAACTTTGAAGATCACATTGACAGTCACCATGCAGTGCTAATTTTCATGTCCACTCTTTTATATATATATATATATATATATATATGTGTGTGTGTGTGTGTATACAAAGACAGTCTGACCAAAATGTAAAAAAGTACAATGCTTGAAAGATAGTTGAGTAAGTGTTAAAAATTGACATCTATGCAATGAATTTTCCATTTGGCAGATACAGTATACATAATTTTATAGCCAACATTTTCTAATTCATAAGATCTACATACAAAACTTGCATTATTACCTCCCTTGATATTTGTCAAACAAGACAATTCAGCACGATGCATTTTTCTTCTGGGTAAAATCGGTTAAGTCTGCTGATTGCTAATTAAATAGTTCAGTAATGCTGCATCAGGTCAATTGCACATAAGAACACGGCTGATAAAATAACCTGTTACTGGAGAAATAGAAGAGTAAAACTTCACTAAACATATAATCATTGATACCTTCTCTAGTTTCCTTGTCTCAGTCAAAAACTATTTCCTGGAAGTATCCAAACTAATTGAAGGAATAAAACTGCTTGTTAAGAAAGTTTGCTGATTGGTATGGTTCTTGCAGTCACAATAGTTCTTTAATGAGGCATTTGTTATAAACTATGTTTGAACAGAGGTGTGGTCATGTACACTCTTTTGGCTAGTGTTTTATACCCTCTAGTCAGTTCCCACCAATGTATCTCATGATCTAAAAAACCTGTTAAAGTAAAGAGAAATATGTCATAATAGCAAGAAAAAAGATTACTTAGAGAAATATATTTGACAAAAAATTTAGATGACAACAAGGCCTTTAAGATTTTCTCTCAGGTTCCAGATTGATTAGTAAGAGAATATATATATATATGTTCTTTGAGTAGTACTAATGTTAAAGATGAATATAACCTAGTTTATACAAGTAAAAATAAAGCATCAATAAAAGCTATAATACTATGATTAGTTTGGATTTTACAAATAATATCTAAATTTAATGATTGATCACAATGGGCTTAACCCCTAGGGATAAGAAATTAATTAAAATCAACCTTTTTCTTCACTTTTACAAAAATTCACAATGATGTGTGAAATCATGGTTTTCCCAAATAAAAAAAAAGGATTGACCATCTGCTTGAAAAAGTCAAAACCAGATTTCACAATTAGGTGTTAAAATTATTTTTGGCCAATGGGAGAAACTTGGAAGGTCTTGGCAATCCAGTGCTAAATTCAAAAAGACTGTATAAATGACCTCCACCTCAGTCAAGAGAGACAGATGGAAGCAGAGAGAAGAAAGGACTAAAATGTAACCAACTTCAAATCAACCCACCCAGGTCACACCTTGTTCTCTTTCTCCTTATCTCTTTTAACAATTACTACTACAAAGATTTTGCTTTTGAAACCTTAACTTTCTCATTGAACACTAATTTCTATGAATTCTTGTTATTCCTCAATTCCTCGTTTAATAAATTTCTAATATACAAAATGAATATTTTATTATTCCACTATTCCACATGTTCTAACCTGCCAACAACCAACCTTCTGACGAAAACCTTCTGGTGATAATTCTGCATAAAACTTGTAAGCTGTAGGGAGTTCGGTTAAGTAAGACAAGGACAAATCAAAGAAACATTAACCAGTTCCTTATAGCTTCAGTGGTGACTCCCAATGTTCAAGGAACAGGCATATCTACACCACAAACCTTATATGAAACACCAAGAAAACAAATTTAAACAAATTGGATTTTATGAGCAAGTTAGAACTATGAAATTATATTTAGAACTACCAAATTGAGAAGTAAAAGGCAGACTGTGAGTGTGATATATGCAATAAGACGAAGTGTTAAAAGGATGTTTTGCTTTTTTAATTTTTCCCCCATGACACCACTTTTTTTTTTTTTTTTTAACTACCTTCACTCTTCAGCAATATTTTATTGTTTTAAAAAGCAATGATTAGAATTTAATGTAGGCATGTTCATTCATGATTGCCAAGTAAAATTATATTTTTATTACCAAAAGTTTTACTTAGAGTTAAGACAAAAAGAAAAAAAACTCAAAACTGAAATACGGATTGTTTTGATAAAACCCAGAAGCATAGCTAGCTAAAGATAAAACCCTAGACTAGATTAGACCCTATTTTTCTCAGGGAACTACATGGCTTTAGAAGGCCATTTTTGTTAAAAAAATAATTTTGAGTCAAGTTAATCAAAATCTGAAGTGACTAATAATTTAGTTTTAATTATTAAAAATAGAATCAAAACCTAGGGTCTTAAAAGTCTGTTTGCAACACATTGACAGGTGTTGAAATCTTCGAAGTATTTACTATTTAGTACTGTTGAAGTAATTGCTGATATTTTTTGTTGAAATTTACAAATTCTACATTTTGTTCAATTTCGCAAACCAATTGATGAAATATAAAACCCTAAAGAAAAGATATGTAATAAACAATATTGCATTTTTATAAAATAAAAAAATAAATAAATAAAGTGATTTAAAATTTTTTGTTCTAAGCTATGCACCCTAATAAAACAAACTGGATTTTGTACTCCTTCAGGTGTTTGCATTTATGCCCAAAATTCGGTTCCAATCAGTCAATGTATGACTATTTTAGAGGGTATTATGAACAGACCAACAAAAGTCACAGAATTTTATATATAAAAGACATTTAATTGGAAAATTAAAATTGCTTCAAAATAATGGTTTTGAATATTTTTTTTTATTAAGGTTTGAAAACATTCAAAGCTTTATTATTTATATCTGAATTTTAAATTTTGCTCTAAATTTTGCCTATGCAGATAAAGGGACTTTTAGAAAATGACAGAAATTCTTTTAATCTAGGTGAATGTTTGGAAGACATAAGTGCAATGCTGCCTCCTTTAATAATTATCCAAATAACAGGGTCAATTCAATTATGAAATAATAATGTGAAAGCTACGCAGACTGCCCAGCCAAATTTATAAAGTCAAATTCTCAAATCAAAAATCCTAAAGATCCTAAACTTCAGCCATGCACCTAATAATTGTTTTCAATATAAACCTTTTATTTTGACTCATAATCACCTGCAACCAGGGATGCAAATGGGTTCTGTTAATGCATTGCCTGGGAAACTCAACCCACCTGCAAACAAAATGTTCAGTATATATATATATATATATATATATATATATATATATACACACACACACACACACACACACGAGGGAGACAAAACAATGAAAACACCTTGAAATTTCAAGTAAATTTATTTCAATTTTTGGGGTAGGACCAACTTTGGTAGTAATTACAGCTTTAATTCTGTATGGGAATGACTTGTACAAAGTTAGAATTATTTCAAGAGGAATTTTTATCCATTCCTTAGCTAAAGCAGCTCACAATTCTTGATGGAGGATAGCAACTCCTCACTTGTTTTTCTAAAATGATACAGAAATGTTCAATGAAGTTGAGATCTGGGGATTGTGGTGGCCAGATAAGATATTATAATTCATGAGAATGCTCCTCATGCTATTCAACGACAATTTTAGCAGTATGAATGCATTATCACCCTGAAACATGGCATTTCCCTCCAGAAACAAGTCCTGACTATTAACTAATAAACTTAAATAATATCTGAAAAAAAAAAAAAAAAAATATGAAGTACTATTAATCAAATCAATAAACAAAAATAGACAAGCTTTTGATAGTTTAATCAAATCTTCCAAATTATGCTATTATGGTACTAGGTGTTTCCATTATTGTGTCAATCCCCTCTATATATAGGAGGTGCACGTTATCAGATTTATTTAATCTGATCTCGTTTCTTAAATTTTCTGAAATGATCAATATTAATTTGATTTCAAATA
The DNA here is from genome assembly GCA_037127315.1 of Ascarosepion bandense. Classification (NCBI taxonomy): domain Eukaryota; kingdom Metazoa; phylum Mollusca; class Cephalopoda; order Sepiida; family Sepiidae; genus Ascarosepion; species Ascarosepion bandense. Next base: position 5,511,024 of record JBBBDQ010000145.1, read on the forward strand.
CAAAAAATTAGAAAGTAATACTGATTATCCTGGAAGATTCCCCACCTCAATCATGGCAGGACTGTCACTAGTGTGAAGGGGGTTTACAGTGAGGAAAAAAAACAAAAAAAAAAAAAAACAGGGTACAGGGAGTGCCAAAGAAAGAATTAAAGATGAACTGTATTAAAGGAGAAAGAAGACAATGAATTTAAACTTTTATACAGGGAAGCAAGTAAATGGAAGGAGTTCCACAGGCAGGAAGTTCAATAAAAAAAAATGGTTGGAGTAGAGGTGGCAATTGCATTTAACTATTTCAACAGTAAAAAAGTGTGAACTAGATACCAATCTGGTAGCACGCATAAAGACGTGGTTAGGGCACAAGGGGAAAAACTTGTCAGAGCAGTTGCCATGAAAATATTAATAGAAAAGACAGAGGGAAGCCAGATCACATCAGTCTTGTTCAGGAAATAGCAGGTTACCTTGTTAGAATATAATAAATATGAAAAAAATATTTATATGTCTAGAAAGTATGTACAACAAACCAAGATTGCATACCATCAATATCAAAATAAATCATACTTTATTTAGAGACATTCTTGGACATTCATTTGTGCCAAGTTAATTTTCAGCTGTAATAACATGTCTATATACTAACAGATGCATAGACTGCAATTTAAAGAACACATCAGAGGCTTGCACATTTACCAATTTTAGACTGCAGGTAGGAAAAAAAATAAATAAATACAGCTTTCTAGTATCTGAAATCAAAGCAACACAATGTATGCAAAGAAAGGTTCCTCCTAAATAACTGACTATACAGAGATGATTATTTGTTAATTTGCTTGTATATATCCAATCTCTCAAAAGGAAAAAAAATGAGAAGACAGCAATATAGACATCAGAAATATCAAGAGTGTGACTTGTATGAAAATGCTAAGATGCACATATATTTTGATCTTCAGACAAGAACAACTTAAGATAATAATTAGATGGGATCAAAGAGATATATCATTTGAAGAATACATTAAATTTGATTTGCAGAATATAGCCATGCATTCATAATTTGAATTATACTAAAGAATACAGTTTTACAATAATTATATTTCTGTAGCAGTTACAGACTACATATACTAGGACCAAGAAACAGGCATACATTCTGATTCATAACTACAGGTACCAGGCTTCTGGGGATACAAATAAAGATGATCCCTGATTGTAAATATTTAAGCATTTTCATAATGACCATTAAATTGTAATCATTCTCACAACCATAATTGCTTATTAAACTTTACAGGGTTTTTCATAAAATCAATCCTAATTTCTGCAGTAAAAGCGAGCCAAACCTTATTCCAGCAACGACAATGCGAGCCAAACCTTATTCCAGCAACGACAACGCGAGCCAAACCTTATTCCAGCAACGACCAAGTAAAGAAAAATCTGATTCCTTGTAATCATTCTTTGATTCTTTGTAATTGTTATCATTCTCAGTCATTATTGCTTATTTAACTTTACAGGGTTTTTTGTAAGATCAATCCTAATTTCTGCAACAAAAGTAAAATGTGAATTTAGCAACAAGGAAAAACTGTGAACCCAGAGATAACAATGTAAATACAATATGAAACAAGCAACATTCCAATGTATTTCTTTGATGACCGGAAAATTTTATCAAGTTGATGTTCTTAGAACACAAAACTTATATTTAGATTATATTGATATCAAGATATTCTTAAATAGATTAGTCCACTTCTAAAAAGTAGGAAATGTTTGGAGAAAAATAATTTTTGTAGATCAGCATCCATTAGACTTTCCTCAATGCACAACATTTGTCAAAATTGACAAATATTAATTTTTTTATCGCTTTAGTAGAGGAGTCCTGTTCATCACATTGTTACAATGTAAAATCTATCTAATTTTCTTTTTTTTTACATGTTCTGTATACAAAAATATTTTTCTTCTGATTTTTAAAATAAAGACAAAATGGATATGTACATTCGATTAAAAGAAGTAAAAAAAATGTATAAATTAAAAGTATATATCCATTTATTCATTTAAGATAAATCATTATCCCCCAATGGTTGTGCCTGTGCTTCTCAAAAAAAGAAAATCCCCCAAAAGCTTTGTTTGAAAGAAAGAAAAAAATTAAGTTCAAATGATTTTTAAAATAAATGTATTTATCAATGATGTCAGTAATTTCAAACTTAATATTTATAAATAACATCTAAGCACAATATCTGCAAAACATCAGGGACCTATTATTTACATTGTACGAATATTATAAATGGGAACCTACCTTCTAAATAAAAATAAAATAAATAAAAAAAAAAAATAAAAAAAAAAAATCAATATTTTTATTCTGACAAATTTTGTGGCTTTAGGAAAGTCTAATGGATGTTAATCAACAAAAATTATTCTCCACCAAAATTTCTCTTTATTACAAGTAGACCAGTCTATTTACTATGTGACAATATATGTGGTGATTGTTATTGCAACAGTAAAAATGGCACATCCAAGCATAATTTGTTGGTACAATACAGCTAAAATGCCTGGAGAATAAAGCAATTTCCAACCAAATTAGGCTATTAACTTCAAAATAATTCTCAAGTATAATTTAGTAAACAAAAAAAATCTAAGGGAAACCATTACAGGAAAAATTAAATGCTAATTACAGAATCAGTTGAGTTTTCTTTTAAAAATAAAACAGTAAAAACAGTGTTAACCTTTGACCTGTCTGCACTATTAGCCAGTTGCATACCAGTGATAGTACTTTATAACAAATCTGTGATAATTAGCATTAATTTTCAAATAACTATAATTTCTATAAATAGAAAATGACCTGACATCTCATGGAGCCTACTAAAGTAGCATCAGTGATATAAAAATAAAAATACATTCACACACATATGTGCATAACTGCATATTGTCTCAACAGAAACTGAATTGTTAAACAATAAGAATTTTACAAAATAATTCCTTGTAGATCTTTGAAGACAAACCTATTTCTGTTTGAGCCACCTACCTCCATGTACATTTAATACACATCATTAACAAAAATTTAAGAAAACTGATTTTCTGCACCCACTTTCTACTCTTTATAAATGTTAAAAATCACAGAACAATTCTAATGTTTTTGAATTTATTAAAAGGATTCAACATTCTAAATGTTATTAGATGGTGTCAAAGTAGTTGAAAAACATTTTACTAAGGACTGACAGAGGAGGAGGGACAAGTCAGTCAGTTAAAGTGCCATACGTGATACACGCTTGGGCGATCATGTCTCGAAAGAGACACGACTGACTGGGCAGAAGGTTATCCCGCAGTAGGTTGCCATTGCTTTCTGCGGTAGACTGGTTGCCGACCAAGGCTATAGAACCCAATCTGTTCTGCTATTTAACCCATAACTGGAAGGAAGAGACCAGGGGTAAGACAGCTCTAAAATCAAATAAAGAATGGTAAATACTAGAGGACCTCAAACACCTTCAGAGAATTCTCAATCTTTCATTGACACCCGAGCATGCACAATATAACAAAATGCATACCAATTACTTAAGGGTAGAAATTTTTTCATCCTTTTTCAAACAATTAAAAAAGAATCTGCTATAAGTCTTATGAAGAAAATAGAAGGGAAAAAGCAATTTTCTAATTCATTCAAATAAATTTTTTTTTTTTTTCAATCAATTCATTCCAAGCAAGGTGATGAAGTCATGAAAATGCAAGGGGTTACTGAGAGTGAAAAGAATGAAAAACTTAAAAGTAACCAGAAAACCAATCCTAAACAAGTAACAAGGAATAAACCTCTACTCCTGTTACAAATAAAATTATATATATTTTATATTAATTGGAGTAGATAAATCTATCTATCGCCCGGTTCACACTCCACCCACGTCCATTGAACAGGTTAAGAGGCTCATCCCTTGTTCCCTGTTTAGGATGTGGTTTCCGGCTTTCTTTTTTCCAGTCTTTTCACTCTTACATAGCCCCCTGCACATCAGTGGCATTACTGCCTTGCTCGGGGTGATACGATAAAAAAATATATGAGAAATTAAGGCAGACACGTTATTTCATGGTAAATAGGAAGTGTGGGCCTATTTCAGGCAAATCATCATCAGCTTTTGTCTTTATTGTACAAACCATTTTCATGTAAAATCCTTTGTACAATAAAGATGGAAGCTGAAGATGGTTCGCCTGAAATAGGCCCATACTTCCTATTTACCATGAAATAATGTGTCTGCCTTAATTTTTCTTATATTTGCTCTATATGTATTTATATACATATATATTTAGAGCTCTTTTAGAGAGTTATCCTACCACTGTATGTACAGGATACTCCTTGATTCTTCTACACCCACACTGCATGCTGATATATATATATTTAAAAAAAAATAGTATTTTAAATGGTAAGGACTTAACTAGTTATATATAAATAGGAAGTATGTATTAGCAAAAAGTGTTTTATTCTATTATTTTAGGTCTTCATTTTTTGACTTATACAAATGGCATTTATCAACATCTTTTGGCACCTATGAATTGATCCCATCCCAGTGTTCCATCAACCCTCAGGGAGTTGATCTTGAACAATTTTTAGGGACTGCCAGGATTGCCTAACAATACACTTTGTTGCTTGAGACAGAATGCAAAATATGATTCTACTTGTATCCTAAGATTATTTCATTTACTTTTTTAAAGATTGTATATTACATGAGAGATACACAGACATACAGGGTGCAATGAATAAACTGTCGCCTAAATTACCCAAAAATATAAATGAGATGTCAGTGTTATTTTCAATAGATATATTTACAAAAAATTACACAAAAATATTTTGAAATGTTAAAAGGTATGTTTATTCAATAAAATAAATAAAAACAAAATTTAACAACCATGGCCTCCAAAAAAACTTCAGAATATCTGGCAACACTTCTGGATGATTTCCTTGTTTAATTTGGTGAATGATATCATAATCCTTGCCTTCAGTTCATCTTTGGCATTACAAGAAGTTTTGTTTGCTGGTCTCTTGCTCAACTGTGCCCCAGACATAATTAAAGGGTTTGCAGTCTGGGGAGTTAGGTGGCCAGATGTAAGAGGTGATGTGAATGCAGAAATTGTCTGATGGCTATGACTGAGAACTACTGCTTGTGTGGCATGGTGCAGAGTCCTTCTGCCAGACATATCGTCTTCCAGCAACCACCTTAACCCAGAGCAGCACTACCTCCTCAAGGCACTTGATGTAGGCTTTCGTGTTGAGTGATGCACTGTGGAAAGAGGCATGATATCACAACTAGTGACCACTCCAGACACCATTAAGCTCATTCAATTGTTTCTGAATCATCTTGACTGTCCTCAGATTGACAACCAAACACTCAGAAATGTTTGTATTGGAGCTTCCAGTATGAATGCCAAGCAGTACAGCATGCAGTTTCCAAATTTCTGGTAATTGTGTCATGATGTTCAAACTATGCCCAACTGATACTACTATTTTGTGCAGTCAAAAAAATTAAAAGTAATGTGCATGCACAAAATTAAGAATATAAAATGGTGACAATTTGCCCATCACAGTGTGTGTGTGTGTGTGTGTGTGTGTGTGTGTATATATATATATATATATATATATATATTTTCTAAACTATATCAGAGACAATGAATGTATGTTTAATCATGAGCCGTCCTAAATGTCATATCTTGGCTTTAATTTCAGTTAAAGCTTAGAACCAACTTAATAAAAAATTATCCAAATGTTGGAGAATTTTTTTCTTTATTTTCAACTGAAATTAAAGCCAAAATACGACGTTTAGAACGGCTCATGATCAAACATAATAGACATTCATTGTCTCTTATATTTAACAGTAGATGTTTAGAAAATTATTTGCTGCCTCGATACACTAAATATATACATATAAACCATCTTAATACTGTCAATCAAATGTTTTTCTTTCTTTTTATTTTTGATATTTTTATTATTCAAGAAACTACTCACACAAGCATCTACATCTTTGGCTAAATTATTGTATTTAAAACCATGCATTAAGATTTCTTAAAATATTTTGAACTAGTATTTGAGGATCACTTGGTAGGTTGTTTTTGTTAATTTCATCAACAGATTAACTTGAAAAATTATAGATCTAAGTGTCATAGCTTAATGTCCAGATTATGAATTAAAAAAAAAAAAAAAGATATTCTAAATTAACAGGCAGAAAATATAGTAAAGGAAGTCTGAAGATAATGTGGTCAAAAGACAAAGATAATAGTCTACATAATTTATATAAATAATGATAATGCTCCATTTGAGAACTTCAGACATTTTTCTTTTAATTGGTAAAATGATTTTTTTTATGTGTCTAAGCAGAGATATTTATAGGAGTTCAATACAAATTCCAAATTTATACAGAACAAGACTTCTAATCCTGGATGTGTGGATAGTGTAACAATTATCAGTGCAGAAAGTGAACTCAGCAGGTCAAGTTCAAATTCCACTCTAGTGTTCACTTTTGTACACTTACTCTTGGAATGACATCAATCTATTTCTTTCTCAAGTTAATGAGTTAAATAGCTGTATGAATTGAAACTCTTTAGCTTTGGATAGCAGGCAGTTTAAGAGAATGTAAAACCATGGAGTAGGCAACAGAAAATCATTCCATTATCTTTCCCAAGAAATCATGTCAATATCAAAGTAATGAAGAAAAAGAAGACCATGTAGAGCCAAGAACACTTTCCGAGTGAAGAGGCATTTCATAAAATAAGTAACTAATCATATAATCAAAAAGTCAAATTATTTTACTTTAACTAGATAACTGTTTTTTCCTCTCTCTTTGCCCAGTCAGTGTTCGTCCTTTAATTGAAATCCAATTTTTTCACAAATTAAAGTTAACAGGTTTGTAATTGCCAAAGACTGAGATCTAAAACAATTACAGATTAACCGCCTAGCAAATGTCTGACACAATTCAAATGAGTATCTATCAAACACCAGTCTAATACTATTTCATCTTCTCAGAACTTTCTTTGAAGTTCATATTTCCAATTAGATCCAGAGATAGACAGATAATACTTTTGAAGAAAAAAAAAAAAGAAAAAAAAAAAAGCAAAGTGGGGAGGGAAACTTAGCTTCTACTTTTCTCACACTACAAAAGAATTTTTATCATGGGAATAGCTTTGAATTTTATTTTTAACTGTAGTGTAACAAGTCTCAAATCCAAAATACCATAAATATATAATGCAAAGTATTATGTATCATAAACAATGATTGGTTATTCTTAATGAAACCAGCCATATTTCGTCTTTTATAGTGTTCTTTAAACAATTCCAATTGATATTGTTCTATTTTCGTTGGGAATTTTTTTTTTTTAAATAACTTCACCCCCAAGCAAAGCAATAAAACCACTAAGATACAAGTGTTAAAGAAAATTCAGTGCCATACTTGGTACACACTTCAGCAATCATATCTCAAAAAAGACATGACTGACTGGGCACAAGATAGACTGTTTGCCAGTCAATGCTATAGAACCCAATCTGTCCTGTTATTTAACCCATAACTGGAGGGAAGAGATGGATTAATACCTTTCCCAAGGGTATCTGCATGTAAGTGAATGCAACGAATTCAACGGAAATTCGAACTTAGCTCCCCAATTTCTCATTCCGAGCCGATATTCACTGCACGACAATGCACATTGAATATTACAAAAAAAAAAAAAAAAAAAAAAAAAAAAAAAACACTACTAAAGAGTGAGAACATTACAAAAAAACAAAAATTAAGATTCACAAAATAATGATTGGCATTGCATTTAAATTTTTGAAGATCAAAGTCGACTGGGAACCAAGACAAAAGGGAGTTCCACAAGCGAGAAGTATGATAGTTGTTAGAATAGAATTTATGGTTACATCTACACATTTCAATTGTAGAATTATGAAACCTTACTGCCAATCTAGTACTATGCTTAAATTCAGAAAGTCTAAGTACCAAAGAGAAAAGTTCATCAAAAGTACTATTATAAAAGTATTTACAGAAAAGGTGCAAAGAAACTACATAACAGTGATGGAAAGTGATTGAAGTCAAAATTCTAGGTCAGGACCGGTAACATAACAGATTGCTTGGATGATATCAAGAATTTCTGAATATATAGCAAGAGCACCAAACCACATGTGGCAGCAATATTCAATGGATTCTGGCAAGGAAGATTGTCTAGCCTGACACTGGTAAACAACTTTCCTAGCAGTAGACCTAGTAATTTATTCATAAGCTTTCGACTTCATGTTAGTGAAAAACACTAGTCTGTGAAGTCACAATGAATCACACTCATGCAGATTAGCATCAGTTTCTCTTATTAAGAGAGATCAGTTTCAGTTTGAAGATGTTAAAATTAACAAGCCATTCCTTGCCCGAGTTAATAGAATGTAGAAGTTTTGTTTTTTTTAGAACCAGCTGCCAATTTGACCTTATCAGACTTACTATTAAGACAGGAATAAATAGTTGCATCATTATCAATATAGATACATAGTTGAGAACTGATGCCATCAGAAAAGTATTTGATGAAAATTAGAAAAAAAAAATGTGGATTCAAGTATAGAGCGCTGAGGGTTTTCTGCATTAAAACAAAATTATCTAGAGAAGATTGGCTGTTCAAAATCACTATCATTTCACAATTTGCTTAGAAAGTTGAATCTGTTCAAAAATTAATCCAGTAATACAAAAACATTTCAACTTGTGAAAAAAAATCAATATATCAAACCCTGTCAAATGTCTTCGAGATCTCCAAAGCAACAACCTAAACTGCACTGTTCTTATCTAAGGCTTTTTAGACTTTCAGCAATAACCATCAATACATCAGTAGTAGACCTAGAGAAGCAAAAGCCATATGGTTTATCTGAAAGAAGATCCTGCAAGGTGAGATTTAACCAATTTAGAATTAGAGCCTATAAAAATTTTATCTATATCTACTTTGTGTACAAATATTAAAATACACATTTTTATGCAATCAAAAATAAATGTTACAAACTAAATTATAAATAAGGGAGCAAACAAAAATAAAAAATATTGGACTTGAAGTAACAGACTTAATAGTAATATCCGTGGTTTTCTTATAAGAAAACATTTAACTTTTACTGACTGAGCAACCAGTGCTATTCAAATCATGCTTTTCTTCTCTCACATGAGATAGGTGGGATCAAAGTGTAATATCTGTTCTCTTCAGCTCTTATGGGAACATTCACTGACCAAGCAACCAGTGCTATGTTCAGTTGAGATTCATAAAACCTTTCTCTTAAAACAATTTTTCAGGAAAATGTTTCTCAGGTTCTTTTTTATGTATTGATGGGGACTTCCTTCATAGTCTTTTGTTTTTGGTAATGCAGAACATCAACATCTTAATTATGTCATTTTCTCTTCAAATTACAGGTGATATCCATTTGTTGCTGTTGTTCAGTCCTTAAATGATGTGATTTTGTTATTTGTGATTCTTTAATGCCAGTTTGCAATGTTCAAAAGAAGAATAATCCCCACTAAGTACTACAGTTTTCATTTGCTCAAAGCTATTTTTAATCATTGATCTCAAAAAGTGGTTACCTACAGCTGGCATTTTAGATCTTTCTCAATGGGTTTGGCACCATGCATGGCATCTACATGAAAGTCTTGATCTGATGAGGCTATCTAAGAACATAACTTGAGTCTTCAGGTGAATGTTTTGGTTTGTAGCATCTTATGGTGTTGAGTAAACTTCCTCTAGCACAAATTATTATATATTCAATTTCCTTATTTCCGATACTGAATTTCTTATAAATGATCCATATATGAAAATATGGATCATATATACATGGATCATATGGATTATGGATCATATCTACTAATTTCACATCCTGAATTTAAGGTAGTGTCTATTTGTACAGAAACTATATTAGATATACAAACTAATGTTTTTTTATAAAATTGGTTAAGACCAATTTTATTATGCAAATATAGGCTCCTTGTCTGTTATTTACCAATTTTATTTTTTTTAATTTCAGATACAGATTGCCAGAAGGTCATAATAAAAATATAAAATCAAAAGTTAAACAAGATATTGAAAAAAATTGAGTGATGAAATGACAATGTTGGAAATTGAAAAAAAAAAAAAGAAAAAAGTGATCATAGAACAATAAAAGATATTGAAAATATTGGTAGGATAAGAACAAACATAAAAAAAAATAGGATTGACCAACAAGAAAATATTTGAAGCTGGTACTGCAAATATAAAAAAGAAAAATGTAAAATCCTCACTATTACAGTGAAGAGTTGTGTGTGTGTGTATTCCTTCTATCATACTCATAGAGACAGTGTCAGCATGGTTCATTCTATTGACTACCAGTTATGAAAGCTCTTGCCTCATGTTGAATCTTTCATCGTGCCTTATTTTATTTTTTGCAATAATTATATCATTAAGTAGTGAAGAATGAATATATATATATATATATATATATATATATCTCCCTCCTCTCACACTCAGAGGGTTTAGATTTTTTTTTCTTATAGCTTAAGGTAAGATATACAATAGTAGGTACATATATTTTGGCATCATAATATATATTTTTCCATAATTTTTTGACAGCATGGGCCCACTCATTAAGAATATTGACTAAAACCATCAAGCAACCAAACTACCACCTTTAAATTAACATCACAAAGAAATCTATACATTAAGCAAAGAAGGACATGAAAACAGATTTGTCAACAGTAAGCCTGTAGAAATGCATGAGATGGGCCTAATACACTAAGTTCTGCATGGAAATAATCAAACAATACTACTTAGAAGACAAACAAGGTAATGCAAGAGGAGTAAAGTTTTGGGTTTAAAATGCAAGCTGTAAAATTATAGGCCCCCTTCAAAGTCAATGATGTACCAAGATACATGCAGAAAATTATTTTCAGTTCTTGAACAAGTCATGGTTTAAGTGGCAAAGTTCGCAACAAAGAAATGAAGTTTATATTTATACTCTTGCACTTTCTAAAAAGTAAACTATTGTCCAGATTGCTAAAAAGATTTTAACGGTTTTAAAAATATTGTTGATTTCAATCAAGTAAGAAATGGTTGCTATCAATGCAGACTTGTAAAACCACTAGGATGCAGTGGGGAGGGGGGGTAGAAGAAGTTAAAAAAAAAAAAGAATGAGATGCCTTTAGTGAGAAATGAAAAAGGACAATAAAAGAACAGGTTCCAGGAAGATAGAAGATGGAAATTGATGCTGCGTTTAAATTTTTTAAGATTGCAGGTGGCAGGGAAGAAAGAAGAGTGCAAGAAAAACTGTTAGAAAAGAAGAGATGTTTGCATCTAGCTACTTCAGCAGCAAAATAGTGAGACCTAGTTGCCAATCTAGTAGAACACTTAAATTCATGCAATCAAAGTATCAAGGGAAAAAAAGCTCATGTTAACAGTTGCCATGAAAATATTTGTAAAAAAGACAGAGAGAAACCACATCAGGTCAGTGAGAAAATGACTGAAGCCAAGATGCCAGATTAGGATCAATTACATTGCAGATACTTCTTTGAATTTTGCCAAGAATCTTTAGATATATTGTAGGAGCTCCACTGGGACTTCAACATGGTGAGTAAACTCGTCTCTACTTCCAGCCATCTATGACATTCTTAGAAAATCCCTATAGTAAGAGTACCAGACCAGATGCATAGACAAAGGGTAAATTTATAAATGTGCAGGGTGAATTTTTACAAGAAAATCATCTTTCCTATCAATAGACACAGCAACTTGATTAATATGGTCCCTCATCTTCATGTCATTGGGGTTTTGACCAAAAGGTTTAGAATATGTCTGAAAGTCCTTTCCTTGAGTTTTTCTAAATGTTACTGAACAATTCATCTCCAACTTTTTCTTCATGTTCATGCCTGTGATGGATCATCCTTTAAATGATCCTCTATTTCAGCCTTCAAGTTCTGAAGACTTCCAAAGAGTTTTGTCATTGAACTCATCAGTTTAAAAAAAATTAAAAATAAACCACAAAAAATTCCCAGACATACTTTCACCTACTTTTTTTTTTATTGTGATATGCTTCAATAAACCATTACTGCACTTTTGCATTGTACCCCATGTTAAACACAAAGTAAATTGTTCAATATTCTATTTATATTCATGTTTTACCATAATAAAATAATTTTCTCCAAAGAATACCTACAAGCAGTAAAGAGCTGAATAAGCTTCAAAAGAAATAGATTTTTTCATAATATTTTATAAAAGATAATGTTGGAAGCTTTTGGATCATCCTAAGAATTTGGGCTTTAATATTTAGGTACAATGATTCAAATAAAATTGTGCAAATCTACAATACTCTTCACAATAGTATTTAGATAAAGTACAGGCAATTATTAATTTTTACCTACTTTCATCCTATTTCTTCAACTTATTACCACAATTCTTGCAAATCATCATTCTATTCTGATGATTAAGCAGCACAAATCCTGGAATACATCTATATTAGCTTAATTTGCTATAATACTGTTACTTACAGTCAAACAAAATGTTGTTCAGACCAATTTCTGAAAGATTTTCAATGCTTTATTAAAGAGACAAGAGGAGAAAAAAGGAAAAGAGAAATGAAAACTAAAAAAAAGAAAAAAAAATATGTACAAGTGAAGTTATCCCCGAATGGGATAACTGTAAACATCAATAGGTAATTAATAAAGTTATACGGTTCAACTGAAAAGTTTATAGGCCAACTATAAAGGAGTAATATTAGAGCTGTGAAATCTTGCATACATTAATCTTAACTCTTGAAAATGGATAAAGATATGGCATTACGGTATTATCAAGTACTTACAGAAAAAGAGTTTAGCTACAAAGTGTTAAGTTGTTAAATAGTTCAAATGCACACCCAGCACAAGTACATTCATAGTGACATAACTGCTCCATTGGGTAATGGTGCTCCAGCTTTATCAACAGTGAAAAAGTGAGCCGCTGAATTTGCAAGGAGAAGGGAGAATTTTGAAGACAACACAAGGTTTGGGTGTCCTGCAACTGGCACTACCAAAGAAAACGCTGTATTTTTTGAATGATGATGGCTGTGAGACGATTGACTATAAATCAAATAGCTAATGCTATTAGCATGTCCCATGAGAGTTGAGATTATTCTGTACAATGAATTTGGTATGACAAAGATTTCTGCTCATTGGATGCCACATCTTCTGGCACTTGATCAAAAGTGCATCAGGATGATCACATCACTGGAAAATCTGACATTGTTTACGGCAGATCCATGTGTTGAGTTCACCATTTTCAGGCAGTGACAAAAAGGCAATCTATACAGAGGAAACATCTCTCCTCATCTGAGCCAAATTAGGCCAAGATAATAGCTTCAGTTTTTGTGATGCAAATTATTGACTATCTTCAAAAGGACATTGTCAATGGAGAGTACGATATCAACTTGCTTAAGCATTTATGAAAGGCTACCAAGGCCAGACACCCAAGCAAACTGACAAAAAAGGTCTTTTTTCATCAGAACAATGCTTCAGCAAACAGGTCCTTGGTTTCAATGGCTCCTGTGCATGACTACTGCTTTGAACTGGTTGATCACACTCCCTATTGTTCTAATTTAGCCCTATCTGACTATTATCTGTTTCCCACCATGAAAAACACTTGGGGAAACAGTACCACAGTGATGTCATATTTACTGTTGATGAACTTTTGACTAACAGGATGAAAGCTTCATTAATGGGATCCAAGCACTACAACACAAATTTTAGTTAGCCTATAAACTTTTCCATCAACCCTCATAACAATTTGAGCATGATTTTCTTTTTTTTTTGTAGCTATGTAATAAAAAGGGTACATACCTTCAGGAACTTTCCTTCGAAAGATATTAGTGGAGCCTTTATAACGAAGAACCATCTTTTGCCGATCTACATTGTAAGTTCGTTCGTATTGGCGACCATTTTTAAGCTTTATAAGCACAAATCCTTCCTCTAATGCTTTTAGGTCATTCTCAACTGTAAAAATAAAATGAAAATCAAATATATTAAAATGTCTGTATACATTTTAAAAACAAGTTGATGTTAAAATCAATGATACATTATTCTGAAATATAGCATTATATTCAATATAGATTTTCCAGAAATTATTTCTCACACAAAGTCAAAATAAAAATTGTAAAAAGCAACCTTTTTGTAATGAATAATATGAATGTTTTTAGTGCAATATCACTAATAAAACAAAAATATCAGTCTCCACAGATTCTGTTTCTTATTTGTGTATTGCTATGATTCCTTCCTTGTGAAAAATAACAGAGTGGTTTTTTTCTTGCTTTTTTTTTTCCCCAACAGTTTGAATTTCAGAGTAGTTCAAGTAGACTGGCTGCTAACCAAAGAAAAAAAAAAACTAGTTTAACCTATTATTTAACCTATAGTTGGAGAGGAAAAAAGAACAGATGGAATCATATCTTTCTAAAAGGTATTTAAGTGAAAGCAAATGCAATAGACTAAGCAAGAATTTAAACTTAACTCACTGATTCAGCTTTCCATCCCAATAACCATAATGCTACCCTACATCAGAATACTTATTTTCAAGAAAAGAAACTTTATATTATTGTTGTGTAGAAAGAAAACCAACCTTCTCTACACTAATTGTTGAACATAGACTCATCCATCCATTATGAATAGAAAATTTGCTCATAGGAACAGTTGCCACAAAGTGGGTGGCAAGGTATAGTTTTTGAGGTGAACACATTGCCACACTGAACTATGGTATTCTCTGTTATTGTATTATTAATCCATGTCCCATGATTAAGCCTGTTCTTCACTCAATCCTTTGCTCCAACGTTTCCTTGCACTATTATTAACCAGAACTACAAGCATTATACAAACTTTATAACAACTGTTCACTTTATTTCAGTTAACAAAAGTTAATATAATCATAATTTGGCTGAACATGTTATGAACAAATAGGTAAGTTTCTTCACTAACCCTTAATACAATTAAAAAAAAACCCTAAAAAGATAAATTAGGTTAACATAATGAATTACTTTAAAAAATATTAACTAAAATAAGACAAACTTTCGGTAAAAGAGATGTTGCTTGTAAGTTATATAACTAATAAAAATATGATACAAAATACTCTAAACTTCATTATAGCAACTGAACTACTTTTTTTAATGCTGCATTTGTTATGCCATTGTTGCCTGAAGAAAAAAAAATTATCGTTTACTGAAAGTAAATAAAGATGCAGATGCTAATTTTTCATGCAAGCTGCCATTTTGTTTTGATGATCTGAATTGTATATAGCATCCTAAGCTGAACAACACTTCTAATATATAATGCATCACAGTTGTATATGTCTACACTTGTTTGAAAATAGCACTAAATACTAGTTAGTTTATAACCAAATACAAGGACTAAGATTTTCTAGTTTTAAAAATACATATTTATGGAAACAACAGGTAATGTAAGTTTTGTAAAGACATTAGTACATTCCAAGTAATGGAAGTGTTTATTTTATATTTTGGCTCAGCTATTCTACAGCTTTTTTTTTTCAAGTGTATAAGCAAAGAAATCTGTTCTTTTAATAAAACAAGATAGTGACACAATAGGTTACACACAATATACTACAAAAAGCTGTAAAATTCAAGAATTACTTTCTCCGCATGAAGTTAAGATTTCAGAGTGATAAAACAAATGTAAAACTTCTTTTAAATAAGCCAAGTAAAAAGGAGATCAACAGAGAAAAAATAAAAGTGAAAATGCATATTTAGTACCTTATGGAGATGGACAGATCTATTGCTCAAACCCCAATAATAAATTACAAAACCTAAGAAATTTTAATATTTCCTATGGAGTATTGTGTTTGCATCTTGTGTTAATAGTTGTTTAAACAGCTTAAAGTGAAAATTATTTTGACTATATGAATCTGGACAATTAAATATTGATCATTATCCTTTGTAAATTTTACAAGTGATAAACTTTATAATTTCCATCAAATGGTTATGTTAAAACTGGGTATAAGTTTCAAGAAGTCATTCTTTCAAACATATTTAAAATTAATGAATATTTCTCCAAGTATGATTAATTTTGAAACCAATTATTCCTGCAAACCTAGGTTCTGTTTGTGCAAATGTATGAACAATCTTAGGGCTTATACCTTTTTTGGAAAATATTTCTTCAAAATGACTAACACCTCACAAGCAACCTTATATTATACATGCCAGAAACAAAACAAAAAAAAAAAAGTACCAGAAGAAAAGGATGGCGGACTGGCAGGAGATGATGGATTTACAGCTGAATAAAAATTATTGAATAAATTATTTTCCTTCTTTCTTTTCTGCCCTAAAAATTCTTTGAAAAACTAAATATTTAACAATTTTGGAAATGAGGCAAAGAAAGATTTTATGTTACAAGGTAATGGTTTTCCCCACAAATTTACAATCAATCTTAATATTGTTTAATGAAATATTGACTTAAACAATTTTTGTCATTTTTCCTGAAGTCTTAAACATAATGAATTGCTGAATATTAAAGAGGCTGAAAGAAATGAAGTCTTTGTAAAAGGAAAAAGAGAGGTTGAAAAAAAAAAAATAATTCACTGAAGTAAAAAGTGAGAGAATAATCTCTGAAACTAAATTCCAATTTTTTCTAACTCATCAGCAAATAGCCTCAAGAGAAAAATCAACTATTTATTCAAATCAGAGTGATATGATTTTAATAAAAGAAGTTGCATAAATTTATTAGTATTTGCTGAATTTGCACACTTGCACCTAGAAGCAGATGCTTTGAAATCCTGATTATCTACACAATTATTTTCATGCAACCAAATGCACTTCTACTGGGAGCAGGAAACACAAGAAAAAGACAATCACTGTGAGCTGCTACTCAAGATATTTAATCTCAGATGAGGTACACACACAAAAAAAAAAATAAATTAAAATATCCTTTCAGTTTAAATGTCATCAAATATAAAAAAGAAAAGGGGGAAAAATTTCAAAACTAATCCCATTCAATGGACATACACATTGTGAGGATTACCCACCCCCTTTGTCTATCAAGATGTCTGCTAGATGGCATGGCAATCAGTAATATAAAAGAAACTGACATGAAACCTTTATCTCATTTGCTCTGTAATGTAGCAACAACCTAGAACTTGTCTTCTGGTTGGCAGGTGGATTAATCTTACCTCAGCAAACCCACTAATTAAAACAAACCATGTTGACATTTCATGTGCACACACTCAGTAGGGCTAAGTATGTTAGTGCTTTCTTTACTTTTTAACTATTCCTGCACATGTAAATATAATTGTCTCTTTTGTAAGTTACAACATTATAGATAGATAGATAGATAGATAGATAGAAATAGAGTGTGTGAGTGAGTGAGTGTGAGTGCCCGATGGGTAAATTTTCACCATTTTATATTTGTTATTTTGTTTTTGTCAACTGCACAGAATAGTAGAGTCAGTTGGGCACCATTTGAGAGAAAACAAGCACCATGATGCAATTCACTCTGGCAAAAATTTGAAAACTGCATGCTATACTGCTGAACATTCATACTTAATTTTAGAGTGTTTAGGTGTTAGGTGAGAGAGAGTTTTGGAAAGCGTTGGACAAACCTGTTGGTGATTATGAAGATGTTTGGAGGGATCACTAGTGATGACGACATTATGCTTCCATTTATCTTCCCACAGTGCCTCAGTCTCAACATGAAGGCCTATAGCAAGTGCCTAGAAGAGGTAGGGCTGTCCTGGGTCAAGAGGGTGGCTGCTGAAAGACCCTAAGTCTGGCAACAGGACTCTGCTTCATGCCCCACAAACAGCAGAACCCAGTCATGGCTGTCAGTCAATTTCACTTCTTACAGCTGACTAACTACTCAGACTTCAACCCCCTTGATTATTATGTATGAGGCACAGTTGTGTGAAAGACCAATAAAACTCTTTATAATACCAACAATAAACTGAAGGCAAAGATTATGGCAGCATTCCCCAACTTAAACAAGGAAACTGTCCAGAAAAGATGGAGATTCTGAAGTTCTTTAGAGGCTATGGTTGAAGCCAATGACAATTTTATTGAATAAATTTACTCTTTTGTATTTCAAGATATTTTTGTGTAATTTTGTTCAATACATCTGTTAAAATGAGATGTCAGTGTTATTTTCATTTGAGTAATTTGCACGACAATGCCTCCATCACCACTTGTAATGTGCTGAAATTAATTTTCTACCTCAGCCATAACAAGTGGTAACACCTTCCAATACAAACTGCTAACTAATAGCATGATGTCTTACGTAAATTCTAGCACATTATCAAAATTTATTAAACTAATATTATAAATCCAAATATTTTTCAAGGTTATGAAGGAGTCTTTCAGTGGCAGTAAGATACAGAGAAATTTCCAAGTCAACCTCTTCTTTAATATACATGGAAAATAGAATTTTATATTATAAATACACCAAATACTAGATTTTGTTGAAATAAATAGAACTTTGACAAATTATCTTATATATTTACCATTTCATCAGATTCTCTTTAAAACTTTCTTTCCTTTGTATATATGTAAAGAAAAAATTCATGCACAAAGGACATCATGGACATTAGCTATAGTAGAAACAAGAAAGTAAATGAACTACCATCTTAGAGTAAACATCACAAAATGTAGAAATTGGGTAAAGAAGTTGATGAAAGCTAAATTCTTAATTTTTATTGATGAATGTTGAGATACATTGAATGAATCTGATGGCTGAGCAAAAGAAAAGTCAACAAAACTTAGCAAAGAAAAGGTGTGTTCATATTGCAGGCTTTTTTCATAATTCATTAAGTTAAAATCAAGAAAGCTAAAGTGTATATTAAGACAATAGTCAAAGAAGATTATTGCCCACCTTGCAAAAAAGATTTCAAAAGATAAATTAATGGAGTATCTTCCAGGCTCTCCAGATATTAATCCAATCAAACATTTGTTTTATCATTAAGAGAAATATGAGGATTGGGAAAAAAAAAAAAACAAAAAAAAAACAAACTGATTTTTTTTTTTTATTTGCTGTCTTTTTATCAATAAGAATGAATATGTTTGCCTATCACCCAGGTCACACTCCTTGTCTTTTAAACAGGAGTAGAAATTTATCCATGGTTTCCAGTTTAAGATTGGGTTTCAAGTTGCTTCTACATTCTTTTCCACTCCCGGTAGACTCTTCCACCTTAGTGGCATTATCAACTTGCTTCAGGTGAAATGATTTAAAAAAAAAAAAAAAAAAAAAAAATGCTGAAAGTTTCCTTATAAGGAAACAGCTAATATTACCACAGGTTAAACATTTGGTGCCATCTTCTGGATTTAATAATTACAAAGTTTCATACCTTTCATTTAAGTAACACCCATGACACTAGGATGCTGTAATTATTTAATCCATTAGTGCATGGTGTCCGATTTAGAGAGACAGTTACTTAAAATTTAAAATCCACTAGCTTTAAGTACATAGATTCTTAATGGCTAGAAGTTATGTCTTTTAAAAATAATAGGATGATAAAAAGGATTCATTTAAAAAAGTAGGACACTCAATAAACAAGTTTAGTTCCCCAAGTAAGACAAATTTATTTTCAACAATTTCCCCATTATTAACAACATAAATTTATTAAGCAAAACTCAGCAAAAAATTAACAAGCTCAAACGTTGTCAAGCTATAGCTTGTGATTTTTGTCCTTGTTAAGTCTACTATAATTCTATTCCACATGAAACTTAACCTGTATCAATTTATTTGCAAAGAAAATACAAAAGTACTAATATTATAATAACCATCATGAATTGCCATGTACATAAAACATTAGCAAGGTATAGTGTTTTTTTTTAACAGTTCTGAAAATATTTTTGTAAACTTGTTAAATTTATGTATACTTGCTTTTAAAAAAGATTAGTTGAAATTATTTTTAAAGGATTTGTAAAGGAATTTGTTTTGATCTAAACTTTAATTATTGGCATTATTCTATTTTGATATCTCTCTCAACTCACCATTTTCTCATGTCAACTTCCATCCATGACTTCACATCAACTTGCACATGTTCTTTAGAACAAGTTATAAGAAAACACAACACATACAAGAAACAAACACAAAAGACAACAAACAAAGATATAAAAAAACAGAAACACACACACACAAAAAAAAAAAAAAAAAAAAAAGCACACACACACAAAATGAAAAAAAACTTACACTCCTTTTTATGGCACACATTTCATTAGCCATTCAAATTGAAAGTCTGTAGTTATCCAAACTTTCTTTCCTTTGCTCTTTCTACCTCTTACTAAAAACATTTTGATAACTAACCTTGAGTTCAAGCATTGTATAAACAACATTCATTTATAAGATAAAACAATATCCACTTAATCATCACAATATTAGACATTTACACATGCTTTGTAAATGAATATAGATAAAGAAAAATCACTGTTTAGAATTGAACAAAAGAATGGACAAAAGAATGAACATCTAGACAAAAGTTGCTTCAAAGATGATCAGATCAGTGAAACTAAAATGTTTGAAGTACATTAGAACATTGCAGAAACTCATCAGTTGACCAAACAAGTGACACTTCCATATATTCTCAAAAATTTTAACTCATCACAACCAATGTTCTTTCAACTTTTGATTATTATCTGTCTTAGGATTTGTAAATAAGTCCCAAATTTAAGATTTTTTTTAACTGTCAATTCCTCCCTTACATGAATGTTAAAGATTAACTATTTAATGAGTTTCTTGATATTCACAATATACATACAATACCCTGAAATCAAGAATATCTGCAAACTGAAGGCCTAGATTATGTTTGTGCTTAGAATATGATAGAAAAAGCAAGAGAGGTTTCAAAACATTTGGACTTTGAAAACATGAAAAAGTAATTCCATTGAAGCAGCATATCAAATGGTTGATAACGTGTTAAAATTAATGTGTTTGTTTATCTGGCAATTGACTGATGGCAACATTGTAAAAATCCAGAAAAAAAAAAAGAAATTATCGTGATTTTTATAGACAAAGGAATTCTAGAAACCCCCACCACCTTCGCTAGTATAAAAGACACCACCTATTCAAGGATGAGTGTTGTGTGTACTAGAGGAAAATGGAATTTGCTTGTCAGAGTCTAGATTTTTGTAAACCTTATGATTAACTGTGTCTACTCAACAATAAGTTGCAACAATGGACATTGTTGCAATTCTAAAGTACCACCTGCATTCAGTCGCTATTGTCATTTGAACAAGGGTACTACTTCATGCAACTACTGTTACTAATAGTTGCATGAAAACGCAACATTTTGCAATAAAGGATATTGTAAACTATGTCAGAAAAGGTGAAAATTATTAAAAAGTTGCTATCGCAACAAAACAGATTTAAGTCAAAAGTTTTGCAGAGAGATAGAGGGATTGAAGTTTTTGAACAACCTGGCAAAGAATACGTTCATGAAACACAGGGATACTATTAAAAAGATGGTTATGCCTCCAAAATGAGTGAGGAGAGAGGGCTACAGTTTGTTGAAACTAGAGGAAGCTGAAAGTGGATAAATTTGGAGACTCAGAGTTTCAGTTTAGGATATCTATATATCACTCATGGCAGGATGACTTTAGGATGATTCTGAGGTCTGGAACACACTGGAGGTTTTGATTTCTGGCTTTCATGTCTGAACCACTTCCCTGAAACTGATGAGGGCAACCTCCTTTAGTGGTAGAGCTATAGAGGCTAAATTTGCATTCAAGAATTTCTTGGCATATTTTGAGAATTAAATAGCATGTGTAGGATCTAAAGCAGCCAGATTCCAGTAATTAAGAGCAGTTTAACAGATTATATCTTTTATCAATTATCAAGTTGCATTATCCTTACTCAACGAGGAATTTTTGGATGTGGGGTTCATGGTGGATGTATAGTGGGTTATTCATTCTAGTGAAAGTAGTTGTGTTGAAGCAGATTAACTGAATTTGGCCTCGTTAGAAGATAGCCCACTATAAGTTATAAAAAGGGGTTATAAAACAAGAAAATCAAACTGAGTATAAAAACATTTTACATATACACATATCAATTATGGGTTTTTTTACAAATAAAAATAATGTCTTTAGGATGGGTTCAAAAGGACGTTAAAATGTTCATAGCAATAAATGCTGAAAAGAGTGTGTGTAAGTATGTGTGAGTGTTTGTCAGTAAAAAATGTCTTTGATGTATCCGCTCCTTTGGTCTGTCAGTAGCTCAGAAACAGCGAAAAAGAAGATGATGAGAGGGAAAGGAGGCAAGCATAGTGAATGAACTCTGACAATGCTTTCTGTGTCAGCTTTTTATTTCATCTTTGTAGGTCCCAGCAGGTCATTTGGGAATTCACACCTGTATTTAATTCTGGGCTTCCCATTGGAGGATAAATAAAATTTGTGTACGCTCACAAACAGGAATTTGATATTTATTAATTTTTGGTTTTCTGCTGGAACATCTGCGTGGAGCTGGGTGTGCAAAGACCAGTTTTGGTCATTTGCTTTCTGGTCCTGAGAGTGCAAACATCCGGTCTCTTGCTTTGCTCAGTATCAGCACAGATGAAACATTAAAACAGATTTTGGTGAGAAAGCCTTCACTAGAATGATGGTGCTTGAATATTTGAAAGGTGTCAAAATGTTCTTAAATAGAATAAAAGCTGACTTATGGAAATTAAGGAAAAATTTTTTGATGGATTTTCTTGAAGATACTACTGGATATGTATTGAGTCACATTGCGTTTTCAAAACTACCTGGAGAATTGCAAAGAGAACCTATGCAGCAATTCCAACTATCCCACATTAAACAACATTCTGTGGGGTTACAACATTAAAACTCTGGCAAAACTAAGAGTTGAACCTGTTTGTTTTTTATAGAAATGGTAATTTCATGCCCTTAAAACCCAGATTAAAAAAAAAAACCTGCTTTGGAGAACTTTTCCACCTGTATAAGGAGAGAGCCTGTTAAGCATTGCAAATTTTGTGTGGCAGATGGACACTTGAAGGGTGATTGCCTAAAATATGTTTCTCACGAGTACAGAGTGGAATGGTGCTGTGCTTTAAATCATGTCTCCTTTGTGCAAGTGAGAAGCATTCTGCTGTAAACTGCCCAGGAAAGATGGAAAGATTTCTTTAGAAATAATATCTCTTGAACCCAACAAAGGGTAATATTAGTAAAAAACTTTTAATGTGTTTTGCAATGATCAGGGTATTGTCCGTTCAAGAAGAAGGCTAGATAAATGTGAGGTGTACGATTATGATATGACACATCCCATCCTCCTTTCTAAAAAACACCCTGACTAGACTTAAATGTTGATTGTCATGCTAAATGCAACCATCTGGATATTGGTTCCATTCTGTCTAAAGTGCAGCTTTCAAGATTCTGTATTCCCCAGGCTAGACAGGCTGTTAAAATGGTTCTATTGAAGTGCATATTGTGCAAAAGATTTAATTCTCTATCTTATCCCAAAATGGCTCGCCTCTCCAAAACCAGAGTAAACTTGGTAATCTCATTTTTACATAAGAGTGTAGATTTTACAGGTCACATTTGGGTGAAGGCCTCTGGAAGTTGAAGTAAAATGTACCTATTAATATTCACCAGTTTGAATATTCGTGCTTTACAGTGTTAATAGAAGATATGACAGTACATTCATTTGTTTTGGTTTCATAAAATTTAACAAACTGTACAGCATTCCAAGGCACACTTATAGGGATAATGCAAAGACATTTCTAGTTACTGGAAAGCTCCTTAAAGAAGTTTATATTTAGAATAAGTGTACCACCTTGCTTGAATAAAACAAGTGACTATTTCCTTGTATTTCACTTGCTTTGGCAGTGTTTGGGAGCACCTTATTCATAAGGTGAAATGTATCTGTATAAATCTCTAAGATATTCAAGTACAGATTATTTTTATTTATGGACTATTTTGTTTGATATTCAGAATACCATAAATAATCAACCACTGACATACAGATATTCTTCAGAAGCAGAGTTAGATATTGTATCTCCCAACATCTTTATACAACCTGGTAAAAATGTAAGAATCATAAGGAAGCTGAATATTGGCATATGTA